>JARCFY010000005.1:4908857-5508857 GCA_029233225.1 Lepidodactylus listeri
AGGAAGCACTAAAAAGACCCTCTCTTTCTTGATTGGTGGGACAGTCAGGAGGGCGGTCCCAAGCCATGTAGGGCTTTAAAGGTTTAAAAAAACCACCTTGAATTGGTCTCAGGAGTACATCGGTAGCAAGTGTAATTGCTGTAATATCAGGGACTCCTGGTAGGGGTCCCTGTCTAGCAGCCTAGCAGCAACATTCTGCACTAGCTGCAGCTTCTGAACACTCTTCAAGGGTAGCCCCAAGTAGAGAGCATTGCAGTAGTCCAGTCTAGATAATTTTCTTGATTTTCCCCATAAGTCGGCTGTGACTTGATGACACTTTTCACACACACCTGCCTAGAATGGGCTTGGAACCTCATGTTTTCTATTTACAAAGAAAGGCCCCAAGTCCTTTAAAAAATACCGTTTTCATGTGATGGCACGCAACCAGAAAAATGTCAAAAAAAGCTTAATTCTGCTGTTTACTCTATGGCATTTTTACAGGATGTAAGCTGTAATGAAATCCAGACGATTCCCCCTCAGATTGGCAATCTGGAGTCTCTGCGGGACCTAAACATCAGAAGAAACCATTTGGTGCATTTACCCGAGGGTAAGAAATGGGGGCGAAGTTGTGTCAAGTGCTAGCTGTGAGAGTCCTACAGAGTCAGTCACCAAGTGTCCTTAAACAGGAATGCTTTATTGAGAAAGGTCCGCCATGGTCATCTGCACTTCTTGTGTTAGTAATGGCTGACAGCCCCAAGCAGGACAATGATACAGCGTTCAAAAAGTAAGGAATTGCAACCAATCACCATGTCAGAGGAAAGGCACTTAAAATACTGGTTTACGGTTCCCAGGGGAAAAGTGGAAAGAATTAGAGTCAGACAGGAGAAGAGATACGTGGACAGACACCAGCAGTCTCCCAAGGTCAGAGCAGCTCGAAGAGCGATAAGCATGCCATGAGAAGTATAACATAAGATTCCACAGACCCGACGTCAAGGGTGCACTCATCCCACATCCCGGGCAGGAGATGGCAGCATTAGCTGATACTAGTGCTCCAGCCCATGTTCTTAACTCAGCTGGTACTTTTGTGCAAAGGCCGTGTTTTGCTCTGCAATTGGTTGACAACAAGTGTTTGTGTGTGTGTGTGTGTATGTGTGTACTTTTGCAGAGCTTGCCGAGCTGCCTTTGATACGGTTAGATTTCTCCTGCAATAAAATCACCACGATCCCTGTTTGCTACCGGAACCTCAGGCACTTACAGACAATCACGTTAGATAACAACCCGCTGCAGTCACCCCCCGCGCAGGTAACGTATAATCAGATGTTAATTGATTGTTAATTCATGGGAACCGGACAATTACTGAAACTGGGGCAAAATTTTGGGTAGCGGGCTCCTGCATCCGAAACACATGATCAAATATATAATAATAGTTGCCCAATCGTCTCTGTTTTACGTTCTTCCTTTATTTTTGCTACGCTCAACTGTATTTTTATAGAGTTTTATTTTATTGCCCCGAATTCAGTTATATGCATGTTATATTGAAGTATGTAGCTTCTATGGCTTGTTGCCGTAACAAATCCCTGACTGACTGACAGATGTTTAAACGTTGGTTTTGGCCGGAATATATTTTCTCGAAAGGCAAGAGAGATGTGCATGGAAGGGGAAGCTTTTAAATTTTGTTAGCATCATGCGGGCATTGCAGTGCTTTGGGTTGATTTGTTGGTTGTCAGCAGGCAGTCTTCGATGTACGCTTTGTTGCGACAAGGAAAACTATGCACATGGAAACTGGTAGCAGAGGTCCATGAGTGGCTATTAGCCACAAGGTATAGATGGAACACACTGTCTGGGGCAGGGATGCTGTGTATCCTTGGTGTGTGGGGGGCAAGAGTGGGAGGGCTTCTGGAATTCTGACCCCATTGGTATACCTCCTGAGGGCACCTGGTACTTTTGGCCACTGTGTGACAGGGAAGAAGAAGAAGAAGAAGAAGAGATTGGATTTATACCCCGCCCTTCACTCAGAGTCTCAGAGCGGCTTACAATCTTCTTTCCCTTCCCCTCCCCACAACAGGCACCCTGGGAGGTAGGTGGGGCTGAGAGAGCTCTCTCGAGAACTGCCCTTGAGATAATAGCTCTGAAAGAACTTGTGACTGACCCTAGGTCACACCAGCAGCTACAAGTGGAGGCGTGGGGAATCAAACCCGGTTCTCCCAGATTAGAGTCCGCGCATTTAACCACTACACCAAACTGGCTCTCAGTTTGGACCGAATGGGTTTTGAGAGTAAGATCTCAGGCAGTGCAGGGTGGGGCCGGGTGGAGGGGTTCCGCAGGAGAAAATTGACAGTGGCCCGATCCGACGTGGCTTTTCTTATGTTCTTATGATATGCTGGGCTGGATGTACCACTGGTCTGATCCAGCAGGCTCCATGTACGCCTTTAAGGTCCTATACACGCTATTTGAGGCTTGGAATTAGAATCTAAAAATGTTAACCATCTATCAGCAAGCCCATCTAAGGGATGGGATGGAACCTTTTTGCTGATTCTTAATCCCCCGAGGTCTCCTAGCAAAGGCTGGCATCCTGGGCTTTAAAAAAAATGCAATTCTCTGGCTCTGTTCTTTCTATAGCTTTGTAAACCCCCTTGGGTGCCAGTATTGGCAGAAAGCGTCGGGTAGAAGAGCTCCCAAAATACATACAAGTGTATGTTCATTATTTGACCTTCCCATTGCTGTGCTGTCCCCTTAACGCTAAAGGAACTGCAATCGTAAGGGGACGTAAGTGGAAAGGCCAACTGCATGCAGCTGCAAAAAGAGCCGCTGTGGGTGTGTCGGTGTGTGGTTTGTGCTTGGCGTGGAACAGAAACGTTGTACGCCTGCAGAAGAAAGGCAATTGCATTTTTAAAAAGTAGCTGTGCCAGAGCTATGGCTTGCCCAGGGTCATCCAGCCAGGTGCAAGTGGAGGCGTGGGGAATCAAACCCGGTTCTCCCAGATTAGAGTCCGCGCTCCTAACCATGACTCCAAACTGGCTCCTATTGGAAGGAAGAGATAAAGAAGCTGGGGGTTGGGAGTCAGATTGTGGGCAACGCAGTTTGGAGAGGTTCTGCAGGAGAAATCGACAGTGGTACGCGGTTTCTGATCTGGGGCGTAGCTGCATCCAGGCAAGTTGTGGGTTTTGTCTGCCGTGTGAATGTCTGTGGTCATGGAGGGAGGGAAGGGACAATAGACTGCGGCTGTGTTGAAATATCTCATAAAAGGAGCGTTAAGGTTTCGCTCAGGACTTCAGTGTTGCGGCCGGCCTGTGGATAAATTACTAAAAATACAACGGGTGGCCGCTTTCATAATGCCTCCTGGCCGCTGCTGTTCTAGGAGTATCCTGCAGTGTACCGATTATTGCGATTGTCAGCATCGCGGCTTTTAGGATTTTCTTAGTTTGTGAGCCTGCAAAGATCAGCTCGAAAATGGACAGGGAACATCTTGGAAACCAGCCGGGGTGCGGAGAGGGGCGTCAGAGCTACAGTCTGGTGTAGTGGTTAAGTGCGTGGACTCTAATCTGGGAGAACCGGGTTTGATTCCCCGCTCCTCCACTTGCACCTGCTGGATGACCTTGGGCAAGCCATAGCTCTGTACCAGCTGTTCTCTCAAGGACAGCTTGGGAAAGAGCTCTCTTAGCCCCACCTACCTCACAGGGTGTCTGTTGTGGGGAGGGGAAGGGAAAAGGGTTTGTAAGCCGCTCTGGGACTCCTTTGGGTATTGAAGGGTGGGGTATAAATCCATCCTCTTCCTCCTCCTCTTCTTCTTTTTCTTCTTCTTCTTCTCCTTCTTCTTCTTCTTCTTGTAGTAGAGCCTTAGAAACTTAATAGCTCCTTCATGGAGACGGCCCAGGAATTGGTGGGTGCCTAAAGCAGAGAGACCAAACAGTGCCCCCCCCCATCATAGTAAGAATACAACAGTAAACTACATAATTGAAAAAAGATGCTGCCCCTTAAAGTTATTCCAGAGTCTGTTGCCCGGAGCAGAGGCCATTTTGCCCCACCTAGCTCTCCATTTCCCCTCCTGTGGCGAACAAGGGAGAGTAAATGATATATCATTAGCAGGACTGTGGAAATCTTTTTCGTTGCTGCATGCAGTTGGTTCAGATCAGCGGATCTGACTTCCTCTCGGTGCAAAGTTTATCTACCAAACACAGCCCGGAGCGAGCAAGAATGCTGCAAGGCTCCCTTCTCACCAGGGTGAGTCGAACGGACGCCACAAAAAACCCACTCCAAGCCAGCTGCGTGAGCTGTCCGACGGACTTCAAGGTGCTGTTGGTTTTATTGCGTGAAGCCTTCGGTGCTCTTGGACCCTGGTGATTTGTGCCTCCATTTCCCCTCTGCTCCAGGCTACTCGCCGTAACATTAAAGCACATAATCAGGGAAGAAAGCAATAATGTCCCGTGGTTTTAAAAACAAGCAGCCCACAGCTACATAACCAATAACGTTGTAGGATAAAAAGCAATAACGATGATGAGGACAGGTGTCGGCAGCCAGATCCCCTCCAGAATATAAATGTCTTACGTTGAAATTTGAATTCCCATCCTGTCTTTATACAAAATCTAAATTAAGATGGTCATATATGCTTGTGTGTTGTAATGTGCTACCCACAGCACAGATGAAGGGGCGTTTTGCTCAGATTCATAGCATCATAGAGCTGGGACCTCCAGAGTCATCTAGTCCAATCCCCTGCACAATGCAGGGAATTCACAAATACCTCTCGCCCCCCCATAACTCCCTAGTGACCACTGTTCCATGCCCAGAAGATGACCAGAAACCTCCAGGATCTCCAGGCAAAGCGGCCTGGAGAAAAACTTCTTCCTGGCCCCAAAGTGGCGATCAGCATTTCCCTGAGCATGTAAGAACAGCATTGTTGTGATTGCTCCTTTCAGCAGCGGATTCATTATTGCGGGTTTCCTTTTACTGTTCCAAACACGCTGTCCCCAGGTTTAAGAATGTCTTGAGAAAGGGTTGCTAAAATACTTCTGATACCCATAAATGAAGATTGCTTCCGCGTGGCTTTTGTAAAGCATGCACAGTTGATGTGGCTAAGTTTCTCTTGCTGTTGTTTTTAATTCTTAAATGTCTTCCTGGTGTATGGTTTACAGGCTGTTAAACCTGAATAAAGTGGAAGTCTTGCATTGCCTCCAGAAAGGGGTGAGAGAGAAGCAATTCCACACCACCTCGGCAAGAGCAAAGAGCAACAGCAGTAGAGGCGCTGCTTCTTGGCATTTTTTATGGAGCCAGTTTGGTGTAGTGGTTAAGTGCGCGGACTCTAATCTGGGAGAGCCGGGTTTTATTCCCCACTCCTCCGCTTGCACCTGGCTGGATGACCTTGGGCAAGCCATAGCTCTGTACCAGCTGTTCTCTCAAGGACAGTTGTCTCAGAGCTCTCTCAGCCCCACCTCCCTCACAGGGTGTCTGTTGTGGGGAGGGGGGGAAGGGAAAGGAGATTGTAAGCCGCTCTGAGACTCCCTTGGGGAGTGGAGGGCGGGGTATAAATCCAATCTCTTCTTCTTCTTTATTTATTTGGTGATGAGGAGGGTTCCACTTCAGTTATTGCCATCATGCTCACCAAAGGAACATCCCCCTCTTTGAAAACATCTCTCCCAGTCCCTCCCCCATATATATTTCCATTGTTGAGAGCATAGAGGGGAATCTATCTCTCGCATATCCACAGTTTTATAACATTGCTTCCCTTGGGAAGCCGACCAGAACCAGAGGCTGCTGATCTTCCAAAACGGTTTTTACAAAAATGGTGAGGATATTTGTTAGGCCTCATCCTCTTTGCCTTGTTGTTGACCCTCCAGAGGAACTGGTTGGCCCCTGTGTGAGACAGGATGCTGGACTAGGTGGACCACTGGTCTGATCGAGGAGGGCTCTTCTGAGGTTCTTAGGAAGGCCTCGGCCTCTCTGCCCTGTTGTTAGCCCTCCAGATGAATAGATTGGCCCCTGTGTGAGACGGGATGCTGGACTAGAGGGACCCCTGGTCTGATCCAGCAGGGCTCTTTCTGATGTTCTTATGGCCTCTTGGCCTCTCTGCCCTGTTGTTGGCCCTCCAGAGGAACTGGTTGTCCCCTGTGTGAGTCAGGATGCAGGACCAGATGGACTATTGGTCTGATCCAGCAGGGCTCTTCCGATGTTCTTATGAAGGCCTCGACCTCTGTGCCCTGGTTTCGGCCCTCCAGAGGAACTGGTTGGCCACTATGTAAGAAAGAAAGCTGGACTAGATGGGCCACTGGTCTGATCCAGCAGGGCTCTTCTGAGGTTCTTCTGAAGGCCTCAGCCTCTCTGCCCTGTTGTTGACCCTCCAGAGGAACTGGTTGGCCCCTGTGTGAGTCAGGATGCTGGACTAGATGGACCACTGGTCTGACCCAGCAGGGTTCTTCTGATGTTCTTATGAAGGCCTCAGCCTCTCTGCCCTGTTGTTGACCCTCCAGAGGAACTGGTTGGCCCCTATGTGAGACAGGATGCTGGACAAGATGGGCCACTGGTCTGATCCAGCAGGGCTCTTTCTGATGTTCTTATGAAGGCCTTGGCCTCTCAGCCCTGTTGTTGGCCCTCCAGAGGAACTGGTTGTCCCCTGTGTGAGACAGGATGCTGGACCAGATGGACTATTGGTCTGATCCAGCAGGGCTCTTCCGATGTTCTTATGAAGGCCTCGACCTCTGTGCCCTGGTTTCGGCCCTCCAGAGGAACTGGCTGGCCACTGTGTGAGAAAGAATGCTGGACTAGATGGGCCACTGGTCTGATCCAGCAGGGCTCTTCTGATGTTCTTATCAGGCAAAGGCCTCGGTCTCTGTGCCCTGTTGTTGGCCCTCCAGAGGAACTGGTTGGCCACTGTGTGAGACAGGATGCTGGACTAGATGGATCAGGTCTGATCCAACTGTTGGATCAGGACTGATCCAGCAGGGCTCTTCCGATGTTCTTATGAAGGCCTCGACCTCTGTGCCATGGTTTCGGCCCTCCAGAGGAACTGGCTGGCCACTGTGTGAGAAAGAATGCTGGACTAGATGGGCCACTGGTCTGATCCAGCAGGGCTCTTCTGATGTTCTTATCAGGCAAAGGCCTCGGTCTCTGTGCCCTGTTGCTGGCCCTCCAGAGGAACTGGTTGGCCACTGTGTGAGACAGGATGCAGGACTAGATGGACCACTGGTCTGATCCAACTGTTGGATCAGGACTGATCCAGCAGGGCTCTTCCGATGTTCTTATGAAGGCCTTGGCCTCTGTGCCCTGTTGTTGCCCCTCCAGAGGAACTGATTGGCCCCTGTGTGAGACAGGATGCTGGACTAGATGGACCACTGGTCTGATCCAGCAGGGCTCTTCTGATGTTCTTATGAAGGCCTCGGCCTCTGTGCCCTGTTGTTGCCCCTCCAGAGGAACTGATTGGCCCCTGTGTGAGACAGGATGCTGGACTAGATGGACCACTGGTCTGATCCAGCAGGGCTCTTCTGATGTTCTTATGAAGGCCTCGGCCTCTCTGCCCTGTTGCTGGCCCTCCAGAGGAACTGGTTGGCCACTGTGTGTGACAGGATGCTGGACTAGAGGGACCACTGGTCTGATCCAGCAGGGCTCTTCTGATGTTCTTATGAAGGCCTCGGCCTCTCTGCCCTGTTGTTGGCCCTCCAGAGGAACTGGTTGGCCCCTGTGTGAGACAGGATGCTGGACTAGATGGACCACTGGTCTGATCCAGCAGGGCTTTTCTGATGTTCTGATGAAGGCCTCGGCCTCTCTGCCCTGTTGTTGGCCCTCCAGAGGAACTGGTTGGCCACTGTGTGAGACAGGATGCTGGACTAGAGGGACCACTGGTCTGATCCAGCAGGGCTCTTCTGATGTTCTTATGAAGGCCTTGGCCTCTGTGCCCTGTTGTTGGCCCTCTACAGGTACTGGTATGTGACAGAATGCTGGACTAGATGGATCAGGGCTCTTCTGATGTTCTTAGGCATGTGGTTCATTTGTTGTAATAGTTTGTAAGTCACAACATATGGTAAAGGTTCCTTCATCATTTTCCAGTGTCATTGATGGCTTCCTATTTTCCTTCAGATATGTATAAAAGGAAAAGTCCACATATTTAAATACCTGAATATGGAGGCCTGCAAAGTCGCTCCAGACCTTCCCGATTACGAAAGGCGGCCAATGGGGTTTGGCTCCTGGTAAGTGTACACAGATTTTGAATTCACTGTTGTTGTTGTTGTTGTTGCTGCTGTTGTTGTTGTTGTTTTAAAGAAGTATTTGTGGAGACATTTTTATTTAGCTCTTTGTCTCCTGACTTAAGCCCTTAAGTAGCTTTAGCACATTACCAGGTGATGTTGCTCTGTGCCAGACTGTAGGACTTTCCTGGTCTGCCCAGAGGTGAAAACGCTGGTCTCCTTTTGCCTTCCCCAAGCTGTGTTGATCTTGGCAGGTTCGTCTTCTGTTTTAGCCCGGTAGCGTACGTTTCTGAGCAGTCAGCCCCAGCATGAGTTGCTAAATGAAGGTGCCAGAAGCACAGCAGGTGTGTATAGTACATGGTGCTGAATGATGCAGCGTAACAAGGCAAAGCACTGATTTCCTAGAGAAGGAGCTGCAGCGTGCAAAGCAGTGCTGAATCACGAGGCCTTTGGGGGGAACGGGAGTAAAGTACAGGTTGGAGCAAGTGTTAGGGCTGCAGCTCAGTAGAAGAGCTTCTGCTCGGTATGCAGGAAGGTCCCAGGTTCAGTCCCTGGCATCTACAGTTAGAAGAAGATAAAGAAGAAGAAGAGATTGGATTTATACCTCGCCCTTCACTTGGAGTCTCAGAGCGGCTCACAAACGCCTTTCCTTTCCCTTCCCCTCCCCACAGCAGACACCCTGTGAGGTAGGTGGGGCCGAGAGAGCTCTTTCAAGGACTGCTTGTGAGAGAACAGCTCTGAGAGAACTATGGCTTGCCCAAGGTCATCCAGCAGGTGCAAGCAGAGGAGTGGGGAAGACCTGAGCAAGGCTGTTAACCAGGCCCGCACCTAGGAATTTCTAATTCAGGGGAGGGGGGTATTTTAGTTCTTCAGGAGGCACTGGCTAAACCAATTAAAGGTAACTCATACGCTTCAGCCGGCCCCAGAGATAGGTGCAGTGCATGGCAGCTCAGGGGGAGTTTGTGGCGGCCGCCACATCTTGCCAGAGAGTCGGGCGACCTGGGCTGAAAGGAAGTTGGGGGGGCCTTGGCAGGAAGTTGGGGGGCCAGGCCCCAAAATGCCCCCACTGTAGCTACAGGGCTGCTGTTAAAGATAGGAGGTTTTGGAGGTTATTAATTCCGATTATTCACCATAAGTCCGAAGCAGCTTGATGGCACTTGACAAACACACACTCTTCCCGCCTCGGTGGTGTAGGGTATGTAAGTGGGGGTTATCATGAGAGAGTCGAGGACAAACGACCTCTGTGGAGGAAACCAAAAAGATGCAGGAGTGCCACCTGCCTCTTGAACTTGCGTGTGCAGGTATCAACATCGTAAGGATTCGTGGGAGTCTAGAATGTTGGCAGCCACTAAGAGAACACTGGAGAAGGAGTCGTGCTGGCGGAAGGCGAGAGGCAGGGCTTGGCTAGACTTCGACTTTGTCTGGAAGAGCGGAAGCATAAAAGTTGGTGTAGGGCAGGGGTGGCCAACCTTGCTTAACGTAAGAGCCACATAGAATAAACGTAAGAGCCACATAGAGATGTCTGAGAGCCGCAAGACAGGAACAAATATCACACACACTTTTTTATTTTTTTAAATATGCAAATTTGCTTTTTATTAACGTTAAATGGGACTGCCAAAAATAAAAACAAACGAGGAAAACCGGTTATTGATAATGATATTACTTGTTTGCTAATGATATTGAGAGAGAGAGAGAAAAAGAGAGAGATGGAAAGAAAGAATTAAAGAAGTGGAAAGAAAGAGAGAGAGAGAAACTAGGAAAGCAAATAGATGGGAGGGAGGAGGGAAGGAAGGAAGGAAGGAGGGAGGGAGGGAGGGAAGGAAGGAAGGAAGGAAGGGAGAAAGAGAGAAAAAGCATGCCTCCCCTTTGCTTCCCCAGCCGCCCTGCCAGGAGCCGCACAATATGTGTGAAAGAGCCGCATGTGGCTCCTGAGCCACAGGTTGGCCACCCCTGGTGTAGGGAATGACCTCATCCCAGAATCGAACAGAACTGGCAAAATCGGAGTTTGTCTACAAGCTGAAATGCGCAGTGTAGTCAGATATAACATCTTATAGAGATTTTTATTTTGCTCTACATCTTTTTTTTGTGTTCAAATATTGTTCAGAGTAACTTCCAACAAGGTGTGCAAACAAAGTTATTAGCCAGCCAACATGTACTTGTCTATATCGGTTGTTCGTGGCACATTGGAAGACTGAAAAAGAACGAAGCCGGAGCCCAGGGCCATCTTTAAGACCAGCGAAGGTTAATTCTGGGTATAAGCTTTTGTGTGCGCGCACTTTGTTGGTTTTAAAGGTGTCACTTGACTCAAACTTCATTATACTGCTTCAGACCAACATGGCCACCTACCTGAATCTATCTTCAGGGGAGACTGAGAGGAACTAAAGAGAACCAGGTCTTCTGATTTCAGAAGCTTCCCTCCTGGCTCGCCTACAGGGTGATTCGTAGCTGTCGGAGTCAGCTGGGCAAGTGTGCCTCTAAGCCAGGGGTGGCCAACCTGTGGCTCGGAAGCCATACGCGGCTCTTTCACACATATTGTGCGGCTCCTGGCAGGGCGGCTGGGGAAGCAAAGGGGAGGCATGCTTTTTCTCTCTTCCTTCCTTCCTTCCTTCCTTCCTTCCTTCCTTCCTTCCTTCCTTCCTTCCTTCCCTCCTCCCTCCCATCTATTTGCTTTCCTAGTTTCTCTCTCTCTCTTTCTTTCCACTTCTTTAATTCTTTCTTTCCATCTCTCTCTTTTTTTCTCTCTCTCTCTCAATATCATTAGCAAACAAGTAATATCATTAACAATAACCGGTTGTTTGTTTTTATTTTTGGCAGTCCCATTTAACGTTAATAAAAAGCAAATTTGCATATTTTTAAAAATAAAAACGTGTGTGTGATATTTGTTCCTGTCTTGCGGCTCTCAGACATCTGACGTTTATTCTATGTGGCTCTTACGTTAAGCAAGGTTGGCCACCCCTGCTCTAAGCGGTGTGAGATCAGTGAAACATCTCCGCCCTCGCTACAGTCCACTCTGTCGGGTGGCTTGTCTGGTTTTTCTGGATGAGCAAGAGACCTAACAGCATGGGCCATTTGTCTGTTAGTTTGCTTTTTCCTTGTCGCCTCATGATACGGTTATAGATATCGGGTGGGACCAATCGCAGCCATGTTCGCAACCATTCATCTCCTAGATCGAAATTTTGTGATTGCATAGGGTTGCCAAGTCTTACTTTGAAAACAGTGGGGGAGTCCTCTTCTTTCTCCGGTGGCCCCCCACGCGCGCGCCGAAATGACGTCACCCGGAAGTGACGTCACCATGCTGGGCACGCTGCTGGGGCGACGCTCTGGTAATCACCCTAAAACTCTATGGTACCGGTGGATGGGCCACTGCTTCCCGCTGTAGTTCTTTAGCAGTTTCCACTGGTTTTTTGGTTTTTAACCATTACAAATTGCCTTTTACCAATCTGTGCAGTGTGATGTACAATTAGTTAAAAATCAGGGGGGAAATTAACGATTGGGAGATCCAATAAAAATTAAAACCGTAGCAATTAAAAGAACAAGGTTTAAGCCAGGGGTGGGCAATTGTTTTGGCTCGGGGGCCGCTTTGTGGGAGCGGAGGTTAGCGGAGGGCCGCACCTTTTAAAATGATTGCATTCATTAGTTAACGTTGCATTTCAGAAAAGGTATCAATTGTATCATAAAAATCAATAAATATAAATGAAATAGTGGTAGTTTTATTCAATTTATTTATTGTGCTAATTTCATATAATCGATAGCCGCAAGCACATTTAATTTTAGAATCCGTTTAATGAGACAAATGTACCCTATCACACTTTTCTACAATTTTTTTGAAATCAGGAGTGAGATTGCTTGTTGAGATTCTCATCACAGCCTGCAAGTTAGTGTCTGTCAAAGAGCATCTATATTTACTCTTGTTGATCTTCATGCAAGAAAAACTTTGCTCACAAATATCTGTAGACCCAAATATAGAGAACATTTCCCCAGCAAATTTCTTCATACATGGAAATTTTTTCAGCAGACAAAGATTTGTAAAAGTCAACTAATGTGACAGCATTAAACATTTCTTTCACAGTGTGATCTGACTGCATGTCAATAAGTTCAAGCTGCAGCTCCTCAGATGCTGTATCAATATCAGCAGTGATGGGATAAGAGCAAATTGAATTTAGGCTCAATTTTCTTGAAGTCCTGAAATCTTCTTGGCGGGCCGCAAAAAACTCTGTGGCGGGCCGCATGTGGCCCCGGGCCACAATTTGCTTACCCCTGGTTTTAGCATATCAATAACTAAAGTTTTTGCTATCCCACTCATACAGATCTTCCTATTACATGCCGTCAAGTCGCTTCCAACTCATGGCAATCCTGTGAATTCATGTGCTGCAAAACATCCTATCATTAACAGCTTTGCTCAGGTCTTGCAAATTGAGGGTGTTTGTGGCTTCCTCGATTGCCTCAGTCCATCTCCTGTCGGGTCTTCCTCTTTCCCTTCCGCCTTCCAGTTTTCCAGTGGCTCTGGTCTTCCTACAATGTGTCCAAAATGCAATAGCCTCAGTTTAGTCATTTCAGCTTCTAGGGAGAGTTCAGGCTTGATTTCATCCAGAACCCACTCATTTGTCTTTTCAGCAGTAGACGGGTGTCCTTAAAACTCTCTGAGCCAATCAAAATTCTGTATTGGGAGAAACTGAGTTGTAGGACATTGCTATATTATGCTGTATCTGTGTCCTTTATTCCTGCAATTCTGGGAAAGGATAAGACGTTAAACAGGCACAAAGGTTTCCCTTGCTTGAAAGAGGGTCGAATCCGACTCTAGGGGGCGGTGCCCATCTCCGTTTCCAAGCCGAACAGACACCGCTGTCCGAAGACGTTTCCGTGGTCATGTGGCTGGCGTGACTAGACCCCGCCAAACTGCTTTCGAACTGCTAGGTTGGCAGGAGCTGGGGAGGTAGGGCAGAGTATAAATGTAATGAATGAATGAATAAGTAAATAAATGGCAATCCCATGGCATTTCCAAAGCAAGAGACACTCAGAAGTGGTTTGCCATTGCCTGCCTCCGCATCACGACCCTGGTATCCCCTGGAGGTCGTCCATCCAAATACTAGCCAGGGCTGACACATGACGCTGCTGTGTCCTGAATCAGACTCTCAGTCCATCAAAATCAGTATTGTCTACTCAGCCTGGCCTCAGCCTGACCTCAGCCTGAGACCCTGGAAAGCTGCAAAGAGGGGCGTGGCTCAGTGGCAGAGCCTCTGCTTGGCATGCAAAAGGTCCCAGGTTCAATCCCCGGCACCTCCAGTTAAAAGGACCAGGCAGGAGGGAATGGGAAAGACCTCAGCCTGAGACCCTGGAGAGCTGTAAAGAGGGGCTGTGGCTCAGTGGCAGAGCCTCTGCTTGGCATGCAGAAAGTCCCAGGTTCAATCCCCGGCACCTCCAGTTAAAAGGACCAGGCAGGAGGGAATGGGAAAGACCTCAGCCTGAGACCCTGGGGAGCTGTAAAGAGGGGCTGTGGCTCAGGGGAAGAGCCTCTGCTTGGCATGCAGAAAGTCCCAGGTTCAATCCCCGGCACCTCCAGTTAAAAGGACCAGGCAGGAGGGAATGGGAAAGACCTCTGCCTGAGACCCTGGAGAGCTGCTGCCAGTTTGAGTAGACAATACTGACCTTGATGGACTAGTGGTCTGATTCAGTATAAGGTAAATTCATGTGTTCACATGCTTGGTTGTTTGTAATGCCCTCTTACCACACGCAGATGCCGGACAGGTTACGTTCTTCACCTGTAATAATGCAAATAAACAGGAACCTGCCCCTTCTGCCTCCTTTGCTGCTGTACAGCCAAGCATGAATGCTCACTTGCAGCCCACTCTCTTTTGACCATCGCTCGCTGAGCTCTGCCTCCTTAGACTGGCAGCCCTCTCCTAGCCGAGGCTTGTCTCTTGCGTGTGCATGGTGCCGTATAAATAATAGTAATTACGTTGTTTCCCAAGCCAGTGATTTTTAAAGCAAGCGACAACCGGCCAGGGAGAGACCTGCAATTAGCAATGCTCGGGTGGAGCCGTTTGCGGAACTTCCTTCTCGCTGTCTTGCCGCGGATCTCCCTGGGGCGTCTAGTGCCAGCAGGACAATCGAGTCATTGTTAAGTGCCCATCTGTGGCGAGTCGGAGGAGTCTCATTGTTGGGTCGTCGCCGTCTGTGGCATTTGCCAGATGTAGCATCTGTGACGGCCACAGAACTGAGCGGCACAGTCGCTGCATACGCTTAAGAGAGGAGCGGGGCTGCTGCGTGTACCCTGCCCCATCTCCACATCGCACATCTGTAATGTCTGCGTCTGATGATGGCATTGACAGATTGCCAGTTTAATTAATGGGAACCAAACTCCAGTGTGTTGTGGGCTCATTTGAAACACATTTGAAGTATTTAACGGATTAGTAATGCGTAACACTACTGAGGTGGTCTAGGACATCTGCTTTGCATATTTCGCTCCGTGCATGTTTAGATTTTTTGTAAACCACCTCGAATGTGTGGATGTTTGGACTGAAAGGTAGTATATGAGCTAGAAGAGCTTTACACTCTAGTAATAAGAGTAGTCTAGTAATAGTAATCTAGTCCGTATGGTCAAAGCCATGGTATTCCCCGTAGTGAGGTATGGCTGCAAGAGTTGGGCCATAAGGAAGGCTGAGCGCCGAAGAATTATGGTGCTGGAGAAGACTCTTGAGAGTCCCTTGGACCGCAAGGAGATCGAATCAGTCAATCCTAAAGGAAATCAACCCTGACTGTTCCCTGGAAGGCCAGATCCTGAAGCCGAAGCTCAGATACTTTGGCCACCCAATGAGAAGGGAGCACTCCCTGGAGAAGACCCTGATGCTGGGAAAGACTGAAGGTCAAAGAAGAAGGGAGCAGCAAAGGATGAGATGGTTAGACAGTGTCATCGATGCAACGAACATGAAATTAAGCAAACTCTGGAGCACGACGGAAGACAGGAGGGCCTGGCGCGATGTGGGGGTCACGAAGAGTTGGACTCGACTGTGCGACTGAACAACAACAATAAGAAACTCCTGGAGTGGTCCCCAGCCCGAGAGAGATCCAGCTTTCCTTGACCTGGTGGAACTCTCTGCCAGAGAACATCTGTGCCCTATGGGATTCACTACCTTTGGCTTGAGGGCAGAGATGTCCTGCCGGGCATTTGGTTGAGGACGGCAGTGGTCTGGCACTCTCACAACCCCACCTCCCCCCTTTTTCTCCATATTTCCCCTTCCTCCAGGGGGCAGGTGGATGCAGAAATTGTCCATCATCTTGGACACAGTATTGTTTTTCTGATGAATTGTTTTAATATATTGTAATGTTGTTTTAATTTTTTTAATATATTGCATTTGCCTTTGACGCAAGCTGCCCTGAGCCCTGTTTCAGCGAAGGGAAGGGAAGGGAAGGGAAGGGAAGGGAAGGGAAGGGAAGGGAAGGGAAGGGAAGGGAAGGGAAGGGAAGGGAAGGGAAGGTAGGAAGGGAGGGAGGGAGGGAGGGAGGGAGGGAGGGAGGGAGGAAGGAAGGAAGGAAGGAAGGAAGGAAGGAAGGAAGGAAGGAAGGAAGGAAGGAAGGAAGGAAGGAAGGAAGTTTAAAACAGTGGTCCTCAACAAGAAGAAGAAGAGAAGAGATTGGATTTATATCCCGCCCTTCACTCACTTAAGAGTCTCAGAGCGGCTTATGAACTCCTTTCCCTTCCCCTCCCCACAACAGACACCCTGTGAGGTAGGTGGGGCTGAGAGAGCTCTTTCCCAAGCTGTCCTTGAGAGAACAGCTGGTACAGAGCTATGGCTTGCCCAAGGCCATCCAGCAGGTGCAAGTGGAGGAGTGGGGAACCAAACCCGGTTCTCCCAGATTAGAGTCCGCGCACTTAACCACTACACCAAACTGGCTCTCTTAAGTAAGGCTCTCTTAAGTAAGGTGCCCTTACTTGCTGAGGAATCCCACTTGCTGAAATAGCATCTTGTTCTGTTCTGCTGTGCTCGAGTGCCTTGGCATTTTGTCACAGGCAAAAACTGTCTGCAGGCCTCGAAAGGTCGGCTAGCAGAAAGGAACATTTCTTAGTCTGGAAGAACAGAGGCTCCTGAGCTCGATCCCATTATGCATGAAAAATGCACTACGATGACTAACAGGTTGAATATGTCCCCCCACCCCCAAGTTCTGTCTGCTGCCTGTACTGGCCCAAAGAACTTTCCCATTCACTTTCACGGCACAATAAGTACATTTTTTTAATCTGTTTGACAGCCACGAGGAACTGTACTCCAGCCGGCAATATGGAGCGCTGGACTCCGGCTTCAACAGCGTGGACAGCGGAGACAAGAGGTGGTCAGGAAATGAAGTAAGTGCCTTTGCTTTGCTTCTTTTTTTTTTGTGTCGGAGGGATTTGTGGCAGACGCGCAGAGGGAAACACAAAACAGAATGGGCAGCGGAAGACTTAATTGCTAAACGCCGCCGGGCTGTAATCTTAAAAACAGCTTATCCCGATGGCCTAAGGATTGAGGCCAAGGTGTCATTTTCAAATCTCAGATTCTTTCTAGCATGATGAAACCGGGAAGACCCGCGGGTGGCTTCTCTTGTCCCACTTGAACAGCAAAGGGTCTTTTGGGGATTAAACTGTCAGCTTTCGGTTGCAAGTCGCAAAAGAGAGGTGAGGGGCCCAGAATTGAAATTTCCCCCCCAGAAATATTCGGCTGGTGTTCTTTCATGGGTAGGGCATGTGTAAAGAGAAGCCGGAGAGAGCCAGTTTGGTGTAGTGGTTCAGTGCGCGGACTCTAATCTGGGAGAACCGGGTTTGATTCCCCACTCCTCCACTTGCACCTGGCTGGATGACCTTGGGCAAGCCATAGCTCTGTACCAGCTGTTCCCTCAAGGACAGCTTGGGAAAGAGCTCTCTCAGCCCCACCTCCCTCCCAGGGTGTCTGTTGTGGGGAGGGGAAGGGAAAAGGAGTTTGTAAGCCACTCTGAGACTCCCTTGGGGAGTGGAGGGCGGGGTATAAATCCAATCTCTTCTTCTTCTTCTTCTAAAGTCTATGGCCAGCATGTGTTTAGAAAGCAGGAACTTTCTTGACGCAACTGAGAGAACTTTAAATTATCTAGCCCAAGAGAAGGGGTGTTTGTATTGTAAGTCGCCTGGAGTTCCTGTAGGGCAGAAAGGCAGCTGACAAAACGTTTTAAATAAATAAGTGAGGTGCCTCTTGATAGGTGGGAGCCAATATTAAGGTCTTTTAAAGAGTGGCTTTACAAATGCATGTGCAGAGTTTTAGGAATGCTCATTTAAATAAAAACAAAAAACAATAGCATATGTACACACTAGGGTTGCCAGCTCCAGGCTGGGAAATACCTGGAGATTTGGGGGGTGGAGCCTGAGGAGGGCGGGGTTCGAGGAAGGGAGGGACTTCAGTGGGGTATAATGCCATAGCATCCACTTTCCAAAGCCACCCTTTCCTCCAGGGGAGCAGATTACAGTTGTAATCCTAGGAGCGTTCCGGCTAACGCCTGGAAGTTGGCAGCCCTGGCAGACACAGATGTGTTTGTTCTGGGCCTGTTTAAATTGAGACATGGTAATCCATGTGGTGCCATGTGTATCTCCTTGCATTCTGAAATTTCTACCATTTGGCTCACTAGGATGACCAGATACCTGCTGATGGCCTTATGGAAACATACACCCTCCTTTTGAGCCATTTTCCCTAGGACAGGGGTGGGCAATTGTTTTGGCTCGGGGGCCACTTTGTGGGAGTGGAGGTTAGCGGAGGGCCGCACCTTTTAAAATGATTGCATTCATTAGTTAACTTTGCACTTCAGAAAAGGTATAAATTGTATCATAAAAATCAATAAACATACATTAAATAAAATAATGGCAGTTTTATTCAATTTATTTATTGTGCTAATTTCATATCATCTATAGCTGCAAGCACATTTAATTTTAGAATCAGTTTAATGAGACAAATGTACCCTATCACACTTTTCTACCATTTTTTTGAAATCAGGAGTGAGATTGCTTGTTGAGATTCTCATCACAGCCTGCAAGTTAATGTCTGTCAAAGAGCATCTATATTTACTCTTGTTAATCTTCATGTCTTGGCGGGCCGCAAAAAACTCTGTGGTGGGCCGCATGTGGCCCGCGGGCCGCAATTTGCCCACCCCTGCCCTAGGATATTACCCATTGAGAGCCAGTTTGGTGAAGTGGTTAAGTGCCCAGGTTCTAATCTGTGAGAACCGGGTTTGATTCCCCACTCCTCTACTTGCAGCTGCTGGGTGACCTTGGGCAAGCCACAGCTCTGTACCAGCTGTTCTCTCAAGGACAGCTTGGGAAAGAGCTCTCTCAGCCCCACCCCCCTCACAGGCAGGGTTCCCTCTAAGCTGAGTTGGTGTGAGTTAGCTCACCGTTTTTTAGCCTCCAGCTCACAGATTTTTGTCTCAGCTCAGGAAGGACGGCTCCAGAGCAAACTAATTCATGCCGCAGCCAAATCACTTGCTCACAGCTTTAATGCCAGTAGCTCACAAAGCAGAATTTTTGCTCGCAAGACTCCACAGCTTAGAGGGAGCGTTGCTCCCAGGGTGTCTGTTGTGGGGAGGGGAAGGGAAAGGAGTTTGTAAGCCGCTCTGAGACTCCGAGTGAAAGGTGGGGTATACATCCAATCCTCCCCTCCTCCTCCTCCTCCTTCATGGTTTTGGGAATTCTGGGGCATCATCTGGACTTCCAGAACTGGCATCTCAGTCTGTCAGTATAATCCTAGGGAGTTGGGAAAGGCCCATTCAGTTTCTTGACTGGAAGTCAGGAAATTCAGAATTAGGTGTGGGCAGATGGTGATGCCCGCTTTGAACACCTGCGCTGCCCAGTTATGCAAATTTGGAGAAATGCCGTGTTTCTGCTAGATTTCTCCCTTGGAATTCCCACAGTCTGCTTCAGAACTGGCAGTCAGTATGTGTAACTGGTGAGGCAAGTGTTTCCATTGCTTTTAAATTTAGAGGGTTGCAAGGCTGAGATGCGGAATTTCCCCCCGGGGTCCCCTCACTGAGGCAGTCAAGTTGGGCTACACAATTGTCATTTCTCTAGAAAAGCATGTTAGCAATGGGGAAGAATTAATATCAACTCAGGATGACTAACAAACTCCGTCCTGTCCACCTGCCTCCTACATGTCTGTCTTAATTTTGGGGAGGAGCTGCTGTTCGCAAGGGAGCACAGTCTTGAAGATCCTGTTTTAGCAAGCTGTAGTAAATTTCATGTATTTATATTAAGTATAGTCCACCTCTCTCTCGAGGAGTCAAAGTGGATTACCCAGAGCAAGTTAATACAGTCAGCGGGATGGGGCACTCAATAAACAATGAAATAGGCTCAAGGTTATACACACCTGGAACCAACCAGAAATCTGGAAAACAGAACTGCAAAGCATAAATGTTAACATAATGCGTTGAGAAATGCAAAAAGGACATAGTGAGATCCTGTGCACAGCAAGGTGTATACAGTAGAATCATGGAGTCACAGAGTGGGAAGGGGGCCCCTACAGGCCATCTAGTCCAACCCCTCTGCTCAGTGCAGGATCAGCCTAGAGCGTCCCTGACAAGTGTTCGTCCAGCTGCGGTTTCAAGACTGCCGGTAAGAGAGAGAGCGAAGCACCTCCCTAGGCTCCCTAGGCAGTCGTATAGACCGCAGTCGTATTTATCCAAGGAATTTTGCAAGCCATTTATAGAGTGCCGCCCTGTTGCCTTTGTAGGAAAGCCCTCTTGAATAATTCCAGACTAAATGATGTGTGTTTCTTGCCTCCGTTTTAAAATGAAGCCGACAGACGAATTTTCCGACCTTCCCCTTCGAGTGGCAGAGATCACAAAGGAGCAGCGCCTAAGAAGAGAAAGCCAGTACCAGGAGAACCGGGGGAGCCTGATTGTCACCAATGGCGGAGGTAAAAGGCGTCCATTTATTGAGTGGCTTTAGAAGCTGGGATGTTGGTTCATTTGTGACACGTTCCCTGTGAAACGGCACTTGGCTGTCTGTGAGATGAGCGTACACCGATCCGCATTTCTCAGGCATCCGGTCATCTTGCATCCGTCAGTTCCAAGGATTACTCTTTTGACGTTTTGCTGTGTCTCACAGCCAAAACAGATCTAAATTGAGCTTGTTGCATTACATTTCCTCCAGCCACAGAGCCAGTGTGGTATAGTGTTGGACTAGGATCTAGGGGACGCAAGTTGGACGCATCTACAGTGGATGCTGGCTGGATGAATAGGGACAGTGGTCCCGACTAAAATTGAGTGTCTGATATTTTCATCAGGGATCGGTAATTCAGGGCAGGCAAAACAGAGAGCAGCTTGCAAAATGTCTTCCACTTTAAGTTCTGCTGAAGCGAGTCGAAGTGACCGGGGGCCTGGAGACCAAGAAGCCCTATGAGGACAGGCTGAGGGACCTGGGAATGTTCATTCGGAAGAAGAGGAGGTTGAGGGGGGACAGGATGGCTCTCTTTAAGAATTTGAAGAACTGTGTCACTCGGAGGAGGGCAGGGAGCTGTTCCTGTGGGCAGCAGAGGAGAGGACTCGTAAGAATGGGTTTCAATTACAGGCAGGAAGGTACCGGCTGGATCTTAGGAAAAAGATCTTAGGATCTTTACAGTCAGAGTTGTGCAAGAGTGGAATCATCTGCCTGGGGAGGTGGTGAGCTCCCACTCCTCCCTGGCAGTCTTGAAGCAGTGGCTGGACAAACCCTTGTCAGGGATGCTCTAGGCTGATCCTGCACTGAGCAGGGGGTTGGACTAGATAGCCTGTAGGGCCCCTTCCAACCCTGAGATTCTATAATTTTGTGCTGTAAACAGTCACTACCAGTTGCATTAGTGGGAGTGATAAATCCTATAGTGATAGGGGTTCCCCCCCCTTTGTGTATAATTCATTCCAACATATGAAACAGCTCTTAAAGTGATTTAATAGTTGGAAAAGTCTTTCCTTCAATCAACACTTTATAGAGCTGGGTGTGCTCCCCGGTTATATAAACCAGTTAGCAGGAAGAGATTTCGCCAGGGGTCCTTTCGGGCAGGAGCTCGGGGGAGCGCAGCTCCAGGAGTTGGTACCAGCCCCCCCCCCCCTTGCGGGGGAATGCCTGCTTGTGTCATGGCTGCAGCAAAATGACCCCGTCCCCTGGAAAGGTCCTTGTTCCTCCGACCAGCCTTCTGAAGGCTTCAGCCACCACTGAAGCTATCCTCCCAGACTAGTGGTATTTCTTAGGCTTGGATTAGTAGCTGTCCCCTCTCTGCCTGCTTTCTTTCTTTCTTTCTCTTTCTTTCTTTCTTTCTTTCTTTCTTTCTTTCTTTCTTTCTTTCTTTCTTTCTCTTTCTTTCTTTCTCTTTCTTTCTTTTCCTTTCTCTCTTTCTTTCTCTTTCTCTCTTTCTTTCCTTTCTTTCTTTCTCTTTCTTTCTCTCTTTCTTTCTCTTTCTTTCCTTCCTTCCTTCATTTCTTTCTCTCTTTCTTTCCTTTCTTTCTTTCTTTCCTTTTCTTTCTTTCTTTCTCTCTTTTTTCTCTTTCTTTCTTTCTCTCTTTCTTTCTCTTTCTTTCTTTCCTTTCTTTTTCTTTCTCTCTTTCTTTCTTTCCTTTCTTTCTCTCTCTCTTTTTTCTCTTTCTTTCCTTCCTTTCTTTCTTTCTTTCTTTCTTTCTTTCCTTTCTTTCCTTTCTTTCCTTTCTTTCTTGCCTTCTCACATACTTCTGGTGATGTCAGGGGTTGTGGCATATGCAAATAAGTTATGCTAATGAGTTGTGCTAATGAGCTCCTGCACCTCTTTTTCTACGAAATGACCCCTGGATTTTGCAGATCAGATTTGGGGGGAAACGTGATCAAATCGGGTGGTGCGCCAGAGAGTGCCCGTGAGAGATTTTTGTACTTGCTGAGATTCCAGCTTCTATCTCTCTCTCTCTCTCTCTCTCTCTCAATGGCCGCTGACCTAACCACGGCTCTTTTCTCTTTTCTCTGCCAAGTGGAGCACGATCTGGATCAGATCGACTTCATTGACAGCTGTGTCACGGAAGAGGAGGAGGAAGAAGTGAGGCAACCCAAGAGCACGGAGCCCGAGAGCCTCAGCTCACAGTTCATGGCGTATATCGAACGGCGAATCTCACACGAGGTGGGGCTCCCTTTTAAATTACTTCTGTGTGTCTGTGTGCCCCTGTTAAAAGTGCCTTGGCTTGCTTTAATGCAGGGGTCCCCGATCCGGTGCCTGTGGGCAGCATGGTTCAACCCCCCACCGACACCTTTCCGGGCCCTCGCCAAGTGTTTTTAGAAAGTGGGTGGGGCCAGGTGGGGTTTTTGCCCAGCAAAGCTTCTGGTTGGCCACCGGAGATTTAATTGGCAGTGCAGATTTTTAAAAACATTGTTTTGGCAGCATCTGCGCCCTTCGCTACTCAAAGGACTCCCCACAACAGACACCCTGTGAGCAATGCTCCCTCTAAGCTGTGGGGTCTTGTGAGCAAAAATCCTACTTTGTGAGCTACTGGCATTACAGTTGCGAGTGAGCGATTGGGCTACTGCCTAAACTAGTTTGCTCTGGAGCCCTCCTTCCTGAGCTGAGACAGAAATGTGGGAGCCAGAGGCTAAAAAAACTGTGAGCTAGCTCACACTAGCAGCGAATTCCACGTCTTAATCGCTCACTGAGTGAAAAAGTTTTTCCTTTTATCCATCCTGAATCTGCTACCCATCAGCCTAATCGGGTGCCCCCGAGTTCTGGTATTACCGAAGAGGCTCTCTGTGTCCCCTTTCTCTAGAAGAGAAGGAAGCACGGTGCCTTTTTCACAGGTGCTTAGATGACCCGAGGAATAAACCTCTTCCTTCTAAAACCATGAATCATGCTGTAGTGGGAAGGGGAGAGTAAGAGTCCCTTCCTGAACCCGCAGTAGTGTCAAAGGTAATAAGACTGAAGTGTTCATAATGAAGGGATAGATATTGGTTATTTTAAATTATTGAACTGTCATGTGTTGCTTTCGTGATCCCATAGTTTTATAATTTCGTTTCGTTTTGCCACTTATAAGCGTTCTCTCATTTCTGCTTAAGATGATTGCTGTATGAGCAGAGATTAGACAGACAGACAGACAGACAGAGGGCTCATTTCGTAGCAGGAGCTCCTTTGCATATTAGGCCACACACCCCTAATGTAGCCAATCCTCCAAGAGCTCACAGAGCTCTTCTTACAGGGGTTACTGTAAGCTCTTGGAGGATTGGCTACATCAGGGGTGTGTGGCCTAATATGCAGAGGAGCGCCTGCTACGAAATGAGCCATAGAGAGAGAGAGAGAGAGATAAGGGTTGCCAAGTCTTACCTGCTGTTCGGCGGGGGGGAGACCTTGCCGGGGGGGGGTAGTCTTCTGGAAGTGATGTCATCGCGTTGGGCACATTGGGGCGAGACCTCTCTAATTCAAGGGAAAACCATAGAGTTTTCCCTCGAATTATAGAACGTCCCCCCCCCCCCAAAAAACATGCCCAACGCAATGACGTCACCTCTGTGTGATGTCATCGCACCAGGCACATCTTCGAAGCCCGGCAATTTGGGGGCGGGGTTCCCCCTGGTGGCCCAATCCGGGCCAGCGGGGAGCAGGCCACTCGAGCGGGGGTTCCCCCCCGGGGGAACTTGGGAACCCTAAGATAGACAGACAGACAGAAGTGTTCTCCGTGTTTTGATATTTTATAAAACACAATTTTGACGTCACTCTCCTCTATATGTCTAGTTATCTCCCATGACCTGTTTTTTTTTTAAGTATCGTCTTTTGTCTGCATTGTCTGTTTTGTACCTCTGTGAGCCGTTGTCTAATAACCCCTCGCATTCAGTGTCTAACTCAGACTCATCCATCGAGCCTTTGAGAGAGCGAGGGTTTTCTTGGCCCTTTAGCACAAGCCCGACCCCACCCAATATATTGTCATGGCAGTTGCTGATGCCCCAAGGGAAAGCAGAAGGAAAGGTCAAGCTTCTGTTGAAATATGGCTTTTTTTTTCCTTTTTGTGAAAAAGGGAGACATTCAGTTAAATTGTGAGGTTCATCCTTGGAATGTGCGTTTGAACAATGTCTTATCTGTGTCCTGAAGAACTCTGCTGCCCTAAGGTTGCCTGCGGCGTCTGAACTGAACGGCTGCAGTTTAGGAAGCCGTTCAAATATCGGCGTACCCGCATTCTTCCTTTTTAAGAAACTCACACAAAATGACAGCTGCAAAAGAAAGAAGAAATCAGGAACAACTTGCATTACCCATCCCAGTCAATACACGGATGCAACTAAACTTCTTTTACTCACAAATATTCCTCTCAGCATAACATAATAAAGGAATCCAGTTTGCTTCCCAGCCTTTTACTTCTTTCTTATTGAAGATCATAGTTTGAGTCCAGCGGCACCTTGAAGACCAACAAAGTTTTATTCTGGGTATCAGCTTTCCCCTGCACGCACACTTCTTCAGATACATTGGAACAGAAGTCACCAACATTGACATATAGGTAGTGGCTGAGGTGGATGTTGCTGGGAAGGGCCAAATAAGAGTCAGTATGCATAAATAACCGAGCTGACTGGATGGAGGCGATTGGTAAGACCTGAGCGTAGCAGCAAAATAGCATACAGCATAATAAAGGAGCAGAAAGCAGGGAGTGAAATGGCTGGGAGCCATTTAAACCCCTGCTTTCCGCTCCCCATGGCTTTTTGCGGGGAGCAGAAAGAAGAAGAAGAAGAAGAGATTGGATTTATACCCCGCCCTTCACTACCCAAAGGAGTCTCAGAGCATCTTACAATCTCCTTTCCCTTCTCCCCACAACAGACACCCTGGGAGGTAGGTGGGGCTGAGAGAGCTCTTGACAGAAACTGCTCTTTTTCAAGGGCCGCTCTGACAGAACCATGGCTTGCCCAAGGTCATCCAGCAGGTGCAAGTGGAGGAGTGGGGAATCAAACCCGGCTCTCCCAGATTAAAGTCCGCGCACTTAACCACTACGCCAAACTGGCTCTCAGTGGTGTGAATGGGTCCCAACCTTTAAACCAAACAGCTAAGGGGTGAGAAGCTCTGCTGCGCTTCACAAACCACCGTGAACGGCATCAAAACTCATGAATGTTTCCGGCAGTTCTTCAGTTCACAAACATGGCTTCCCGATCCACCAACTGGCCAAAATTCGTCAGCCGGTTTGTGCCCCTCCTTATACCAAAGTCAAAGAAGAGGCTGTGATTCATTAATAGAGTATCTGGTTTGTGTGTCAAAGGCTCCAGTTTTAGACCTGGCATCTTGGTCAGACAGTAGGCAATACGAAAGACCACAGAGATGTTTCTGCCACTAGTCCCGTGAGAGTACTGACCTTGTTAGACTAACGGTCAGACTCTTTATGAGGCACTTCTTCTGTGCGTGGCCTTCTGTTCAGGGCAGTTTTTTTAGTGGATGCAATTAATCTGCCACTGCCGGAATTTGGAATCATGATGTGTATGTGGCATAAGACCATAAGAGAAACCAATGTTGGATCGGGCCAATGGCCCATCCAGTCCAACACTCTGTCACACAGTAGAAGAAGAAGAAGAAGAAGAAGAGATGAAGAAGAGATTGGATTTATACCCCACCCTCCACTCCCCAAGGGAGTCTCAGAGCGGCTTACAAACTCCTTTCCCTTCCCCTCCCCACAACAGACACCCTGGGTGTTAGCCGAATTGCTTTAATTTACCTTTAGCAATCAGCAAAATACACGGGTTCTTGCCAACTATACCAGGGTCCCACCCCTCCCGGGAGTTCTCAAGGAAAGAGGCACGTGAGGCAGATGGCAAATTAAATGCTGTTTACTAAATGATGTTGTTCAAGCACACAAAAACAGATTCTCACATACATACACACAGGTCTAGGGAAATAAAGATAGAAAATAGCACTGTTGCAATTTGCAGGAGTTCATTGGTGGGGAAGCAATACGTTACCTATCCTAAAGAGGAGTTGTCTGACCGAAGGAAGTTCCAACAGAAGATTAGAGGGACTGGAAAGGCAAGCTGGGGGGGGGAAGGGTAAAGGGGAGGTAAAGCAGATAGGGGACGATGGCTTAAGAGAGCGAAATGCCTCTGCTCAGGCTTTTTTATTAGGTGGTCTTGGGGAGGCTGCACAGACCACATCCCACTAACACACCTCCTAGGCGGTCCGTCCCTGTTGGACCTTGCTATAGGTTAAAGGTGAACAAAGGGAGGAGGTCCAGGGGTTTGGTCAGTGTTGCAAAAGTATGACTTCACCAGGAAACAGACACTGAGTCTGGGGTCCAATGACTCACCTGGCCCTACCTATTGTCAGTTGATGGTTTTAGCCAAGTATCTGATGGCTGGCACATTAGTTGCTAGGCAGTCTCGTTAACATAACTATAGTGGGGGTCAGCCAGCGGATGTCTGACAGAAGGAGGCCTCATGGCAAGAGGAATCCTTTGTCTTTGCCTTGGGGTGAACTACTTGGGGTGTCAGCCTCCTGGCTTGGGCTGGAGCTGGCTCCTATGTGAAGAAGAAAGCGCAAGTCCCTTCCACTGCTGGCGACACAGAGTTCAAACTTATGGATAAAAATCCATAAGAGCACAGAAAAGTGCCTTGCTGGCTAACATGGGAGGTAGGTGGCGCTGAGAGAGCTCTTTCCCAAGCTGTCCTTGAGAGAACAGCTGGTCCAGAGCTATGGCTTGCCCAAGGTCATCCAGCAGGTGCAAGTGGAGGAGTGGGGAATCAAACCCGGTTCTCCCAGATTAGAGTCCACGCACTTAACCACTACACCAAACTGGCTCTCCAGTAGCCAAAAACACCAGGTGCCCTCAGGAGGTCCAGCAGTGGGGCCACGACACTAGAAGCCCTCCCAATGTTGCCTCCCCGCCCTGTCACGGGCTGGGTGCCAACAGGCCAGGAGTCAAGCAGAAGTCCGGGACAGTCCAAGGCCAAACCAAAGCAGGAACCAATTGCCAAGTCCAAAACACTGAGCCAGAAGCAGAGGCAGTCCAAGCCAGGGTCAAAGCGGGGGAACTCACAAGTAAACCAGTCCAAGGAGTCAACAGAGCCGAAGTCAAGCGGGTCCAGAGTCAAAAGCCAGAGGTTCCAGAAACAGGTCCAGTCACAAGCCGAATGGGTGCAGAGCTTAGCCAAGAAGACTTGTTGCTAGCACAAGCTGGTAGTCTCTGTGCTGTGCCTAAGATACCCAGCCACTTCCTGTGCTAGTTAGCAGCTGGCAGTGAGGTCCCGGCTCCTTCTAGAACTCAGGGCTTAGTGATCTGCGACCCCGCAGGCGTGCCTCTTTCCTTCTCACAGCTAAGTCTTGCCTGCTTCGGGATCTCAGACGTTCCACTGGAGGAGGTGAATCAGGTGGGCTTGAACTTAGCGGTGGCTCAGCTGGTGCTGGGGCAAACGCCTGGGAGGTGCTTGCTTGAGCCTCATCTGGCTCAGGTGGAGGTTCCCCTTGAGCTGGGAGCTGATCCTCCACCTCACTTAGATCTGCAGAAGGCAGATACCCAGAGGCACTCATAACACGCCCAATCAAGCACCAAGAATCCAGAGCATCCCTTGCCCCGGACTGAGAGTTCCTATCTATACCTTGTGGCTTACAGCCACTGATGGACCTCTGCTCCGTATGTTGATCCAGTCCCCTCTTGAAGCCGGCCATGCTTGTAGCCGCCACCACCTCCTGTGGCAGTGAATTCCACGTGTTAATCACTCTTTGGGTGAAGAAGGACTTCCTTTTCTTGTTGTTTCTCATCCACTGTACAGTAACACTCCCTGGATTCTGGGGAGAATATATATGTGAAACAGAGCTATTAATGTGCTGTCTGAACAGTAGAGCCGCGATTGGAAAGCTGTTGTGTTAAACAGTAAGGAAATCCACCCTGAGTGATTTTGCAGTCGTTTAAAGCAGACTTCATGACACTGTGCCACTGAGCATTTACTCATTTGCCACTCCGAGGGTCTGCTTTGAAGCTCTCTTGAGGTAGGGAATCGTCGCTCTGTTTTTCGGCCTTTTGTTCAGTGCGTATTGGGGGGGGGGGGGGGGACCTGCTCCCTTAAAACTACTCCCCGCTGTGATTGTCTGGACTGTAGGAAACGGGGAGGGCCCTTAATAAGGCTAACCTCGAAATCAGGAAGCGTTCGGTAATGTGTTTGCTCCACTCTGGCCTTTTAATCCCAAGCCCCTCGCGCATAAGTGTAGCGGGAGGCACAGAGCAGCAGGGTGGGGGATCCCATGTGGCGCGGGCAGCCCACACAGGATAATCTTCCACTTTGCTTAACGAACAGCGCGTCTCCATCCTCAGACGGCAATCTGTGCCTCTCCTTCCACTCGTCATGACGTGGAGCTGGCGTGACCCTGATTAAGGCGGGCTTATTGTTCCCTTTTGGTGGTCCATTCGGCACCCCTGCTGTCTCTTCCACTTTATATCCCACAAACGCCGTCCGGGCCCAACAGAGCCCCCATTATTCTCTTCGGTCTAAGAGGCACTGAGCCTCGGTGCTCCTTAATTACCCAGACGAGCTTCCAGTTGCCTGCATCGCCGTTTCCCTAGAGGCGGGAGAAGGTGCTTTTTGTGCATTGTGGGATGAATGTCACCCTGTCTGGGGGCCGGCGTAATTGCTGCCCATTTGGTGGTTTGTCTGGAAAGGCCCCTGATTTCCAGGCTTGAAATGGGAAGTGGCTCAGATTTCCTCCGCCCACGTATGAGTTCTCCAAGACCGATAACCAGCCAAGTCGTGCAGTTTGAGTTACGGACCTGCCGAAGTATAGAATTTCCCCTTTAAAAGTTTGGAGTTGCTTTGGAAGAAGGCCCCAGGCCTTATCAAACGTGAGCGTGGGAATGATTTCTGACGGAGCCAATTTTAAACTGCCGTTTGAAGCTTTGAATGCCTGAGAATAAAGTTGGATTCCCCACTCCTCCACTTGCACCTGCTGGATGACCTTGGGGCATCCATGGTTCTGGCACAGCTATTCTTGAAAAAGAGCAGTTTCTGTCAGAGCTCTCTCAGCCCCACCTACCTCCCAGGGTGTCTGCTGTGGGGAGGGGGAGGGAAAAGGAGTTTGTAAGCCACTCTGAGACTCCTTTGGGTAGTGAAGGGCAGGGTATAAATCCAATCTCCTCTCCTTCTGGTAAGCAGTGCAACAGGACCAGGGCTACAGAAATCAGAAACAATGCAATAGAGTCTGAGACACAGTATGTCAAACAATGCAGAAAACGGAATTACAAAAGTTGGAAACAGTGCAGTAAGAACAGGATAATACACGAAACAAATAGGTAATATGTACCGTATGCCATGATATAGACTACAGTCCTGTTCTCTTCCTAAAAGTACTTTTCTGAACCGTTCTGTTATACTATTGCCGTGTTTTAAAAAATTATTTTATTTGCCATCGGTTCACAGCTGACTGAGTGACACCCGTAGGGTTTTCAAGGCAAGAGGCTAACGGATGAAATCTGTGGACCAGTTAATATAGTGCAGCCCTGTTGCTGGTGCAGAAAACCCCTCCTGAATAGTTTGGTTTTGCATAGCTTGTGGAAGGCCAGGAAGGGAGGAGGCCCGACGGAGAAAGCACGTGTACAGACAGGTGATGATTTTGCCCATCTGCAGGTTGGCACCTCCGGAAGGCCCTGGTGACTTGAGCGAAGGTGTCTTGGCGGGGCATAAGGGGAGAGGTGACCCTGCAAATAAGAGGGGCCGATGCAGTTTGCTTGACTTGCAGGCTTACCTCTCCCACACGCTGCTGCAGGCAATGCTGTTTTTAGCTAACAAAGGGAGCGCTTTCAGTCCACCATGCTTCCCCTTGGTTACTTCTGTTTTGATACAAGCGCTGTAAATACTAGTCATCGTAGAACTCAGTTAGGGGGTCAGTTTGCTAGACAGAAGACTATGCTTGATCATGCCTTGCACTAGAAATGCTGATTTCCCTGTTCCTTCTTTACCAAGGGCCCGCCGGCAAAACAGACCCCTCCCCGCGAATGCCATAGGACAGAAGACGCAAGAAGGTTCTTGCACCACAATAGGTGAGTCCGGTTTTGCTGCATACGCTTGGAGTTTTTGGTAAGTCATGCTGCAGAGTTAAGAAATATGCCAAGTGATGCTTAATTACGACACTTTTTTTTGGTTTGGTGGTCCCGCTTCTACATGCAAGTAAAATTGTTTATTATCAGCACTCAGCCGGGAGGGCGGGGTAGAAATCTGACAAAAAAATACCGAGCCATAGACCCTAACCCTATTTTATTTATTATGGGCTGCCTCCAGAACCTTTTGTGGAGAAGCAGTGTGTGCATTTGCATTAAATAACTAACCGTGGTCATCATGAGACATTGGGAAAGCTGATTTGAGCTAACCAAGATTAACGTTAATATCAGTGTATGCATGACACTTGACCTTGAACAGCCCAGCTGGGTCAGACCGCAGGTTCCACGTAGTCCACAGGTTTTTCCTCTGCAGGAGCCCACGAAACGCCACTGGGCAGTCCCCAAGTAGGGCACAAAGGCACTAAGACTGTCCCACTGCTTCCCCCTGGAACTGGCATTCAGTAGGATGTTGGCTTGGGAATCTGAAGATTCCCGTTAGGCATCCTGTCTGATAGCTACTGGCAGAATGTCATCCAGCGGGCAGGAAACCGTTTGATCGATGGAATTTGCTGCCACGAGATGCGGTGTACTGGCAACACTCAGAAGGCTTTTAAAGGGGATTAGAAGGCATAGAGGGGGTGTAGAAAGGTAGAACCGGGAGGGACCCGAGAGTCATCTAGTCCCAAGTGTGGCCAGACTCGCTTATGTAAGAGCCACACAGAATAAAGGTCAGATGTTTGAAAGCCATGAGACATGAACAAATATTACGCACACGTTTTGATTGGGAAATATGCCAATTCGCTTTTTTATTCACATGAAACGAGCCTGCCAAAAAAATAGAAACAAAAGGAGTAAAAACAGATACTGCTAATGATAGTTATTTGCCCAGTGATATTTGTTTGCTAACGATATTTATGTGTCTAAGAGAGACAGAGGTGGAAAGAAAGAATGGAAGAGGTGGAAAGAAAGAGAGAGAGAAACAAAGAAAGCAAATAGATGGGGAAGGGAGGGGGAGGGGTGAAGGGAGAGAGAGAGCAAATCGATCGGGAGCCTCCCGGGAGCCACACAATAGATGTGAAAGAGCCGCGTGTGGCTCCCGAGCCACAGTTTGGCCACCCTTAGCCCAACCTCCTGCACAATTGCAGGAAATTCACAGCTACTCTCGCCCCGTCCCAATGACCCCTGTTCTGTGCCCAGAAGAAAGTGACCCCAAAGTGGCAATCTGCCTTATCCTGGTCATAATAGAAAGGGCCACAAGAACTAAGCCCTGAAGCAACCCTTCCTGCCCTCCCACTCATGATCTGCCTAAGTTCACACAATCAGCATTGGTGTCCGAGGGCCTTCTAGCCTCCGTTTGAAAACCTCCCAAGAAGGAGAGCCCGCCACCTCCCGAGGAAGCCTGTCCCATTGAAGAGAAGTTCTAGAAACAAGAAATGAAAGTTGTGTCTGGGATGGATATTTATCAGCCGGCGACATTAGACTAAAGTAAAGGTGGGGGAGGGCAAAGTGTTTATACGATAGTAGGAAAAGAAGAAGAAGAAGAAAGAAATGAAGAACAAAAGCCAAGTTTTACATTTAAAGTGGGACAAAAAGGGAAATCAGCCAAACTGAACTAACTAAAGGGAGTCAGTTCCATGAGAGAGAAGAAAGCACAGAGATGGGAAATAGCCTGAGGGAATGGAAGTTTCTTCAGAAGTTTAGTGTGTGCTGGGCAGAAAGGAGAACAGAGAGGAACCATCAGAGAAGGACAAGGGGCTATGAAGAGGGTTAGAAGCAGTGTTCCCTCTAAACTGAGTCAGGGTGAGCTAGCTCACAGTTTCTTAGCCTCCGGCTCACAGATTTTTGCCTTAGTTCAGGAAGGATGACTCCACAGCAAACTAATGTACGCAGCAGCCAAATCGCTCACTCACAGCTTTAACACCAGTAGCTCACAAGGTAGATTTTTTGCTCACAAGACTCCACAGCTTAGAGGGAGCATTGGTTAGAAGAAGCTTAAACTTAATGGGCCGCCAAGAAGGAAGTAAAGGTGCATCATGGCTAAAAAGAAAGAAAAATTAACCTCACAGCGGATTTGAGAACAGGAGTCTAAATAACATTTCAGTAGAATCAGAATACTAAATGGGTTAAAGGTAGAGGTTTCCCTTGTTCGGAAGCCAGTCGAATCCGACTCTAGGGTTGCGGTGCTCATCTCCGTTTCTAAGCCAAAGAGCCAGCGCTGTCCAAAGACGTTTCCGTGGTCATGTGGCCGGCATGATGAGATGCCAAGGCACACAGAACGCTGTTACCTTCCCACCAAAGTGGTACCTATTTATCTACTTGCAACTTCTTGCTTTGGAACAGCTAGGTTGGCAGGAGCTGGGGCCAGAGAGGGGAGCTCACTCCGTCACACGGCACTCGGGTCTCAAACTACCGACCTTCCGGTCTGCAGTTCAGCGTCTTAACCACTTGAGCCACCGCTCAAATGGGTACATTTAAGAAAAAGTCTGTATACTTCTTGACGTTCACAAATAACCCCAGAGATTTAGTACACTGGTATTTCTGCAATAAGACGTGTAGTTTTGCGCACTTAAGAGAGCCAGTGTGGTGCAGGGGTTAGAGGGCTGGGCTAGGATCTGGGAGGCCCGGGTTCAAATGTGCACGCTGTCATGGGAGTCTGCTGGGTGACCTTGGATCAGTCAGACTCTCAGGCGAGCCTGCCTCACAGGATTGCTGTGAGGATAAAACGAAGGAGAGACTTATTTAGACTTATATCCCGCCTAGCCAGCTCACACCGGCTCTAGGCTGCTAACAGCATAAAATCAGCAGCATACCGAGATTAAAATCACAATTCAAGTATATAACTAAACAATAAAAACCATAACAGATGGCAGCAGTACAGAATCCAACACCAGGAACGGCATCCTACTTATTCCCGGCCAGGGGGCTTCTACCTCAGATGTACCAGGCAAGCGACTCAACAGCTGCTTGCTAGTGGCCATTCCTCCCGGTGGCGGCTCCAAAAGCCTGGCGGAAGAACCCCGCTTTGCAGGCCCCGCGGAACTGCAAAAGGTCCCGCAGGGCCCTGATGTCCTGCAGGAGCTCGTTCCACCAGTGGGGAGCCACTACCAAGAAGGCCCTATTCCTGGTGGTCGCCAACTTGGCCTCCCTCGGGCTTGTAGAATTCCAGCCTGTAATTTCCTCATTCCCACTGACTCCATTTTTTAAAAATGGATGTAAAGTCGACTGTCTTCCGATTCTTTGGTAAGGAGGCCTCTTTTATTAAGTTGCACAGCTTGCTAGGCCGTGAACCGTTTCACCCTTACAGTTCTTTAAAAAAAGCCCTCCTGGATGCCTGCCCTCCAGACCGGGTGACTTGATCACTCTTTTGTTGATCAGAAGAACCAAGTTTGAATCCGGCGGCACCTTTAAGACCGAGAAAGTTTTATTCAAGGTGTGAGCTTTCGTGCAAGGCACACTTCCTCAGATACACTGAAGTGGAAGTTATCAGTCCATACATATAGGTAGGTGAGCAGCAAATGAGCGTACAACATAATGAAGATGTTTTAACGAATGCGAGAACCAAATAGGAATAAGAAGCTAAGTTTATATGGTCACCGTTTGTTTAGATTCAGCTCCGGGCAGAAAGAAAAGGGAGGCAAATAAATGTCAAAATCGGAGACGGATGTGTAATTGTATCCTCCTTAATTGTGGGATGCTAAGAGTAATTAACTTGGACCCTGTTGTTATGTTCAGTTAACAAGGAAACAATTACACATCCGTCTCCAATTTTGACGTATTTGCAATGGTAAACCACTTCTGAATGTCTCTTGCCTTCAAAGCCCTGCGGGGTTGCCATAAGTTGGCTGAGACTTGACGACCCCCCCCCCCCCCCAAAAAAACAAGTTCCCTGGCTGGTTTTCTGCTTCTAATATATTTTAAATGTGTTTTTGTGGTATGTGTTCATATTTACAACAATACACTCGCATGCTTTCTCCCCCCACTTGTCTAGAGAGCCAGTTTGGTGTAGTGGTTAAGTACGCAGACTCTAATCTGGGAGAACCGGGTTTGATTCCCCACTCCTCCACTTGCACCTGCTGGGTGACCCTGGGCAAGCCATAGCTCTGTCAGAGCAGTCTTTGAAAGGGCAGTTTCTGTTAGAGCGCTCTCAGCCCCATCTACCTCACGGGGTGTCTGTTGTGGGGAGGGGAAGGGAAAGGAGTTCTGAGCCGCACTGAGACTGAGTGAAGGGTGGGGTGTTAACCCAATCTCCTCCTCCTCCTCCTCCTCCTCTTCTTCTTCTTGTCAGCTGACATTTGTACTGCTGGATTTTATGTCCTTCTGATTTCCTCGTTTGACTTAACTGTACTTAACAGGCCAAATTTGTTAACTTTCGTATATTTTTTCATCGGATGGTAGTGTGATCAGTGTTCCACGCTGGTTCAGCCAGGACTTGTGCTGAACGGTCACTTACAAGTAGCTTCCAATGTGTCACTGCCCCGGAAGGCCCATTGCCAACAACCCCCAAACCCACCCAGCAGATGGCTCAGGGTGGGAAGGGGAAGACAACATGCAGGCAATGGCAGGCAACCAGTTGCTGGCGGGATCACTGGAGAGATCCACCAAGTTGGGGGCCAGCCAGGAGGCTTTTTGCTGATCACTGAAGCTGGCCTTGGGTTCCGCAGTCCCCCTTCCTCCTCCCAGTAGATACAGGGACACGCAAAGCTGCCTTGTTCTGAATTAGACCCTTGGTCTGTCAAGGCCAGCATTGTCTTCTCAGACGGGCAGCAGCTCTCCAGGGTCTTTCCCATCCCCTCCTGCCTGGTCCTTTTAACTGGAGATGCCGGGGATTGAACCTGGGGCCTTCTGCATGCCAAGCAGAGGCTCTCCCACTGAGCCAAGGTCCCCTCCCTAGCACACACATGAACACACGTGAAGCTGCTTTTTACTGAATCCTTTGAACACACACAAAGATGCCGTAGCAATCAGACCCTTGGTCCATCAAGGTCAGTATTGTCTACTCAGACTGGCAGCGGCTCCCCAGGGTCTCAGGTGGTCTTTCACACCACCTCCTACCTGGTCCTTTTAACTGGAGATGCCGGGGACTGAACCTGGGGCCTTCTGCATGCCAAGCAGAGGCTCTCCCACTGAGCCACAGCCTCTCCCTTGGTCCATCAAGGTCAGTATTGCCTACTCAGACTGGCAGCGACTCTCCAGGGTCTCAGGCGGAGGTCTTTCTCATCACCTCCTACCTGATCCTTTTTAACTGGAGATGCCTGGGATTGAACCTGGGACCTTCTGCATGCCAAGCAGAGGCTCTTCCACTGAGCCACAGACCCTCCTTACAGCTCTCCAGGGTCTTAGGTGGAGGTCTTTCCCATCATCCCCTCCTGCCTGGTCCTTTTAACTGGAGATGCCGGGGATTGAACCTGGGACCTTCTGCATGCCAAGCAGGTGCTCTACCACTGAGCCACAGCCCCTGTCTTGGTCCATCAAGGTCCATATTGCCTACTCAGTCTGGCAGCGGCTCTCCAGGGTCTCAGGTGGAGGTCTTTCTCATCACCTCCTACCTGATCCTTTTTAACTGGAGATGCCTGGGATTGAACCTGGGACCTTCTGCATGCCAAGCAGAGCTCTGCCACTGAGCCACAGCCCCTCCCTTGGTCCATCAAGGTCCATATTGCCTACTCAGACTGGCAGCGGCTCTCCAGGGTCTCAGGCGGAGGTCTTTCTCATCACCTCCTACCTGATCCTTTTAACTAGAGGTGCCTGGGATTGAACCTGGGACCTTCTGCATGCCAAGCAGAGCTCTACCACTGAGCCACAGCCCCTGTGTTGGTCCATCAAGGTCCGTATTGCCTACTCAGACTGGCAGCAGCTCCCCAGAGTCTCAGACCAAATAAATGGAAGTACAGCAAAGAGGGTTGTGCATATAACAACACAGTCAAAAACTGCAACACTGCACCCCAGAATACTTGACACTTGGTTCAAAACAGTCTTATATTAAGAGCCTACTACTCTAAGTACCATTCAGAAGCATTTCAAATACACCAATGTAAATAATCAAATACAGTTCAACATATTCCGAACAGTTGACAGATGTCCACGAAACAGAGTTGCTAAGAGGTGTGGCGACGGACCGCCCCGGTTCCCCTCCGTTTCCGTCCAGGGCTTCATCAGGCCACCTCCAGTGCTGGAGCACCAGGCTCTACATATTTCTCTTGACTGTATACCGCAGTCTGTATCTGTTCCAACCGGCTTGAATAATAGAGGCTCTCGGTCTCATGCAGAGGCCTTTCACATCACCTACTGGCTGATGCTTTTGACGGGACATGCCAGGAGCTGAGCTTGGGACCTTCTGCACGCCAAGCAGACCTCTACCAGTGAGCCACAGTTCTCCTCCTGGAGATGATTCTGTTCCAGGTTGTTCCAGGGCACAGCGATGTATGCCGTCTTCCAAAAGGGAACTGGCACTGCATGCAAGCGAGGGGGGGGGGGAGGCGAAGAGGAAGGACCCCGCAAGCCGCTGAGGAACCCTTCTCTCTCCGCAGTTAGGAGATTAAGATCATAACATCCACAGCAGGCTCCGATGTGTTATATACTTAATCTCATTGAAACCGTTCATGCAAACTCGCGTTCTCCTGCGTGTGACCAGGGTCAGCAGTTGTTTTCAGTTTTCATCATTTATGGCAATATTCTTCCCGTTTCTCGAGAGTGCCGTTTGCGGAGTTTTACATCTGGTAACCGACCAGCTCTGGCGAAACCGAGTGTGCAGCTTGATCGATTACTGTTCATGATAAAAATCTTATACAATTATTTCCCCCCCCCCGAAGCTCGAGTCTAAGGAAGCGTCGTCCCCCGCCCCGCCCCCGGTTTAATACCGGATCCAAATTTAACAGAGGTTATTGAAGTAAATACACTTCGGAAGAATCTGAGCCCTGGTTATAAGTTTTTAATTACCTAACCAAAATTGGGCATGATGTCGGAAGGCGTGATCCCGACTTGGAATCTTACAAGCTTAAATTAGAACAAGGCAGAAGAGTTGTACAGGGCTTCCGAGCAGCTTATACTAACAAAGACTCTAACATTGGCTGTCTGTATAAAAATAGATCTGGCTAAATTCATGGCTACTTAGGAAGGTCTATTTTACCATGCATAATTCTGATTATGATTCAAGCCCAATTAGAGACGGACTGGAACTGCATTTGTGTGGAGAGAGTTTTCACTAGGGATGCCAGCCTCCAGGTGGGGCTTGGGGATCTCCCGGCATTACAGCTCATTTCCAGACTGGGGGAAATGGCTGCTTTGGAGGGTGGACTCTATGGCATTGTACCCAGCTGAGGATCCTGTCCTCCAAACTAAGAGCCAGTTTGGTGTAGTGGTTAGGAGCGCAGACTCTTATCTGGGAGAACTGGGTTTGATTCCCGGCTCCTCCACATGCAGCCAGCTGGGTGACCTTGGGTCAGTCACAGTTCTCGCAGAGCTGTTCTCTCAAGAGCAGTCCTTGCAGAGCTCTCTCAGCCCCACCCACCTCACATGGTGTCTGTTGTGGGGAGGGGGAGGGGAAGGAGATTGTAAGCTGCTCTGAGACTCCTTCATGTAGTGAAGGGCAGGGTATAAATCCAATCTCCTCCTCCTCTTCCTCCTTCTTGCTCAGTTTGCCAAACAGCCGCTACCAAAAAGAATAGAAAATAACACCAAAAAACATGATCAGATTTTACAAGCGTACTATTATATAACCCTTGAAAGGTATCATACAGTATACAGGTTCATAGAATCATAAATAACATAGAGACCTGCTTCTTATATGATATGAGTGCTTTACCATTGTGGATTGGTATATTTTATCTTCTAGCGAGATATGATTTCCATCTCTGAGGAAGCCTTCGTGAAATGGAAAGTATATATTCTGGCAAATTCTGCTAGATGGATTATTGCACTTTTACGGTTTGGGTATTTGTGGATACCGTGGGCACAAAGCATGAGACACTTAAAATTTTTAAGAAGCACCTTAAGAATTTTGCGATAAATCTACTCAGGAGCAAGACGGTAATATTTGATAAGCACTTTATTGGATGCAAAGCACAGTCTTGTGGACTGATGGAAGTCTTTTGTAATTTTCTAAATTTCACTTTTGCATCTGTCATCTAGATTCTATGAACCTATATATAGTATGTTACCGATAAAGGTTTATAGAACTACGCTTGTAAAATCCGATCACTTTTTCTGTATTCTTTTCTATTCCATTTCTGTGATTCTCTCCTTGTGATCTGTGTTACCTAAAGGAACGCATCGGAGGTCCCCAGCATTCTTCCCTCACAAGAGGGCTGGCCAAACTCGCGGAAGGCTGTCCCAGGACTTCCTGCTGCACACGGAAGCAGGGAGCCTGGAACGGTGTAATTAACTTAATCGTAATTCCCCCTAACACAGCTTTAGTTTAAGCATCAGTCCTCTTTGATTAATGCATTTCTCCCTTTTGCCCCAGGGGGGAAGCTCACTATGCAGAGGCCCTATATAGAAGTCGGTTTTCTTCATTCTTTTAAGAAAGCGTGCCAAGGAATTTGAAAAGTAGGCTACAGGGTTTTTTTTTAATGCTCTGTGGTTTGTGAAGATAAACATTTAAAAGGGAACTTTATACTATTTCTGTGTCATTTGTACAGTTCAGGACGGCCGTGGGTGGCCGTAGCAATCTAGCTCAGGATGAAGCTTTTTATTGCAGTGGAAATCCCACCTTGGTCCCTCTTTAAAACTGCTGCCGCCAACAGAGCTCATATTGTATTCGGGGGGCAAGGGAGAGGAATGGAGATACACAGATATGCCCAGAATTAAGAACATAAGAACATAACTTAAGAGAAGCCAGTGGTGGATCAGGCCAGTGACCCATCCAGTTCAACACTCTGTCACACGGTGGCCAAAAACACCAGGTGCCCTCAGAAGGTCCAGCAGTGGGGCCAGGACACTAGAAGCCCTCCCACTGTTGCTGCCCCCCCCCCCCAAGCACCAAGAATACAGAGCGTCACTTGCCCCAGACTGAGAGTTCCTATCTATACCTTGTGGCTAATAGCCACTGAGGGACCTCTGCTCCATATGTTGATCAAATTCCCTCTTGAAGCCGTCCATGCTTGTAGCCGCCACCACCTCCTGTGGCAGTGAATTCCATGTGTTAATCACTCTTTGGGTGAAGAAGGACTTCCTTTTATGCATTCTAACCCAACTGCTCAGCAATTTCATGGAGTGCCCACGAGTTCTTGTACTGTGAGAAAGGGAGAAAAGTACCTCTTTCTCTACCTGCTCTATCCCATGCATAGTCTTATAAACCTCGATCATGTCACCCCTCAGCCGTCGTTTCTCCAAGCTAAAGAGCTTTGTTGGTCTTAAAGGTGCCACCGGACTCAAACTTTGTTCAGTCAACCATGAGTTACGGTATTGCCCTCTGTTCAGTCTCTGCGTAACTCTGATCTTAAAAGACTTTCTGGGCTGACCAGATGAATTTCAAATTTCCGTCTTCCTCTTGGATTGTTCTAATGAGACCAGCCACCTTTAAGGTGGACAATTTTTGCTCTTTGGCTTGTTTATCAGCCGATTAAGTCCTCTTGTCAGTTACGTCTGTACTATCGAAATCAGTTTATTCCGTGGCTTGGAAATTCTGGCGTATGTAGATGTGCTGATGACTGTGTCTGTGTATCCATCTTGGCTGACAGGTGATCGTGACAAATAAATTTAAGCATTCTGGATTTTGGGATTAGTGTTTAATCCGGTGACGCGTGGCCAACCTCCTTGCCTTAGTTTCGGTATTTTCGTTTTTTGGTTTTTTAAAAATATTTTATTTATGATTTTCCAAAACTAAATACGTGCTAAAGTAGTACATGCTGAAAAGCGTCCTCAGAAAAAAAAATACAGCATAAATCAAATTCATAATAGACAGAAGACTTCTAATCAATTAAATACATTCATATCTTTGTACCTAACCATACATAAAACTTGGACCACGAAGAATCCGAAAACTCATCTTCCTTGCCTTTTAACCTCAAAGTTAGTTTGTCCATCTCAGCCACTTCCAATAGCTTCTGTACAAATTCGATTTTGACAGGAATTTTGTCGGTTTTCCAAAATTTGGCGTATAGAATCCTTGCTGCTGTGGAAGCATGTAAAATTAATTTCCTATCCTCCTTATCATAGACCTCAGGTGTTATATTAAGGAGGAAAATTTCTGGCTTAAAAGGTACTTTAATATTAATTATCTCCTGTATCATTTTTTGTATCATTGCCCAGTATCTACGAGCTTTCCCACAAAGCCACCACATATGGAAAAAGGTGCCTAGACTCTGCTTACATTTCCAACAGACATTACTTAATGAAGGAGAAAATTTTGCTAAAGCATTCTGGATTTTGGGATTAGTGTTTAATCCGGTGCTGCGTGGCCAGCCTCCTTGCCTTAGTGTCAGTATTTTCTGAAGGAGTATATTTTACCCACTCCTGATGTTTCTTTCCTATTGATTAAGTCTTCTCTCTGGGTCAGTGCTCAGCCCTTCTCTGTGTGTTTGTAGAGACGCAGAGGATTTAAGACGACCTGAGAGTCTGAGCTTGACGCACGACAGGGAACGGCAGCAAGCACCAAGGGGCTTCTCAGACCGGGCAGAGAGGTAAGCGAAGGCTGGATGGCCCCGTGCCCCCATCTTTAATGAAACTTTTGGGGGGGGTTTAACCAGTGCCCGTCTGTAGTTATGTTGTGTAAAAACTCCCCTCTGCTTAGGTATAGGTAAAGGTTTCCCTCACTCAAAAGCCACTCAGATACGACTCTAGGGATGCGGTGCTTATCTCCGTTTCCAAGCCGAAGAGCCAGCGCTGTCTGGAGACTTCTCCGTGATCATGTGGCCGGCATGACTAGATGCCGAGGCACACAGAACGCTGTTACCTTCCCACCGAAGCGGTCCCTGTTTATCTACTCACAATTTCTGGTTTTTGAACTGCTAGGTTGGCAGGAGCTGGGGCCAGAGACGGGAGCTCACTCCATCATGCAGCACGTGGGTCTCGAACTGCTGAACTACCGACCTTCCGGTCAGTATTCAGTGTCTTAACCACTTAAGCCACTGCAGCCCTGTCCCTCTGCTTACATCCACGTAGTTGCTTGCGAGTGCTGTGCAAAACTCAAGAGAGGCTATATAAAAACGGCATAAAAGCCCTACCTAGCTTGGGACTGGTGTGTATGAAGGACCGCCGTCTCCTGTATGTTCCTGCCCGGGAACTAAGGTCACAGGGAGAGGCCCTCCTGACTGTCGCATCAATCCAAGAAGCTCCATCTGGTGGGTACACGAGATAGGGCCTTTTTGGTGGCCGCCCCACAATTGTGGAATAACCTGGCCCCCCTCACTTTCGATTTTTAGGAGGCAGCTGAAGATGCTTTTATGTAAGCTTTTAAGAACATAAGAAAAGCCGATGTTGGATCAGGCCAATGGCCCGTCCAGTCCAACACTCTGTCACACAGTGGCCAAAAACACCAGGTGCCCTCAGAAGGTCCAGCAGTGGGGCCAGGACACTAGAAGCCCTCCCACTGTTGCTCCCCCCCCCCCCCCAAACTCCAAGATTACAGAGCATCACTTGCCCCAGACTGCGAGTTCCTATCTATACTTTGTGGCTAATAGCCACTGATGGACCTCTGCTCCAGATGCTTATCTAATTCCCTCTTGAAGCCGTCCATGCTTATAGCCGCCACCACCTCCTGTGGCAGTGAATTCCAGGTGTCAACCACTCTTTGGGTGAAGAAGCACTTTCTTTTATGCGTTCTAACCCGACTGCTCAGCAATTTCATGGAGCCCATGAGTTCTTGTCTGGTGAGAAAGGGAGAAAAGGACCTCTTTCTCGACCTGCTCTATCCCATGCATAATCTTATAAACCTCGATCATGTCACCCCTCAGCCGTCGTTTCTCCAAGCTAAGGAGCCCCAAGCGCTTCAGCCTTTCTCCATAGAGAAAGTGTTCCAACCCTTTGATCACTCTAGTTGCCCTTTTCTGCACTTTTTCCAATGCTATAATATCTTTTTTGAGGTGTGGCGACCAGAACTGTACACAGTACTCCAAATGAGGTCGCACCATCGATTTATACAGGGGCATTACGATACTGGCTGATTAGTTATCTAATAATAACCCCCTTCCTAATAACCCCCAGCATAGCACTGGCCTTTTTCAGTGGTCATGTTTTTTGGTCCTATTTATTAGCAGTCCTGAGTTGTGCTTTTAAGTTTTTGATCTTTTTAATGTTTTTGATGTATTCTGTTTTATGTGTTCTATCTGTGTTGTAAGCCGCCTTGAGCTCCGGAAGGAAGAACGGCGGCTAATAAACGTTTCCTGGGAATAACATAATAACACGAGGTGGTAAACTGCATTCCCCAGTGCCTGCATAAGCCATGTAACTTGCCTGAGGGAAAGGCTTAATTGCTCAAGAGCGACTTTCGCGTGCTCCGTTGCAATGAGCACTCTCGTGTTCTTCTGCAGCACTAGTGTACTGCACAGGGCTGGTGCTGGAGATGTTCCCAATGTGCTGCTGCAGGAGCCAGGAACACCTTCTAAGGCCTGCACTGTGCTGTTTACATTGCTTACATTACGTTATTTTGTAGTCCAAAGTTCTCATTGGGACTCCAGGCGGATTACGTTAAGCGAGCCAACGTAATCGACACGGTAGGACATTCAATAAACAATACAACAGGATTCGGGTTGTAGAACCATCCAGAAGCCTAAAAACAGAACCGAAGCGAAGCATGAATCTTTAGCATGACACATTAAATGATGCAAAAACTATATAGCAGGATCCTAGTTGCAGCAAGCTAAGAAGAGAAGACATTGGATTTATACCCCGCCCTTCAGTACCGGAAGGAGTCTCATAATGCCTTTCATAAGAACATAAGAGAAGCGAGTGTTGGATCAGGCCAATGGCCTATCCAGTCCAACACCGTGTGTCACACAGTGGCCAAAACCTAGGTGCCATCAGGAGGTCCAGCAGTGGGGCCAGGACACTAGAAGCCCTCCCACCGTTCCCCCCTACCCCCCAAGCACCAAGAATACAGAGCATCACTGGCCCCAGACTGAGGGTTCCTATCCGCTTTGTGTTGGCTAGGCGGGATATAAATTCAAATAAATAAATAAATAAATACTTTGTGGCTGATAGCCACTGATGGACCTCTGCTCGATATGTTTATCTAATTCCCTCTTGAAGCCCTCCATGCTTGTAGCCGCCGCCCCCTCCTGTGGCAGTGAATTCCACGTGTTAACCACTCTTTGGGTGAAGAAGGACTTCCTGTTATCCGTTCTAACCCAACTGCTCAGCAATTTCATGGAGTGCCCACGAGTTCTTGTCTTGTGAGAAAGGGAGAAAAGGACTTCTTTCTCTACCTGCTGTATCTGATGCATCATCTTATAAACCTCGATCATGTCACCCCTCAGCCGTCGTTTCTCCAAGCTAAAGAGCCCCAAACACTTCAACCTTTCTTCATAGGGAAAGTGTTCCAGCCCTTTTATCATTCTAGTTACCCTTTTCTGTACTTTTCCCAGTGCTATAATATCTTTTCTGAGGTGTGGCGACCAGAACTGTACACAGTACTCCAAACGAGGTCGCACCATTGATTTCCCCTCCCCTCCCCACAACAGACACGCTGTGGGGTTGGTGGGGCTGAGAGAGCTCTTTCGAGAACTGCATCTGAGAGAACAGCTCTGGGAGAACTTGTGACTGACCCAAGGTCACACCAGCAGCTGCATGTGGTGGAGTTTGGAATCCAGCCCGGTTCTCCCAGATTAGGGTACGCGCTCCTATCCACGACACCAAACCGGCTCTCAAACACAGGAGCGTGAGGCCACACAAACCCTAAAAATCTTCTAGGCGACTTTGTGCCCCCCAAGTCTGTTGCCTGTGCGGAAATGCCCTCTTGAGTAATTCAGTTGTGCGTAGGTTGCAGATGCCTGACGGTGTGGATTTTGCAGCTTTATCACCAGCAGCTCCTTGGTGGGTGGCCAGTTTCAAGTCCAGAACCGCAACTGTGGGAGGCGGTCCTTAAGGCTGCGCAGTCAGTCTGCCTGCTTTTATTTGAAGGCGCGTGTAGCTATCAGGGCAGTTACCGGCCGATGCCTGCTATTTATAATCATTGTGTACCTGTTGGAAGTCAGAACAGTGAAGCCTGGGGAAAAAATTCACGACACAGTGCTGCTCTTCTCCCAGCGTATGATTCTTCCTGTGGTCGTTCTCCGACCAGAGAGCCTGTGTGTCAGTGCTCAGAGAGGTTCTCAGGTTTCCATCCTTTGTTCTGGTTGCATAATTCTGGATCTGGGGAAAATATAGCGTACTTCGTTCTCCCTCTAGAAAGAGAATCAGTTTGATGTAGTGGTTCGGAGGGCAGGCTGTAATCTGGGAGAACTGGGTTTGACTCCCCACTTTTCCAAATGCAGCTGCTGGTGTGACCCTGGGTCAGTTGCAAGTTCTCTCAGAGCTGTTCTCTCACGAGCAGTTCTTGAAAGAGCTCTCTCAACCCCGCCGACCTCACAGGGTGCCTGTTGTGGGGAAGGGAAGGGAAAGGAGGTTGTAAGCCACCCTTGAGACTCCTTTGGGTAGTGAAGGGCGGGGTATAAATCCAGTCTGTTCTCTTCTTCTAAAATGCCTAAACTGAGTCTATCATACTTTAGTCTCATTATGAGAAGACGAGAAGAGTCACTGGAAAAGGCAATAATGCTAGGAAAAGTTGAAGGCAGCATGTAATGATTTCATGTTTTGGTGTATGTGTTCCTTTAAATGTTTAGTGTGACTGCAGTACTGTAGTAAGAGTGATGGAGGGAGAAAGGAGTGATTTTGATTGACTGAGAGAGCGGGAGGAGAGGTTCTTAGAGGTATCTGTGTGTAGGTGTCTATGGGGGATTCTGTATGTGAAGTTTGGAGAGAGTGCACAGTCTACGCGACTATGGGATTTTTAATCTTTTTTTGAGTGCAGAAGAGCAACAGTTTAGTCTGTGTGTCTAAGAGAGCTGTGTGAATAAAACAAAGAGACAAGCCTGTGTGGCTATATATATAAGAGAGAGCGAGATAAGCCTGTCAGAGTGGAATTTGGAGTTTGAGAGACCGGGTGTGACGCCAAGCCTTGCCAGTTATATTTACAAGTTCCTTTCTTCAGCAACTGTTCAGAATAACCAGACACCTATTTTTATTAAATAAATACATTTTTAAGCTTATCCCAGAAATCATAATACTCCTTACTCAGGGCCACATAGTCCTCTGAAGTGCCTAGGCCAGTCTACCAAAAGAGAGAGATTTGGAATTTTTAATTCCTGGTGGCAGCAGAAAACTACCAAGTTTATATACACAGGAAGCTTTTAAAAGTAAAACCGTTCTCCCCAATAGCAAGAACCTCAGACAGCAGGCAGAGAGGAAGGCCCAACAGGAGACGGGTTGGTTCAGTCAAGGAAGCCGCAGCCCTCTGTCTGTAAGGCCCAGAGGAAGGCTGTTCTTGAGAGGACGTTTTGGAGAACATGAATCCATAGGGTTGCCACAAGTCAGAATCAACTCGACGGTACTCGACAACATACGCGTTTCATTCTAGAGATGGGCTTGTGGAATATCGGGAGCCAAGCGAGAATGGCAACTGTCAGCCGCAAAGACTCAGAATAATACTGAAACACCTCCCATTCTCTTTTATTCCAGTTCCTAACCTTTGAGCAGAAACTGTCCAAGACTGAAGATTTTTTTTTCCTTTGCAAACACCAGTACTCGAAACCTGCTTTATCTGTATTCACACCCTGGTGGTCTGAGCTTTACAGTCCAGCTGTGTCTCTTCAGAGACTCCAGAAGAGTAGATCTATTACAGAGTTTGCATTAATCGTGCCGTTATAGCATTGTAAAGAGTGAACTTGATGAGAAGTGTTTATTTTGTCTTCAATTAAATTCTTTTTCTTCCCGTCCTCAGGGGCTCCAGTGACTTCTCTTGCCTTGCGTCCCTGCCAAACGCCCACAATCAGGTAACCGAGCTCTTTGCAAATGCAGTCGTCGCCTGGTAACAGGACACAGTTTGAGTCCAGGCCGCAGTGTTCCCTCTAAGCTGAGTTGGTGTGAGCTAGCTCACAGTTTTTCAGCCTCCGGCTCACGCATTTTTGTCTTAGCTCAGGAAGGAGGGCTCCAGAGCAAACTAATTTATGCGGCAGCCAAATTGCTCACTCGCAGTTTTAATGCCAGCAGCTCACAAAGTAGAATTTTTGCTCACAAGATTGCACAGCTTACAGGGAGCGTTGGTCATGGGGCACCTTTAAGACCAACAAAGTTTTATCCTGGATATAAGCTTTCATGTTCATGTACACTTCTTTCAGAGGAAGTGTGCGTGCACACGAAAGCTGATAACGCAGAATAAAGCTTTCTTGGTCTTAGAGGTGCCCCTGGACTCAAAATTTGGTTTTGCTGCTTCAGACCCACACAGCTTCCCCACCTGAATAGTTTGGAATGTTGAGTATGGAGAAGAGGAGGCGGAGGGGGGACAGGAAGGCTCTCTTGAAGTATCTGAAGGGCTGTGTCACTTGGAGGAGGGCAGGGAGCGGTTCCTGTGGGCAGCAGAGGAGAGGACTCGCAATCAGCGTTCCCTCTAAGCTGAGTTAGTGTGAGCTAGCTTAGAGTTTTTTAGCCTCTGGATCACACATTTTTGTCTCTGCTCAGGAAAGGATGGCTCCAGAGCAAACTAATTTATGCAGCAGCCAAATCGCTCGATCACAACATGAATGCCAGTGGCTCACAAATTAGAATTGTTGCTCACAAGACTCCACAGCTTAGAGGGAGCATTGCTTGCAGTGATGAGTTTAAATTAAGAACTGGAAGGGACCAGCTGGATATTAGGAAAAACTTGTAGTGCAACCATAGAATGGGCTGCCTTGGGAGGTGGTGAGCTCCCCCTCACTGGCGGTCTTTAACCAGGGGATGGACAAACACTTGTCAGGGATGCTCTAGGCTGATCCTGCACTGAGCACGGGGTTGGATTAGATGGCCTGTATCGTCCCTTCCAGCTCTGTGAGTCTGTGTGACATTATATTTTCTGTTCGTCGTGTGGTTGAACACATCAGTTTTGACACATGCCGCATGACAATTTTGCTCCAGGTCTCTCACTCGGATGCTGACCTGCACAGAAGGCGTGAGCATTTAACGGAGCGCACCCGAAGGGAAGCCCAGCTGGCGGTGCTGCAGTTTGAGGAGGAGAAGATGAGGACGAAACAGATCCAAAGGGAGGCGGTCCTCGACTTTGTCAAAGTAAGTTATTGAGGCTCTCGAGGGTAGCCCTGTTGGTCCACAGTAGAGCAGCTAGATTCGAGCGCAGTGGCATCTTAGACTTTGGGGGAGTGTGAACGTTTAAGAGTCAGACCCCCTTTGGTCAGAGACATAGGATTCTTATCCTGTGTATCACATCATGACGGCCACAGGCATAGATCGCTTTCAGAGGAGCTTAGATAGATTCACAGGATTTCAGCATTTGCTGTTTGTAACAGAGACCTCTGTATTCGTAGAGCTTGCTGTTTGCCAGGAACAACCTCCGTAGCGTACAGTATCATAACCTTCTATCAACTGTGTTAAGTGAAAAATACGAATCCCCAGAGCCAAGTAATGTACTGTAAAACAACACCAATCTCTAATTTATTGAGGTTATTTATAGTTCTGGGATCTGGGAGGCTGCCACATTTTAGATCTGCCCATTTCTTTCCTGGCTAACAGGCTGCGGCTTGGTAAGGGGAAGACAGCCCCACTCCCGTACAAGATGGACCACAGGGTGATTCTCACACACACCCCCCCACACACACACACCCTGCCGAGCTGGGGGAACCCTATGCCAAACGCCTACAGCACCACTTTCAAAATAATATAAATGTATAACCACAAAGTTACAGTCCAATAATTTTTGTAGTTGTTCCTGTATCAGTATTCATCAGCTGAGTAGATAGTTGGTGAGACGAGATTCTCCGGAATAACTCCCGTTTCGAATCTATTGTTCTTCTTCCATGCCACGACTTCTGTTTTTGTATTAAAATATACAATAAAATTAGAGACTCACACCCAGGGGATGCATTCTCATTAATAGTTAACTGTACACACTCTCAGCGCATACATCAAATACATTACCAGAACAAGAGTTGGAAACTCTGCATCAGGCGTCTATACATATTTTAGGTTGCCTTCAAACATTATGCCTAACAATACAAAAATATACATTTATAGATTTTAATAACTCATAGAATCCATTGCAAAAGCCCCCAAAGAAGGGGGGGAGCAGAGAAACTTACCCCTCACCGGGGAAAGAGTTCATCCAATACACTCTTTATTTTATTTATTTATTTATTTATTTCTTAAATTTATATCCCGCTCTCTCCACCAAGGCAGACTCAGAGCGGCGCACAACATAGGTTAAAATCACAATCCATTTAAAATAAACATTCCACACTAGACATTAAAATACTCTTCTATCAGGTCCTACAGCCTTACCCTGACCCACCCTATAGCAGTTAAATATCCACCAAAGTGATAATCTTAAGGGGTCAGTCATCATGTACACTAATAATTGTTGAGGGCCTTATTGTTGCCACAACCTGTACAAACATTTGTACACTACACTCTCTCCCCGGTGAGGGGTAAGTTTCTCTGCTCCCCCCCTTCTTTGGGGGCTTTTGCAATGGATTCTATGAGGTATTAAAATCTATAAATGTATATTTTTGTATTGTTAGGCATAATGTTTGAAGGCAACCTAAAATATGTATAGACGCCTGATGTAGAGTTTCCATCTCTTGTTCTGGTAATGTATTTGATGTATGTGCTGAGAGTGTGTGCAGTTAACAATGAATGAGAATGCATCCCCTGGGTGTGAAATCGTGGCATGGAAATCGTGGCATGGAAAAAGAACAATAGATTCGAAACGAGAGTTATTCCGGAGAATCTCGTCTCACCAACTATCTACTCAGCTGATGAATACTTACACAGGAACAACTACAAAAATTATTGGACTGTAACTTTGTGGTTATACATTTATATTATTTTGAAAGTGGCGCTGAAGACATTTGGCATAAGTTTCCTTTGCTCCTCTTTATTGTAACCTGGGGGGACCCGGCACAATCGACCGTACACGCAGCCTTGTTCAACTCTTCCACACGCAAAACTAACCACACAAAGGCCACCATGGGTGGCAGGATTCTCTGCTAGGAGGACCAGAGGGGCTTTCATTGCTGCAGCACAACATATTTTGATGGGACACGCCTGGCAGGCAGTACTAGTCTGCACAGCCTAGTGACGGGAGATTGGATGAGTGCTTCTCCCCTCATCACCGCCCCCCAGCCCGTGTACACACACGGAGACCTCTGCATCCTAGTTAATTTTCAGGAAGCCCAGGACTAGGTTATTTTTGCTCGGTCTGCAGTCTGTTCTGGCACCAGAAAATAGGCTTCCGTGTTTATTTTGTTTTGAAGAGTTCTGTTTTGTCTCTCAGCCCGGTCTGGGCCACCAAGGCAGCACTGAACAGCTGAAACCAGAGTAATGTAAAACCACACGACAAAACAAAGTAAAAACCAGAACTTAAAATACAGACATACCTGTTTGTGTGTGTATACGTTTGTATATGAAAACAAAGAGACATCGGTTAAAACAATAGTTGTCAAGTTAGAAATATAGGGCAGTTGGGGAAAGACCGTAGGAAAGGGGGGGGAAACCCAATCCGAAACAGATGAGAGCCAGTTTGGTGTGGTGGTTAGGAGCGTGGACCTCTGGGAGAACCGGGTTTGATTCCCCACCCCTCCTCCACGTGCAGCTGCTGGTGTGACTGGGTCAGTCATAAGTTTTCTCAGAGCTGTTCTCTCAAGGGCAGTCCTCGAAAGAGCTCTTTCAGCCCCACCGACTTCACAGGGTGCCTGTTCTGGGGAGGGGAAGGGAAAGGAGTTTGTAAGCCGCTCTGAGACTCCTTCGGGTCGTGACGGGCGGGGTATAAATCCAATCTCTTCTCTTCTTCTTCTCTATATTAGCATCCGAATTTGATCTTAATTCTCAATTAGTTTATAGCTGCTTTAATACAATTCTCTTGCTTGGGAAAAAATATCCTGGGTTTGAGTCCCCACACCTACTCCACGTGCAGCTGCTGGTGTGACCTTGGGTCAGCCACAAGTTCTCTCAGAGCTGTTCTCTCAAGGGCAGTTCTCGAGAGAGCTCTCCCAGCCCCACCGACCTCCCAGGGTGTCTGTTGTGGGGAGAAGAAGGGAAAGGAGATTGTAAACTGCTCTGAGACTCCTTCAGGTAGTGAAGGGTGAGGTATAAATCCAATCTCCTCTTCTTCTTCTTCATGTTGACCGAGCCTGCCTGCTTAGCGCTTTCTTTTTTCATTCTTCTAAAGCAAAAGGCGTCCCAGAGTCCTCAGAAGCAAAGTCCTCTGGATAGCGAGGTAAGCCTTTTTTTTTTCTTTCGGTGAAAGCTGTGATCTTAAATATATACTGACTTGAGAATAAACTTTACTGAAATCAGTGGAACTGACTTTGCAAATTTTAAAAAATAGGTTTACAATTAAGGTACAAGTATAGAATCTTTCGCTGTTGCGGAGGTGACATTTCCTCCCCCCCCCCCCTTTTGTCTAAAAAGCCACCTGTGGCGCTGCTGGTGATTGGCTTCTTCACTATTCACTCATTTCATCATTAATAACGGATCGAGCGCCCACCTGCACCTCCACGCTGCCATTAAAAATCCCAGAATGCTCTGCCATTAACACACAGATTAATCCCACTCAGCCACCAGGCTCCGGTTTTGTGTCATCACCCCCTTCCCTGCAGGCATCAGTGCACAAAAGCTAAAAATGTGCAGAGTGTCAGCATCATAGCGAGTCCCGCTCTTTCAGTTCTAACAGCCCCAGCAGAGGTGCTCTAGGCCAGGGGTGGGCAAACTTGCTCAGCGTGAGAGCCACCTAGAACAGGGGTGGCCAGACTTGCTTAACCTAAGAGCCACATAGAATAAACATCAGATGTTTGAGAGCCACAAGACATGAACAAATACTACCTGCTTTTATTGGAAAATAAGCAAATTTGCTTTTTGTTAACATTAAATGAGACTGCCAAAAATAATAACAAAAGGGGTAAAAGCAGATATTGAGAATGATATTAATTTGTCCAATGATATTTGTTTGCTGATGATATTTAGCTTCCCCAGCCGCCCTGCCGGGAGCCACATAATATATGTGAAAGAGCCGCATGCGGCTCCCGAGCCACAGTTTGCCCACCCCTGCTCTAGGCTGATCCTGCATTGAGCAGGGGGTTGGACTAGATGGCCCGTGTGGCTCCTTCCAACTCTATGTTTGGTGTAGTGGTTTGGTGTAGTGGTTAAGTGCGCGGACTCTAATCTGAGAGAACCGGGTTTGATTCCTCACTCCTCCACTTGCACCTGCTGGATGACCTTGGGCGAGCCATAGTTCTGGCACAGCTGTTCTTGAAAAAGAGCAGTTTCTGTCAGAGCTCCCTCAGCCCCACCCGCCTCACAGGGTGTCTGTTGTGGGGAGGGGAAGGGAAAGGAGTTTGTAAGCCGCTCTAAGACTCCCTTGGGTAGTGAAGGGCAGGGTATAAATCCAGTCTCTTCTTCTCCTTCTCTATGTTTCTGTGAGTGAACACTCTTAAATCTGGAATCTGTGTTTTGAAACAGAATTTTTAAATTGGTTCCTGCCCCTTTTCCATTGGCGTTTATTATTTCTCCCCTAGACGTTTTTCTACAGCTCTTGGGTTAGCTTTGTTTTTGTTTTTCCCAATGGAAAACAGTTTTTGCTTCATGATATTTTTTCTAGATCACGAGAATGAGCGCAAGATGCCACAAATACGTAGGAAAAGCTTTTGCAAACGGCCTGTGTTTTTTGTGGCTCTGGAAAGGTTCCAAGGAACTCCTTTTTTTTTTTAATTTAAAAATATATACGGTATATTAGGTTCCTTTTAAGCTCTGCGTGTTCTTTCCTGAATATTGCCTTCTGCTTCTCAGGAAAGATTCACACAGCAGATTTGGAGAAGACGACCGAAAAAGTGAAATCGCTTCTGAATAAGTTGCAGATGTTTTAATGCTGAGGTTGAGCGATTTCTCAGATTCTCTGCCCCCCCCCCCCCCATAGTTTCTGTTATACATTACCGCTCACCGCCGTGTGCCTGCTGTAGGAAGACGTTTGCTGTTTCCAGATATCTGTGCCTGTCTACAAATGATTGTGTCGTGCTGTTTCCCCTGTTTCTGACGCTGCCATCTTTCCCACGTTCCCAGTGCCCCTTTCCATCCAGAAAGTCCCACCACACGGATGATAGTGCCTTGCTGGTGGTAAGGATCCTGCATGCGGTGGCCTTGTTTCCGTGGCGGCCTCCTAGATCATCGCTAGCATGTCTTTCTACAGTTTGACCAGATCAGGCAGTTGAGAGCTACTCAAAATGGCATAAAACATGGCCAAGCTCATTGATTCCTCTGGCCGCAGACAACCTCGGTTTCCTTTCCTGCATTTTTTTAAAAAAACAATTATTTCATTTTTTAAAATTTCTATCCCGCCCTCCCCGCCTCTCGGCAGGCTCAGGGCAGCTACCAACACAATTCATGTACAATAAAATTCCATGAAAGCAACCACAGTATAAAAACACACACTACGCACTTTAAAATTACAGTGCAGTTTCAGTGCAAGACGGCGAAACTTCATCGCCCTCATCCGAGCGGCATCAGCAGACATTCTTCTCAGCGTCCGATTGGTGCAGATGGTCCAATTGGCGGTCTTCTGTGATCTGGCCAGGGCTTTGAAGTCGAGGCGGCCCCTGCTTGAAAGTCTGGTGGAAGAGCTCTGTCTTACAGGCCCTGCAGAACCGTGAAAGGTCCCACAGGGCCCTGATGTTATCCGGGAGCTCGTTCCACCAGTGCGGGGCTGCCACCGAAAAGGCCCTAGCCCTCGTTGCCGCCAACCAGGCCTCCTTAGACCCTGGAAGGACCAGGCAGTTCTGGGAGCCCAATCGTAGTGCTTGCTGGGGTACATATGGGGAGAGACGGTCCCTTAGGTAGATAGGTCCCTGGCCATATAGGGCTTTATAGGTAAGCACCTCTTTTAGCTCCATCCGCCCATACCCAGAAGCGACCCAATGAAACCCAAGGTGTTACGGTCCTGGCTAACCTGATCTCGTCAGAGGTCAGTAGCTAAGCAGGGTCAACCCTGGTTAGGAATTGGATGGGAGACCGCCAAGGAAGTCCAGGGGTCAGTATGCAGAGGCAGGTGGTGGCAAACCACCTCTGAACGTCTCTTGCTTTTCAGACCCTGCAGGGTCACCATAAGTTAGCTATGGCTTGATGGCATCCCCCCCCCCCCCCCAATGATGGGTCATCTCACCTCCTGAGATAAGCAGCAGGATCTCCTCATCCTGAGCAGACGTCCATCCACATGCTCCCTTAAAGAATTGGGAGCAACGCTCCCTCTAAGCTGTGGAGTCTTGTGAGCAAAAATCCTCCTTTGTAAGCTGCTGGCATTAAAGTTGTGAGCGAGCGATTTGGCTGCTGCATAAATCAGTTTGCTCTCGAGCCATCCTTCCTGAGCTAAGGCAGAAATGTGTGAGCTGGAGAACCAGTTTGGTGTAGTGGTGAAATGCGCGGACTCTAAGCTGGGAGAACCGGGCTTGATTCCCCATTCCTCCACATGCAGCTGCTGGGTGACCTTGGGTCAGTCCCAAGTTCTCTCAGAGCCGTTCTCTCAAAAGCAGTCCTCAGAAGAGCTCTCTCAGCCCCGCCTACCTCACAGGGTGTCTGTTGTGGGGAGGGGGAGGGAAAGGAGTTTGTAAGACACTCTGAGACGACAAGTGAAGGGCGGGGTATAAATCCAGTCTCCTCTTCTTCTAAAAAACTGTGAACTAGCTCACTCAGCTTAGAGGGAACAGTGCTTGGGAGTGTTGTCTTGTCTTCTGCAGTTGCTTTGGCTGGAGACCACCTAAATTGCTTGTCACTTACCCATTTGAGAACATTGAAACCTTCCAACACAGGGAAGGTCGAGTCTAAATGCTCCTAGCTTTGCTGTCGCCTCACAATTTAATCAGTGGCAGCATCAATTAAGCTCTCTTTTAAGAGTTCTGGTTGTTGGGGTTTTTTTTTTAAAAAAAGGTTGCCAACATTTCACACTGTGCTGTTCTCATGTTTTATGCTATTTTCCTCCCTCCCTTCCTTGGCGTCTTAAAAATAGTGATTCTACACTCTTTGGTCCGTAGAAGACTCCCCTGCTCTGCCTGCCGTTGCATGCCTTGCACGCGTCCTAACCTGTTTGCTTGTTAGTTTCTTTCCGTCTTCATACGTGCAGCTGCACTGCCAGTTCACAAGTTCTGAAACTTGACCCTGAATGCAAGATAAACCAGTAGAAATGTTCTTTTAGTTCTGACATCCGCCAGCATTACATTTCCCTGCCTATCTTATGAGAATACATGGAACCCGCGGTGCTCAGTCTACGGCGATGGCAGAACAGTGTTCAGAGTTCTCATCAGTCGTCACATTTACTGTCCTCTTTGGCATAAGGCCTGTGCCTCAGGGTATCTGGCACGTTCACCTGTTCCTCTGGAGGTGGCTGTGCCAAGGTGGGAAATACCTGACCATCCAAAGCCCCACCGGCAGGGGCCTTGCACATTTCCCTGAAACAACAACAACAACAACATCACCAAATAAAACAATTGAACTATTAAATTACATTACAAATCAGATGGTGACTAATGATCCTTAGAGTTAATTATTCCCCCATTACTGACTGCCAGCCGTTTTGCGGGTGGGGGGGAAGGGGTCGGAACGAGCATGGTAAACCGAAGAGGGCGCCAGGCGAGGCGAAAACCCTTGCTGCCCTCAACCAAAAGCCCGGTGGCACATCTCGGCTTTACAGGCCCTGCGGAATTGTGTAAGGTCCCGCAGGGCCCTAATGGAATTTGGCAAAGAGTTCCACCAGGTGGGAGCCAGCACCAAAAAGGCCCTGGTCAAGGGCAGCTGGGTATCCTATGGGGCAAAACAGAGCCATCAGAGGAACCACGGGTGGCTTGTCAAAGAGCCACGCATGGCTCCCAAGCCACTGAGCAAGTATCGCCACATGGAATGAAGAAGCCAGGAAATGGATATCAAAAGCTTGGTTAACAGAGCCCTGGTCAGCATTAACCATGGTTAAAGGTTGAGTCCGGTGAAAGCCTTAATTGTGGCTAAGGCCGGTGGGCTTGAGAGTGGGAAGGGGGAAGGAATTACGAGCAGAATGGGAAGAAGCATGCAATCCCACAGCCCTCTCCCAATCCATTAAAAATGGATTAAGGAACAGGCTATGGGAATAGGTAATGCGATTGTAAGATGCTTTGGGACTCCTTAAGGTAGAGGAAAGGGGGGAATAAAAACCTTGTCTTCTTGAAGGGCTGTCATCTGGAGGATGGTGCGGAGTTGTTTTCTGTTTCCCCAGAAGGCTGGACCAGAACCAACGAGTTAAATTAAATCAGAAGAGTTTTCAGCTAAACAGGAGGAAGAACTTCCTGACAGTTCGAGCGGTTCCTCAGTGGAACAGGCTTCCTCGGGAGGTGGTGGGCTCTCCTTCTTTGGAGGTATTCAGACAGAGGCTAGAGGGCCATCTGACAGCAATGTGGATTCTGTGAACATGGGCAGATCACGAGAAGGCAGGGCAGGAAGGGTTGCCTCAGTGCTTAGTTCCCGTGGCCCCTTTCTTACGCACCCAGGGAAATGCCAGTCGCCACTTTGGGCTCAGGAAGCAGTTTTTCTCAAGGCCAGTTCGGTCAGGGATCCTGGAGGATTTTTTGTCATCTTCTGGGTGTGGAACAGGGGTCACTGCAGGTGTGGAGGGGGAGGTATTTGTGGATTTCCTGCCTTGTGCAGGAAACACTATGATTCTACGATTCTTCTGCTATGTTATAGCTGGGTTAGCCCTTTGTCTTGATTTCTCAGTATACAGGTAATGTCTGGAAGAATAACAGCTGGGTAGAACCGAGAAGTGTGGAGCATTCATGGGTGTGGCTCAATGGAGGAGCCTCTGCTTGGCATGCAGAAGGTCCCAGGTCCAATCCCCGGCATCACCAGTTAAAAAGACTAGATGGCAGGTGATGGGAAAGACCTCAGCCTGAGACCCTGGAGAGCTAGTCTTGAGCAGACAGCACTGACCTTGATGGACCAAGGGTTTGCTTCAGTACAAGGCAGCTCCATGTGTGTTCATGAGTAGGCACCGTGTAGTCCTCCTGCAGGTATTTTTAAATGAGGGCGCCCCGATCTGTGGGAAACAATTGTTGGTCAGTAGTCGCAAAGCCGTTCCTGCCAACCGAGCAGTTCGAAAGCCAGAAATTGCAAGTAGATAAACAGGCACCACTTCGGTGGGAAGGTAATAGTGTTCCACACGCCTCGACGTCCGGTCATGCCGGCCACATGACCACGGAGAAGTCTTCGGACAGCGCTGGCTCTTCGGCTTGGAAACAGAGATGAGCACCACCTCCTAGAGTCGGATTCGACTGGCTTTCAAGCAAGGGAAGCCTTTACCTTACTAGTAGCAAAGCCAGCAAGCTGCACAGAAAACTTATCATTTTTTTAAAATATAATTTTTTATTTTCAGTTAGAAAAAGGCAAACATTACAGTAACACTTAACTGGAACATATAACAATTGAATAGCAATAATAATCAATACAAGCACAAGAAAGATTATCAGAGTAAACTAAGTACAGATTGAGTATAATAGTTACTGTACCCAGTCGTTTCGTTTAAAGGTGTACTATTGTGACTTCTGACTATAGAAAACTATCATTTTTTAGTTCAGGTTTGAGTTCCTTTCCCAAGCATTCTTGCGAATGTGAAGTGTAGAGTTTTCCCTTGCCCCACATCCCACCTTGATTTTTATAAATGACGTCTATAAGTGTGATTGAAGTGAGACGAATACAATCATATTTGATTTGCTTGCTTGGCTTATTTTTTAAAAAATATCATTTTTATTAATTCTCCATATAGATTGTACAGGTAATTAATCCAGGCTGAAGGTTATTTTATTCTTTCTCTGTCGTCTTATCCCAAGTCTCGGGGTGAGCCATAACGATTCTTACCCTGGTATCCCAGCTGTGTTTTTTGAGTTCATTCCCCCGCTTCGTCTGTTTAGGACATAATCTAAAGGCAGTTTCTCTTTGACAAGCTCCACTGAGACTTGGGCGATACCAGCCGTTCCCAGCATTCTGAGCAACTCATCTGTTTCCATTCCACTGTCATGCGAACTGTGCCGGCTTTATATGGAGCACTGCTCCCAGAAAGGAATCGAATGCTGTGTAGAACTCGGATCAAAAAAGCCTTTTGTTTGGCACTTCCCTTATGACATCATATCAGGCAGTCAGCTGGGCCGACTTCTCCCTCGCTCAGAACAATGGCCTGCCACTCAGGAAGTACATCCAGGCACCTCTCACAAACAGGCGACTCGAAGCAACCCTTGCACCATTTGTCTGCAAGACTCCTTCTGTTTCATTGTGGCTGCTTGCACAGGAATGGTGTTTTGGTTGTGGCTCACTATCAGAGCATCTCCTTGGTCTGCAGAAGATTGTAAGCCGCTCTGAGACTCCGAGTGACTAGCGGGGTATAATCCAATCTCCTCCTCCTCCTCTTCTGTTTCTTCTCTTCCATATGTCTCTCTGAATCTTAGTTTCCACCCCCCCCCCCAGTCTTTCCCAGTTGCGTGTTCTACTTCAGCAATCGCTTTTCTCCTCTAGCTCTTTCTTCTGAAGAGGTGAAAACTCCCTGCATTGAGGGTTGGGGATTCGTGGAAAGCAGAGCAGCAGTGTCATCAGCGCTGCCACCGTTTCGGTTTCAGAGGGCAGCCGTGTCGGTCTGCAGCGGAACACCTGAATTTGAGTCCAGGAGCACCTGAGGGATCAGTAAGATTTTCGGGGCTTGAGCTTCCGAGAGTCAAAGCTTCCGTCATCGGATCCCATATCTGACTAAAGTCTGAGTTCTTTGTTGGTCTTAAGGGTGTCACTGAACTCAGGCTTTGTTCTAAGAGCCAGTTTGGTGTCGTGGTTAGGAGCGCGGACTCTAATCTGGGAGAACTGGGTTTGATTCCCCACTCCTCCACATGCAGACAACTGGGTGACCTTGGGCCAGTCACAAGTTCTCTCAGAGCTGTTCTCTCGAAAGGAGTCCTCAGCCCCACCCGCCTCACAGGGTGTTCTGTGGGGAGGGGAAGAGGAAGGAGATTGTAAGCCACTCTGAGGCTGCGATCACACGCACAATTCGCCCCGACGTAGGAGCAAATGCCGGGCGGATTAAAGGAGCACGATCAGACACCAGCATCTGGGAAGCGCCCCACAGCCGTCGGCAACCCATTTCGCTCTGCTGCAGAAGCGAAGTTAAAAAACACCTTGTAAAGTCCAGTAGCAAACGCGTTGCTAAGGGCCACAGACAGACTTCCCTGCGTCTGATCGCCCCAGCGCGCTCCCATGGTGTCCGGATAGTCTGATCAGGCTATCCATGCCGTTGCCTCCCCCCCCCGCAGTATGCACTTCAGCGCACACCCCCGCACACTCCATAGGGAGACCTCAGTGCGAAGGTGCAATTCATCGATTCCTCGTGTAAGTGCATTGGAAACAAACGGCAACAAACAAACAAACCCCAACTCACCTGCGGTTGCATCTGATTACACAGTGGTAGGCTGCAGCCGCATCTAAAAAAGTCTGTGTGATCGTGCAACTGTGGGGCCACTTACGCCAGAGGAAATAGCCCCCCCCCCCACGCTTTAATCTCGCGTGTGTGACCGCAACCTGAGACTCCTTTGGGTAGTGAAGGCTAGGGTATAAGTTCAATCTCCTCCACCTCCTCTTCTTCACCTCCTCCTCCTCGACATGGCTGCCCACGTGGCCATATGTGACTAAGGGAGCTTTGACTCCCAAGCTCATACCCTGAAAATCTAGCTGGTCTCTACGGTCCTCCTGGACTCAAATCACTGTTGCAGGTAGTTGATGGAAGCCGAGGCAGACTGGACCGCTCAGATTCTCCCCAGCAATGCTGGAAGAGATGCAGCTTCGCCACAGGTGCCGTGCCGGGAGGTTGAAACCCTTCCTCCCCCAAAGCAAGGGGCCAGAATAGGAATTAAAGTCCATCCGCAGGAGAGGAATCCACGACAGGAAGTGGAGCTCCTCAGGGCTCCGGGGTGATGAACCCTTGAGCGAGTCCCACCTTTCCGGAATTACCAGGCGGCTCGGGGATAATAATATTCTAAGTGTAATTTTAAGAACTCGGAGAGTTCTTCCCCGATTGCCTAGGGACGGCACCACCCATTTTCAGGTATACCTTTGGAATGAGGAGGGCCAGGTTTTCTTTGCGGAGGAATCCTGCCCGACAGAGCTTGTTAAAATTTTCCCAGCGCAAGAAGCCAAAGAGGGGAGTGAAGTGCAGGAAGGGTGAGCACCGGCTAGTAGGGGAGGAACCAGAACAAACGCGGTTGGCCTGTTGGACTTTTATAATAGTAGTAGTCGTAGTACTTTTATAATAATGTTGTAGTAGTAGTAGTTGGCTTATATTCCGCCCTCCCCGCAAGAGGGCTCAGAGCAGATAACATCAGTAAAAGTTAAAACATTCCACAGCAGAAGTTAAAACATAAGGAACAATCACACATTAGTTAGAACAGATTAAAACAGAACTACAAATTTAAAAAGGTAGCATGGCATTTAGTGTAGTGGTCTCAAAGCTGGAGCCGCTCAGCCGTAGACCAGATTGTTGGTCTTCACTTGATGGGCCGGTCGAAGATGTAAGATTCAGCAGGGGGAGGACGATAGATGGAATGATTGGATGCCTGCTGCCTCAACCAAAAGCCTGGTGGAACAGCTCCGCTTTACAGGCCCTGCAGAATTGTAATAGGTCCCATAGGGCCCTGATCTCCAGTGGGAGCATGTTCCACCAGGCCGGGGCCAGGGTAGAAAAGGCCCTGGCCAAGGCTAAGCAGACGTCCTTTGGGGACAACCAGCAGACGCTGGTCTGCTGAGCGCGGGGCTCTCCGGGGCATATATGGGGACTTCATTTGGAATAAGGATGAAGACTGAAGAGCTATGTTGGAGGCATCTCAGAAGAGACCGGATTGGCAAAGGGGTTCGAGGAAAGATGTCTTTCCTTAATAACCCTGAGCCACAATGATTTCCAAACTCCATGGAAGTATAAAAGCAGTCTAGAGATGCTTGAAACTGGGCCAGCTTCTGGGGTCCACACTGCACAATTTGCCGTGCGAACTGTACCCAATGGCTGCTTTGTCTGAAGCTCTCTCGCTGCTGCCTTGTTCTCTGTCAGTCTGGGCCCGGCATCTGCTTGTTCTCTCTCATCTGGTATTTATTCTTTGACATGTGTTATGGAAGGAAGGGGTGGGGAAGGCACCTTTCCTTGCTGGGAAACAGAGAAAGGACTCCCTGGAAAGCACCCTAGTCACCAGCTGCCACCACTCAGGGACCTCCTGAGAACAGCTGGACTTACTCACTAAGAAGATATCCTTTCAGTGCAGTATTAGGCAAATAATGAAGTAACAGGGTGGAGACCCTGGGAAATGCCATGTAACAAACTATATGTTGGCCATGCGATCTAGTTTGTAGGGAAGAGATTAAGAGAAATATCCCAGAGAAGCAGATTGTGCTAGACAAAGCCAAAAGATGTCTTTATTAAAAGGTGTATTGTGAAAGAGGGAAGGGGGGAGGAAAAGGGTGGTTGGATTCAAAAAGTGGTGGAAAGGGAGAAACAAAAAAAAATACAGGGGAAGAGGCACAGAATAACTGTACTGATGTAGCTTCCCCAGGGGGCACAGGCTGGAGTCTGGCAGGGCAGGTTAAGGTTGCAGAGAGTAACCAGAGTCCAGTCCAGAAGTCAGGGGCTCCAGAGAGCGGGTTTACCAAAGTCCAGTCTAGGATCAAGGAGTTCCAGGCATCAAGTCCAGTCCAAGGTCAGGGGTTCCAGAAAAGCCGGTTGTCAGGTTCAGTTCAAGGTTGCAGAGGTAGCCGTGAGGTTGGTGGTTCAGTAGCAAAGTGTAGTTTGATCCACAAACTGCTGCTTCTCGCAGCTGAATTTATACCCAACTCTTAATGAACTAGACTCCCACACTGGGCAGTCATCCTGAAACTACTCATTCATCTCTTCAGTTGACAGCTGATGATGTGCCATGAGTCTCATTCTCATTTCTTGCAGCTCTAAGCATCTCTGACACCGTTGGCACTGCAAGGGTGTGGGTGAGCTAGGTGGGCTGGCAGTGGCTGCTGAAGACTTATTTACTGCTTCAGAACTACAAGGTGTTGGCTCAGTTTCACTTGTCAGTTTCATGACTCCTGATCAGCAGATAACCTGATCTCTTGTTCTCCTTCTGACTCAGAGGCAGCTCCAGCTGGCTGTCCACTTACTGGCTTAGGGTTACCAGGTAGCTCTTTGTCTTAGAAATCTGAGTCATCACTCAGCACAGACTGACTTACAACAGTAACACAACACACAGTCTTTCAAATAAGAAGCAATACAATCAGTCAAACTCAGCGAAGTATGCATTGCCTAGGCTCTAGCAGGTTCCTCAGAGCATGTACAGAGCATGTAACAAGATGTTGGGTCTTTAACTCCCTACCCAACCGCTTGACCCCAGTTTACGTAGAAAACAAGGGAAAATCCCAAATGTGCAGATAGTTACGGTGAATTGAATCAGACCTAAGCTGCCCTCCTCTCTAAAAGTGACTAGCTGATTTAGCCAATCCCATGCGGAAATCCATCTCTGTCATCAAAGGCTACTGTTCCCTATTAGAAAATTATAAAAACAATAGTCCCACCCCTCAAGTATCAGATAACGGCCCAGGACTTCCATGACGAATAGGCGGTCTGGTCCAAACCCAGCTCGTCGTTTGTCCAAAAGAGATTAGGTTTGGCATGGTGGCCCAGTGTGGAACGGAAATTAACGAATTAATCTAACATCAACCCCAGGGGTCCAAGATCCCAAACCTCTAGGTGGCGCTGTTGAGCCCTAGCAAGATGTTGGGATTCCTGTCACAGCATGGAATGATCCGAATCCTGCATGCTTTTCTTTGTCGTGACTGGTACCCATTGTAGCCATGTACAATCCCAGAGCGCTGGTAAGCGTGCATTAAAGAACACATGAAGATGTTGGGTGTGAAGTTAACGTCTCAAGGATAGCTGCGTGCAATAATTTAATGCTCCATAAAAAGGCATTCAACTGTCACCTCAGGTCCTGCATGTGCTGTGTTTATCACTGTTTTGCTGCATTCCTAACATTTTGATCTTGGGGCTTTGGAAGCGAGGTCCTTGGGCAACCCGCAAAAAATATCTCTTGCCACATGAAGTTAACTGGCCAGTGGGGAAAGAGCCAGGGGGAAAGCCCAAAGAGTTTCCCTGTCCACAGTTGTTAGCACGGTGCCCTCCTTATCATGCAGTATGGATGCTGATAAAAGCGACCCATTCCGTCCACAGCATGCAGTCTGATAACATCAAAAGCAGTTTATCAGTCCTCCACCGGTTTAACTCTAAAATCCGGCAAGATGCTGGAAGAAATGTGGACAATTGGGTGATAATGCTCATTGCTGGTGGTATTGTCCACAAATCCAAATATTTTGGAAAGACATCTTGGCACAAATGTTTTTGATTACTTGTCCAACCTTAACTTCATCTCTTGAGTCAATAATATTAGAGGCAGGATTGATTCCTATTGAAAAGAAGAGTACCAAAAATCAAGCATCAGTACTTATAGCCGTAGCAAGAATAACCATTGCACAATATTGCAAAAAGGAGAACTGTCCCTCTTTATATTGCTGGCAAAATAAACTCTGGGAACACTTTGTTTATAGCCGAATTACTGGAATATCTGGAGTTATCTGTGAAAAGTCAGAAATTGTTCCAAGAGACTTGGTTTCCTATTATAAACTATTTGACAGACTGTAAGATGGTTCCGAAAAATCCTTTTTATGAAAACTTGTTATATTTTTAGGCAAATAATTACTGTTAATCAGTCTAAATAAGAGGGAGATAGGAAAAACAGTTATGCGATACTTACCTTGATATTGTCATGATTTCGGTTACGCTGTATTACTCTTATTTTTCTTTGTTCGTGTTATGGTTACTTAAAAGTTAATAAAAAATTTATTGGGGGGGAAAAAGCACATTATCGGTAGAGCTGCAGTCCGGAGGATACGGTTGGCAACCTCTGGCATGATTTCAAAGGGCGGCCATATCGCTCTGCAGTAGAGCAGTTATATTTGAGTCCAGGAAGACCTTTGAGACGAGCAAGATACTCAGGGCATAAGATTTCGAGAGTCAGACCTAACGAAGGTAGGGTCGATTCTCGAAAGCGTACGCCCTGCAGATCTTGTCAGTCTCTAAGGTGCTACTGGACTTGAGGTGGTCCTGGTGTAGGAGGGCAGAGATTGTTCACGACTGGCCAGTACTTGTTACATTTAAGAAGAGCAGTTCAGGACAATTTGTAGACGGTGGTTTCAGATGATACATGAGGATTATCCAAAGCCACATTCAGGCAAGTAATGGGTTGGGGGGGAAGAGCGCTCACTTTTAGGGCCGGTGCGAGGTTTTCTTGCGCCCTAGGCAAGGCTAACTTCTTGTGCCCCCCCCCCGCCCCCACACACACACACTGCTAACCAATTATCAAAACCAGATAAATTCTAGGGAAAATTCAAAGCACGAAACTTGACCCTGCTAATTTTTAAAAAAATTGTGCGGTCTTGGGCAGGCAGGGTGCGAGGCAAAGCTGAAGGGAGCTGCGGCGGCGGCAGTTGCCGTGACTTTCTGGAGGAGGAAAAGCATGGGAGAGCCGGGGCTGGTGAGTGAGCGAGTGAGTGTGAGAGCCTGTGGCCGGTTGGAGGGGCGCTGATCATCCGTTTTTGCACTCCTCTGAGGCCTGCGCCCTAGGCGGTCGCCTAACTTGGCCTAATGGTAGCACCGGCCCTGCTCACTTTGCCTGTGTAGGGCCCTCCAGTCTGATCCCTGGCAACTCCAGCTGAAAGCAAATATCAGGTAGTGCGGCCGGCCACCTCCCCGGCCAATCGCGGTAGAAAATTCGAGGCGAAGCTCTCCAGGCGCAGCCTACGGCAGTTTCGGGCGTTTATCTGCGAGTGTTCGGTCTCCTTCCTAGAGTTGCCTGTCAGCCTTTTGGTCTCTTCTGCTTTGCATCTTCTGTCTCCTGCAGGTGATTCTCTGCCTCACTCCCTTTCTTCTCCCCCCCCCCTTCTCTGCCACCCCTGACAGAATGGCTTTGAGCCTGTCTTTGTCTTTGAGGTGGACAGTAACACCAACACCATTAAAAGAAGGCCGGGGACGCTCCACCAGGTGAAGAGTATGTGACGTGTGACTGTCTCGGTCGGACTGCCCCTTTTTTGTGTTGGCTGTCGTTGCGCTTCCTGTGTGGCACTCACCCCTCTGGTCCCGGACTGACTCGCTTTAAAGCAAACAGAGACGTTTTCATAGGGTGGCCCATCTCCAGGTGCCAAAAACCTCCAAAGGAAGTTTAGAGAACTTTAGAGAGATCTCCCGTTATTGCAGTTCTCCAGGCTACCAAAGCCACCCCTGGAGAAAATGGCTGCTCTGGAGGGTGGACTCTGTGGCACTGTACCCCACTGAGGTCCCCTGCCTTCTCTATACCCATCAATCTTGCCAGTTTGATGTATTGGTTAAGCCAGTTTGGTGTGGTGGTTAAGTGCGTGGACTCTTAATCTGGGAGAGCCAGGTTTGATTCGCCACTCCTCCACTTGCACCTGCTGGTGTGACCTTGAGTCAGTCAAAAGTTCTCTCAGAGCTGTTCTCTCAAGGGCAGCTCTGGAAAGAGCTCTCTCAGCCCCACCCACCGCACAGGGTGTCTGTTGTGGGGAGGGGAAGGGGAAGGGGTTTGTAAGCCGCTCTGAGACTCCCGAGTGAAGGGCGGGATATAAATCCAATCTCTTCTTCTTCGTCGTCTTCTTCTTCTTCAATCCCCAAGCTCTACGGCCAAAATCTCCAGGTATTTCCCAACCCAGAGCTGGCAACCCTAAGTATAGATCATCTTAAGGGAAGCAAAGGCCAATTTTATTAATTGGGAGACTCTAAAGAGAAGCAGTAGAATGGAGAATGAAGCATGGTGCAGTAAGAAACAACCCTAAGGGGTCAGGGCCGGCACCTTGTTTCTAATCCGGTCCAGCCAAACGCTTCCAGGAAGCCCACAAGGGATGTGTGAAGTCAACAGCCTTCCCTGCTGCATATCATCTAACAGCTCACGTTCAAAGGCATACTGCCTCTGAACATGGAAGTTCCACTTAATGATCAGGGCTTACAGCCACTGACGGACTTCTCCTCCGCGGGTTTGTGTGAACCCCTTACAAAGCCTTCAAAGCCAAAAAACTGTCACCACTTCTTGGAGTGGTAAATTCCTAAGTCATGAATTTCTGAAGAATTGTGGGGCGGGGGTTTTCCATCTGTATTGAAGTTATTGTGGATCAGTGAGTTTCTAATGAGAGACGGAGAAAAATTTCTTCCCTTGCTGTCTCCCTGTCATATATTCCATGTGTAACCCCCTGTCATGTCCAAGCCAAAAGGCCGTAGGTGCCTCAGCCTTAAGGAAAAAATTTCCACACCGTTGATTCATGGGCACTAGCTGCGTGGCCATAGGCGCTAGCCAAAAGTATTCAGAGAGCTAATTTTATTTTGAAACAGCGTATAAATTCAACCACAGTTGACCCACGACACGGGAAACCGTTCCTTTGCTGCATCTTTCACAACAGTTGAGGCTGAGGCACGGATAACGAAAATCGCACTTCCGGCACAGCTTATACCTTTCTGGCTCATTTTGCGGAGGCGGCACCGTTTTTTCGTTGTGACAGTTGCGTGTCGACATCCGTCACTATGCTGGTTAATGTTATTCTTGAAAAATTTCAGAGAGAAGCAAACGTGAAGCATATTATAAAACTGATGTCTGAACAAACCGGGGTAGGGCGCAGGCTATATTGAGCAGAAGGAGGGGTGAGAGCAATTCCAGTTGCTCAGACCAGCAAGCTGTTAGGACCAGTTGCTCAGACCAGCAAGCTGTGTCCACAGGCTAGACCCTGTGGACACCTTTGGAATTCTGGTACAGGGTGGTGGGCACAGCCACAAAATGGCTGCCCGTCAAGGCTGACCTGCCTTGGTCTGAGAGATTAGTTCCCCTGCCTCTGTCCTGAGTAGGGATAGGCACAAACCAGAAAAACGTAGTTTGTGTCAGTTTGTGGTTCACGGCCAAACCACGAACCAGACCAGGAGGTGTGTGAACCAAACCAGTTCGTGGCCCTGCAGACCCCCGTTGAAAGGGACATCAGTCCCTTTAAATAAGATTTGCAGATAGCCCAAAAAGCCTGAGTGAGAGGGAAAAGCCTGCTCCCTGCTTCTCACCTATTGTTCAGGCTGTCTTGTGCAGTCCTTTTAAGGTTTAAAGGGACTGCACGAGACAACCTGAAACGGCTGATAAGTAGGGGAGCAGGCTGCTCCCCCTTGCTCCGGTGTTTTTTATTCTATCTGTAAACCCCTTTTAAAGGGACTGCAGTCCCTGTCAATGGGGTTTGCAGAGCTGCCCCCAGCTGTCTTTCAGACTGTCTTCCACAGTCCCTTTAAAGTTTAATGGGACTGCACAAGACAGTCCAAAACAGCTGAGCGGTGGGTAGTACCTTCCCACTCCTCAGCTGGGTTTTTTTTTTGGGGGGGGGGTTGGTATTTTTGCATTTTTGTGTTTGTGTCCATGTGTGCCTGTGCCTGGAAGTCATGGCAACTCCCGGAGACTCCTACTGGGGCACAGTGGACATTTAGAGAAGCGGCTGGATTGCTTACCTCTGGCCTCCCGACCCTGGTATTCTCTGGAGGTCTCCCATCCAAATACTTTCGAGGGTCAGCCCTTCTTAGCTTCCGAGATCTGATGAGACTGAGCTTGCCTGGGCTGTCCAGGTCAGAGCACCACTCAGCTGTTTTTGAAGGGGTTTTTTTTTGGGGGGGGGGGACAGAAAGCAGAGGTTTCAAGAGACTCAGAGTCCCTTTAAACCCCTGCTTTCTGCTCTGTGCATGAACCACCACAAACTGCTTTAAAGGTTTGTGGAAGTTTGTGACGGTAGACCTGTCACAAACTTCTGTTTGCAAACCACGAACAGGGCAAAATTTGTGATGAATTTTGTTTAGTGGTTCAGTCCATGCCCATCTCTGGTCCTGAGAGTCTTGTGATAACGTAGCCAAGTTTACCCTGGATTTGGTCCAGCAACTCAGAATCATACAGTTAGAAGGGGACCCCCCGGGCCGTTTTTTTCTGTTCACAAAAGCTTAAGTTCCATCTCCTCGCGCAATCCCTAAACTCCCATGGGTTGCCGCTGTAGCTAAGCATTATGCCGCTGTAGCTAAGCATTATCACTCCCACACAGGCCTCTCCTGTGCCTAGGCCGCACTAGGCCTGTCTCCCAGAGCAGGCACAGGTCGTGACAGATGGCCACTCTCTTGACACTACCATAGGGAGGCAGAGCCAGCCACAAAATGGCTGCCGCAGCTCATTTTCAGTCACCCGGTGAAGCTCCTTGTGCTATGGTGGCCAATCCAGTGGCTAATCAGAAGCCTTGCTGGGTAATTAATTCACTTGTCCTCACCCTCTTTCTATAAAAACTTGGCGGGTGCCAGGAAAGATGTCCATGAACCCCCAGGTTGGGGGCCCCTGGGCTAGGAGATAGCCGCACTTCTTTTCTTTGGTTCCCTTTCTCGCCTTCCTGTCCGTTTCATGGCTCAGCACGACCACCCACAAGAGGCTTGAATTCCCACACATGAGGCGTGTCATATGGCCTCTTTCACCTTCAGCAGGCCGTTACTAACACGGCTGCATCTTACCCGAAGCCCGGGCCAGGTTTTGGGGCAAGCATGCCCTTCCCATCCACATTGCAGGAACAAAGGCCTGTGGACTGGCCTTTTCACTCTCGCGTGCTGGACATTTCGTGGTTTTACAGACTGGGTTCTTGTTCCCTCCACGCTGTCCGTAGCTTGAGTAGAAGCGTCACTTTCGTGCATGGCTGTGCTTTCTGAAGCCTGCTTTCCGTCCGTGCTGGCAACTACAATGAACAATAAGTTCCTGGAAGAAACTGTAGTGTTAACTGTTGAACCACAGACACCTTTGTGAGGAAAACAGCACAGAGGTTGAGTGTGTGGCCGTACTTGTTCAGCTGTGGCAAAGCTCTTGCGTATCCTTAAAGATGCTGTGGTCTATCTTTACAAATATTCAGTGACTTGTCTTTCTAAACCTGGCTTGGTGGCAGCTCTTTTCCAAATGTGGTTGGCCCCAAATCATACCTTTTCCCTATTATTGTATTCCCAAAAGAGGCGGGCTTTTGAGTCTTCTTTCTGGCATGTATTTCTTCCCTTAGAGAATTGCTCGTTTGCTTGTCTTCCCTCTTGGTGTCTTAGATGTGTGTTTATTTCCCCCCCCCCCCCCCCCGGCCCACGAATACAAGCTAATCTCTTCTCTTTATCCACAGAGTGACGACCGGTCAACTATCTCACCAAATTCTCCCACTTCTCAAACAGGTAAACTGGCAAAGGATGCATTTGATATGGATTTATTTACATCCCACTTTCCTGCCCAGTCGGGACTCAAAGCGGCTTTGACCTTTGTCCTCGTCTCCTCCGTTCTGTTTCAACATCAGCCCTGTGAGGTTGGGCAGGCTGAAAGATTGTGAGGGGCCCGAGGTCACGCAGCAACCTGACACGGCAGAAGTGGGGATTTGAACCCAAGCCCCCCCAGGATCCTAATCCAACACTGTATCCACTATGCCATGCCAGAGTGAAGGAGAAGTCGGCGTCTTACTCTGTAAAGACTGTTGGCTGGCCTGCCAGACTTCTGTTTGCCAAAAGCCGAATCTCCTTTGGGGACATGTAAGCCAGTGCAAATGTCACTGCTGGCCCATTTTGGATGTCACTCATAATATCAGTACAAAGAAGGATACCAATAAAATATATAAAGTATCAAATATTTAAATATAAAACTGCATTAAATTAAGTTTTCAGATTTTTCTGCACACCTGGGAGTGCCCCAGGTGTGCAGGAAAATCCCTCTGGTCCCCAAGTGCCTCCAATGTGCGGATTTAGATATCCGCACGGACAGGGGACACTTGGCTATTAGTATATAGACAAGTGGCGGGGACCCGCGATACTCACGGGGGGGAGCTCCACGTGGAGGAGGAAGTCACCGCAGGTAAGCCTTCTCCCTTTCTCCCCCGCCCCCCCCCCCCCCCGGCACTGACGGCGAGGTCTGCACAGCTCGAAGCTGCTGGGCTCACCAGGCCTCCTCTCCCGCCCACCCCCCGCAATGGCGGCGAGGGACTGTTCCAACTTTTCAGATTTTTCTGCACACCTAGGGATTCCCCCAAGTGTGCAGGAAGATCTGTTTGCCCCCCAAGTGCCCCCAATGTGCAGATTTAGATATCCACATGCAGGGGGCACCTTGGCTATTAGATATATAGATTGTTTCAACTTCCCCTGAGCCGCACGGGCGTAGTCGCTCTGGCAAGGGAAAGTGTGGCCATCCTTGCTGCTCTGCCTTCAGGAAGCTCAGGCCTTAGAAAATGTATAGGCCCAGTTATAAAAACACTACGTACAAAGCGGTAGACATAATCCTATTTACATAGTGCTGTAGAAGAGCGGTTCCCAAGCGTTTTGGTACGGTGGCCCACGAGTCCAAATATCCCTGGTCTGGTGGCCCATCCAAGCTGGCCCAGGGGTTTTGAGGGCCCTAGGGAAACTGTGACCCACCCATCTAGTTTACTTCCCATTTTCTGCCGTGGCTAACCAGATGTTTCTGAGAAACCAGTAACTGTCACACGAAGGGCACAGCTGCCCCCAATACGAACCTCAGGCAACTGGCATTCCAAAGTACTTGGCCTTTGCCTATGGAGGTTACATTCCATCCTTCGGCCACCTGCTCCCTCTGATTCCCCCCCCACTAAGATTCTAAGAAATGCATTCTAGTATCCCTCAGAGCAAGTTCTACTTGATCGACGTGTTAGGCAGGAAAGAGAAATGTATGCCATGGAAGCTACTGTTTCCAAGGTCAGATCTTGGTTTCCGAGATGCCATTAGGGAGAGCTCATTAGGGAGAGCTCATTAGGGAGAGCTGGCTCATGACCCCCTCTCCGAGGCTTTGTGACCTGCTTTTGGGTCCCAGCCCCCAGGTTGGGGAACACCGCTGTAGAATGTTTGAAGCACTGAAAGTCATAGTGACTTCTGGCAACCCCTGGTGAGGGTGGGATGTTTCAGAGAGGTAAGAACATAAAAGAAGCCAATGTTGGATCAGGCCAGTGGCCCATCCAGTCCAACACTCTGTGTCACACAGTGGCCAAAAATACTAGGTGCCCTCAGGAGGTCCACCAGTGCAGCCAGGACACTAGAAGCCCTCCCACTGTTGCCCCCACCCCAACACCAAGAATACAAAGCATCACTTGCCCCAGACTGAGAGTTCCTATCTACACCTTGTGGCTAACAGCCAGTGATGGACCTCTGCTCCATATGTTTATTCAATCCCCTCTTGAAACAGTCCATGCTTGTAGCCGCCGCCACCTCCTGTGGCAGTGAATTCCACATGTTAATCCCTCTCTGGGTGAAGAAGGACTTCCTTGTATCTGTTCTAACCTGACTGCTCAGCGATTTCATGGAGTGCCCACGATTTCTTGTATTGTGAGAAAGGGAGAAAAGTACTTCTTTCTCGACCTGCTCTATCCCATGTATAATCTTATAAACCTCGATCATGTCACCCCTCAGCCGTCGTTTCTCCAAGCTAAAGAGGTGGCTTGATATTATCTGCCTCTGCGTCCGGGCCCTGGTATTCCTTGGAAGGTCTCCCTTCCAAGTGCTTGTCAGAATCAGCCCTGTTTAGCTTCCAAGGTCTGACAAGGTGGATAGCTTGCTTGGGCTATCCAGGTCAGGGTTTTCCCCCCTTTTCCTAACTATGTTTAAATGCTGCCTCTTCCAATTTCCCCTCCTTCAGTTCACCTTTCCGCTCCATATCCTGGCCCTGCCGTTGCTGCTACTGCTCCACCCTACCGGAATCCTCCCCAGCGTCCCGAGAGCTTCCTTTTCCGAAATGCCGCGAGGGATGACGCGAGCAAAGGTAAGCAACATGGCCAGACATCAGGTTGCCTCCTGGCACTGGGATTCAGAAGCTGACTTCCTTTGAATATGAAGGTTCCCTTTAGAAACCGTGGCTGGCAGGCACTGATAGACTTCTCCTCCACGAATCTGTCTAATCCCCTTTTAAAGCTGCCTATGCCTGTGGCCATCACTACATCCCCTGGTAGCGAATTCCACATTTTAATCACTCACTGTCTTAAAGAAGCATTTTCTAACGGTAAGCTTGAATAGCGGCCCAGAAGTAAGAGGAAAGGATGGGGCAGCCTGTGGGAATTCCTTGCCTGGACTAAGAACGAAAGCTTTCCATGCTCAGCTGAATTACATGCAACAGAAACAGAAAAGATCTCTGTATGCTACATTTCCCCCCCCCCCCCCCCAATCTCTTTTCCAGCTGCCGCACTGCCCCCCTCTCCGGCCTCTGCTCCTGCTCACGGCACCGAAGACTGTAGCGAGAACCACAACTCCAAGCTGCAGGAAGAAGAGACTGAGCTGATAGAGCAGCTGCGGAAAGTACGTAGTCCCGGTCGCTCTCTTCTCCGGGTTGACGATGTGAGAACTACCTTGCATGGCGATTGGCTGGCCTAGTCCAGCCTCCCCTTTCCCAGAGGAGCCAACCAGACAACCTCCTCTGGGAGCCCAGTTAGGCAGGAGAGGGATGTGGTACTGGGAGGTGCCATCGAGTCGCAGCCGACTTAACGACCTCCGTAGAGGTTTTAAGGCAAGGCGTGAGCAGAGGTGGTTTGCCTTTGGCTGCCTCTGCGTCGCAACCCAGTACTTCCTTCATGGTCTCCCATCCAAATACAATTTTGAGAGCCAATTTGGTGTAGTGGTCAGGAGTGCGGACTCTAACCTGGGAGAACCGGGTTTGATTCCCCACTCCTCTACATGCAGCTGCTGGCGAGGCCTTGGGTCAGTCACAAGTTCTCTTAGAGCTGTTCTCTCAGGAGCAGTCCTCGAAAGAGCTCTCTCAGCCCCACCTACCTCACAGGGTGTCTGTCTGTTGTGGGGAGGGGAAGGGAAAGGAGATTGGAAGCCGCTCTGAGACTCCTTCCGGCAGTGAAGGGTGGGGTAGAAATCCAACTCTTCTTTTTCAGAGCTGTTCTCTCAGGAGCAGTCCTCGAGAGAGCTCTCTCAGCCCCACCTACCTCGCAGGGTGTCTGTCTGTTGCGGGGAGGGGAAGGGAAAGGAGATTGGAAGCCGCTCTGAGACTCCTTCCGGCAGTGAAGGGTGGGGTAGAAATCCAATCTCTTCCTCCTCTTCTTCCTCCTCCTCCTCCTCTTCCCATGGGCCACCCTGCTTAGCTTCCAAGATCTGATGGTGGGTTGCAGCTGCCTGGACTTCCATGGTGGTCTTCCATCCGGAAACTAACCACAGCCCGCCCTGATTAGTTTCCGAGATGTGACAAGATCTGGTTATCCTGGGCTGTACAGGGCAGGGGGAAAGAGGGGTGGTGGGAAGAGAGAAACCATCAACTACACTGCCCATCCCAAATGCGCTGTGAGCACAAGGGCTGCCTCCTTTAGCTGGGAGGTGTTTTGTGAAACCGGAGAGGTACGAAAGCCGTTGCCAGACCTTGGAGAACCCTGTTTTCAGAGGGAGGACTTGGATGGGAAAGTTGTCGGTCCAGTTCCAGGTGGAATGGGCAGCAAGGAAGAGAGGCCAGAGTCTTTTGGACAGCCGATAGCAGTGGTCACTTTTCATTAAGGTGCAGGAGACGTCAGGGTTGCATCCTTTTCCGAAATACTTCTTGTGCAGTGCTCAGTTGTTCAGGTGTATTAAAAACACAACCACACACTGACCCCTCCAAACAGTCTCAGGAGGGGAGAGCAATTTGGAAGTCCAGCCTCCCTGCCAATTTGGTGTAGTGGTTAAGTGCATGGACTCTAATCTGGGAAAACTGGGTTTGATTCCCCACTCCTCCTCCACATGCAGCAGCTGGATGACCTTGGGTCAGTCACAAGATCTCTCAGAGCTGTCCTTGAAAAGAACAGTTTCTGTCAGTGCTCTCTCAGCCCCACCTACCTCACAGGGTGTCTGTTGTGGCGAGGGGAAGGGGAAGGCGTTTGTAAGCTGCTCTGAGACTTCAAGTGAAGGGCGGGGTATAAATCCAATCTCCAGGGTTTGATTCGGCCTAATTCCCCTCCCCTCCTCCTTCCACCTACACACATGTGCACATACAGAGAGACACCATGTGTGCATCAGTTTTTCCTTTAATTTTACACCTTTGGCAGCTTTGGACAATCTCCTTTTACAGCTAGTCCCTCATTTTCTGCGTACCCAAGGAGTCTCCTGAGTATAAATAGATGTCTGCGTTGTGTTTGGCCTGTGTATGGGGGGGGTGGGCAGATGGCTGCTTTTGTCACTGATATAAATGATAATAATTGTATTTTTTAAATTATCATTATCACCACCAGAAAGTTTTTAATACATGTGGGTTCTCTCGCAAATTGGACTTGAGATGGGAAGGATTTTCTAGGCATGCCTGCTCCCGAGGCGTACCCAAATTCTCACAGCGATATCTGATTTAACCTGTCAGCACTTGCAGGAATCTTTTCCATGCTCATGACTGTAGTCCTAAGAACAGCTCGGGGACGAATCTCATGAACAGGAGCGGTAAGAACAGGTCTGGCCTTGAGGCATCTCAACGAAGTCCGTAGAATGCGTTTGTGAGCGTTCCTCTTGCGCCCCAGGACACGCGGTCCTTGCCCCAGTTTCCACTTTGTCCCACGACTGTGTCGAGTGTATTTTTAATCATCTGTGGTGTCGAACGTCGGTCTTATCCCTTTTCCAGAACATCGAGTCGCGGCTGAAAGTGTCCTTGCCCAGTGATCTTGGAGCAGCGCTGACCGATGGGGTGGTGCTTTGTCATTTAGCCAATCACGTGCGGCCCCGCTCCGTTCCTAGTATTCACGTCCCCTCGCCGGCTGTTGTAAGTATCCGTTGGGTAGCTTTCCGGGGCTCGGGAGGATCTCCAGCTATTAATTTATCCTGCACTTGCTGTTCCATCTACAAGGCCCTCAGAATGGCTTACAAAATGACAGACTTGAAATAGAGGAGAATAAAAAATACAAACGGTCAATACAAACAGCAGCAGGAAACGACAGAACAATAAAACCTAACTATGCACAGCGTTCCGTGCGCCTCGGCGTCTAGTCATGCCAGCCATATGACCACGGAAATGTCTTTGGACAGCGCTGGCTCTTCAGCTTGGAAATGGAGATGAGCACTGCATCCCTAGAGTTGGATTCAGCTGGCTTTCGAGCAAGGGAAACCTTTACCTTTATGCACAACTAGGGCTGCCAAGTTCCTGGTGGGGTTGGGGAATTTCCCACCCCCAGATCTCACTGCCCGCCACCACTTGAAAGGGTGGTGGGAGAACTTTTTTTTTAAAAAAATGTAGCCTCATGTACTCACTAGAAGTTTTTACAGGAAGTGACAAAGTGTGGCTCTAGGAATCACTGAAAACTCTATGGTAAAACCAGCAAGTCCTAGAGCTACCATTCATAAATTCCAGTAAGCACACGCAGGTGCATTAAAAAAATAAATCCCCATCATGCTGTGCCCTGCCCATCTTGCCACTGGTTGCCAGCCATTGTGTTGTGGGACTTCACAAAGCGCAGCACATTGGAAAACGGTGCCACTGCAAAGAAGGACCTGGTCTTTGAGAGTGCATACTGAACTTCTGAGCTGAAGCAGGACCTCCCCCCCCCACCAAAAAACCCCCACAATAGAATGATTTCAGTGTACAGTGAGGTTCATATGAGAAGAAGCGTTCTCCCAGATTCCCTGTCTCCAGGCTTTTGGGCCTCGAGTCCAGCCAGGAAACTCATGGGGCTATTAACTAACCTAGATCAGAAATGGTATGTGTTCCCCTCCCCGCCCCCACGTCCCAATTGGCTAGTGAGACCCCGTGAGTTTTTTCCCTTCCTCGCGCTAAGCATACCTCGATTTGCTTGCCCCGGTCTTTCCATCTCTTGATTCATGGGCTGCCCAGATGACTTTGCAGAGCTCCGGCGTCTCCGAGTGGTGCATTGGAGCACAGGCTGCATAGATTAATCCAGCATCCCACTCTGTGGGCAGAAACTGGACAGAACGGACGTCTGGTCCCTTTCAGTTCTGTCTGTCTTGTATAGACAGTTTGGAGAATCTCTGTGGTCCTTCCTCAAGCTCGGGCCTTCCCTTTTATTAAAAAATGTCAAGACGGGCAGCCATGTGAGTCTGTCCGTAGCAGTAGAAAAGAGCAAGAGTCCAGTGGCACCTTAAAGACTAACAAAACATGTGGCTGCACAGTGTTCCCTCTGAGCTGAGTTAGTGTGAGCTAGCTCACAGTTTCTTAGCCTCCAGCTCACACATTTTTGGCTTAGCTCAGGAAGGCTGGCTCCAGAGCAAACAGATTTATGCAGTAGCCAAACTGCTGGCTCACAGCTTCAATGCCAGTAGCTTACAAAGTTGAGTCTTTGCTCACAAGACTCCACAGCTTCGAGGGAGCATTGGTGGCAGGGTGGGAGCTTTTGTGAGTCACTGCTCACTTCTTTAGATACAGCTAGGACGTGTCATTCTAATCATTCTAGCTGTATCCGAGGAGCAGTGACTCCCGAAAGCTCCTCCCCTGCCACGTGTTTTGTTAGTCTTTAAGGTGCTCCTGGACTCTTGCTCTTTTCTGCTATTAAGAAACGTGGACGCCTTCAGCTTTCTCTTCATCGCTGCAAAAAAAAAATCTCTAATGGACTGGATTGTGTTGTGCATGCATAAAAGGCAGCAAGAAACGCAAGCTGTGTTTCAGTACGTAGCAATGAGGGACATCATGGGAACTTCATCAGGAAGCTCTGGCATGCAGTAAATAAAGCATTCCCTCAGTACGAGAACCCCCAAGCCCTTTGCAGCTTCCTTTGCCATGCAAACGTTTCATGTAAATCCGGAGCATCAGATTTAGTTTTCCTGCTCCTGACTGCACAGGTGACTGTTGGATGGGGGTGAGCAGCAGTGGGAGGTGACTATAAAATAGATGCAGAACTAGAGGAGAGGAGGGCGGAGACGAGTGAAGGAGGGTCCCAGCCACTTGCTGGATTCTCTGTTTTGTTGCTGCCTTTTAAGTATTCTGGGTTTAAGAATCCCGGGCTCCTTCTTTCTTCTTTCCCACAGCCTAAATTAACAATGGCCAAGTGTCGGCGGAATGTGGAAAATTTCCTGGAAGCTTGCCGAAAGATCGGTGTGCCTCAGGTAAGGCAAAAAAAAAAGTGTTTTGGGTCTTAAACATGTTTTGGACGACGATCAAATCGTTTGCCAACCTCCCGGAAGTCCCAGCATTTAGTAGAAACAGACCCAAGATAGGCTGTGCTTACTGTGCTGAGTATCACACTGGCATTTGGTGTCTAGAAAAGGGAGGCTTGCCACATCTCCCGCTCTTACAGGTACGCGGTGATCTGTTGTCTAGAGTGTTTGCATTAAAAAATGGGCGCAAAGGAACAAGCAAGGCAGGAAATGAAACCGTACCCTTCCTGTCCTGTTTCAGAGAAAATTGCCTGCTCCTCTTCACAATATTTGCTTGTTGTGTTAAAACTCAGCTTTGGTTTGCCTGGGTAACTTCTCTTGCCAAAAGCAGGGCTATTTTGGGGCAGGAACGCCCAGGAACGGAGTTCTGGCTGGCTCCTGAGTTGGCCACACCCATCAGGAACTCATTAGCATAATAGGCCACACCCAACAGCAGAAACTCATTGGGATTGGCTGCATTAGGGGTATGTGGCCTAACATGCAAATTAATTCCTGCTCCAAAAAAAGCCCTGGGTTTTGACAACAAACAAGGTAAACAGAATAAGAAGCAAAAGGCGGGTGTGGCTGGATGGCCACTCTTCTGGTAACACGGGGGTGTGGCCTAATATGCTAATAAGCTGTGCCGTCAGTGGTGTGGCCTAATATGCTAATGAGTTTCTGCTGCTGGGTGTGGCCTATTATGCTAATGAGTTCCTGCTGGGCTTTCTCTATGAAAACAGCCCTGGCCAAAAGAATTTCCAGTAGAAGCCCTCCAGCTGATGCTATCTAGGATACAGTAGGTTTCAGTTGATAGCAACTACTAAGCACGCAAAGGCCATCACTTTTAACATTATATTTACTCACGGGAGAGGAATGTCCATGGTAAAAATCCAAATGTGTGAATGGCCCATCTCCATATCTGCGGAACCAGTCTTGGGTGTCATAACTGCAGAGCAAGGCGTGGGATTTCCACGGCCATTCTCCCAAGCAGAAATTGTCACGGAGACCCCAAGGTTGCTCTGGAAGGAGGTACACGAGAATCTGAAATGGAAGAGTCTGTGGTTAGTTGGCTTCCCGGATTCTCTCTTTGTCATTCATGAATTGAGTCCCCTGTTAGTTGAATATAAAGGACAAATTTAGGGAGACTAATAAAGGACTAATTTAGGGAGTGGCCGTTGGCCTGGTCTCTGTCAGTAGGTATCCGGGCATAAATTCCCACCTGGTAGTTGCAAGAGCTGGCTCTGTTGCCCCGCTAACCATTTTTGGACTTGACGCTTCTTCTGCCGAGGTAGTTCAGCCCATCAGCCCAAAGGCCAGCTTCAGTATTTTTGTTTGCCTGCTCAATTTATAGCCTCTTGTGCTGGCTGAGGCTCTAGCGGATTACACAATTTAAAAGACAAAACAGCGAGCGACATAAAGGCAGGGCATAAAAACCCGAGTACAGAATAAGAGACTGCAAAAACAGCAGGATCATACATAACAACCGTGAAATAAAATAGGATGACAAAGTTGGAGAACGAGGCAATAAAAACAGTATAATGCGTACGACAAACACATGAAGCTGCCTTATACTAAATCAGGCCCTTTGTCCATCGAGGTTGGTGTTATCTACTCAGGCTGGCAGCAGCTCTCCAGAGTCTCAGGCTGAGGTCTTCCCCATCACCTCCTGCCTGGTCCTTTTTAACTGGGGATGCTAAGGATTGAACCTGGGACCTTCTGCATGCCAAGCAGAGGCTCTGCCACTGAGCCACAGCCCCTCTTGACAGCTCTCCAGGGTCTCAGGCAGAGGTCTTTCCCATCCCCTCCTGCCTGATCCTTTCAACTGGAGATTGAACCTGGGACCTTCTGCATGCCAAGCAGAGGCTCTGCCACTGAGCCACAGCCCCTCTTTATAGCTCTCCAGGGTCTCAGGTATGGGTCTTTCCCATCCCCTCCTGCCTGGTCCTTTTGAACTGGAGATGCCAGGGATTGAACCTGGGACCTTCTGCATGCCCAGCAGAGGCTCTTCCACTGAGCCACGGCCCCTCTTTATAGCTCTCCAGAGTCTCAGGCAGAGGTCTTCCCCATCCCCTCCTGCCTGGTCCTTTTGAACTGGAGATGCCAGGGATTGAACCTGGGACCTTCTGCATGCCAAGCAGAGGCTCTGTCACTGAGCCACAGCCCCTCTTGACAGCTCTCCAGGGTCTCAGGCTGAGGTCTTTCCCACCACCTCCTGCCTGGTCCTTTTTAACTGGAGATGCCGGGGATTGAACCTGGGACCTTCTGCATGCCAAGCAGAGGCTCTGCCACTGAGCCACAGCCCCTCTTGACAGCTCTCCAGGGTCTCAGGCTGAGGTCTTTCCCATCCCCTCCTGCCTGGTCCTTTTGAACTGGAGATGCCGGGGATTGAACCTGGGACCTTCTGCATGCCAAGCAGAGGCTCTGCCACTGAGCCACAGCCCCTCTTGACAGCTCTCCAGGGTCTCAGGCAGAGGTCTTTCCCATCCCCTCCTGCCTGGTCCTTTTGAACTGGAGATGCCGGGGATTGAACCTGGGACCTTCTGCATGCCAAGCAGAGGCTCTGCCACTGCGCCATGGTCCTTCCCCTCTCATATGTGAACACCTGAATCTGCCTTCTACTGAATCAGATCCTTGGTCCATCAAGGCCGGTCTTGTCTACTCAGACTGGCGACAACTCTCCAGGGTTTCAGGTATAGAGGTTGTTCACATCACCTGCTGCCTGGTCTTTTCACTGGAAATCCCAGGGACTGAACCTGGGGACCTTCTGCATGCCGAGCAGAGGCTCTTCCACTGACCCACGGCCCCTCCCCGATGAACAATGCAACGAAAATGGTCAAAACTTTCCAAGGATGTTAAAATCACAACCCTGTTCCCTAGTCTGTCCGATTCTAAAATGAGTGTTTGCTGTAGTTTATTGAGCGTGCTTGTTTTTCTTCAGAATGCTATCCTTTCTCTATAAGCGAATGAATCTTTTTCAGCAGCCTTGCCTCCCTCCGTCACCCCCCCACACACACCATCCTTCATTAGCTATGTCATATCTGTTACAAGCAACTGGTGAGAGATTGCTGGAGCTTTTTTCGTAGAGACCAATTTGGGATCCATTCATTTATTTGCAAGTGTGCATTGCCACCATTAGCTGACATATGACTGAGGGCTCAAAGTTCCCTTAGTCTGTAAGCTGCCTTCCAAAGGAGTGGAACCAGCACGAGCTACAAGACTTCAGACTTGCTGTCCACATTTCAGTCCGACTTTTCTCCTCAGCTCCTCCGCTGCAGGGCAGTGTTCCCTCTAAGCCGAGTCAGTGTGAGCTAGCTCGCCATTTTTTAACCCCCAGCTCACGCATTTTTGTCTCAGCTCTGGAAGGAGGGTTCCAGAGCAAACTGATTTACGCATTAGCCAAATTGCTTGCTCACAACTTTAACGCCAGTAGCTCACAAAGTAGGATTTTTGCTCAGAAGACGTAGCTTCGAGGGAGCGTTACTGCAGGACGACTGAGCGCCCGCCCACCCCATGAACCCTCTCCCTTCCTGTCTCATCCGTGCATCACGAGGAAAACAAATCTTGTGTCTTTTATAGCTCAGTGGGACTCCTTGGACGACTGGGGCCCCTGGAATGTTGTCCCCCGAGTTTCCTTCTCTCCCTAGCTCTGCTCCAGTGCTGTCTGATGTCCCCCTCCCTGCATTCCTTGGTTAGCCCCCAAAAAGGCCCAAATGCATTTCCCACACCCCAGTCATGTTCATTTCCCAACATCGCTTGCAAGCCACTCGCTTGCTTCCTCCTCCTCTTCCCTCTCTATCACCGTGACCTCCTCCCCCTTAACTGCAGCCCAGTTCGGAAGATCCCCGGGGGTGGGGAAGAACTGGATGACTGCAAATGAAGAGTGACGTCTGCAGTCTCCAGGAGCTGAATGCAGTTTGCAAGCTGCAGTTTGGTAGGCGCGGCTACTTGAGATTAGCCACCCGCAGGAGAGCCAGAGATGAATGCTGTGGTCTTCACGACATCTTGTCTGTTCGGGGTTTTAAACAACTCCAGATCCACAGTTTTGTAGGAGCTGCTTAGCCCTTTGGGGTTAACACAAGGCCAGATCAGTGGCCCACATCCCCCACCCCCCACACACACACACGTTGGTCAAGTGTGTAACAGTCTGGCTTTGTGAAAAAGAGGACCAGAGGAGCTGAGGTTAATCAGACACGTTCTTGAATAAGGCGGTTTGCTCAGGAGTAATTGTATGCATAGGCCTGACCAATGCTCCCTCTAAGCTGTGGAGCCTTGTGAGCAAAGATCCCACTTTGTGAGCTCCTGGCTTTAAAGTTGCAAGCGAGCGATTTGGCCGCTGCAGAAATCAGTTTGCTCTGGAGCCATCCCTTCCTGAGCTAAGACAAAAATGTGTTAGCCAGAAGCTAAAAAACTGTGAGCCAGCTCACACTGACTCAGCTTAGAGGGAACACTGGCCCTGACCTGGACGGACGAGGCTAGCTCAATCTCATCAGGTCTGGGAAGCGGAGCCGGATCAGTCCTGGCGAGTGCTTGGGTGGCAGACCGCCCAGGAAGTCCAGTGTGGCCACGTAGAGGCAAGCCCTGGCAAACCACCTCTGTCTCTTGCCTTGACCTGGATGACCCAGGTCAGCCCCATCTCATCAGATCTCAGAAGTTAAGCAGGGTCAGTACTTGGATGGGAGACCCCCCCCCCCAGGAAGTCTGGGGTCACTGCACAGAGGCAAGCACTGGCAGACCACCTCGGTTTGTCTCTTCCCTTGACCCGAATGGCCCAGGCTAGCCTGGTCTTGTCCGATCTCAGAAGATCTCGGCCAGCCCTGGTTAGTACTTGGGTGGGAGACCAACAAGGAAGTCCAGGGACACTCTGCAGAGGCAGGCAGTGGCAAACAGCCTCCGAATGTCTCTTGCCTTGAAAACCCTCCCAGGTTGCCATAAATCAGGCGTGAGTAAGCAGCACATTCCACCACCACTAATAGTGCACATACGCTGGCCCGTAACTATGGTGGGGCTGTTGGGGGCTCAGCCCCCTCCCTTAAAGGGACAGCCCCACAAGATTTCCCTCCTCCCTTGACACACAGCCACCACCTCTCTTCCCCCGCCAGCCAGCTGAGCAGAGAGTGGTTTTAGAAGAGGAAGAAGAGAAGAGATTGGATTTATACCCTGCCCTTCACTCACTTGGAGTCTCAGAGCGGCTTACAAACTCCTGTCCCTTCCCCTCCCCACAACAGACACCCTGGGAGGTCAGTGGGGCTGAGAGAGCTCTGAGAGAACTGCTCTTTTTCAAGAACAGCTGTGCCAGAACTACGGCTTGCCCGAGGTCATCCAGCAGGTTCAAGTGGAGGCGTGGGGAATCAAACCCGGTTCTCCCAGATTAGAGTCCTGCCACTCTTAACCACTACACCAACCTGGCAGACTCTGCCCCTCTCTTCCCCCACCATCCAGCTGAGTAGAGAGTGGGTTCAAATGGGTACAATGGAGAAATTGTGCTGCCGCTGCAGTGTGACTCCAGAGAAAGGGTCAGAGCTGTTCTCTCAGGGACAGTTCTGGAAAGAGCTCTCTCAGCCCCACCCACCTCACCGGGTGTCTGTTGTGGGGAGGGGAAGGGAAAGGAGTTTGTCAGCCGCTCTGAGACGCCGAGTGAAGGGCGGGGTATAAACCCAATCTCTTCATCTTAAAGTTTAAACCCCGTCCCTGCTCAGCTGGCTGATGGGGGGAAGAGAGGGGAGGTGCATTTAAGCCCTCATGGGGTGTACGTTTTTATTTTAAATTAACCTCCCTGGTACCAGCAGCCCCCTCCCCCCAAAACCCCGGAGCCTCCCAGGATAAAAAATCCTGGCTACAGGCCTGCGCATACATGACCCCTGCTGAACTGGCCAGTCCAAGTGTAATGCCAGTGTTGGGTGTGATGGCCACAGGGAAACATGAGCCATGCCAAGATAGGCTTAGGGGCACGAGAGGACAGGTTTAGGGTTGCCCTGGTGGTGGAAGAACAGAGTACAGTTGGTAGCACAGTAAGACTCCAAGGAGGCCGACACCAGGTGCTTGCCGTATTTCTTGCATGCCGCCTGGAAGGTTAACAAGGACTCTCACCAGTAGCACTTTGGCTGTTCTTCTGGGGACAGAGATCCTGACAGCTTTTGAGGGATCTTAATTTTGACTGGCTTTCTCGTAGCTAGGAGAGAGGCCAGATTTCAGCCCCAAGACACCTTGAATTCACCCCTTCCAAGGCTTCGCTCCCAAATCTCTAGAAATTTCCCAGCAGGCACTTAGCAATAGGGATGGGCACAAATTGCATTTTTGTGGTTCAGTTCGTGGCTCAGGGCTGAGCCTGGAACCAAACCGCAGATCCATACAAATGGGGAGGTTGGTTCATGGCCAACCTGGTTCATCTCAGTTTGTGAACCATTTAAAGTTTAAACCCCTGCTTTCTGCTCACTGTGGGCAGCTCAGCTGTTTGGTTTAAATGTCCCCCTGCTTTCTGCTCCCCATGGCTTTTCATGGCGAGCAGAAAGCAGAGGGTGAAATGGCTGGGAGCCATTTAAACCAGTGCTTTCTGCTCCCTATTAGAAGCTGCCGGGAGCAGACAGCAGGGGTTTAAATGGTTCCCAGGCATTTAAACCAAACAATTGAGTGGCCGGGAGCGCCTGGCTGCTCAGCTGTTTTTCATGAAGAGCAGAGATCGTTTCCTGCTTTTCACGAGCCACCACAAGCTTCATCAACATTTGTGATATTTCGTGGCAGTTCTTCAGCTGGCAAACATTGCTTCATGAAGTGGCCAAAATCCGTGTGAACTTTGGTTTGTTAGCGGGTTTATGCCCATCCCTAGTTGGCCACCCTCCTGGAGGTGCATTGAGTGCGGAAGAGACTCAGAAAGCAGCTGCCTGGCTCCCCCGCCTGCAGAGAACCCCACAAAACTTGTTCTGGAGAAACTGAAACTAGCCCAAGCCAGTACTACCTCCTGTGGAGGAGGAAATACAAACAAACACACACTCTGAAACGCTGGCTAACACATTCCGTAAAACGTTTTGCAGTCAATATGTAAATTTTATGTCACATTATAGAGAAGTACATCCTTGTAACGTTACAAAGAGAAGCCCACCCTCATGAGAGAGCAATTTTGCCAGCCAAATTCAGAAGGCTTTTGCGTCTTGTTAGAGAAGAGGTTAAATTGGCTCGCTCCCAGTATAAACACTGGACTGTAACAAGAGGCTGATAACTTTGAAGACCAGTGGGAATACTCCTGAGAAAGACTTTGACGAAACGAGCCTACATCCGGGTGCTCGTAGTAACTTCATGAGGAAGTAACATCAAGAGACTGGACTTCTCTTTGTGCTATTATAAGGATGTACTTCTGTATACTGTGACAGAAAACAATGTGGTAATACACAGTGAAAATTACAATATGAATAGACGAAACCGTGCAAACAAGGTGTCAATACAATAATGCAATAGTCCCGGTATGCATACCAGCTAAGGAGGTGTGGAGGACGAGTTCCCCTTGTGAAGGTTTTATGTGGTAGCCCGTGAGTAGAAACTTTCCAGGAGACTTTGTTCCCTTGAAGCTACTGATTTTTGTGAGCTGCTATTTTTCAGTCCTTCTAGTTCCTGGGAAAAGGTGACACACGAAACAAAGGCTGCATCCAGATTCTTCATTGGAACCTGAATTTTGGAACTTCATGTTGTTGTGATTTGAGAGCTTGTAGTATATTACACTTGTTGTAAAGCCGTTACCAAGTTGTATCTCACTGCTTTGTTGAAATTATATTTGCCTTATTGTCCTGACGCCTTGTTTGCACAGTTTCATCTATTCACGTCTGTATACCATGACATAAGAGTTATATATTGACTGTGGGCGCCTTTGCTGGCAGTACGCGCACCACCCCTGCCCATCCACCTTTGCTGGCAGAAAAGCGAAAAGTCCAAAAACGTTGGTCTTAAAAAATAGTCAAAAGCCCAGTAACACCTTTAAGACTAACAAACTTTATTGTAGCATCAGCTTTCAGGATAAAGTTTGTTGGTCTTAAAGATGCTACTGGGCTTTTTGACTCTCTTGCAGCAACAGACTAACACGGCTGACTCCGCTGGGTCTTAAAAAAACAAACCAAGAAAATGTCCAGAGCCGAACAATTGGCACGGTGGGAAACCTATGCAGGATGCCACATTCAGAGACCAAGGGGGGTTCTCCTTGCATTTCTCTTCTGTTTGTTCCAGAGCTCAGCAGAGAGACACCCCCCCCACACACACACACAGATTGAGTTTTGTACCAGTTCTATTTTGAATAACTTCCTGAACAGATAAAGGCACATCTATACCATCAGTAGCCGGTGGCAGCTTGGCCTTAAAACGCCCGTCACCGTGCTTTGATTTCCGAGAGGCTATTTGCTTGCTTGTGACTGGAGCAGCTGTGTTTAAATCGAGGCGCGATGTTCGAAGGTCTCCTGTGTGGGAAACGAGTTCTGCTGTAGGCGTTGACTGCTTCATGGATGCTTGCCTGGCTGATAAGATTAACTCTAATTTTTTCTCTGTCTGTTTTCCCTTCCTGCTCACACTCTGGACAGGACAATCTCTGTTCCCCTTCTGACATTCTCCAGCTAAACCTCAGCACTAAAAGGACAGTAGAATCTCTCCTTTCCCTGGGGGCGGATTTGGAAGAGCCCACCCTCCTCTCCCTTTCCGCCCAGATTTGCGGCTTTGCGGCGTTTTACTGTGTTCTGATGCTCATGCTCTGTGTGTTCTATCGCTGGGTCTTTTTCCTTTAGCTGACGCTCAGGGCGTGCCACGGACCGGCTTCCAGCTCTTCCGAGCCGTCGGTAAAACGGTCTGTGTCCCAGCGGGGGATTTTGTGTCTGTACGTTCTCACGGATTCCGCCAGCAGCCTTGCTCTGTGTCACGTGGGAAGGGCTCTGTGGGAAAACCCTGGTGCTGAGCAGTGTTCCCTCTAAGCTGAGTTAGTGTGAGCTAGCTGACCATTTTTTAGCCTCCGGCTCACATATTTTCATCTCAGCCCAGGAAGGAGGGCTCCAGAGCAAACTAACTTGTGCAGCAGCCAAACCGCTTGCTCACACCTTTAATGCCAGTAGCTCACAAAGTAGGATTTTTGCTCACAAGGCTCCACAGCTTAGAGGGAGCATCGGTGCTGAGAATGACCTAGTGTTTGCTGTTAGCTAAGTAATCCTAAGGGTCTAGAACACTTCGTGGTTTTAAACAAAAAAAAACCCCCCAAACTGTGGTGTTGGGATAATTTAGCAAATTTTTTAAAAAGTGTAGATATTATTTTAATTGCACAGTTTAGGGTATTTTTGTAGCACTTTCCTCCTGCTTCGTGTGGGAGGGGCAGAGACAGCGGTGGGAGTAAAGGGGGACAGCGAGTGATGAAAGGGAGGCGGGGGGGGGGAGCCCGGATGCGGCGTTGACAAAGTTGTCTTCGCACCCTGGACCGCTTTCCACCCGTCAGACCTCTTTTGGTTTCTTCAGAACGGAACCGTCCAACGCTTTTTCAGGTTTCCTCCACCTTTGCCAAGAACAAAAAGTGGAGATCGCTCAGGGTTCTTCAGAGACCTCAAGCCTTTACATCAGGGGCCTTATTTTGCACAAATCGTAGCGTCCTCCTGGCTGCCTTGACGCCAAACACACTTGTCTGCCTCTATACACCGTCCTAGTGTACTCGCAAAGTGGGCCGGGTCTCCTGGTGGAACCCGAAGCTGCAATCTCCCCAAAGCTGACGGTCAAACGGAGTTGTCGAGGCCATCCACTGCCCGGGCAAATGGCCCCTCTCCATTTAGAGAAGGGATCCTTCGGCTTTTCTGCTCCTTGCGGCTTTCCTGATCCCCGAGGAGAGCGAGTTGTGTCTGTGAGCCTTCTCCTCCGACGTTGCGTTCATCAAGGCAGCAGTTCACTTGCGTCAGGGGCCTCTGCCCTGGCTCTCAGCAACCCTTCCAACGGTTGCCAGCCCGCACTTCCTCACCTGTAAACCGGGCGACCGTCCACCTTTGCACAACTGTGCCAATGGCTGTAAACACGTTTTCTGTTCTCCGTCGTTAGGATTTGCTCCAGAGATCGCTCAAGGCGCCCTGGAGACTTTGTGCCCTCCATGTCCTGGTGGGAGGCTTTCTTCTTCTTTAGGGTTGACTTGCGAGCAGTTGTGAAAACTCTCAGTTTGTGTTTCAGCTTCTCAGTAGTCACAGTATCCTCCGGGAGGGCCGCACCTTCTCCCACGTCCTGTTCCCGCCGCCATTTGTTTGGTTTTTTCCGTTACTTTTCTGTGGACAGAGCTATTATGCAAAGCTGAATGCCGATACGTAGCAGCCCGCAGAGATGCTGAACACTGACCGTTAATGGGAATATCTTCGCAGTGGAGGAAGAGGGGACCGGGGTACACCCAGACTCTTCTACAGGCACTTAGCCCTTGGGAAGGAAGGGGAAACGGGTGCCGGAAAAGCCCCTGAGCCCACTGAAGGCCAGACCCTGGAAAACTCTGGTTTTTGTGTCCCACTCAGGAGAACTGAGGCGGCAGTGGAGTTCCAGACCCCTGGTAGAATGGCCTGCTCCACTTTTGAGTGCAGGGGTGAATTCCTACCTTGATTCTTCCCTCACACTTGACGTAAATAGAAAATGAGCTCCGCACAAAGAGGGGCGCTTTCCCCCTCCCCCTCCACTTGCTGCATTGGTTGGTTTGTGGGGGGGGGGGTTTAACGTGAGGGGAGAGCTCCACAACGAAAGCCTCTGCTTGAAGTTTGGAGCGGTGTGGACCCTTCTGCCACCTCGTTCTCCTGGCGTGTGCCAACTAGGCCCGAGGTTTCACCGGTCCCGTTTTGTCCTCGGCCCAATTTTGCTGCCACGAGGGCCAGAAACTTGAATTCTCTTTTTTTACACTGAGACTTGAGATTCCCAAGGTGCTGAATTCTTCTGATACCAAATCCCGTTGCTGACAAGAGGGCGGTCGCTCCTTTGTGACGAACACGGCCCTGCTTGAGGGGGCGTGAGGTACTTTTAACGGAGGGGAATGCACCTCTGGCCAGCTGGCCCGTTTCAGCAACAGCCTCTTCTTTGGGGTTGGGGGGCATGCTGGCAGCCAGACCCCTCTGAGGTCCTTGGCCTCGTAGAGTGGCATCTTATCTATTCATTTAGTTCTCTTCTAGCCTGCCTTTCTCCCCCACGGGGGACCCAAAGCAGCTGACCTCATTCTCCTCCGCTCCGTTTTATCCTCACAACAACCCTGTGAGGTGGGATCGGCCCACGGTCACCCAGCAAGCTTCCATGACTCTAGTCTGACTCTTGAGCAACTTCACCGCACTGTCTCCCTCGATTCTGCAACTCAGGTACCGTCCCGGTTGAAGCTTTGGCCTTCTGCGCTTGTCCGTGCGTGGCGCATTTGCTTTTCTCAGGGAGACCTTTACTCTAAAAGTTGTCTTAAAGCACAAAATCTCTGCCTCCCAGTCTTCAACAGGCTTGGCCAAAAGAGCAGCTTTGTTGCCTTTGCCTTTAGTCATCGGGGCAAGCGCTGAGAACTCGCCCTTCCACCCTGACCTGGTGTCCTGGAATCCGAAGCTCGGCAGAGCAGAGAACAGATCGGAGTGCCTCTCTGTTTTTGCGCTTTAAGTACGTGGACGCAGGCGTGGCTGTAGCCTCCTACAGTGGATGAACAACATAGGAGCACTCTTGACAAATCAGCCTCGTGTCTCGAAATGTGCGGGAGAGGTGCATAGGTGTAAGCAGGTCCACGGAAGATGCGGATGTGTCTTATTCTTGTTACGTGCACCCGTTCCATGAACAGCGAGCGCGTTCCTCTGATGCAAAGACCCTTTGCTCCGCCTCATGGAGTCTTCCGCTGACAAGAGAGGCCCTTTGAAGCAAGGAGCCAGCCAGAGCGCTTGACCACCGCTACCTCTTACAAGGCAGAAGAGGGCTGGCTTGTAGCAGAGACCCAACAACTGTGAATTTTTTACACCCCCTGGGAGCATGACCAGCAGGCCCTCCTTGCACTGTTTGCCTTCCGCTGCCAGACAGGGCTTTGGGCCACCCGCTTGCTTTCCCAGTTTCGTGCCCTCCAAACACCAGAGTTGCGCTTGCCAGCAGCAAAAGAGCTCTGCTTCACCTTGGAATCATAGCCTGTTAGAGTTGGAAGGGACCTTGCAGGTCATCTAGTCCAACCCCCTGCACTCTGCAGGAGCAGAGCCGAAAGACAGCCCTACAACACACCCGAAAGATGGTCGTTTAGCCTCCGCTTGAAAACGTCCAGCGAAGGAGCCTCCGCCACCTCCCGAGGCAGTCCGTTCCACTGCTCAGCCACTCTTACCGTTAGGAAGTTCCTCCTGATATTTAGCCAGTATCGACTCCCTTGTCATTCCCACCCATTCGATCTAGTCTTGCAATCCGGAGCAAGAGAGAATAGATCTGCTCCGTCTTCTGCAGGACAGCCCTTCCGATATTGGAAGACCGCAATCGTGTCCCCTCGAAGCCTTCTCTTTCCCAGGCTAAACATCCCCAACTCTTCCAGCCTTTCCTCATGGATTCTCACCATCCTGGTTGCCCTCTTCTGGGCACGCTCGAGCTTGTCCACATCTTTCCTAAAACTGGACGCAGCACTCCAGGCGAGGCCTGACCACAGCAGAATAGAGCGGAACGACCACCTCCCGTGATCCGGACACGATGCTTCTGTTAATGCATCCTGAGATCCAGGCAGGTGAGGTCTCTGTGGCTGTTGGAGATTTGACTGGCTGTACAGATTATTTTTTGCATCTTCCTTTAGCAGCAGCGGCCACCACAGCACCACAGCCGCTCCACCCCCTGCAGCAGCCATCCTGTGACCGCGCCCGCCGCTCTGGTTCCAAATTCCAGAGATGCCCGAAGGTTCGGAAAGGTAGGGGACCCCTTGTTCATAGACGGAGCTCGGAATGAAAGGGGGATTCGGCTGCGCTCGGCGGCCACCTTGCTCCCACGTGCAGCTCAGACGGTGCCTTCGCTTTTGTTGGCACCCCCTGATCGGCATGTGGATGTTGGCGTTTGGGGGGCCCTGGCGGGTTGAATCCGTTGATTCGCCGCTTTCCGAGGCAGCGCAGCTGGTTCTGGTGGGTCTCCTGTATGGATGAGAGACAGAGGAAAGGGGAACATCATTTGTCCCAGGGCCCAAGAGTCTCTTTATAAGAACGATGCGGAGATTTCACTTGAACTTGTACCTTCCGGGAATTGCCCATGACCCCGGGGGACTCGGGAAGGATGTGCGTGTGGAGAAGGCGTCCTGGGGAGCGGGGCACCTCTTCAGTAATCCAGAAGTGAAACAGAGCCAGCCTTTCCCCTTTGGGGAAAATACTGCATTTCCAGAATCTCTGCCGTTCCGAATATTGGGATTAACAAACTCTCGACTTGGCTTTCGCACAATAACAGCAAGTCCAGCGCTTGGATTTCCCGCCGGCCAATTCCTCCTGGCGGAACGGCTTTTCTTTAAACGTCTTTAAATGTCTCCTCCGTGACCTCTTCTCTCCGCCTGCCTGCCTTCGATCCCTTTACTCCATCCTCGATGCCAGGCAGGTGAGGCCTCTGTGGCTGAGCGGCCGTCCCTGTCAAAATCCAGGGCTCACCTGCCTGTAAAGGCTCATTGCCTTGAGCTCTGCACGGGATAATGAAGCAGGGCGTGGCCTGCAGAAGTTCACGCCTCTGGTAAATGCTCATCTCTCCGGTGTGTGTGCACTTTTGCTGTTCTTCTACAGTGTTTGTGCATGAACACACTCGAAGCTGCTTTATACTGGATCAGATCATCAGTCCATCTACTCAGACAGGCAGCGGCTCTCCCGGGTCCCAGGTTGAGGTCCTTCCCATCCCACCTGCTGCCTGGTCCTTTTAACTGGAGAAGCCGGGGATTGAACCTGGGACCTCCTGCCTGCCAAGCAGATGCTCTGCCACGGAGCCACACCCTTTCTTTACAGCTCTCCAGGGTCTCAGGCGGAGGTCTTTCCCATCCCCTCCTGCCTGGTCCCTTTAACTGGAGATGTTGGGGACTGAACCTGGGACCTCCTGCATGCCAAGCAGAGGCTCTTCCACTGAGCCACAGCCCCTCTTTACAGCTCTCCAGGGTCTCAGGCTGAGGTCTTTCCCATCCCCTCCTGCCTGGTCCCTTTAACTGGAGATGTTGGGGACTGAACCTGGGACCTCCTGCATGCCAAGCAGAGGCTCTTCCACTGAGCCACAGCCCCTCTTTACAGCTCTCCAGGGTCTCAGGCTGAGGTCTTTCCCATCCCCTCCTGCCTGGTCCCTTTAACTGGAGATGTTGGGGACTGAACCTGGGACCTCCTGCATGCCAAGCAGAGGCTCTTCCACTGAGCCACAGCCCCTCTTTACAGCTCTCCAGGGTCTCAGGCTGAGGTCTTTCCCATCCCCTCTTGCCTGGTCCCTTTAACTGGAGATGTTGGGGACTGAACCTGGGACCTCCTGCATGCCAAGCAGAGACTCTTCCACTGAGCCACAGCCCCTCTTTACAGCTCTCCAGGGTCTCAGGCTGAGGTCTTTCCCATCCCCTCCTGCCTGGTCCCTTTAACTGGAGATGTTGGGGACTGAACCTGGGACCTCCTGCATGCCAAGCAGAGGCTCTTCCACTGAGCCACAGCCCCTCTTTACAGCTCTCCAGGGTCTCAGGCGGAGGTCTTTCCCATCCCCTCTTGCCTGGTCCCTTTAACTGGAGATGTTGGGGACTGAACCTGGGACCTCCTGCATGCCAAGCAGAGACTCTTCCACTGAGCCACAGCCCCTCTTTACAGCTCTCCAGGGTCTCAGGCGGAGGTCTTTCCCATCCCCTCCTGCCTGGTCCCTTTAACTGGAGATGTTGGGGACTGAACCTGGGACCTCCTGCATGCCAAGCAGAGGCTCTTCCACTGAGCCACAGCCCCTCTTTACAGCTCTCCAGGGTCTCAGGCTGAGGTCTTTCCCATCCCCTCTTGCCTGGTCCCTTTAACTGGAGATGTTGGGGACTGAACCTGGGACCTTCTGCATGCCAAGCAGAGGCTCTTCCACTGAGCCACAGCCCCTCTTTACAGCTCTCCAGGGTCTCAGGCTGAGGTCTTTCCCATCCCCTCCTGCCTGGTCCCTTTAACTGGAGATGTTGGGGACTGAACCTGGGACCTCCTGCATGCCAAGCAGAGGCTCTTCCACTGAGCCACAGCCCCTCTTTACAGCTCTCCAGGGTCTCAGGCTGAGGTCTTTCCCATCCCCTCCTGCCTGGTCCCTTTAACTGGAGATGTTGGGGACTGAACCTGGGACCTTCTGCATGCCAAGCAGAGGCTCTTCCACTGAGCCACAGCCCCTCTTTACAGCTCTCCAGGGTCTCAGGCTGAGGTCTTTCCCATCCCCTCCTGCCTGGTCCCTTTAACTGGAGGTGCCGGGGATTGAACCTGGGACCTTCTGCATGCCAAGCAGAGGCTCTTCCACTGAGCCAGAGTCCCTCTTTTACAGCTCTCCGGGGTCTCAGGCGGAGGTCTTTCCCATCCCCTCCTGCCTGGTATTTTTAACTGGAGATGCCAGGGATCGAACCTGGGACCTTCTGCCTGCCAAGCAGATGCTCTGCCACTGAGCCACGGCCCCTCCCCATGAAGCTGCCTTCTTCTTATCAGAACATTGACCCATGAAAGTCAATATTTTCTACTCAGACTAGGAACGGCCATCCAATGTCTCATGCAGAGGTCATTCCCATCACCGGCCTTCCGGTCTTTTTAAGTGGCGATGCCAGGGATCGAACCTGGGACCTTCTTCTTGAAAAGCAGAGGCTCTGCCACTGAGCCACAGCTCCTCGTGTCCGAGTTATGTGTCTATATCATCATCTCTTCTTTGAGCCCCACCCCAGCTTGTTATAGGGCCCTCCTGAAATCGAGAGAGGGATTTCGAGAGACGGAGGCAAAGGGAAGGGGGAAGGGTGTCCATGCATATACTCGGTTTGCAGGACTCGTCCTGAATTAGTCAAGAAACCAGGGCACCTCAGTTCCACGTGGACAAAAGTGTTCAGAAACACCATCCGTCGTGTATTTTTTTAAAAGCTGTTTGTAAATGGAGATATTTTTAGGGATATTTTATTAAGAAACAAAAGAGTGCTTGAGAGAGAAGGATTTGTGCCGCTCCACGCCACAGATTTTTCTGAATTGTTTGTCAGTGGAAGGGGGGAAAGGTTGCCATGTGCGTTTTGAAACGGAAGAAGCAAAACACGCCTTTCTCTGCATACCCAGTCAAAGGCAGGGCGGCGGTCTGTGTAGATCAGATCCTGTTCGGCTTTCACGCTGTCCGGAAAGGCGTGTTACACTGGATTCTCTCTTCATTCTTATGTTGTGAAAATGCCTTGCTTTTCTTGTATCCTTTGTAGCAGATTTTTCCCCATAGTCTAATTCTGATTTCTTCCGTTAGGGCCCCCCCCCAGTACATGATACTTAGGAATTAATACCCTTTTTCTCTTTTCCTCTCTTCCTCACCCCCCCAACACCTCACCCCCTATTCTCCTCTTATAATATCTGTATGCGTGGGCGTGTATGTCTTTTCACGAGTGTACATTTCAATAAAGCTGCTGTCCCAGAATCCGGCTGGTGTGTTACTGTTCCCTAGTTCATCCCCATCGCTGTCCGCCGAACTGACTGGCGGGCAGTTCGTGGGTTAACCAAATGCCACGCTGAAGATGTGGTATGAATGAGAAGGGCTTATCCAACCTGTGTGGCACGCTGCTGTCATGGACGTGAAATACCAAACAGCCAGTTCTGCTTCTGCACCGGGGGGGGGGGGGGGTTACTGTCAGGTGGTTAGCTTCATTCGAGTCCAGGTTCTCCTTAAAGACCAACAAGATCTCCAGGGTATAAGGTTTGGCGAGTCAGAGCTCGTTTGGTCAGTGTGAGGACCCACAGAATCAATCAACAAGAAGTGTCCTTGAACAGGAATTCTTTATTGAAGAAAGGTCTAACTGGTCATCTGCACTTTCTGTGTTAGTAATAGCGGGTAGGTGTGAGGCCAGGGAAGTTATACAGGATTCAAAAGGGTTCACAAAGATAACACGCCCAATCAAAGAAACGAATAAAAGGTGCTAAAATTACTGGCTCTGTGTCCCCAGAAAGAAAGAAAGATACATGGCCAGTTCTAAAAAGAAACAGCAGCCAGCATTAAAGTCTCCGAGGTCAGAGAAGCAGGCTAGACTATAAGCCCGCCATGAGAACGGGGCGGGTAAGACATTCCACAGTCATGAGGCCCTGTTGGTGAAGGAACCACCTCCCGCCCGGGGGATGGCAGCATTAGCTGACAGTCAGATACCAGAGCTCTGATTCTCAAAAGCTGATCCCGCGGAAATCTTGTCGGCCGCTAAGGTGTTGCTGGACTTGAATCTGGCCGTTCTGATGGAGACCTGGGCGGCTGCCCCCTGAAACTGTAAGCAAGGGGGGGGAAGCTCTCATCTCAGTGGTCAAGTACTGGGGAAGGTTGACTTCTTTAAAGCCGTCTAAATGAGCAGCAGGACAAAGTTTGAGTCCGGTGGCACCTTTAAGTCCAACAAAGTTTAGTTCTGGGTGCAAGCTGGCATGCGTGCGGAAGCTCATACCCAGAATTAAGCTTCTGCCAGCGCCAGAGGTTAGGAGTTTGGCAGTGCTCCTGGATGCCTCTTTAACGGTGGAGGCCCAAGTAGCAGCCGAGTCGGACTTTTACCATCTTCGGCGGATTAGGCAGTTGGCTCCCTTCCTCGAACGCAGCAACTTGGCGACAGTGATCCACGCGAGGGTCACCTCGAGACTGGATTACTGCAACGCCCTCTGCATGGGGCTGCCCTTGTCGCAAATCCGGAAGCTGCAGCTGGTGCAAAACGCTGCAGCCAGGCTATTGATGGGGCTCCCTAATTGGGAGCACATCCGGCCTGTGCTAAAAACACTGCCCTGGCTGCCCGTAGCATACCGGATCCGCTTCAAGGTGCTGGTTCTCACCTTTAAAGCCCTTTATGGCCAGGGGCCTGCATACCAGAGGGACCGCCTTTCCCCATATGTACCCCAGAGAGCAGCGCGATCAGGGACCCAGAACCGGACGGCTCTCCCGAGTATTAAGGAGGCCAGGCAGGCAACAACTAGGGCCAGGGCTTTTTCGGTGGCGGCTCCACTCTGGTGGAATGAGCTCCCAGAGGAGACCAGGGCCCTGCGGGACCTTTTCCAGTTCCGCAGGGCCTGTAAAACGGAGCTCTTCTGCCAGGACTTTGGAGCCGCCACCGCCACCACCAGGACAGTCATTGCTAGCAACGATAGTAGTTGACATCTCATGTTGGAAGAGGTCTGATCCACCGGATCCCTAATTACTGCCCGAGTTGATCCCCCCCCCCCCCGCCCCCAAGGACATCTGACGCACCGTATGACATCTGAAGCCGAATGACTTAGGACACGAAGCACCTTCCTATGTCATCTGAAGCCGAACGGAGGCAACGTCACAATGACTAGCACTCGCGTTATTTTACCTGTGGAGTTGGTATTGAATTTCAATCTTGTATTTATATTGACCGTGTTACGTCCTATATGTGTTGAATTTTATCAACTGAAGCTGCCCTGAGCTGGTCTCGGCCGGGAGGGCAGGATAATAAATATAAAATAAATATAAAATAAATAAATTAATTAAAGAATCATGAAATCACAGAATTGGAAGGGGGCCATGCAGGCCATCTAGTCCCACCCCCTCCTTAATGCAGGATCAGCCTAGAGCACCCCTGACAAGTGTGTAGGATCCTAGAATCCCAGAGTTGGAAGGGTCCATGCAGGCCATCTAGTCCCACCCCCTGCTCAGTGCAGGGTCAGCCTAGAGCACCCCTGACAAGTGTATAGGATCCTAGAATCCCAGAGTCGGAAGGGGCCATACAGGCCATCTGGTCCAACCCCCTGCTCAGTGCAGGATCAGCCTAGAGCACCCCTGACAAGTGTATAGAATCCTAGAATCCCAGAGTTGGAAGGGGCCCTATAGACCATCTGGTCCACCCCCCTGCTCAGTGCAGGATCAGCCCAGAGCACCCCTGACAAGTGTATAGGATCCTAGAATCCCAGAGTCGGAAGGGGCCACACAGGCCATCTAGTCCCACCCCCTGCTCAGTGCAGGATCAGCCCAGAGCACCCCTGACAAGTGTATAGGATCCTAGAATCCCAGAGTTGGAAGGGGCCACACAGGCCATCTAGTCCCACTCCCTGCTCAATGCAGGATCAGCCCAGAGCACCCCTGACAAGTGTATAGGATCCTAGAATCCCAGAGTCGGAAGGGGCCACACAGGCCATCTAGTCCCACTCCCTGCTCAATGCAGGATCAGCCCAGAGCACCCCTGACAAGTGTATAGGATCCTAGAATCCCAGAGTCGGAAGGGGCCACACAGGCCATCTAGTCCCACCCCCTGCTCAGTGCAGGATCAGCCCAGAGCACCCCTGACAAGTGTATAGGATCCTAGAATCCCAGAGTCGGAAGGGGCCATACAGGCCATCTAGTCCCACTCCCTGCTCAATGCAGGATCAGCCCAGAGCACCCCTGACAAGTGTATAGGATCCTAGAATCCCAGAGTTGGAAGGGGCCCTATAGACCATCTGGTCCACCCCCCTGCTCAGTGCAGGATCGGCCCAGAGCATCCCTGACAAGGGTTTGTCCAGCTGCTACTTGAAGACTGCCAGGGCGAAGGAGCTCAACCACCTCCCAAGGCAGCCGATTCAAAAGGTGCCGCCGGACTCTATCTCTGTGCTGTTGCTTCAGACCAACGCGGCGGCCCACCTGAATCTAGACTAGCAACGACCACCCCATCTTGTGGCGGCGGGTTGTGTGAAAGAGCCCTTCCCTTTGTCTCTCCTTAACTGCTGTCCAGTTTCTAGTGCTGGGAGTCTGAAGAGTCTCGTTCCAGGAGGGGAGCCGAGTTGGTCTGCAACCGAAGAGCCAGATTCGAGTCCAGCGGTGCCTCAAAGACCAACAAGATTTCCAGGGTATGAGGTTTGGTTCTCGAAAACTTAATGCCTTGGAAATCCTCTCTTAAGATGTTAAGCTTATACCCTGGACTTGAGTCTCACTCTCCTTCTGCCGACCAACCCGGCTCCCCGCCTGGAACGACGGTTAGCTTCAGTGGCTGTAAAAAACAACATACTGGATGGAGGCGAACAAGATTCATGGCATTGACTTGAAATAACGCGTTGCAAACCACAGTGGGTTTTCTTTCGTTTCCATGAAGGCATTTTCAGAACAGCCCTGCTTGGTTCAGGCGGGCAGCTGTGGTGGTCTGAAGCAGCAGAACAAAGTTTGAGTCTAGCGGCACCTTTAAGACCAGTAATTTTTTTCCCAAGGTACGAGCTTTTGTGTGCATGCACACTTCTTCGGATACAGTGAAGCAGAATGTCCTCAGCCATTACATACAGGTAGAAGGGGGGGGGGGTGTTAGTTGCTAGGAAGGGTTAGTTAAAGTCAAGATGCATAAGTAACTGGGCGATTATAGCTGAGATTGGATTGAGGCAGTTGGTAAGGTCCGTATCTGAAGGAGTGTGGATCTACACATGCCGAGTCTCTCAATTCTCATTTATGCCCAGAACTGAACTTTGTTATCTTGGAAGTGCCGCTGGACTCAGACTTGGTTCTCTTATCTGTTTGTCAGCTCTTGTACTTGTATGCTAATTTATTGCCATTCACAGATTTTTACCAACCGCCTCAATCCAATCTCAGCTATAACCACTCAGATACTTCCGCCTCTTGACTCTGACTCGCCCTTCCTGGCAACTACCCCCCCCCCCACACACACACACACACAAACACCTGTATGTAATGGTTGAGGAAATTCTGTTTCACTGTATCTGAAGAAGTTTGCTTGCACAGGAAAGCTTATGCCTTGGGGGGAAATCATTGTTCTTAAAGGCGTCGCTGGATTCAAACTGTGTTCTGCCCTGCTCAGTATCCTCTTTTGAGAGGCCTGAACAATAAGAAATTGCCTCCTTGGTCCCTCTCGTCCAGAGCTGCGTCCCCTGCGTGGCAGCTGCTCCTCAAGGTCTCAGTGGAAGGAAAATTCCCCGTCTTGTGGCCAAAGGTTCATTTTTTTCTGTTTAAACTGCTGGGCACCACAGATAGGCCCTAATCTGGATACAGCCCAGGCTAACCCGATCTCATCAAAGCTCGGAAGCTAAGCAGGGTCAGCCTTGATCAGTGCTTGGATGGGAGACCCCCAAGGAAGCCCAGGGTCGCTACGCAGAGGCAGGCAACCACAAACCCACCTCTGTCCATCTCTTGCCTTGACCTGGATGGCCCAGACTAACTTCATCTTGTCAGATCTGGGAAGCCAAGCAGGGTCGTCCCCGGTTAGAACCCGGATGGGGGGCCGCCGAGGAAGTCCAGGGTTTGCTACGCCGAGCCAGGCCACGGCCGACCACCTCTGTTCGTCTCACGCCTTGAAAATCCTCTGGGTTCTTCATAAGTCCACTGTGGCTCGACAGCCCTCTCCCTCCACCCCACGGATAGAACCCGGGACCTCCTGCATGCCGAGCAGGTGCCCTTCCATTCCGCTGTGACCTTCTCCATCCCATCCCATCCTTACGTTTAATTTGGCTTTTGTTTTCCCTTTTTCCTTTCTTTTTTGGCGTGTGTTCCGTTATTGTTCGTTTTCATCCCCCCTCTTCTTTTTTTTTTCTTTTATGTCTGTTGTGTTTTCCCCATGTAGGAGCGATTATGTTTGCCTCTGCATATTTTAGAAGAGAGAGGGTTGACGCGGGTAGCAGAGACTGTGCAGACCCTTCTGGAGCGGGCCCCCCGCAAACAGCACCACCACCAGCAGCGTCCCTCCGCTGCTGTGTAGCCCTCCCAGGGACACCCTGTTCCTTTCCCCTTGGCCAAGCTGAAGGACTCCAGGACTTGGACTGCTCGCTGGTGGCTCGTGTCCAGCAACACAGGCAACGCTGTGATCGGAGGAGGAGGAGGAGGAAATCGATATCCAGGATTCCCGATGGGAATAATTTGCTTCGTTTCTCCACTTTGGGGGGGGGGTCAAAAAAGGTTCCCATAGAACTTTTAAGCTGTTTTTTTTTTGTTGTTCTGTGTAAAGTGAGTCTCGTGGGGGAAGGGAGCAGGGAGAGAGGGGGGTTTCGCTGGCTGTCAGCTTTATTTTTAAAGATGACCACAGCAAAACGGGGACGCGTCAGAACACTCCAGGGTTCCCAGTCTGTGCCGCTCCGCTCTCGATGCTCTCGATCCGTTTTGACAAGAATTGCACATGGAACACTTCTGGCAAACGGAGCCTTCAGTCCCCGCGCCCGCGTTCCTCAGCCAGCACTTCTGAGGCCTCACAATATCCTCCGGTCATTGTCTGGCTGTGGCATCACACCGGAGTTTTGTGCAGGGTTATTCACGATGGGGGAACCTTCCTCTGGTGACCCGAGTCCCCGATCAGTTGGAGGAGAGTGCCCATCTTGGTCTGGTTCCACTCTGAATAACAGAGAAACTCTTGAGGAGGCAGAACCCAGTACAGACTACCGGATCCTCCTGTCACAGCCTTTTCCTTCGGTGCCACTGGAGCCCGCAGCCTCCCCGGGCGCGCGGCCACCACTTTGCACTCAAGCAGCGTCTTAGGGGTAGCAGGAGGAGTGCCACGCAGCTGCTTCGCGTGGGTAGCCGGCCCAAGGACACACAGTGCTGGGTTTCGACTCGCCAGCCGTTTGCCCCAGCCTCAACAATATTTTATTAAGCGTGGGCCATTGAAGTTAACACAGGCCTCCATGTGTCGAAGACAATAAAATTCCCTTTGGTGAGTTAGGAAGAACAGTGGGGGGGGGGCCTGTATATATGTGTGTGTGTGTGCGTTTTACATACGGATTTTCCATATATGCATCCCCCACCTGTCCCTTGTTCATCGCCCTCCACTTTGTGTGTGTGTGTGTTTTAAGAAAAGTTGTTCAGAGTATGCAGATGAGGGTAAGAACCACGCCGGGCTCTTTTGGAAAGGTGAGGTGCTGCAAATGAGGATCTGACCCTGCCCACTATGTCCCAAGTCTGCCCACGCCCCCCATCTCTGCCCCACAGTCGACTGCGAGGCAGCTGCTCTGCCCTTCCAGCATCATGTTGCTGCTCCGGGGGAGGGGGGGGGCAATTCTGTGGCAGGTCAAGCTTTGCAGAGCATTTTAGACACACACAAAAAAACCCCAGTCCTCATGCCATCAAGAGGCTTCTGGGACTGATAACCATGGGGATGGGAAGTTGTGTTTTCCTTCCTGCCACACCATCCGGATGGAAGCCTGCGTTGAACCAGCCGTACAAGCCGTGCCCTGTAGTTGGTTAAGGGAGCAGTGTTTTCTAGGGTGCTAGCAAAGCCGTGCGCAACCCAGAAAGATCCTTTGCGTAGTTGTGATGGAGGCATGCCTCCTGGCTCACTCAGCGCAGCCAGCTGGAGCAGCTAGGCGTCTTTGGCCAGCCCTCTGCGGGACTCACCTTTTGTGCTCGCGTACAGGAACGTTCAGGGAAGATGTGGCTGTGCCAGTCTTGGCCGTCAAAGGCACGCGAGCCCTTGCAAAGGAAGCTCAGGCACTCCGGTGCTCCCCATCTTTGGGCATCCGTTGGCTGATCCGCCAAGAAATAGCAAGGCCCCGTGAGCAGCAGCCTGAGGTGGGGGTAAGAGAAGTGTTCCGTTGGGATGCGGAAGCCGCTGACTAGGGAGCGTAGGAACAGCGTCCCCAGCTTCCCCGAATCCGTCCTCTTCCAGAGCATGGCTTGGCTTTGCCCCTGCCCGGCTTGGCTCCACTTAAAGCTGAGTGGGGGCTTTGGGATCCCCCCCACCCCCACCCCATTGCTCCGTCTTTTTGTTTGGGGCGCCAAGTGGGGAGTTTTGCCGCGCCCCGCTGACGTTATCGCTGCAGACCGCTTTATCCTTGCATCGATGACGTCCTCTTGAAGACACATGAAGAATATTTTATGGGAGAAGGGTAGCATACAATTAAAGTCAGTTTTATTTATCTATGGCCGCTTCTGGGTCTGCAAATGTCGGCTCTGTTACCGGACCGTGGGCGCTTTCACGCGCGCAGAATAACGCACTCTCGCGCCTGCTTTGCCGCTGGATTTTACTGGGTGGAATGGCAGAAGCTACTTGCCAACGGTGGCAGAAGGGCGTTGGAAGTGTATCATTCGGCACAGGGGAAAGCCTGCCCTGTTGCCCAGGGTTCCACACATGGGGTTTGCAGATCAGAAGCGACTCTTGAAGGATCCCGGTCAATGTAGCGGAGGAATTGAAGGCGGTCTCCCCATTTACTTTGGATGGTGCCTGGTGGGGTCCCACAAAACCCAGCCCGCCAAACCCAAGTTCTTTGCAGGTTTCCAAAGGGCCGTGAGCCAGCCCACAAAACCCAAGTTCTTTGCAGGTTTCCAAAGGGCCGTGAAGGCATTCCTGTGGCCCTTGGCGACATCGGCTCTTTCGTGCTCGCTATGCCACTTGCTGTCCCGGCCTCCTCTTCGCCATCGCCCGGTAACCTGTTTAATGCACATCTCTGAACCTGTTTCTTTAAGCAAGGGCTCTCCCTCAGCAGGGATGGAAGCAAAATCTGGAGCGATTCAGGAAGGTTGGTTCCCTCACCTGCCCACCCTTTCCTAAATGTGACTTTTTTGGGGGGGGGGGTTTTCCTGCCCCATCACCTATGAACAGGAAGGACAGCACCCCATGCCATAAAATGGTTGCCGTCACAGCTCGGGGGAGGGTGGGGTGTCAGTCCCCGGTTTGCTTAATCAGTCCAGCCTGCAAATTGCATGAAGTTGGCTGTTCTGGGAAGAACAATTGGCTGTTCTGCTGCGCCAATCAGGCATGCGGTTCAACTTCCAGGGACCAACAGAGCAAAGTCTGAGTCCAGGGGCCCCTTTCAGACCAACAAAGTTTAATTGTGGGTGCAAGCTTTCGGGTGCATGCACCCGAAAGCTTGCACCCAGAATTAAACTTTGTTGGTCTGAAACGCGCCCCTGGACTCAGACTTTGCTCTGTTGCTTCAGACGGCTACCCCACCTGAATCTACCTTCCAGGAACTAAAACACACATGCCGACATCCCAGTAATCCCTCGCTCCGACCAGCCCAGCACCCATCCCGCACAGAACGACCGGAGCTAAATAGGTGCCCGCTTCCGAAGGAGAAGGAAAAGGGGGTTCTATTCTGTGGCCGTTTCAGTTTGACTCTCCGGTCTTGTGTTTTCGCCACGACTAAACCTTGAAGAAAAGCAAGCCAGAAAACCTGTATATTTTTTTTTTCTTAGTGGTTTATTTCTAACGTGCTATACCAAAAACACCCCACCCACCTGAGTTTTCTGTTACAAGTTTAAACGGCTTGGGAAATTTGTGTGTGTGTGTGCGTGTTTGTATTTATGTGCAATCTTTTTTTCCTTGTATTTACTGAAAAGGTTTTAAAAAAGAAAATTGTATAGGATTCTTTTTTGTGTTCTGAAGCAACAGTAGCTGCTTTTGTCCCTCTCCTTTTGGTGAATATTGGGGGGTGGGCAGGACAGGGCAGGGTCCCACATTCTGGACATAGGACTTGCCGTTAAGGATGACGATCAACCGTTTCCCCCCCGTCCCCAAAGGGCTGTTCTGAGGACTGGCAGTCTTCATCCAGGTAGTTTTCAACTCGAAACTGACATTGTTCAAGGTAACTTGCTTGCTTAACTCAGTCCACAATTCCCTCCTGCAGCCTGAAAAACAGACTGGTGTGAGCTTAAAAGCTTGTGCATTCTCACAGCCTGACGTTAAGAGGAGGAATGAGAAGGTATCTCCTTCCTATATTTTTTTGGCACCTCCATTCTATCCCATGGGGTGGGAATCTCATGGAGCAAAGGTTGTCTGAAAGGACTTAATGCACGTTGGGTTTTGCGGCGGTCACTCCTTAAGCCAGCTGACTTCCTCCCAAGTACGTCTGCAGGGTCCTTGATTGTGGTGTCTGACGTCCGTTCATTACACCCCTTCAAGGCTGTCTGGTTCCACTCAATCCCCCATCCCAAACTGACAGGAGAAGGCCACATGGCTCCACTGCTGTGAACCCGCATGGAAGCCAAGCTCACCTTGCTGCCTTACAGAATCAGGCCCATCGTGCGACAATAACAGCCTCTGCCTGCGCTTGGGAGTCTTTGCATCCTCAGCAGAGAAAGCAGCTCCTCCCTTTTCCTTCTGACAGCACGACCGGCTGATTCCCTCTGTCGTTGCTGCTCCCAGGTTTGTTGGTTTTGGCAGCCCAAGGGCCGAATATCGTTCTTAAACCAGAACGTATCCTTGTGAGCCAAGCTGGAGTCCGGTGGCGCCTTTAAGACCAACAGAGTTTTAGTCACCGTATAAGCTTTTGCGTGCAGGCACGTGCCCTGGGTATCCGAAGAAGCACGCCTGCACACAAAAGCTTATTCCCAGAATAAAACTCGGTGGGTCTTACAGGGGCCACAGGACTCCGGCTTCGTTCCGCCGCTTCAGACCAACACGGTTACCCACCTGGATCGCGTGAAAAAGCCCAAAACGTATTTTAAAAGGCCCCAAAGGGACTTCTGCGTTTGCATGAGGCACTTCCCGCGGGACTCCCGGCACGTCGGACCTTTTCCTGGCGGCTCGGGGATGACTGGCGTCCCTGTGATTCAGACATGACTGCAGTTACGGGTTCTGTTCTAGACGCAGCGGGGATCCCCCGAACCAATTGCTCAGTTTTCATAGCAGCAGCCTCTTCCGCAGGGACTGCGTATTTGGTGCCACCGAATTCACACGTTGGTTGTCGTGTCCCCCCCCCCCCTTGCCCTGCACTTGGCGGAATGCCCGGGGGACGGAGGCTTCCCCCCTCCCTGTTATTTCTGCAAAACTGTAAACGTGTAATTAATAGCATAGCTAAAGGATTTTTTTAAAGAAAAGGTTCTTCCCTGTATTTGTATGTCTGTAAATACATTCCATAGGTTTTTTTTCTAAGATATAACGTTCAGAATATCATGTACTTTATTTTAAATTGCCTGTATGCCCTCGGTTGACATCTAGTGCACGTGACCTTTATAAACTCCAAGCCTGGGTGATTTGAAATAAACGATAAAGCTTTAAACCCCGGCTTTGTTTTTCTTCCTTGAAGGTGGTTTGTCCCATTCGTGTGGGATCCGTGGGTGGGGGGGAGGTGCTGCTTCTCCAGGGGTCCCAAAGAGCTGGGTCCCTGGCCTGTGTATCCAAGTGCACGTTTCTAATTCTGACCAGCTATCAAAGCAATGAATGGTTTGTTATGTATTTATTTACTTCATTTATATCCCCCCTTTCTCCCCAGTGTGGACCCAAAGCCTCTCCTCCCTTTTATCCTCACAACAGCCCTGAGAGGTAGGTCCAGCCAAGAACCCCGGACCAGCCCTAGGTCCCCCAGCAAACTTCCATGGCACGAGTGGGGATTTGAACCAGGATTTCCCAGATCTTAGTCGCATGAACACATGAAGCTGCCTTCTACCAAATCAGACCCCCCTGGGTCCATTGGAGTCAGTATTGTCTACTTAGACTGGCAGCTCCTCTTCAGGGTCTCTGGCTGAGGTCTTTCCTGTCACCTACTGCCTGGTCCTTTATAGGTGGAAATGCCGGGGATTGAACCTGGGACCTTCTGCATGCCAAGCAGAGGCTCAACCACTGAGCCACAGCCCCTCTACACAGCTCTCCAGGGTCTCAGGCTGAGGTCTTTCACATCACCTACTGCCTGGTCCTTTTTAACTGGAGACGACAGGGATTGAACCTGGGACCTTCTGCATGCCAAGCAGAGGCTCTTCCACTGAGCCACAGCCCCTCTTTACAGCTCTCCAGGGTCTCAGGCAGAGGTCTTTCCCATCCCCTCCTGCCTGGTCCTTTTTAACTGGAGATGCCGGGGATTGAACCTGGGACCTTCTGCATGCCAAGCAGAGGCTCTTCCACTGAGCCACAGCCCCTCTTGACAGCTCTCCAGGGTCTCAGGCGAAGGTCTTTCCCATCCCCTCTTGCCTGGTCCTTTTAACTGGTGATGCTGGGGACTGAACCTGGGACCTTCTGCATGCCAAGCAGAGGCTCTTCCACTGAGCCACAGCCCCTCTTTACAGCTCTCCAGGGTCTCAGGCAGAGGTCTTTCCCGTCCCCTCCTGCCTGGTCCTTTTTAACTGGAGATGCCGGGGATTGAACCTGGGACCTTCTGCATGCCAAGCAGAGACTCTGCCACTGAGCCACAGCCCCTCTTGACAGCTCTCCAGGGTCTCAGGCGAAGGTCTTTCCCGTCCCCTCCTGCCTGGTCCTTTTTAACTGGAGATGCTGGGGATTGAACCTGGGACCTTCTGCATGCCAAGCAGAGGCTCTGCCACTGAGCCACAGCCCCTCTTTACCACTCTCCAAGGCCTCAGGCTGAGGTCTTTCCCATCACCTCCTGCCTGGTCCTTTTAACTGGAGATGCTGGAGATTGAACCTGGGAGCCTTTCTGCATGCCAAGCAGAGGCTCTGCCACTAAGCCACGGCCCCCATTGCATTATCTGGGCCCCACTTCAACCCCGACACCCTGCTGGATTCCCTGATCTTGACTAAAGAGCGCATACAAAATGATCGCAAAGGGGTGGCTGTCTTGCCAGACTGTCGTAGAAGACTTAACAACGTTTATTTCAGTATGAGCTTTTGTGAGTCACTTGCCATTATAAATGCTGTTCGTCTTTAAGGTGTCACCGGGCTTGCTTTATTTCACGTGTACAAGACTGGTAATCACTGCTGCGGTTACTCAGGACAAGCTTTTATGTAGCTAACAAGAAAGCGGTTTGTAAGGTTCAAAGTTAATTCATAATGGATATGTTCCCGGGGAGGGGTGGGGGTGTTATTTCACCTCTGCTTTGTTACGGAGGGTTGCACAAGAATGAATAGCCACAGGAGTTAAAAGGAAATACAAGTTCGCGGTGACCTCTTCTGTACCAAATGGCTTTCTGACACTCATCTGGGTCTCTGGAGAAGACACATCTGCTAGAGACTGCCGGCCTTCAGAGACCGTTAGTCTGATTCTCCCCTACCAGCCCTTAGTCCGGATTTTTTTGTTCAGGGGGTCTTTACATTTTTAAGGGGGCAGTTACGTTACAGTTAATTAAATTAATACAACCACCTGTCTTTAAAGGGGGAGGCTCCAAGCCTGTTTCCAGCCCTTCATTTCAAGGGACAGGGCAGCGAGCATGTCAGTTCCTAGTGTAGGACAAGGGGGAAAGAATGTGATTTCTGAATATGATTTCTGACACTTTCTCCTTGAGAGAGAGAGAGAGATCGATACACACAGGGGTCATTTCGTAGAAAAAGAGGTGCAGGAGCTCATTAGCATCACTCATTAGCATAACTTATTTGCATATGCTGAACCACCTGACATCACTGGAAGTATGTCAGAAGGCGAAGGATGGAAGAAAGGAAGGAAGGAAGGAAGGAAGGAAGGAAAGAAAGAAAGAAAGAAAGAAGGCAGAGAGGGGACAGCTACTAATCCAAGCCTCAGAAATACCACTATTCTGGGAGGATAGCTTCAGTGGTGGCTGAAGCCTTCAGAAGGCTGGTCGGAGGAACCAGGACCTTTCCAGGGGACGGGGTCATTTTGCTGCAGCCATGACACAAGCAGGCATTCCCCCATGGGGGGGTGGGGGCTGGCACCAACTCCCGGAGCTGCAGTCCCTCGAGCTCCTGCTCAAAATGACCCGTGTGTGTGTGTGTGTGTCCCATTGTCCTGGAAACCAGATAAGTGAATGCAACCACTGACATAAATGACCAGTATAAGGAGAGACCAATAGTAAGGCTTAAAGTCAAATGATGCTTGTATGACTTTACCTGCCTGGTACCAATTAGAGACCCTTCAATGTGTAAACTATATGTGATGTCATTTGGGGTATAAGACCTTCTGCCCTTTCTGGTTATGGCAGAATACAGCTTTGGAATTGCTGGAGTGCTAAGGCGCGCATCAGCCCTGTATTCCCTGTTATGAATGCATTAAACAGATATTCATCTAACTTGCTGGACTCAGACTGTGTGATTCCAATCCAGCCAAGGGGTCACATAGAGCACAGATTTGTGAATCACTAGGAAAAAACATCTGACGGGGCATTTAAATGCCTTTTGAGTTCCCTTCCACAGGACAAGACACAGGGCTTAGAAGGGCACTCAAGAGTGGCACCTTCAGTACATCTCCAGCAGTCCCCCTTTCTGCTAGCCCAGTCCTGCTGTAGACCACCTAGGAGACGGCGAGTCTTTCAGAAGCATCCCCAGGAGCCATTGGGAAACAGGCCCTGGCCACTGCCAACAGCACCAGGGTGGGGGGGTTCTCCTCAAAAATAAGGTTTCTGGCAGGGCTCTTTGTGGGGCAGGGCTTTTGATTGGGGGGCAGGGCCCCAAAATGCCCCACTGTAGCTACAGCTATAGTCTTTGTGAAGTCTGTGAAAAAGATGCCGTATTTCATAACGCTTAACCAAAAATGAAACCTCTGCCTAGGTGGCGATAGCCCGGTTTCCTTTCACAGCAAAAACAAAATGGAACCACCAACTTCAGTGCATCTTTGCCCGCTGGGATGAAGATCCTCCGCACCGCCGTGTCAAAAACCAGAGAGACAACTGAATGCATGTAGAACCGCTCGCTCGTTCTTTATTATTTCCGACCCTCTCGGCAAAGACAAGGGAGTGTCCCGTTGCCTCTTGCCACTTCGTTCCCTTACCCGGAAGCCCCGGGCAGTGCGAGTGGAGCCCTTGGAGCCCTCCTCACTTTTTCTTCTTTGCCCCCGGCTTCCCAGCTTTGCCCTTTTTCCCTTTCTCCTTGGGTGGCGGCTCTTCCTCGAGAAGCTTCTTGAGGGCCTTGTAAGGGCCGAGGAATCGGCGGACCATCATGCCTCGCCACCAGGCCTGCAGCTGGAAACGGGGAGAGAGAAAGGGGCATGGGTTGGCACACTAGGCTAAGGACAGGCTCTTGGGAACTTAACTGATGCAGCAGCCTGCCCGGCATCCAGTTTTCCATCACGCGTAGCGTCTTCTTCTTACCCCCGTTTGTTACTGCTGGCCCAAGTTACGGAAGGGTGCTGCTGCTGGGGACACTCTCCAGCCAAACAGCTGTTTAGAAGGGGGGCAGAGAAACCCCTTCAAGATGTCTCTGGGCAGCACCGGTCCAAGCACAGAATAGAATCATAGAGTTGGGAGGGACCTCCGGGGTCATCTAGTCCAACCCCCTGCACAATGCAGGAAATTCACAGATACCTCCCCTCCACACACACCCAGTGACCCCTGCTCCATGCCTAGAAGATGGCAAAAAAACCTCCAGGATCTCCAAACTGGCCTGGAGGAAAATGGCTTCCTGACCCCAGTGTGGCGATCAGCATTTCGCTGGGCGGGTCAGAAAGGGCCACGAGAACTCAGCACTGAGGCAACCCTTCCTGCCCTCCCTTCTCACGATCTGCCCAAGTTCACAGGATCAGCATGGCTGTCAGATGGCCCTCTAGCCTCAAGCAGAAGATGGAAAGGCTAGAAGAAGAGAAGAGATTGGATTCATCACTACCCGAAGGAGTCTCAGAGCGGCTTACAAACCCCTTCCCCTCCCCGCAACAGACACCTTGTGAGGTAGGTGGCGCTGAGAGAGCTCTTGAGAGAACAACTCTGGCGGAGCTATGGCTTGCCCAAGGTCACCCAGCGGCTGCAAGTGGAGGAGTGGGGAATCAAACCAGGTTCTCCCAGATTAGAGTCCGCGCACTTAAACACGACACCGAACTGGTCTCAAAAAGCCCTGTGTGTTTGGCCCCACAGAGAAAATCTTTCCCCCACCCAAACCGTTGGGAAGAATTGTTCACTTCACTGACACTTTTCCATGGTAAACATCTATTTATACTCCAGGAGGACTTACATCATTCTCCTCCATTTTATCCCCACAACACTTAATTATTTGCTTACTACATCTATACCCTGTCTTTCCCCTCAGTGGGGACCCAAGGCAGCTTCCATCATTCTCCTCCCCTCCATTTTCTCCTCACAACAGCCCTGTGAGATGGGAAAGTATGGAACTGGCCCAAAGCTGCCCAACAAGCTTCCCTGGCAGAGTGGGAATTCGAAGCTGGTTCTCCCGGACCCTTGTCCAAAACTCCAACCACCACACCAGGCTGGCTCTGTCTAGAAATACTGCCTGCCTTTTCTTTTTTCATGCATATGAGATTTTGTTAGTATCATAGAAGGCCGAGGCCTTCATAAGGACATCAGAAGAGCCCTGCTGGATAAGACCAGTGAGGGTCCATCTAGTCCAGCCTCCTGTCTCACACAGAGGCCAACCAGTTCCTCTGAAGGTCCAACAATGGGGCACAGAGGCCGAGGCCTTCATAAGAACATAGGAAGAGCCCTGCTGGATCAGACTGGTGCTCCATCCAGTCCAGCATCCAGTCTCACACAGTGCCAACAACAGGACACAGAGGCCGAGGCTTCCCCTGATAAGATCAGAAGAGCCCTGCTGGATAAGACCAATGGTCCATCTAGTCCAGCATCCTGTCTCACACAGAGGCCAACCAGTTCCCCTGGAGGGCCAACAACAGGGCACAGAGGCCGAGGCTTCTCCTGATAAGATCAGAAGAGCCCTGCTGGATAAGACCAATGGTCCATCTAGTCAAGCATCCTGTCTCACACAGAGGCCAACCAGTTCCCCTGGAGGCCCAACAACAGGGCAGAGAGGCCGAGGCCTTCATAAGAACATCAGAAGAGCCCTGCTGGATCGGACCAGGGAGGGTCCATGTAGACCAGACTCCTGTCTCACACAGTGGCCAGCCAGTTCCTCTGGAGGGCCAACAACAGGGCAGAGAGGCCGAGGCCTTCATAAGAACATGAAGAAGAAGAAGAAGAGATTGGATTTATACCCCACCCTTCACTCACTTAGAGTCTCAGAGCGGCTTACAAACTCCTTTTCCCTTCCCCTCCCCACAACAGACACCCTGGGAGGTAGGTGGGGCTGAGAGAGCTCTTTCCCAAGCTGTCCTTGAGGGAACAGCTGGTACAGAGCTATGGCTTGCCCAAGGTCATCCAGCCAGGTGCAAGTGGAGGAGTGGGGAATCAAACCTGGTTCTCCCAGATGAGAGTCCGTGCACTTAACCACTACACCAAACTGAGAAGAGCCCTGCTGGATCAGACCAGTAAGAGTCCATCTAGTCCTGCATCCTGTCTCACACAGTGGCCAGCCAGTTCCTCTGGAGGGCCAACAACAGGGCAGAGAGGCCGAGGTCTTCATAACAACATTGGAAGAGCCCTGCTGGATCACACCAGGGAGGGTCCATCTAGCCCAGCATCCTGCCTCACAGGGGCCAACCAGTTCCTCTGGAGGGCCAACAACAGGGCAGAGAGGCCAAGATAAGAACATAGAGTAATAGAATCACAGAGAGTTGGGAGGGGCCATACAGGCTTCCATGGGAGATGGTATGTCCCGTTCATGTGGGATCCATGAGGGCGGGGAGGTGCCCTTAAGGGTCGTGTGGTGAAAACACTGGAAGGGGCCTGGCCTTACCTTCAGAATGCTCTTCATCTCCAGAGCATCCTGCTCTAACTTCTTGCGTGCGTGCTCCTTCTCCTTCCGGTCTTCTATGATGACTTGCTCACAGAAAAGGCACTGGCAGAGAAGAAAGGACCTTAAAAAGATGACCTTTCGATCTCCCCCCCTCCCCCAAAAGAATGGACTTCAAGGACTGAGTTTTAATATTCTGTAGTGCTTGAACACACACACGTGAAGCAGCCCGTCTGTCCATCATAGAATCACAGAGTTGGAAGGGACCTCCAGGGTCCCTGCACAATGCAGGGAATTCACAAATACCCTCCCCCCACACACACGCACACCCCAGTGACCCTGGAGATGCCCTCCATGCCCAGAAGATGACAAAAAAAAACCTCCAAGATCTCCAGCCAAACTGGCCTGGAGAACAATTGCTTCTTGACCTCAAAGTGGCAATCAGCATTTCCCTGGGCGTGTAAGAAAGGGCCATGAGAACTAAGCACTGGTGCGACCCTCCCTGCCCTCCCTTCTCGTGATCTACCTGAGTTCACAGAATCCGCATTGCTGTCAGACGGCCATCTAGCCTCTGCTTGAAAACCTCCCAAAAAGGAGAGCCCACCACCTCCCGAGGAAGCCTCTTCCACTGAGGAACCGCTCTAACCATCAAGAAGTTCTTCCTTAAGTTTAGCTGAAAACCCTTTTGATTTAATTTCAACCCGGTGGTTCTGGTCCAACCTTCTGGGGCAACAGAAAACAATGGCAGCCCTTCAGGTCCTTCAAGATGGTTTTCATATCACCTCTCAGTCGAGAGCCAGTTTGGTGCAGTGATTAAGTGCGCGGGCTCTAATCTGGGAGCACCGGGTTTGATTCCCCACTCCTCCACTTGCAGCTGGCTGGATGACCTTGGGCAAGCCATAGCTCTGTTCCAGCTGTTCCCTCAAGGACAGCTTGGGAAAGAGCTCTCTCAGCCCCACCTACCTCACAGGGTGCCTGTTGTGGGGAGGGGAAGGGAAAAGGAGTTTGTAAGCCGCTCTGAGACACCCTTGGGGAGTGGAGGGCAGGGTATAAATCCAATCTCCTCCTCTTCTTCTTCTTCAGTCGTCTCCTCTCCAGGCTAAACATACCCAGCTCTTTCACCCTTTCCTCATAGGATTTGGTCACCAGTCAGTATTGCCTACTCAGGCTAGCAGCAGCTCTCCGGGGTCTCAGGCGGAGGTCTTTCACACCACCTCCTGCCTGGTCCTTCCAACTGGAGATGGCTCTGCCTATACAATGGCGTGTATCCCTGGCATTGCGAGGGACAGGGGAGAGGGTGACCTCTGCCCCACAGAGGAATGGGAGCCCCGGTCACCTGAGCAGATGGATGTATCTGCGGACAACAGCTGTTTTCTCCATACCTGCTTGGCCAGTTCCTGCAGGGCCAGCAGGTCAGCAGTTCTGGAAGCCTTCAGGGCGTTCAGTTCTTGCTGCTTGGCCTCCGTGTCCTTCTCGTACTTCTCCATCCAGTATTCCAGCTTCTCTTCGATGACCTGATCGGCACAGACGAGACCCAGAGAATGAGCGTCTGTCCCGTGAACGTTCCAGGGCGCACGGCGGAGGCCTCATGGACAGGCCGGGGTCAGCATCCTTTTACAATTCAACGTTCTCAGCAATGAGATCAACAAAGCCAGGATATGAACTGTTTGCAGGACTGAAGATGCACAGCTTAACATTACTGGTAAATGACATGCTGGTTAATAACCCATAAAGTCTCTGCAGCCTAAACACTGGCTTTTGCATGTCCTTTATTAGGAAGGATGGATTTTGAGTCCACTAACACCTTAGGGAAGGCCGAGCGCTGAAGAATAGATGCTTCTGAATTATGGTGCTGGAGAAGACTCTTGGACTGCAAGGAGATCAAATCAGTCAATCCTAAAGGAAATCAACCCTGACTGTTCCCTGGAAGGCCAGATACTGAAGAAGAAGAAAAAGAAGAGGTTGGATTTGTACCCCGCCCTTCACTCCCCAAGGGAGTCCCAGAGCGGCTTACCATCTCCTTTCCCTTCCCCTCCCCACAACAGACACCTGTGAGGTCGGTGGGGCTGAGAGAGCTCTGAGACAACTGCTCTTTTTCAAGAACAGCTGTGCTAGAACTACGGCTTGCCCAAGGTCATCCAGCAGGTGCAAGTGGAGGAGTGGGGAATCCAACCCGGTTCTCCCAGATTAGAGTCCGCGCACTCAACCACTACACCAAACTGGCTCCAATATTTTGACCACCCAATGAGCAAGATTGGGAGTCCAGTCGCACCTTAAGAGACCAGTCAGATTTTCCAGCATACGGACTTTCAAGAATCAAAGCTCCATTCATAGAATCATAGAGTTGGAAGGGACCTCCAGGGTCATCTAGTCCAACCCTCATCAGATATCTCCACTCCTTCCTCCATTGGATGAAGGGAGCTTTGACTCTTGGAAGCTTCCCCCCCCCCAATCCTGACTCTCTCTAAGGTGTTTGTTGTTGTTCAGTCGCACAGTCAAGTCCGACTCTTCGCAACCCCATGGACCACATCGCAGCAGGCCCTCCTGTCTTCCATTGTGCTCCGGAGTTTGCTCAACATCATGTCTGTTGCATCGATAACACTGTCTAACCATCTCATCCTTGGCCGTCCCCTTCTTCTTTGACCTTCAGTCTTTCCCAGCGTCAGGGTCTTCTCCAGTCTCATTGGGTGGTCAAAATATTGGAGCCAGTTTGGTGTAGTGGTTGAGTGCGCGGACTCTAATCTGGGAGAACCGGGTTGGATTCCCCACGCCTCCACTTGCACCTGGCTGGATGATCTTGGGCAAGCCATAGCTCTGTTAGAGCTGTTCTTGAAAAAGGGCAGTTTCTGTCAGAGCTCTCAACCCCGCCTACCTCCCCGGGTGTCTGTTGTGGGGAGGGGAAGGGAAAGGAGTTTGTAAGCCGCTCTGAGACTCCTTCGGGTAGTGAAGGACAGGGTATAAATCCAGTCTCTTCTTCTGCCTAATTTATTTTTTCATTTCTTCAAAACATTTCAGTGCCTCCCTTTTCACCCAATCTGGGGTCCCCAAAGTGGCAAAAACATTAAGTGATAACAGGATCTTTGACAATTTTGGTGTCATGGTTAGGAGCGCAGACTGTAATCTAGGAGAACCGGGTTTGAGTCCCCACTCCTCCACGTGCAGCCAGCTGGTGTGACCTTGGGTCACTCACGAGTTCTCTCAGAGCTGTTCTCTCAAGGGCAGTTCTCGAGAGAGCTCTCTCAGCCCCACCGACCTCACAGGGTGTCTGTTATGGGGAGGGGAAGGGAAAGGAGATTGTAAGCTGCTCTGAGACTCCCAATTGAAGGGCAGGGAATAAATCCAATCTCCTTCAATTTGAGGGGGGGGCACTCAAGGATTGTTCCCGACATCAACTGAACCTTCCTATACTCTGTTGCCTAACTGCTTTTTCCACATAGAAAGTTTGAACACATGTGAACATGTGAAGCTGCCGGACACTGCATAAGATCATCAATCCATCAAGTCCAGTCCTGTGTACCCAGACTGGCAGCAGCTCTCCAGGGTCTCACACAGAGTTCATTCCCATCACCTCCTGCCTGGTCCTTTTAACTGGAGATGCCGGGGATTGAACCTGGAACCTTCTGCATGCCAAGCAGGGGCTCTGCCACTGAGCCACAGCCCCTCTTTACAGCTCTCCAGGGTCTCAGGTAGAGGTCTTTCCCATCACCTCCTGTCCTGCCTGGTCCTTTTTAACTAGAGATGCCGGGGATTGAACCTGGGCCCTTCTGCATGCCAAGCAGAGGCTCGTCCACTGAGCCACAGCCCCTCTTGACAGCTCTCCAGGGTCTCAGGCAGAGGTCTTTCCCATCCCCTCCTGCCTGGTCCTTTTAACTGGAGATGCCAGGGATTGAACCTGGGACCTTCTGCATGCCAAGCAGAGGCTCTGCCACTGAGCCGCAGCCCCTCCCCAAACACATCCGGACACAGGAAGCTGCCTGACACTGCATGAAATCATCAATCTTTCGAGGTCAGTCTTGTCTACACGGGCTGGCAGCCGCTCTCCAGGGTCTCAGGCTGAGGTCTTTCACCACACCTCCTGCCTGGTCCGACAGTGTTAACAAGCATCTCCTTAGGACAGGTGGAAAGGATTGCTGGAAAACTGCCCGCCACCCACCATTAGCTGATGCTTGAGGAAATTCTCCGTGTCCTGGTGGACTCTGATCTCTTCGTCAGTTTGGTTCCTCAGCCTCTGCGGGGGGGGAGAGGGAAAAAGAGAGTCAAACTTTCTTTGCATGGGAGGAATGACAGCTGAACTCACATGAGGACACTGCCCGAGCACTGGATGCCCTCAGGAAACCCTCTACGCAGTGTCCGTGCTCTGGGCCACCTTGGAGGGAGACTCTAGGGCTTGGGGTGTCAAACATGCGGCCCGGAGGCCTGATTAGGTCCCCAGAGGGCTTCTATCTGGCCCGCAAGGGACTGGCCGTCTCCTGCTCCTTCCTCCAGCTCTGCTGCTGCTGCTGCATCATAGCTTGCTTTCCCAGACTCTCTCAATCGCTCCGGAGAGATGGATAGGCCAGCCTCTGCTCCCTGCCCTGGGCTGAGGCTCCTCCCCCTCCCAGACTGCAACAGCACAATCATTTGGATGCAGTAATTCAGAGCAAGAAGTGTCAGTTGTCGGAGACCGTTGAATAAACAAAATATTGCAAGGATGCTGATGTTTCAAGCATGTTTTTATTTTAAGTTCTAAAAACATCTTTGTGTTTGTGTCCTTTATAAAGTTTATCTCTCCACTACCTGGCATTACATTTTATGTTTGGTGTAGCCAGTTTGGCGTAGTGGTTAAGTGTGCGGACTCTAATCTGGGAGAACCGGGTTTGATTCCCCACTCCTCCACTTGCACCTGGCTGGATGACCTTGGGCAAGCCATAGCTCTGGCACAGCTGTTCCCTCAAGGACAGCTTGGGAAAGAGCTCTCTCAGCCCCACCTACCTCACAGGGTGTCTGTTGTGGGGAGGGGAGGGGAAAGGAGTTTGTAAGCCGCTCTGAGACTCCAAGAGAGTGAAGGGCGGGGTATAAATCCTATCTCTTCTCCTTCTTCTTCTTCTTCTTCTTCTTCTTCTTCTTCTTCTTCTCCTATGACAAAGTCCAATTTATGTCAAATCTGGCCCCCCATAACAAATGAGTTCAACACCCCTGCTCTAGGGCTTGGGAGGGCATACTGGGACACATTTATTTAAAGGAATAACCTCCTTTAAAGGAATCACCTCCGTTATTCAAAGGCCCTGCATTCACCTCCCATCAGCCCGCAGTCCCACAGGGCTGGCCTTGCAGCGGCCGGAGAATATGGACAGCCCTGTCCAAAGTGGTTGGGAGCATCGGCTGCGGGAACCCAGAGGTGCGTGGCACACAGTGTAAAAACGAATAAAGGAAGGCACAGCAGAGGGAAGAATCCAGCGAGACCCCACTGAAAGGCTGTCTGTCCTGCCAAATTATGGAAGATGTTACATGGACACACAAAGCTGCCTTCTACTGAATCGGACCCTCAGTCCATCAAAGTCAGTAGCGTCTACTCAGAGTGGCAGCGGCTCTCCAGGGTGTCTCAGGCAGAGGTCTTTCCCATCACCTACTGCAGTGGTTCCCAAAGTGGGCGGCACCCCCCCCGAGGGACGCTGGAACAATCCAAGTGGGCGATAGGAGCCGTGGGTGCAATTGGGGGGCGTTGAATAAAAATAAGGGGGCGGTGGAAGCATAAAGAAGAGTCCAGGACCTATTTAAAGCAGCCTTTCTCCTGCCCTCTGGTCTTCCTTGGGATCAGGGAGGGAGGGGAGGGGCGAGGGGTCCCCACAGCCAATCACAGCCTTCGTTATCTGAATTTCCTGTGTGTGCGCAGATGTTCCTATGGTTGATTTTATAAAATATTTTTATGCATTTGAGCTTCAAAGTGTCTTATTTAGGACGACGACTTTCTTTACTATGTGCAAATCTGTCCACTTCCTGAAGGTAGGTTTCCAGGGGGGGTTCTGAGTAATTTTTTTTTCTGAAAAGGGGATGGTAGGCCAAGTAAGTTTGGGAACCTCTGACCTACTACCTGGTCCTTTTTAACTGGAGATGCCGGCGACTGACTGACCCTGGGACCTCCTGCACGCCAAGCAGAGGCTCTTCCACTGAGCCACAGCCCCTCTTTCCAGCTCTCCAGGGTCTCAGGCTGAGGTCTTTCCCATCCCCTCCTGCCTGGTCCTTTTAACTGGAGATGCCGGGGATTGAACCTGGGACCTCCTGCACGCCAAGCAGAGGCTCTTCCACTGAGCCACAGCCCCTCTTTCCAGCTCTCCAGGGTCTCAGGCTGAGGTCTTTCCCATCCCCTCCTGCCTGGTCCTTTTAACAGGAGATGCCGGGGATTGAACCTGGGACCTCCTGCACGCCAAGCAGAGGCTCTTCCACTGAGCCACAGCCCCTCTTTCCAGCTCTCCAGGGTCTCAGGCTGAGGTCTTTCCCATCCCCTCCTGCCTGGTCCTTTTAACTGGAGATGCCGGGGGTTGAACCTGGGACCTTCTGCGTGCCAAGCAGAGGCTCTGCCACTGAGCCACAGCCCCTCTTTACAGCTCTCCAGGGTCTCAGGCTGAGGTCTTTCCCATCCCCTCCTGCCTGGTCCTTTTAACTGGAGATGCCGGGGGTTGAACCTGGGACCTTCTGCGTGCCAAGCAGAGGCTCTGCCTCTGAGCCACAGCCCCTCTTTACAGCTCTCCAGGGTCTCAGGCTGAGGTCTTTCCCATCCCCTCCTGCCTGGTCCTTTTCACTGGAGATGCTGGGGATTGAACCTGGGACCTTCTGCGTGCCAAGCAGAGGTTCTTCCACTGAGCCACAGCCCCTCTTGACAGCTCTCCAGGGGTGTCTCAGGCGGAGGTCTTTCCCATCCCCTCCTGCCTGGTCCTTTTAACTGGAGATGCTGGGGACTGAACCTGGGACCTTCTGTATGCCAAGCAGAGGCTCTTCCACTGAGCCACAGCCCCTCTTTACAGCTCTCCAGGGGTGTCTCAGACATGAGGTCTTTCCCATCCCCTCCTGCCTGGTCCTTTTAACTGGAGATGCCGTGGATTGAACCTGGGACCTTCTGCGTGCCAAGCAGAGGCTCTGCCTCTGAGCCACAGCCCCTCTTTACAGCTCTCCAGGGTCTCAGACATGAGGTCTTTCCCATCCCCTCCTGCCTGGTCCTTTTAACTGGAGATGCCGGGGATTGAACCTGGGACCTTCTGCGTGCCAAGCAGAGGCTCTTCCACTGAGCCACGGCCCCTCTTTATAGCTCTCCAGGGTCTCAGGCAGAGGTCTTTCCCATCCCCTCCTGCCTGGTCCTTTTAACTGGAGATGCTGGGGATTGAACCTGGGACCTCCTGCACGCCAAGCAGGGGCTCTTCCACTGAGCCACATGAAACCCAAGCAACCAAGCCAATTTTTTTGGTCTGAGACCCAGAAACAGGAGTGTGCCTGTTTCGGTGGGCTCCGGGTGAGTCTTCCCACTTCCAGTACTTGTAGAGAAGCGCCAGAGTCCAGGAGCACCTTCAAGACTAACAGAATTTGTGACAGGGGAGGAGCTTTCGGGAGTCACCACTCGCTTCTTCAGATATCTGAAGAAGATACTTGAAGAAGCGAGCAGTGACTCACAAAAGCTCCTCCCCCTGCCACGATGCTGTTCGTCTTGATGGTACCACTGGACCCTTGCTCTTTTCAGCTGCAGCAGACAGACTAACATGGCCACCCATCTGAATCTATTTCCAGTACCTGGTTTGTGATTTCTTTCTTTATCGGAAATAGTTTAAAAACATTTTCAGTTTAAAACCAAAAATAAAACACCAACCCCCAAATCTCTCCTCCCCCGCTCCTTAAAAGATGCTTGCCATTCACACACACACCCGTTTAAAAAGCCCTGGCAAAGAGGCAGGCGTGGCAGCACCTTCCGAAGATCTCCAAGGAGGGGACCCCCCCTCGCCTCTTCAGGGAGCCCCTTCCACAGAGATGGAGCCACGATGGAAAAGGCCCCGGGCTCTAGCCCAGGGGTGGCCAGACTTGCTTAACGTAAGAGCCACACAGAACAAACGTCAGATGTTTGAGAGCCGTGAGACTTGAACCAATATAACCCACAAGTTTTTATTGGAAAATATGCAGATTTGCTTTTTATTAGCATTAAATGAGACTGCCAGAAATAAAAACAAAAAGGGTAAAGCTTCAGATGGGGAGGGAGGGGAGAAAGAGAGAGAGAGAAAGGGAGGGAGGGAGGGGTAGAAAGAGAGCAAGGGGAAGGGAAGACTGATCGGGGAGGCATGCCTCCCTTTCGCTTCTTCAGCTGACCTGCCAGGCGCCACACAATAGGTGTGAAAGAGCCACAATTTGGCCACCCTTGCTTTAGCCAATGCCAGATGGGCCACCCCAAGTGGTGGGAATAGCCACCAGATGGCTGCCTGATGCCCGTAGTTGGAGCTCGGAAGACGATGGCCAAGTCAACCTCGCTCTCTCCTGTACAGAAGGCATGAGAGCAGAGCCTCTTGCATCTGGGAAGGTGTGTGGGATCCAACCCCAAGCCTCTCCACGCCACCTAGGTATGAAAACCTGCCTTCAGCTATCACCCAGGTGACCTGTTTGTTGTTCCCGTCGGTCCAGACCCCAGCTGAGCCGCTTACCTCGGCTTCATTCTGCAGGTCGTCATCCGCATCGGCACACTTCTTCTGTGTCTGAGCCATCTGCAGCTCCGCGTCCTTCTTGACGTACCGGTTCTCCATGTCCGTCTTCGCCTTCATCTCTTGGAGCTGGTCCTTGAGGTAGGCGATCATCTCGTCCCGGTTCTGGGGAGGAAGAGAGAAGAAGCGAGAGTCCGAGAGCTGTCGGCACATCCTCCGCGCGTGAGCTGGCTTCTGGTGTGCCCGGCACGGCTGCAGGTGGACTTGCCCCCCCCCCCCCCCGAACCAATTTCTGTGGGAAACTCAGGCTGTTTTCTGCTCGGATGTTAACAAAAGGTGAGCGAGCTTCCAAGCTGTCCCTCGTGTCCAGACAAATCCTATCGAATCAGTTGCAGCAGCAGTTCGGTTCGGTCCATTGTGAGGTTATGGAATCTACACAGCATTCGTATATTGTGTTAGTTAGTTAATCTTTATTGCATTAGCAACAAAATGCCATAGCAACTAAAAGTAACAGTAAAAACAAGTCAACAAAAAACAAACCAATAAAAGGTACTTTGCATGACATCAATAAAACTACGTATCATAATAGGGTTAAAACAATATCAGTATTGACATAGTCAGGGGTCCTTTCGTAGAAAAAGAGGTGCAGGAGCTCATTAGCATAACTCATTAGCATATGCCACGCCCCCTGAGATCACCAGAAGTGTGTCAGAAAGGGAATGTCAGTTTCAGCCCCATTATACCCTATGGGCCATTGAAATCAATGGCAAAAACTCATAGGGTATGTGAGGGGCTGGAGGAAAGGGGGTTTGAGGGAGAGGCTCCAAACTTGCGGGGTAGCTGCTGGGGCCTCTCCTCGAAATACCCACCAAGTTTCAAGAAGATTGGACCAGGGGATCCAATTCTATGGGCCCCCAAACAGGTTCTCTCATCCCCTCCATTGTTCTCTATGGTGGGAAAAAATGTTAACTTTTTTCCTCCCATAGAGAACAATGGAGGGAATGGGGGCAACCTGTTTGAGGGCCTGTAGAATTGGACCCCCTGGTCCAATCTTCTTGAAACTTGGTGGGTATTTCAAGGAGAGTCCCCAGCAGCTACCCTGCAAGTTTGGAGCCTCTCCCTCAAACCCCCTCCCCTCCAGTTGCTTTTAAAATTGCTGCCGAATTTTGGCGGCAATTCGGCAGCAGGCTGAATCAGATTAGAGAATCTGATTCGGCCCGTGGCTGCCCTAGTGGCCACTCCTGAGCTGGCGGAGCTTTGCTCCGCCACACATGCCGAGTAAAAAAACACCTCGGAAAGTCCAGTAGCAAACGGGTTGCTACAGGACACAGACAGACTTCCCTGTGCCTGATCGCACCAGAGCGTTCCCATGGCGTCGAGATAGTCTGATCAGGCTATCCCGACTCCGTGCCATTGTTCCCCCCCCCCCCCCCGGTCGCAGTATGCACATCAGCGCACGCACACACACCGCAGATTCCATAGGGAGAGGTGTGAATCTTTAATTCCTCATGTAAGCGCATTGGGAACAAACGGGAAAAAAACCCCGACTCACCGGCAGTTGTGTCTGATCACACAGTGGCGGGCTGCTCCTGCATCTACAAATATCCATGTGATAGCATAATGATGGGTCAACTTCCGCTGGAGGAAACAGCCTCGCTCCTCCCCCCCCCCCGGCTTTATCTCGGTCATGTGACCGCAACCCAACTCTGTTCATCTCTTGCCTTGAAAAACCCTATGGGGTCTCCATAACTCAACTGCAAATTGATGACGCTTGCCACCACCAGTCTTTAGCCCCTGGGCTCTAAGATTTAGTTTTGCAACAGGAGGTCAGCATGGCTCATCCATGTAGAACTACATCCTCCAGAATTGCTTTCCACTTCATAGGCAGTGTTCCTAGAGGGGCTAGGAACGCGGGGGGCAACAGTGGGAGGGCTTCTAGTGTCCTGACCCCACTGCTGGACCTCCTGAGGGCACCTGGTGTTTTTGGCCACTGTGCGACGCAGAGTGTTGGACTGGAGGGGCCACTGGCCTGACCCAACACTGGCTTCTCTTATGTTCTTATGTCTGGGGCAAGTGATGCTCTGTATTCTTGGTGCTTGGGGGGCAACAGTGGGAGGGCTTCTAGTGTCCTGGCCTCACTGATGGACCTTCTGAGGGCACCTGGCGTGTTTTTGGCCACTGTGTGACCCAGAGTGTTGGACTGGATGGGCCACTGGCCTGATCCAACATGGCTTCTCTTATGTTCTTATGTCTGGGGCAAGTGATGCTCTGTATTCTTGGTGCTTGGGGGGCAACAGTGGGAGGGCTTCTAGTGTCCTGGCCTCACTGATGGACCTTCTGAGGGCACCTGGTGTGTTTTTGGCCACTGTGTGACCCAGAGTGTTGGACTGGATGGGCCACTGGCCTGATCCAACGTTGGCTTCTCTTATGTTCTTATGTCTGGGGCAAGTGATGCTCTGTATTCTTGGTGCTTGGGGGGGAAACAGTGGGAGGGCTTCTAGTGTCCTGGCCTCACTGATGGACCTTCTGAGGGCACCTGGCGTGTTTTTGGCCACTGCGTGACCCAGAGTGTTGGACTGGATGGGCCACTGGCCTGATCCAACGTTGGCTTCTCTTATGTTCTTATGTCTGGGGCAAGTGATGCTCTGTATTCTTGGTGCTTGGGGGGCAACAGTGGGAGGGCTTCTAGTGTCCTGGCCTCACTGATGGACCTTCTGAGGGCACCTGGCGTGTTTTTGGCCACTGCGTGACCCAGAGTGTTGGACTGGATGGGCCACTGGCCTGATCCAACATGGCTTCAATTACGTTCTTATTCTGTCTGGTGTGGTGATGCTCTGCCTTCTTGGTGCTGGGGGGAGGCAACAGTGGGAGGGCTTCTGGAGAGCTGGCCCCACCGCTTTTTATGTGAACAGCCAAAAATAAAGTTGGGGGGGGGGTCCTAATTGTGGGTCTTGTTTGTATACTTTGGCTATTGCATAGTTTTGTTCTTTGTGTGTGAGAGAGTATTTTGTTTGTGTGTGCACACGCTTGCGCACTCGCGAGTCTGGAAGCCATGGTTGACTTCTGGCGACCCCTACTGGGGCTAGGACGTTTCAGAGAGTTGGGTTGATATTACATGCCTCTGCCTCCCAGCCCTGGTATTCCTTGGAGGTCGCCCTTCCAGCCCTGCTTAGCTTCCGAGATCTGACGAGACCAGGTTTGCCTGGGCTATCCAGGCCAGCTGTTGCATACTTTTTGATGCTCCACAATCTCCCAGGATTTGTGGGGGCTTTAAAAAAAATCAGAACGAAAGCAAGGTGGTGGTGCGCAGTTACTGTTTGTGGCTCACCTGGAGTTCAAACTCCTTTTCTTTCTTGACATCATTGATCTGTTTTTGGAGAGCCTTTATTTTCTTTCTTCCCAGCTCTTCCCTAGAAAGATGGAAAAAATGAAAGTGGAAAAATAATTTTTAAAAATTGAGAAAAAGAAAAAGGAAAAAGGAAAACGACGACAATCTCTTGGAACAAAAGAAGACTCGACTGGGCTTTTAAAACTTCCTCAGGAAAAGGGACTGTCTTGCCAGAGTTAGAAAGAAAAAAATAATCCAGCAAACGAGTGGCTATTTTGTCCACTGTAAATATTGCGTGGGGGTGGGGGAAATTTGGGATTTCTTGTCGACTGTGATAGATGCATTCAGAAGTTTGTGGCAGGAGTCCCAAAGGCTGAAAATTAACCCTGCAAGTCTGTGTTTAAGTTCTGAAATGGGCGGAAGTTCTGTCAGAATTTTTCAAAGGGGGGGTTTACCCACCTCCCCTCTCCCAATAAATTAACAGAGAAATTAGCAATGGGTATCTAATGGGCTTTTCTGCATTCTTTTTCTCCTTGCTTGTAAGTTCCTGTTTCTTGAAGGGGGGAGGAGGTCCCTTCCGCATGTGTTCCTCTCCCTCTAGTGGCCAATTCGATATTACATTGGTTTATGTCCAGCATGCCTCCCTGGAGATTTAAGGTGCAGGTTTTTATGGTGGACATAACCTGATGTAGTATCAAATCGACCACTAGAGGGGGAAAAACACATGCAGAACAGCGGAAAACTCAGAAGAAACAGGAAGTTACACGCGAGGGAAATGAGAATGCGGGAAAGCCCAATGAATGAGTGGGTGTGTGTGTGGGTGAGGGCTGGGTCTCCTCCAGAGCAAGGGGCCTTCTTCTGATCCTAGGGGCTCTTCCAGAGTGGCATCTTGGTCCTTTTCACTGGAGGCTCTGGAGACTCGAACCCAGGACTTTCTGCCTGTACTTAGCCGTGGCCCCTCCCCAAAATGAAGGGAGACTGGATTTATACCTCGCCCTTCACTACTCAAAGGAGTCTCCAAGCAGCTTACAATCTCCTTTCCCTTCCCCTCCCCACAACAGCACCCTGGGAGGTGGGTGGGGCTGAGAGAGCTCTTTCAAGAACTGCCCTTGAGAGAACAGCTCTGGGAGAACTTATGACCAATGTTCCCCCTCAGCTGTGGAGTCTTGTGAGCAAACATTCTACTTTGTGAGCTACTGGCATTAAAGTGGTAAGTGAGTGATTTCGCTGCTGCGTCAGTTAGTTTGCTCTGGAGCCCTCCTTCCTGAGCCGAGACAAAAATGTGTGGGCCGGACAAAAATGTGTGAGCTAACTCACACTAACTCAGCTTAGAGGGAACACTGCTTATGACTAACCCAAGGTCACACCAGCAGCTGCAAGTGGAGGAGTGGGGAATCAAACCCGGTTCACCCAGATTAGAGTCTGCGCACTTAACCACTACACCAAACTGGCTCTCATGTCTTATATTGAGTGAGACCCTTCATCCACCAAAGTCACTTATCGTCTACTATGACCAGCAGCAGCATTCCAGGGCCCCCGGTCTTTCACATCTCCTGCCGCCAGGGCCTTTTCTAACTGGAGTTGCTGGGGATTGAACTTGGGACCTTCTGCGTGCTGAGCTGACAATCTTCCACCGCACTATGGTCCTGCCCCAAGTCAGGGGACGGCTCAGCACAGACGCATCCCGAGGCAGCATCTTAGATACGGAACTGACCTGAGGATGATGTCCTGTAGCTGGATCTTCTTTTGCTTCTCTGCATTGACAGCTCTCAGCAGGGTCTGGAATGTTCCCAGCGTCAGCAGCTCATCCATCGTCTCCTCAATTATGTCGCTTACGTCTTGCCTGCCCAGAAAGTGGTCACCTCATCAGGGCCGGCGTCCCCACAAGGCAGGGTTAGGCAGTTGCCTAGAGCGCCCCCAGAGAAGGAGTGCCGTGCTGACCTGCCGCCCCACCCCTCCCTCACCACAAGCCCTTCGCTGCGGCACTACCGCCCACCCTAGAGTGCCATGCGGCCCAGCTGGCGGGGAGGGACATCACCAGGTTGCTGCCGCCAATGGGAATCTTCAGTGCCCACTCCTCCACCCCCATGGGGGGGGGTGCAAGTAGTTAGCCTTGCCTAGGGCACCGAAAAGCCTGGCACCAGCCCAGCACCCAGTGAAAGGAGGGGGATTGCCCGTCATTGACTCAGTCTGCCCACCCCCCCAGCCCTGAAATCCTGAGGGTCAGCAGGAAAATGTCCCACAAGAACCACCCGTGGGCCACTCTGTCCTCTGGCTGCCTTCCAGGGTTCTGTTTCTAACTCTGGGCTGTTTCCAGCATTTCTGCAGGTCTTCCTGGGTAGGGTTGCCAACTCTAGTTTGGGGAGGTCCTGGCGATCTGGGGGTGGAGCTTGGGGAGGGGCGGGACCTCAGCAGGGGGGTGTGGGGCCAGTAGACTCCACCCTCCAGAGCAGCCATTTTTTCCCCCAGGGGAACCGATCTCTGTGGCTTGGAGATCTGCTGTAATACTGAGGTGGTCTCCAGGCCTCGCCCGGACTTTGGCAACTCTCCTCACAGATCAGACAGGGGCACACCAAACATCCCCAAAGCTGGGCTTCTTAGGGCTTTTATTCTTGCTAGACAGAAAATAACGAAAGGCCGCTTTTTGCCTCTTCCCTACTCTGACAGAATTTGCTCTTGTTCCCTTGCTAAAATAGATACAGTCTCTCCTATTTTATTGGAATGCCCTCTATATTCTAATTTAAGACGTCATTTCATTCTACCATGAATTCCTACAATTCTAATCTGAGCAGAGGGAGGTCCACTTTCTACTCTCGGATCAAAGTCCTACTATAACTTTGGACGCTGCACGGTTTTTTTGTTTTACTCCTTTTGTCTTTGGGGAAATAAATAGAGCGTATAAATGAAATTTCAGATTATTACATTGTTCAAGGCACTGAGCCACAGAGCTTTTATTGCACGAAGGAAAGGAAAGGAAAGCTGGCAACACTAAGAGTGCTTTTCATTTATACCGCGGACTTGATAATCTTCCTGATAATCATGCAAATTATGCCAGTGGTGTTATCTGTGTCATAAGAACGTAAGAGAAGCCATGTTGGATCAGGCCAATGGCCCATCCAGTCCAATACTCTGTCACACAGAGGCCAAAACCGAGATGCCATCAGGAAGTCCAGCAGTGGGGCCAGGACACTAGAAGAACCTCTCACTGTTGCCCCCCCCCCCAAAGAACCAAGACTACAGAGCATCACTTGCCCCAGACAGAGTGTTCCATCTATACCTTGTGGCTAAGAGCCACTGATGGACCTCTGCTCTATATGTTTCTCCAATCCCCTCTTGAAGCCGCCTATGCTTGTAGCCACTACCACTTCCTGCAGCAGTGAATTCCACATGTTAATGACTCTTTGGGTGAAGAAGGACTTCCATTTATCTATTCTAAGCCTAGGTAAAGGTAAAGATAAAGGATTCCCTTGCTTGAAATCCAGTCGAATCCGACTCTAGGGATGCGGTGCTCATCTCCGTTTCCAAGCTGAAGAGCCAGCACTGTCCAAAGACTTCTCCATGGTCATGCTTTCGAACTGCTCGGTTGGCAGGAGCTGGGGCCGGAGACGGAAACTCACTTTCAAGCAAGGGAAACCTTTACCTTTATAGAACCCAGGCCCTTGCAGACCTACATTCCTGGGACCCTGAAGCCTGAACTGTTACGGGGGCCCCTTCTCAACCAGCACCAAGGAAGGATTTGGGGATCCAGGTGCCAGAATGAATAGATTCTGGCGAGATCAGCGAGCCCATGCAGCTCAGGGTTCGGGTGCTGCAAGCCCCTGAGAAAATGTTAAAATCTTACCAATTACAGGGACGTTTTGAGGCTGTGTGAAACCGGTTATTAGAACAATGTTCTAAGGTCAGTATTAAGTACCCACTGGCTTATGATTCTGTCACTAGCCTTATTTTAATAACAAACACTGGGGGGAGGGAAACTCCCATCAATTTTGTTGAAAAATTCACTCATTAAAAAGAAGAAGAGATTGGATTTATACCCCCACCCTTCACTTGGAGTCTCAGAGCGGCTTACAAACTCCTTTCCCCTCCCCTCCCCACAACAGACACCCTGTGACGTAGGTGGGGCTGAGAGAGCTCTTTCCCGAGCTGCCCTTGAGAGAACAGCTGGGACAGAGCTATGGCTTGCCCAAGATCATCCAGCAGCTGCAAGTGGAGGAGTGGGGAATCAAACCTGGTTCTCCCAGATTAGAGTCTGCACACTTAACCACTACAGCAGGTTGCTTCAGGGCCCCTCCAGGACTAGGGCCCTGAAGCTTAAGCTTCATCAGTTTCATAGTAGAGCCACCCCTGAAGCCAGGAGCCCCAGTGCCGAATTGCCTTGGTGCATTCCCCCAACCCCGGTCTAGGGGAGAGGGATCAGTGGTGGAGTGCGGCATGATGACCATCTCTTAGAGCCCTCCTGCCCGGGTCTGCCCCACCTGTCCTCCTGGACCTTCTTGAGATGGTCCATGGGCAGAGTCATCTGCTTCGCAGACACGTTGAAAAGCCGGTTGGCTCTCTTCATCTCGTTGCTCGTCTCCTGCAGCTGACGGCTGAGTTCAGTGATCTTGCCGAGCTCGACGGGGATCTTGGCCTGGCTCTCTGCCCGGGAATCCATCAGCTGCTGGTATCTGGCGCCCAGGTCCTTCTGGCTGCGGAGAATCTCGTGGATGTGTTCGCCGTCGACCTGGAAAGGGGGAGAGATGGCTGTGGATGAGGGAAACGTAGAAACAGAGAGCTGGAAAGGGGGCTCGTCTAGGCTGACTTCCTGCACAACACAGGAAATTCACAACTACACCCCCCCCCGTGACCCCTGCTCTATGTCCAGAAGAAGGCAAAAACCCTCCAGGATCCCTGGGCGAATCTGGCCTGGAGGAAAGTTCCTTCCTGATCCCAAAGTGGCGATTGGCATTACTCTGGGCATGTAAGAAAGGGTCAGGAGAGCCAAGCCACTGGTCCATCCCTTCCTGCCCTCCCTCTCACAAGCTGCCCAAATTCGTAGTGAGTCACAGAATCAGCACTGCTGTCGGACGGCCATTTATCTTCTGCTTAACAACCTCCCGAGAAGGGAGAAGGAGAGCCCGCCGCCTCCCGAGAAAGCCTGTTCCACTGAGGAACCGCTCGAACTGTCTGGAAGTCTTTCCTGGTGTGTAGCCAGAAACTCTTTTGATTTCCTTCCAATCCATTGGTTCTGCTCCGACCTTTTGTTTTCTGTCGCTCCAGAGGGTCGGACCAGAACCGACGGAGGATCAGGTGAAGGATAAACCGACCCTTTCACATCACCTGTGACCGGGTCCTGAACCTGGGACGTCCGGCATGTCGGGCAGATGCTCAGCCACTGAGCCACGGCCCCGCTGAGGGGAAATGAGCGTGGCTTCTCCAAAGGGAAGTCCTGCCTCACCAGCACTTTGGAGTTCTTTGAGGAAGTGAACAAGCACGTGGACAACATATAGAAAATGGTAACCCGGTAGACATTCTACGCATGGATTTTCAAAAGGCTTATTTTTTTTTTGGAACAAACTTTTTATTTTTGCTCTTTTTTAATATCTTACACAATGTTATCGACGTTATCTCAGCAATAATTCACTATAACTGTGTATCTTGATTATATAATAAACTTGTGGTTCCCCCCCCCCCCCCGCACCATTATTCCATTCATTGTAATTAACAAAATTTATGTATTATCTCTTACAGGTAACATTTCTGCTTATAATGTGTAATATCATATTCATAATAATAACCTTACATCACATACAAATATCATTGTTTCCAGACTGCTTACAAACATTCCCTATATTCCCCTTCAGAAGTTAGACAGTGTGAAAATGTTATTTTTCATGTCCCAATATTGTTCTAAATAGTCTTTCAAATCTTTCCATTCTTCTAAGAATGTCTCTGAGTCTCGATTATTCAATTTTCTAGTCCACTTGTCCATTTCGGCCATATATAACAGTTTTCTCAACCATTCTATTTTCAAAAGGCTTTTGGCAAGGTACCTCACCAAAGGATAACAGGAAAGATTCTCTTATGGGTTAAAAATTGATTAAAAGGCAGGAAGCAAAAAGCAAGAATCAATAGACAGATTGGTTGATTGATTGATGGATTGAGATTTATATCCTGCCCTCCCTGCCATACGGTGGGTTCAGGGCGGCTAACAGCAAAACCAACAATAACAAATACAATATCTTAAAAACGTTAAAACATATAAAACAACATGAGCATGGTACAGATGGCGTATCTTCAATTTGGTATATCAGAGCAGCGCCCAGATGTAATCATTGTACGCGGTCACACAGACTGGTGGATAAGATCAGGCCAGGGCCAAGATGTATATGTTAGGTGGCCCTACTTAAAAGCCTGGTGGAAGAGCTCCGTCTTGCAGGCCCTGCGGAACTGTAAAAGGTCCCACAGGGCCCTGATGTTATCCGGGAGCTCATTCCACCAGTGCGGGGCCGCCACAGAAAAGGCCCTGGCCCTTGTACCCGCCAACTGAGCCTCCTTTGGCCCTGGGAGGACCAGACAGTTTTGGGATCCAGACCGAAGTGCTCGCTGGGGAACATATGGGGAACATAACAGAGGGAAGTGAGCAGTGGGGGGGTCCCACAAGGAACAGTATTGGGGCCGGTGGCATTTAATTTGTTCATCAATGATCTGGAACCAGGGGTGAGTAGTGCAGCGGCCACGTTGGCAGATGAGACAGCATTATTCAGAATGGTGACTTCTTCACAGGCTGACTGCGAAGAGCTCCAAGGGGACCTCCACAAACTGGGCGAGTGGGCAGCAATATGGCAAATGAAGTTCAGTGTTGGTAAGTGATGGACACTGGGACAAAAAACAACAACACCCAACTTCAAGTCTAGACTGATGGGATCTGAACCTGCTGAGACTGAGAGGGAAAAGGATCTTGGGATCATAGGGGACAGGGCAATGAAAGTGTCAACCCAGTGTGCGGCAGCGGTGAAAAAGACAAACGCCATGTTAGGTAGTATCCAATCCAATTTCAATTTATTGCGTATGGCCAGTGGCCGTTACAAATACAGTACAATACAACTGAAGCTATAAAATATAGCATAAAATCGGCCGCGTTAGGTATCATTAGGGAATGGATTGAGAATAAAACGGTCAATATTGTAATGCCCCTGTACAGATCGATGGCGTGGCCTTGTTTGGAATACTGTGTACAGTTCTGGTCACCGTATCTCCAAAAGGACACTGCAGAGCTGGGAAAAGTACAGAGGAGGGCAGCCGAGATGGCGAGGGGGTTTGGGCACCTTCCCTAGGAGGAAAGGCTGAAGAGTCTGGAACTTTTCAGTTCAGAACAGAGACAGCTAAGGGGGGGACATGAAGTTATGCACAGGGTGGAGGGTTGCGAAAGAGAAATTTTTCTCCCTCTCCCGAGACTAGAACTCGAGGGCATCCAATGGATATTTATTTATTTATTTATTTATTTATCAAATTTCCAGGCCCCTCTTCCCGCTATTGCAGGCCCAGAGCGGCTTACAGAACTTGGACGTACCAAGATTCAAATACCATAAATACAATAAAATTTAAACACATTAAAACATTATAAACATCACCACAAAATTCAGTCAGACTCAGTCACATTGAATGGCGACCCTTAATCCTAGCCTTCCAGGCCCCGATAGCAATATCAGGGCCAGATGGTATCCACTGAGGCCCCATATAGCTGGCAAAACATGGGGAGGGGGGAAGGAAGGGCGGCAGCCCCTATTGGAAAGCCTGGCGGAAGAGCTCCATCTTACAGGCCCTGTGGAACTGCATCAGGTCCCGCAGGGCCCTGATCTCCTCCGGGAGCTCATTCCACCAGGAAGGGGCTGCCGGAAAAAGCTCTCCTCCTAGTGGCAGCGAGCCTGGCTTCTCTGGCTGATGAAGCTGATGGGCAGTAGGTTCAGGACAGACAAAAGGAAATGCTTCTTTACACAGCGAGTGATGAAAATGTGGAATTCGCTGTGGTGGCCACCGGAAAAGACAAGCTTTAAGAGAGGATTAGATAGATTCCCGGAGGGTAGGTCTACCATCGGCCAGGGCGGCTGAGGGGAACCTCCGTCTTCAGAGTCACTAAGCCTCTGAATCCCAGAGCCAGGGGGAAACATCGGGGGAAGGCCTCGGCCTCTGTGCCCTGTTGGTCTTCCTCCAGAGGAACTGGTTGGCCGCTGGGTGACTCGATGCTGAACTAGATAGAGCCCTGGTCCGACCCAGCAGGACTCCTGTTTGGATGTTCCCCCCACAAAGGACGGAGCGTAGTAAGAGGGAGTGGAAGCCCTCATTGGATCACTTGAGAGCATCGCATTCCCTGAAGTTTATGTGCTTTGGATGCCAGGCCAACGCCTGTTTGAGGCGGAATGACCGGGGGAAGAGGCAACAAAGTAGGGTGGGTTCCCAGCAGAAGCAGAGGGAAGTGACTGCAAGAAGAAGAAGAGACTGGATTCATACCCCGCCCTTCACTACCCGAAGGAGTCCTCCGAAAGGCGTACAGACTCCTTTCCCTTCCTCTTCCCACAACAGACACCCTCTGAGAGGTCGGTGGGGCTGAGAGAGCTCTTTCGAGGACTGCCTATGAGAGAACAGCTCTGAGAGAACTTGTGACTGGCCCAAGGTCACCCCAGCAGCTGCGTGCGGAGGAGAAGTGGGGGATCAAACCCCCGTTCTCCCAGATTGGAGTCCGCGCTCCTAACCACTACACCAAACTGGCTCTCGGAACACCCTCTCCACCTCCTGTTCTCAGTATTTCAGAGTCTGCAGGGCACTTACGCTGAAGGCGTCTTTCTTGGCGTCATACGAGACGGGCATGATGTGTCCGAGGACGGCCAGCTGGTCGACGCAGTCCTCCAGCACTGCATAAATCCGCACGACATCTAAAGGGGACAGCGGGGGTCCCTGCCGCTTGAGCAGTCCCTCTCTAGGAAAAAAAGAAAGAGTGGAGGTCACGTAGGAAAGCAACGGAAGTGGAGCGTCAGTGGTCAACCCGCGCTGGGCGTTCTTTGGGGTCAGGAAGCCATTTCTCTCCAGGCTAGGGTTGCCAAGTCCAAGTTGGGAAATACCTGGGGACTTTGGGGGTGGAGCCAGGAGAAGGCGGGGTTTGGGGAGGGGAGGGGCCTCCGCATGGTCCAGTGCCACAGAGTCCACCCTTCGAAGCAGCCATTTTCTCCAGGGGAGCTGATCTCTGTCAGCTGGGGATCAGTTGTAAAAGCGGGAGATCCCCAGGCCCCACCTGGAGGCTGGCAACGCTACTCCAGGCCAGTTTGGCCAGGGATCCTGGAGGGCTTGGGTCATCTTCTGGGCACGGAACAGGGGGGGGGGGTCACAGGGGGTCGGTATTTGTGAATTTCCTGCTTTGTGCAGGGGGTTGGACTAGATGACCCTGGAGGTCCCTTCCACCTCTATGATCCTATGGTGCACCCGTGTCCAAGATGGGGTGGAGGCGGCTGCAGTTCTGCATTCCCTCACCTCTCCTTTCCCAAAAGCAGATCATTATCTCCCTCTCAAATTGGGGGGGGGGGGGGAGATGTTGCCTTGTTCAAGACCACCCAGGGAGTCCATTTCGGGCTGAAATGTATCCAGTCACTCTGGGTATCCGGCCTCTTTATTTACATCATTTTAACATCCCTTGGATAACAGCCTGCCCCCATCTATAAAGCTCCCTCTGGAAATGGATCGGGGAAGAGGCGTCGGCATAATTAGCCAGGAGCCATCCAGCTCGCTACACAAGCCCCCCTTTCTACGAAACAGGCTCAGACTCCAGTCCGTGCTATTTTTACTTCGGAAAGAGAGGTTTTCCGGCTCTCCGGCTTTAATGGAAGAAAACTGAGCCGTCCAAAGCTGGAATAAGCAGAAAACCAATCCAAATAATCATGGCTCACTTGCCCCGTTTCTCAGAGTGGCACCTGCCTGCGTTTTGGGTGGACTTTCTCCTCTTAAGAAAATATCTTCCTGCCACTTCTGTTCTGGGCCATGCGAAGGTGGTCTGCCCCCAAGCTGGGCTGAGCTTGCTGGATTAAAACAAATCGGTGAGGCGCTCGGTTCCCCTGTGACCTCTACAGGGGTCATTTCGTAGAAAAAGAGGTGGAGCTCATTTGCATAACTCATTTGCATAACTCATTTGCATATGCCACACACCCCTAAAATACCGGAAGTGTGTCAGAAGGCAACGCCCACCCCTCAGGCGCCACTCCACAGGTGAGTGAAACTGACCTGCTCTTCCTCCATTCCCTTCCCCATCCAATACTTTGTGCAATAAAAATAAGCGTAAAGAACACACCCTCATTCTCCTCCTGCTCCCTTGAAACTCCCAGGTCTCAAGTAGACTTGAGATACCTAGGACATGTGCACCACCCTTCCCTTTCCCTTCCCTTCCCCACAACAAGACACCCTGTGAGGTAGGTGGGGCTGAGAGAGGTCTTTTGAGAACTGCTCCTGAGAGAACAGCTCTGAGAGAACTTGTGACTGGCCCAAGGTCACACCAGCAGCTGCATGTGGAGGAGTGGGGAATCAAACCTGGTTCTCCCAGATTAGAGTCCAACTCCTGACCACTACACCAAACTGATAAGGTGGAAGCTGCTGAAGGGTTGGTGAAATTTCTTCAGTACTTATGTGCCATGTGGCCAGATAAAAAAATGGTATACTTAGAAAATTTCTATGCCACCTTGAGCAAGTCTCTGGAAAAGCAGCACACAGTCATAAAAGGAACAATGATAAAATGATCAATATTAAAACAAGACATTAAAAACAATAAAGACCCTAGCAGGGCTTTCCCCGGGGCGCTGCGCCTCTGCACTGCTCGGGGAAGCCGAGGAGGGGGCGGGGCTCTCACTCACTCCTCACTCCCGGAGCTGCGCTCCTGTGCACTCCCGCTCCAATGGACCCCTGGACCTCTACAGGCTTCTGGAAATCACGTGACAAAACCTGAAGTTCCATCTAGGTAGGGGTAATATCAGTGGCTACCAAAACAGTCTTCCAACACCTCTTGTGAAAGAAGGCCACAAGCACACCAAGGCTGTATCAAATCAACCAATCAGTCTGTCTGTCTGTCTGTTTTGGCAACCCACGGCAAACCGATTAATTTCTTCCACACCAACAATTTGTGTCCCCCGCGCCCCCAGCGAGAAACCATTTCATGATATAAGCCTGCCAAAGCGAGTGGCGCTTGCAAAAGAAAGTCCCTTCGACACAGCTTGATATTGTGTATGACTTTCGTCGCATGATCTATACCAGGGGTGGCCAAACTGTGGCTCGGGAGCACGGTTCCCTCTAAGCTGAGTTAGTGTCAGCTAGCTCCAGTTTTTAGTCTCCAGCTCACACCTTTTTGTCTTAGCTCAGGCAGGATGGCTCCAGAGCAAACTGATTTATGCAGTAGCCAAATCGCTCACTCACAGCTTTAATGCCGGTCACTCACAAAGTAGAATTTTTGCTCACAAGACTCCACAGCTTAGAGGGAACATTGCTCGAGAGCCACATGCGGCTCTTTCACACATATTGGGCGGCTCCTGGCAGGGTGGCTGGAGAAACGGGGGGGGGGGGGAGGGGAGGCACGCCTCCCCAATTAGTCTTCCTTGCCCCAGTGAGTGTTCCCCGCCCTGGTTAGGCTTGAGGTGGTGGTGGGGAGCAGAGCAAGAATGGCACCCCCCCCAGCTGTCCAGCTTGGAGAAGGCATTTGTCTATTTAAATCCCTTCTCCGAGCCAAGCCAGCCAGCACGGGGGCATGTGGGACTTGAAAGACACATTTAAAGTTGCTTTCTTTCCAACCCTCCCCCATCTATTTGCTTTCTTTCCACCTTTCTTTCTGACTTTCTCTCCTCACTCCCCATCTAAAGTTAAATGTGTTCTCCAAGCCCCACTACACCGGCAGACTGGGTATGGCTCGAAAAGGGCATTTGTCTCTTTAATGTAATATGCAAATTTGCATATTTTTCAATAAAAATGTGTGTGTTCATGTCGTGCGGCTCTCAAACATCTGTGGTTTATTCTTTGTGGCTCTTATATTAAGCAAGTTTGGCTAGTGGTGTAGAGGTTAAGTGTGCAGACTCGAATCTGGGAGAACCGGGTTTGATTCCCCAGGCACTCTGTGAGGTAGGTGGGGCTGAGAGAGCTTTTTCCCAAGCTGTCCTTGAGAGAACAGGTGGTACAGAGCTATGGCTTGCCCAAGGTCATCCAGCTAGGGGCAAGTGGAGGAGTGGGGAATCAAACCCGGTTCTCCCAGATTAGAGTCCGCGCACTTAACCACTACACCAAACTGGCTTACTGGGTGACCTTGAGCCAGTCACACACACTAGTCTCAGCCTAACCTACCTCACAGGGGTTTTTGTCAGGATAAAATAGAGAGGAAGATAATGATGGACACTGCTTTGGGTCCACATTGCGGAGAAGAGAAGGGTATAAATGAAGTAAATAAAATATATGAAACCTAAACAGTCCTGCTTTGAACTGATGCAGTCTCCTGACTGCCCTGTTTTTTCTAGAGATGTGGCCTATTTTATGGTCTCTTATTTTGTCTTTGGTGGATATTTTGGAATTCCTCTTACTTGGGTCCTTGATAGAATGCCCCAGTATCTGGCAGAACTAATATACACAGGGAAATTTTGATTCAATTAGCAATGACCCCTTTTTAAAAGCAGTTGAAGAATTTCAAGTGCTACATTAGACCGGGGGGGGGGGGGATTAAAAATTCTATATAATTTCTGTCCATTCTATTCAATGATTTCTATCAGGGTCCTTTCTTATATGAGTGTTCTCTCTAAGCTGAGTGAGTGTGAGCTAGCTCACAGTTTTCTAGCCTCCGGCTCACACAGTTCTGTCTTAGCTCAGGAAGGAGAGCTCCAGAGCAAACTAATTGATGCAGCAGCCAAATCGCTCGCTCACAACTTTAATGCCAGGAGCTCACAAAGTCGAATTTTTGCTCACAAGATTTCACAGCTTAGGGGGAGCTTTAAGGGTAATGCTGATCACCATTGTGGGGCAGGGACTTTCCTCCAAGCCAGTTGGGTTCAGAGATCCTGGAGGGTTTTTTGCCACACACACACACTGGACACAGAGCAGGGGTCACTGGGAGAGTGGAGGGTATAGCGGTGAATTTCCTGCTTTGTGCGGGGGTTGGACTGGATGGCCCTTGGAGTCACTTCCAGCTCCATGTTTGCATGTTTAAAAATGTTTTCTCCTATCCTGCCTCATCCTGTGCTCCCAGCACCAACAAGTCTTGAAAACAATAAAGGTAAAGGTTTCCCATGCCTGAAAGCCAGTCGACTCTGACTCTAGGGGGCGGTGCTCCTCTCTGTTTCCAAGCTGAAGAGCCATCACTGTCCAAAGACATTTCCCTGGTCATGTGGTTGGCATGACTAGACGCTGAGGCGCACGGAATGCTGCTACCTTCCCACCGAAGCGGGACCTATTTATCTCCTTGCAGTTTCTTGCTTTCGAACTGCTAGGTTGGCAGGAGCTGGGGCCAGAGACGGGAGCTCACTCCGTCACGCGGCACTCGGGTCTCGAACTGCCAAACTACCGACCTTAGCGTCTTAACCTTGAATACAATACTACCTGATTAAAATAAAAACCCAAGTGAACTATCCAGAAATCAGCAATGTACAGCAGGATGTCAACTGCACAGCACAGTCCCTGCTTCCCAAGTGCCCTTGTAAAGCACCTTGTAAACTGATCTCCAGCCTTTGGAGGTGGGGGTTCTCAGAAGTGCTACTCAAAAGTCGGCCCCGTTTTATTCAGTGAGGTTTCTGCTTGCTCACAGGCAGGGGTCATTTCATAGAAAAAGAGGGGCAGGAGCTCATTAGCATAACTCATTAGCATAACTTATTTGCATGTGCCATACACCTTGACATCACCGGAAGTGTGCCAGAAGGCCACACCCATCGCTCAGGCTCCATCCCAGAAATCTCCAGGTATTCCCCAACTCAGAGCTGGGAGCCAGCTTGACACTTTGACTAAAGACACTTGAGGTTTCCTTTGCTCTTGAAGGGAAGCTACCCTACTACAAGCATGAAAACACAGATCAAGTTGGTACGCTTTTGCTTTTTTCTGCAGCGCATCACCCTATGTGCCCGCTCCTGGGCTTGTGACTCCCGGAACGGCGCTCCTGCTCGAAATGACCGCTGCTCCCAGGAAAGAGTTTTTAGGGTTGCAACTTTTTAAAACTATATTTTCTGTTTGGAAACCCAGGGTAGACGTTTCCGGGAGGAAATCAAAGCAGGTGTTTTTTTTTTTAACTTTTGATGAGCATTCTGAATTCACATTTTAACAGCAACAACAAAAACCATTAAAGTGTGCCTCTGTCATTGCACAGTTTGAATTGTCAGTGCATACAGTGAATTGCTGTTTATTGCAAAAACAGCAAAGGCAACGAATAAAATTAACAAACTATCCTTTTTGGGGGAAAAGTCCACGCCAGAGAAGAATCCTGCAGCGCTCGAAAGCTTCTGCAGAACTTTTTGGCTGGGGGAAAGCATCACTTGGGGCTGTTCCCCCCACAAGACTTACCCAGCTGCCACCAGCTCAGAGATGCAGATCTCCATGGTTACCGGCCACGCTTCCAGAGGGGGCCTCCGCTGAGAAGGAGCCGTCTAAGGAGAAGCCTGTGATTTCGATGCTGCAAGTTTCTGTTTACACGTTGCAAACTGCTGGCGCTTTGTCAGGCAAGGAAGGACATGGATGGAAATGCTCTGCACTGTCACACATGCTAAGTAATGCCTTTCCGCGCCCTTTTGCAAGTGGATTTTGCTGTTTCACACAGGAAAATCCAGTTACTTACAAAGCGGGTTGAAAGTGCATTATTTAGTGTACATGAGAAAGTGCCCACCGCGTGTGTGTGTATAATTTTATAATAATTATATAAACATAAATTAATCATTATATAATTATCATATATTTTATATATTTTCAATATTCATATATTATAATTTTGTATTGTGTATAGGGTTGCCAGCCTCCAGGTGGGGCCTGGGGATCTCCTGCTTTTACAACTGATCTCCAGCTGACAGAGATCTGCTCCCCTGGAGAAAATGGCTGCTTTGAAGGGTGGACTTTATGGCACTGTACCATGTCCCCTCCCCAAACCCCACCTTCTCCTGGCTCCACCCCCAAAGTCCCCAGGTCTTTTCCAACCTGGACTTGGCAACCCTAATTGTGTATAAGATGTAACGTTACATATATATAGTTTATATAATTACATATTGCATACAATTGTAGCAATATTTAAAATTGTATCTGTGTTTCTATGGTATGCGCACCATTCTAGCCAGGCGCCCGAGAAAGGCCGCGGGGGCGCTTTGAGGCAGGCGGATGAGGTGGACGCCTAAACGGAAGGAGGGCCGCGGGTCCTCGCGCTTTCCCATCCCGGCTTCCCCCGCGGCGCCGCTCGCTCTTTCTCGCCGCCATCTTGGGTCGGTGCCGTCGAGGTGAGAGGGGGGCGCGGGCGTTGGAGGCCGGCGGGCGAGGCGGAGGGGCGGCGGGGCGGTGCCAGAGGCCGGGGGTCGGGCGCGGGGAGGGCCGGGCCGTGAGAAGAGCTGGGTCCGGGGGGCGGCGGCAGCAGGATGGCGCCGATGCGGGCTGGATGCTGCGGGGTCCCCGGGAGTCCCTGGGAGACGGCGCTCCGCTACGCTGGGGCCAGGCTGCTTCTCGAGGCCTGCCGGGCCGGGCCGCACACCTGACCCCGTCTCCTGCTCTCAGCAGCGGGCCGCTGTTTAAGTTCTCCCCGGGAAACGACCGAGAGGGACCGCGGAGGCAACATCCCTGCCGCCACAGCTTAACAGAACCTCCAGCTCCAGGGGCAGAGTCCTGCATTGTGTGGATTGCAGGGAGGCAGGCCGCGGGAAGGAACCGGTGCTCCCCCTAAGCTGTGCTTTGCGAGCCAAAAACTCTACTTTGTGAGCTGCTGGCATTAAAGCTTTGAGCCAGCGACTGGGCTCTTGCATCAATGGGTTTGCTCTGAAGCCATCCTTCCTGAGCTAAGACAGAAAGTGCATGAGCCGGCGGCGAGAAAACTTTGAGCTCGCTCACACTAGCCCAGCTTGGAGGGAACACTGCTCTGGAGCCATCCTCCCTGAGCTAAGAAAGACAGTGAGCTCGCTCACACTAACCCAGCTTAGAGGGAACACTGCTCTGGAGCCATCCTCCCTGAGCTAGGGCAAAAACGTGTGAGCCAGAGGCTAGGAAACAGTGAGCTAGCTCACACTAAGTCAGCTTAGAGGGAACACTGCTCTGGAGCCATCCTCCCTGAGCTAGGGCAAAAACGTGTGAGCCAGAGGCTAGGAAACAGTGAGCTAGCTCACACTAAGTCAGCTTAGAGGGAACACTGCTCTGGAGCCATCCTCCCTGAGCTAGGGCAAAAGCGTGTGAGCCAGAGGCTAGAAAACAGTGAGCTAGCTCACACTAAGTCAGCTTAGAGGGAACACTGCTCTGGAGCCATCCTCCCTGAGCTAGGGCAAAAACGTGTGAGTCAGAGGCTAGGAAACAGTGAGCTAGCTCACACTAACCCAGCTTAGAGGGAACACTGCTCTGGAGCCATCCTCCCTGAGCTAGGGCAAAAACGTGTGAGCCAGAGGCTAGAAAACAGTGAGCTAGCTCACACTAAGTCAGCTTAGAGGGAACACTGCTCTGGAGCCATCCTCCCTGAGCTAGGGCAAAAGCGTGTGAGCCAGAGGCTAGAAAACAGTGAGCTAGCTCACACTAAGTCAGCTTAGAGGGAACACTGCTCTGGAGCCATCCTCCTTGAGCCAAGACAAAACTGTGAGCTGGAGGCTACAAAACTGTGAGCTAGCTCACGCTGACTCAGCTTAGAGGGAACACTGGACAGGGGCTGTTGCCTTTGTGCCCAGCGTGTGAATTTTTCTCAGGAATCTGTCCGAAAGAGAAAGATGGATTACACTGGGGGGATCCAGCAGGGCTGCTGTGGTGCTCTGCGCCCTTTTTTAACATTAGTGCGTGTTGGTGTGTGTGGAGGGAGGGTGCCCCCTTCAAAGCCAGACAAACCACAGGTTCTCTAGACCTGCAATGTGGGGATAAATACTAACATACCGTACAAGGCAAGAGCAGGTGTAGGGTTGCCAGCCTCCCGGTGGGGCCTGGAGATCACCTGCTTTTACCACTGATGTCCAGCTGACCGAGATCACCTCCCCTGGAGAAAAATGGCGTCTTTGGAGGGTGAACTCGGGGGCGTTGTTCCATGCTGAGGCCTCTCCCGTCCCCAAACCCCTCATCTCCTGGATCCACCAATGCTCCCTCGTAAGCTGTGGAGTCTTGTGAGCAAAAATTCTACTTTGTGAGTTACTGGCATTAAAGTTGTGAGCGAGCGATTTGGCTACTGCACAAATTAGTTTGCTCTGGAGCCACCCTTCCTGAGCTGAGACAAAAAGGTGTGAGCCGGAGGCTAAAACTGTGAGCTGGCTCGCACTGACTCAGCTTAGAGGGAACACTGGGATCCACTCCCAAAGTCTCCAGGTATTTTCGAACCCAGAGTTGAAATCCTAGGTATATGCATCTTGGGTCCCCATGACCCATTAAGAATTCCATCACAATGCATCATAGTTTTTCCTTTTTTTGTTTTATAGTTTTGTATACTGTCATACACAGGACATTAAAAATAATCCTTGCAAGGTTGATTCTATGTCTTTTACAGTATCGTGCAAGGTAGAGAAATCTCTGTTCTTTTGTAGAATGGATGATGTAATTTTTCAGTAAAATGTTTTTGCTTTGTCGACAATCTCCTTGTAGGAATGGTTTTAACCTTAGTCGATACAAGTCTGAGCGGTTTCATTGTACTCTCTCTCTCTGAAGTCCTTACAAGATGTTCTGTTCTGTGACCCAAACTAAATAGGAATACGTTGTTGATGTTAAAGGTGCCGCTAGACTTGAATTTTGTTCTAAATAGGAATTATGGTATTTTCATAGCCTGCTTAAATAAGAACATAAGAGGAGCCATGTTGGATCAGGCCTGTGGCTCATTCAGTCCACCACTTTGTGTCACACAGTGACCAAAACCCAGGTACCATTAGGAGGTCCACCAGCAGGGCCAGGACACTAGAAGCCCTCCCACGGTTGCCCCCCAGAAGCACCAAGAACACAGAGCATCAGGGCCCAAGACAGAGTGTTCCATCTATACCTTGTGGCTAATATCTTAATGTAAAACTATAAGTTAAATGTGATCTTAAAAATTATACCGTTCAGAGTTGGTAAACGAATTCCTGTTGTAACCAGTGTTTTCTGTACTGGCTCCAACAATCAACAAAACTGAGCTTTTTGAAAAAAGAAGTGATGGAATTGTGAGAAACAGGGAAGAAAATCTGCATCCTGAATTTTTGGGGTGACTCCTCAATCTAAAGAAAATGGTCTGAGCCTCATTTGAAAGTTGCTGATAGAGGGGTTTAGCGTATACAGGTGTGATAGCGTATACAGACCGTTTTGAATGTTAAATAGTGTATTATGACCACCCTGCCATCTTTTAAGTAACTCATACATAGGGGATTATCCTCACATGCCTCGGCAGGGAGGGCGGGATATAAATTAAGAAATAAAATACACAACAACCCTTTGAGGTAGACTTAGCTGTGGCTTGCTAAAGACCCCCACTGGTCTGAGAAAGGCCAGGTCTTTGTAGTACCTTTCTTAGTGCTCTAAGCCAGCTGTCCCACCACACTGGACTGGCTGGCATTGTATATGTGCTGGGTGTTCTCAGTCTTTCGTTAATGTTGCATGCCTCATAATCACTATTAAGGGCTGGCCCCAATGAAAAAGACCACAGTAGTTTTGAAAGTTAGGTCTTGCAATTATTTCTGCACAGCAGGAGGGGAAATGATTGTTTGCTGGTGGGCCTTCAGATAGCCATGGTGATTATTAGAAAATTCATGCACCAAATGACACATTTTGTTACGCTGGAGGTTCAGAGTGGAGAAAAGAGTCGGACAAAGATTTTGAGGGATTTAGACCCCCCAAACTCAGATGGTAAGAGGGGCATTCGCAGCTCTCTGCAGGATTCAGCCAGGGGGTCAACGGTCTGGATTCCCCTCCGGCCGTCCTTCTCTGCTTTTGCTCTCTGGAAGTGGTGGAAGTGAAGGAAGACTGAAAAGACTTCTCCCTGTCTGTTGCGTGTGGAGGTTGATTTTTGCATCCCAGCTGATAACCCCTTTGTGCTTCCTTCTTTAGCCCTGCTGGGGACAGGACTTCAAGCCAACACCATGACTGGCAGGTAGGAAACAGGAAATCCCTGGCCTCGAGAGCCTCTGCACTTTCTCATGACTTTTCTCCGTGGCACCGGGTCGATGGTTCTGCCACGTTCTGCCTTCGCCTGCTTGTTTGACTGCTGTTCTTGAAGCTGATCCTATGGGGGAGGGGCTGTGGCTCAGTGGTAGAGCCTCTGCTTGGCCTGCAGAAGGTCCCCGGTTCAATTCCCCAGTTAAAAGGACCAGGCAGCAGGTGAGATGAAAGGACTTTCTCTGCCTGAGACCTTGGAGAGCTGCTGAGTAGACGATACTGACCTTGTTGGACTAGTGGTCTCATTCAGTAGAAGACAAATTCAGGCGTGTGTGTGTGTTTTTAATTTGGTGTGTTTTCTTTTGGAGCCAGTTTGGCGTAGTGGTGAAGTGCGCGGACTCTAATCTGGGAGAACCGGGTTTGATTCCCCACTCCTCCCCTTGCACCTGCTGGATGACCTGGGGCAAGCCACAAGTTCTCTCAGAGCTGTTCTCTTAAGGACAGCTCTGGAAAGAGCTCTCTCAGCCCCACCTCCCTCCCAGGGTGTCTGTTGTGGGGAGGGGAAGGGAAAGGAGTTTGTAAGCCGCTCTGAGACTCCTTCAGGTAGTGAAGGGCGAGGTATAAATACAATCTCCTCTTCTCTTCTTCTATTTTGCTTACTGATTTACAGCATTATATCCTACCTTTCTGCCCAAGCGGGTCCCCTGAGGCAACTCGTAATTAGAACAAGCATAATAAAAATAAACAATAAAACTAGTTAAGAAACAGGTTAAAAAGGGGGAGAGACGTCTGTAGGGAAAAGAACCAGGGCTAAACATACACATATTGGAGTCAAGGCAACAAACTTAACACATAGGGCAGGAAGGAGGGATCTTTGAGGGGACACCGGGCAAAACAAAAGTTATGTTCACCTGCTTGAAGAAGACAGTGATAGAAGGGGACAGACAAATATCCCTAGGGAGAGAGTTCCAAAATTTTGGTGGTGACCAAAAAAGGCCCTCTCTCAGCCAATGCGGTAACCAAAAATGGCCCTCTTTCAGCCAGTGCGATGACCAAAAAAAGCCCTCAGCCAGTTTGGTGTAGTGGTTAGGAGCGTGGACTCTAATCTGGGAGAACTGGGTTTGATTCCCCACTCCTCCTTTAGATGCAGTTGCCAGAGTGACCTTGGGTCAGTCACAAGTTCTCTCAGAGCCGTTCTCTCAAGGGCAGTTCTCAGGAGAGCTCTCTCAGCCCCACCTACCTCACAGGGTGTCTGTTGGGCGAGGGGGAGGGAAAGGACATTGTAAGCCGCTCAGAGACTCCCGAGTGTAGGGCGGAGTATGAATCCAATCTCTTCTCTTCTTCTTTTAACTGAAGCTTTCTTCCCTTGCATGGGATGGCTAATGGTTGTCCAAAACAACTGCTCCTCTTTGAATTAAAGGTTTTTGAGATATCTCAAATTCTGTATTAAAAGCCAGCTGGGCCTTGTTTGATTGGCTGATACATCTTTGTCAATAATCGTTAGGCCCATACTGTTACCAACTGTTCGTGACTCTTGCAAGGACTGAAAAACTGCAGAGAAATGACTGCACAGGATTGTTAAATAAAAGGATGTGAATGGCTTTTCAAATATGGGGAAATGCGTGTTCGTACGACAGTTGCTGTGAACAGAAAAGGTGGTCGTCAAATCCTCTACATCTGGATGTGTCCCTTGATGCTGACTGCACATCATCGTGATAGTAGCTGTTTATCTGTGTTATTTATACTCTCCCTTTTTCACTGGGGCTGAAGGCAAAATTACACAGTGTAAATCAGCACAGTCAGTAGAAAGGGATGTACGTTAAGCAATATTCTGAAAATGGGTTATGACTGAGCAAAAGCAACGGTCAGACAAAGATTGTTATTATCTCTTGGTCGCTCTATATCAAACAATGCCCCACATTTCAGAAAAACTTAGATAAATTGTAACTCTGGTACCCTGTCTCTCCTTTGTGGTGGTACCTAGCCCAGGGGTGGGCAAACTTGCTCAGCGTAAGAGCCACCTAGAACAGGGGTGGCCAAACTTGCTTAATGTAAGAGCCGCAGAGAATAAACATCAGATGTTTGAGAGCCGCAAGACATGAACAAATATTACCTGCTTTCATTGGAAAATAAGCAAATTTGCTTTCTATTACCATTAAATGAGACTGCCAAGAATAATAAGGGAAGGGGTAAAAGCAGGTATTGATAATGATATTTGTTTGCTGATGATATTTAGCTTCCCCAGCCGCCCTGCCAGGAGCCACATAATATATGTGAAAGAGCCGCATGCGGCTCCCGAGCCACAGTTTGCCCACCCCTGGACTAGCCAATGGAGACCTTTTACATTACCAAGATAGCGAACTTTCCCCTCTGCGGTTTTGGAGGGGAGATAACGAAAAGACCCTCGTGAGGGGGAGACTCTCTCCCCGTGGTATCGAAGAGGTGGAATCAGTGGAGCAGGTTTTTCTTTATTGCTGTTTTTATCAGGAAATCCACTCAAATATAGTCTCCCCATCGCTTAACGGATTTCTAGGCTGTTCTGATGTTGGTATTTCAAAGAAGTCTTTGTTGGGTGTGAATCAACAGACCACTGTTTGTTGTGCAAAAAAAAATAATAATTCGGCAGCTTGTAAAATCCGTCTGGAAATTTTACGTGCAGTTTTTAAATTTCAGTAAATGCCGACTGTTGGGTTAGCAGATTGACCTTTTGTATTCTATTTAGTTTTATTGTCAGGCTTTGAGCTTTTGATTTGTGCTGGTCATAGACCGAATAGATCTGAATCTAATAGTATTAGGAACGTGGAAATAAAAACCAAGTATCTAGAACAAGCTGAGACAAAGCAGAACTATTGCCATGGCATATTAAACAACGCACGAGAGGATATTATTACATAGTAGGATAAGATATCCCAGTGCCCTGATAAAGGCCAGCCTGCCTTGACTCTGATAATGCTGTTACCATGCATACAACTTTCTGCATGCTGGGAGCAATGCTCCCTCTAAGCTGTGGAGTCCTGTGAGCAAAAATTCTACTTTGCGAGCTCCTGGCGTTAAAGTCGTGAGCAAGCGATTCGGCTGCTGCATAAATTAGTTTGCTCTGGAGCCATCCTTCCTGAGCGAAGACAAAAATGTGTGAGCCAGAGGTTAAAAAACTGTGAGCTCACACTAACTCAGCTTAGAGGGAACATTGGTCTCCAGGCCTCTATGTATATGGTGAACTAGGCTACAGCTCCCAGAAATGTATGGACCTCTGTCGGCCACCGGGCAGTGTGGTCTGAGCTGTCCATCTCCCTTCACAAATTTGTAAAGATGCAGCAACTTACGTCTGCTCCAATGTTCCTTTTAAGCTGTGGAGTCCTGTGAGCAGAAATTCTACTTTGTGAGCTGCTGGCATTAGAGTTGTGAGCGAGCGATTTGGGTCCTGCATAAATCAGTTTGCTCTGGAGCCCTCCTTCCTGAGCTAAGACAAAAATATGTGAGCTGGAGGCTGCTAAACTGTGAGCTAGCTCACACTGACTCAGCTTAGAGGGAACGCTAATTGCTCCCCAGTGAGTCATGTCCAAGGTCTTCAAGATCTTTCCTGTCACCCACTAAGTGACCATTTTAATTTGAACAGCTAGATTTGAGTCCAGCAGCACTTTGGAGACGAACAAGATTTGGGGAGGTATGAGCTTTCGTGACTCAAATCTCCCTTCATCAGATATGTCAAGAGCACATACCTCAAAATTCTTGTTGGTCTCTAAGGTGCTACTGTACTAGCTGTTCTACTACGGTGTAGTTTGGTGTAGCGGACTCTAATCTGGGAGAACCGGATTTGATTCCCCACTCCTCCACTTGCACCTGCTGGATGACCTTGGGCAAGCCATAGCTCTGTCCCAGCTGTTCTCTCAAGGACAGTTGTCTCAGAGCTCCCTCAGCCCCACCTACCTCACAGGGTGTCTCTTGTGGGGAGGGGAAGGGAAAAGGAGTTTGTAAGCTGCTCTGAGACCTCCTTGGGTAGTGAAGGGCGGGGTATAAATTCAATATCTTCTATTTTACCTGGAGGTTCAGGAGCTTTGGCATGCAAAGTAAATGCTGCACTACTGAGCCATGGTCCCGTTCAGACAGTTGCTGTAGCAGGATGACTGCTGAAAGAGACTCGAGCCCGCTCTGTGCCCTGGCACTGTAGCGCAGCTTGCCTGAGAGGCTTTGGTTTAATCCTCTGTGCCCTTTGTCGTCGTCCCCCCCCCCCCCCCCCAGGTTGTGGTCCAAGGCCACTTTTGCTGGCTACAAGCGAGGTCTCCGCAACCAGAGGGAGCACACGGCCCTCCTGAAGATCGAGGGGGTTTACTCCCGCAATGAGACAGAGTTCTACTTGGGCAAGAAATGCGCCTATGTGTACAAAGCGAAAAAGTAAGTGCCTGATTGCCTAGCAGTGATGGAGAGTTTCGCATGTGATGCTTTAACACAGGGGTGGCCAAACTTGCTCAAAGTAAGAGCCACATAGAATAAACGTCAGACATTTGAGAGCCGCAAGACAGGAACAAATATTACACATTTTTACTGGGAGATATACAGATTTGCTTTCCATTAACATTAGATGAGCCTGGCAAAAATAATCACCAAAGCAGTAAAAGCAGATATTGGTAATGATATTTATTTGTCCAATTATATTTGTTTGCTAATGATATTTAGCCTCTCCAGCCGCCCTGCCAGGAGCCACACAATATATACGAAAGAGCCGCATGCGGCTCCCGAGCCACAGTCTGGCCACCCCTGCTTTAACATTTGACACATTTGGAACACTGTGCCGTCAGATACTGCTGTGTGAATAACCAAGTTTGTAGGGAGGAGGAATAGTGAATAGGGTGTGGGGCTTGGGCGACTTGAGTTCAGATTCCCGCTTGGCTGTGATGGTTTGTGGGTAGTCTTGGGCAAGTTGCGTTTTTCGCTTCGCCTACCTGGTGAGGTCCCTGTGGCAGTGCAGCGGGGTGACATCTAGCTTCCGGCTCTGACTTCCGTGGTGGAAGAGTGAGTTGCAAATATTTGATTCCCCCCCAACCACACACAGAGTTAAAACTTTAAAAATCCTGGTCCTGAAGCAGTTTGCAACCATTTCCGTTCCAGGCTGAGGATTTTATGATGTTGCTAAGAATTCTGTCATCTTGGTAACTGCAAGTTGGCCGCCGCTGACCCCTTACCTGCCCATCCCCTACGTGAAGTTGAGAAAAGGCCGGGTTTCCATTCGGAGCCCAGCTAGCAGCCTCGGGATTTTCCCTTTCTTGTTGCAGCTTATGTAGAATAGATGGATAGATGGTGGCTTCTCTTAATGTTGGAGTTCACTGGGGGAAAAAAACCCTTTCCTGCAGGTTAATCAGTTGGACAAAGATGAGTGTATGATCCTGGAAACCAGCAATGCCATATCCCCCCACAAGTCTCAAGTTCCTATTCTTGTGCTGTTGTGAACATTTTCCCCAGACCTTTTTTGCTGCCTTCTTCTCCTGCCTTGGCCAAAAGACACCTAACGGGGCACACTTTTGGCGCAGAAGGCAGTTGAATGTGCACCAGCGTGTTCCTTGGTCGTTAACTCCAGTATCAGGCAATTCCTTGCAGAGTCATTGCCTTCCCTATCCCCTGGTGTTCACAGCGCTTTTCAGTAGAGGCTCTTTGTGTGTTCTGCTGCGAGAATGTACCTGTGCAGGTTCTTTGAGTGCACTTCTGTCCTGCCGTCAGCGCCGAGGGCCTGGGCTTCATCGCTTGTCCGTTTCTCTTTGCCAGCAACACAGTGACTCCCGGAGGCAAGCCCAACAGGACCAGAGTGATCTGGGGGAAGGTGACCCGGGCCCACGGGAACAGCGGTATGGTGCGGGCAAAGTTCCGCTCCAACTTGCCCGCCAAAGCCATTGGACACAGGATCCGAGTGGTGAGGACCCGGCCGGCGGGGGGGGGGGGGATTTCCTGAGCGGAAACGTTTGCCTCTGGGACATGGGCTTTGAAAGGGACAGCGAGCGAGCGGCTCTGTCCTGGTGCATTGTGGGGGAGCCAGTTGAGTTCCAGGGGCTGCAAGATGCCAGTTGGCTTCAGGTTCCCATCGTGCCTCCTCATGAATGCCTTACAGCTCTCCATGGGCTCGACGTGATGGGGGCTGAGGCAAGAGCACTTTCCCAGGGGGCTTTGCACTGGCGGCATATGAAATTGCTTTGCTCAGGGGGCAGCCTGGTTTAACTGAGACGCTTCTTAAGAACATAGCATCAGAAGAGCCCTGCTGGATCATCAGACCAGGGGTCCATCCAGTGCAGCATCCCATCTCACACAGTGGCCAACCAGTTCCTCTGGAGGGCCGGCAGCAGGGCAGAGAGGCCGAGGCCTTCCCCTGATGTTGCCTCCTGGTTTCTGGGATTCAGAGGCCGACTGCCTCTGAACATGGTGGAGATTCCCCTCAGTCACCCCCCCCCCTCCGTAGCCATTGATAGACTTAGCCGTTGATAGATTTATCTATCTAATCCCCTTTGTAAGCTGTTTATTCGTGCGGCCATCACGACATCCTCCGGCAGCAAATTCCACATTTTCATCCCTCTCTGTGTCATCATCCCCTTTTTGTCCGTCCTGAACCTCCTGCCCATCAGCTTCCCTGGATGCCCTCGAGTTCTAGTTTTTTGGGAGAGGGAGTGCAGAGTCCCACAGAAAAGTGCTTTGGGCTGAGTCAGAGTGCTGACTGTGACCTTTAAAGCCCTTCATGACTTGGGAGCCACGTATCCGAAGGGCTGTCTCCTTGCATCAGGCAGCCGTCTGTTGGCTATCCCACCCCTTAGGGTGGCTTGTCTGACACTGACCAAAGGCCGGTCCTATTCCATCCCATCCCGGTCTTCGGCAAAGTTCCCTGTAAGCTGCGCTAGGGGGTGCTGGCACACATTTTAGCTGGCAGTGCAGCCTGCAAGTGAACTGAGGTCTCCGGTTCTGAAGAGGTGAGTTTGGGAGCTTCCACCTTGCAGATCTTCAGGAGGTGCTGCCAGGCCTTCCTGTTCAACTTGAAGAAGGCCACACCGTGCAAAAATATGTAATAAATAAATAAACGCATAATTATGAAGGTTATAAGCCTACATGCTTTATCCCAGATTTAATGGGAAGTCGGGAGGAAGCAAACTTTCTTACACAGCAGGATGAAAGTTTTCTGATGTCAGATTTTTCAAGTATTTGGAAATGGACATCGTTGAGACTGAATGTTGACTTTTGGTTTAAACGTAGTTATATATGTATTATACCTTATTTATACCTAAGATCAGGGCTGTTTTTGGGCAGGAACACACAGGAACGGTGTTCCGGCTGGCTCCCGAGTTGGCCACACCCAGCAGGAACTCATTAGCATCATAGGCCACACCCAACAGCAGAAATTCATTAGGGTTGGCTACATTAGGGGTCTGTGGCCTAACATGCAAATTAATTCCTGCTACAAAAAAGCCCTGGGTTTTGACAACAAACAAGGTAAACAGAATAAGAAGCAAAAGGTGGGTGTGGCTGGATGACCACTCTTCTGGTAACGTGGGGGTGGGCCTAATATGCTAATAAGCTGTGATGTGGTGGTGTGACCTAATATGTTAATGAGTTTCTGCTGTTGGGTGTGGCCTATTATGCTGAGTTCCTGCTGGGCTTTTTCTACAAACCCCCCCTGCCTAATATATTTGGGATACAGCACTCATAACCTTTATAACTATATGAGTTTATTTATTACATACTTTTGCACAGTATAACCTTGTTTGAGTTAACTATTCATAGCCGTGTCCCCCCCTGTGTACATCGGCCTTCCTGTTTGCCAGGGCTTTAGAAAGGGGCTGAACTGGCAGGCATCTTTTCAAGGAAAGATGCAGGGGGGATCTGGGTTTTCCTATTTTATTTTTGGTTTGAAACTGAAAATATTTTTAAACTATTAGTGTAAGCCCCCTTGACCCACAACAAAAGGTGGGATATACATCTTTTAATAAGTAAGAAGGCAGCAACATGTGTAGTCCAAGCCTTTGCATCAGGTAGGACTGGCAGAGAAAGAAGGGGGCAGGCACTTTGGCTTGAGTCCCGCACAAGTCTCCTTCGCATTTGGTCTCTCTGTAATGCCTTGGACACTTGTCCCAGGAATTAAATCCTAGGGAGAGCCACGGCCCCTCTGGGAAGATACTGTTGTGCCTTGGGAGACTCCGCTGATGGGTTTTTGGATCTGTTCTCCAAGGCAGCTGCTTTGTCCTGCTGGACAAACAGTTTATGGTTCTGGGGTTGAAGAATCTTTTCCTGTGGTCTCAGAACATCCTGGATGTGTAGAGCCAAAGAAATGTGATCTCTCCAACTGTCTGGATACACACACACCCAAATGAAAAAAAACAGCCCTTCTCAAGGATGCCCGCACGTGATGCAGCCGATTTACAGTGTATTTTCCAGAAGTGGATGTTCCTAACCTGCATGATTCATTAGACAGGTCTAATGTCTTCCTTACCATTTCTCCCCCCCTCCCTTCTTTTTACAGATGCTGTATCCGTCTAGAGTCTAAACGTGCACAGAAAATAAAGTTTACAGTATCTGACGTTTTTGTATATTTGGTTTTATCTTGCCTTTTTGTTACCAGTCGCTCGAGGTTCAGGCACAGGGGAAGGCGGTGTGTTCCGCAAAGTTGGTCAATAGAAGACTATTTGCCATTAACGGCCCCACCCGGCATACAATTGATAAAGCAGTGAGCCTTTTTCAGACTGATCTTTGTTTCTGGCATTCTGGCCCCATCACCACCACCTGTGGCCTCTGGGATTTCAGGTGTCTTGTAGATCTCCCATTATGGACAGCTTAATTAAGCCTCCTAATGGCCAGCACTTAGCAGAAGAAGAAGAAGAGAAGAGATTGGATTTATATCCCGCCCTTCACTCACTTAAGAGTCTCAGAGCGGCTTACAAACTCCTTTCCCCTCCCCTCCCGACAACAGACACCCTGTGAGGTAGGTGGGGCTGAGAGAACTCTTTCCCAAGCTGTCCTTGAGAGAACAGCTGGTCCAGAGCTATGGCTTGCCCAAGGTCATCCAGCCTGGTGCAAGTGGAGGAGTGGGGAATCAAACCTGGATCTCCCAGATTAGAGTCCGCGCACTTAACCACTACACCAGACTGCTCTCTTAGCAGATTCTTCGTAATATTAAAGGTGGGTTTGGGGTGGTTTTTGGAATCTTTGTGCTGTTTATATTGCACGTTTCAGCATGAGCTTTCCAGGCTTAGAATCATATAGAGTTGGAAGGGGCCATCTACTCCAACCCCCTGCTTGATGCAGGACCAGCCTAGAGTATCCCTGAGACATTTCGTCCAGGGATGCTTGAAGACTGCCGCTGAGGGGGAGCTCACCACCTCCTAGGCAGCAAATTCCGCTGCTGACCTACCCTTACTGTAAACATATTTCCTGATATTCAGCGGGTATCTTTCCACCTGTAATTTAAACCTGTTATTGCAAGGCTTGTCCTCTGCTGCCAACAGGAACACCCTGCCCTCCTCTACGTGGAAGGCTTTCAAATACGTAAAGAGAACAAGCGGGTCCCCCCCCCCCCAGCCTCCTCCAGAGTGAACCTTCCAAAGCCCCTCCGCCTTTCCCCTTCGGGCTTGATCTCCAGGCCCCTGATCATCCTCGCCACTTTCTTCTGCACCCACGCCCATCTGTCCACGTCTGTTTTGAAGTGAGGCTCCCAGAACTGCACACAAGACTCCAGGTGCGGCCTCACCAATGCAGTGCACAGCAAGACGATGACATCTTGTGATTTGGATGTTATGCCCTTGTTGAGACATCCCAAGACTGCATTCGCCCTTTTTGCTGCTGCATTACACTAACTGCTCGTACACTGCACCCAAACACTAGGTTCTGGTTCCCACACACCGCTACCCAGAAGTGTGTCCCCCATCCAGTATGCGTGCTTCTCATTTTTACCTGGATGTAGAACACCGCGCCTATCCTGGTTGAATTGCATCTTGTCCAAATCCACCTACCTTTCCATTGTGTTCATATCTCATTGAATTCCGTATCTTCTGGAGTGCTCACTACTCTTCCCAATTTTGGTGTCCTCTGCAAATGTCAAAAGTAGTCGCTGCACCCCTCATCCAGATCATCTATAAAAATATTGGAAAGTACCAGATCCAGAACTGAGCCTGGTGTGACATTAACACTTAAAGAGGGAGTGAAGTGGCTTCGCTGGTTCCCCTGGCCAAGCGAATGGTGCCCAGTTGCAGTGGCTCAAGTGGTTAAGACGCTGAACTGCAGATTGGCAGTTCGAGACCTGAGTGCCGCATGACGGAGTGAGCTCCCATCTCTGGTCCCAGCTCCTGCCAACCTAGCAGTTCGAAAGCAAGAAATTGCAAGATAAATAGGTCCCGCTTCGGTGGGAAGGTAACAGCATTCCATGCGCCTCGCCATCTAGTCATGCCGGCCACATGACCACGGAAACTTCTTCGGACAGCGCTGGCTCTTCGGCTTGGAAACTGAGATGAGCACTGCATCCCTTGTCGTATTTGACTGGCTTTTGAGCAAGGGAAACCTTTACCTGCATAGGAATACAAGCCAACAACCAAGATCATGAGGGGGCTGGAGCACTTTCCCTATGAGGAAAGGCTGAAGAGTCCGAAACTTCAGTTTAAGAAAGGCAAGCCCCGGGGGGGGGGGGGGGGGGGGGATAGGGGGAATAAAATTATGCACGGGGTGGAGGTATCTGTCTCCATCAAGGGCATTTGGCTCATCGCGCTTGGAATGCGCCTACAAAGCAACCCTGAATAGCAGCTGAATAAAATCTGAGTCCAGATATCTGAAGACGTGTGCATGCACACGAAAGCTTATGCCCAGAATAAAACTTGGTGGGTCTTAAAGGTGCCCCTGGACTCCAACTTTGTTCTGCTGCTTCAGAAGAAGAGACTGGATTTATACCTCACCCCTCACTACCCAAAGGAGTCTCAGAGCGGCTTACAAACTCCTTTCCCTTCCCCTTCCCACAACAGACACCACGGGAGCATAATAGATTCAGGTTGAGTAGTCAGTTTGTTGTAGTGGTTAAGAGCACGGACTCTAATCTGGGAGAACCGGGCTTGATTCCCCACTCCTCTGCATGCACCTGCTGGATGACCTTGGGTCAGTCACAAGTTCTCTCAGAGCTGTTCTCTCAAGGGCAGTCCTTGAAAGAGCTCTCAGCCCCGCCTACCTCACAGGCTGTTGTGGGGAGGGGAAGGGAAAGGAGTTTGTAAACTGCTCTGAGACTCCTTTGGGCAGTGAAGGGCGGGATATAAATCCAATCTTTTCTAGGTGGGGTACGAACCAAAGCAACTCCATTTTGAGCTTTTGGTTAAAGATGAGAAATAATAGCTGAATAGAGAAACTCCACCGCTTGCTTATTTGTAGAGTAGCCAAGGGAAATTCCTTTCATTGAAAAAATCCCACTGTCTCTGCGTCCTGACTTGTTATTCCAACAAAGTCTCCCCTCCAAGTACTAACCACAGTCGACCCTGCTTTGCTTCCGAGATCTGATGAGACCCGGCTTGCCGGGGCTATCCAGGTCAGGGCACTGCAGGCCAGTTTTGCTGCCTTGGACCCGATCTGGGTGTCCTGGCTTCCTCCGCTTCCTCTCTGTCCTCATGAGGTGTTACTCTCCTGAGTAGAAGCCCCACATTTGCCACTTTGGGTTGAGCAAGGAAGACATGGAAAGATCAGCTTAAGGGTCTCCCAAAATGCTTGGGTTGGCGGGGGAGTCCAGGCTTGAAGCTGAAGCCTTGCAGGGTGCGTGCAAAGTCGGTGCTCTGCCCTTCCCCCAGCACTGCAGCAGCAGAGAAAGCTGACCTTGCCCTGCTGCCCCGGTAAACACTGGCCGGAGGATCAATAAAGCAAAAACCGAGACACTGGCTCCGTTTTTTGGGTGTGTGTGTGTGTGTGGCTGCAGCACTGGACTCAGTTGCTGCCTTTAGTTTGCCTGAGCTAGAGATGTAAAGGTTCTGGAAATATTGAAGCCATTGGGGGTGGGGGGAGAGTGGTTTTTTCCTGGGTTCTTCGTTGGGGGAGCGGGTGGAAATTTTAGGGAAAACTGAAACGTATTTGTTGTGTCTGCTGACCACCGCCAGGCCGTCAGTGAGAGGAGCCCAGAGCTTGGCTCCTTGAACAATAGGGGCCAAGGATCCTAGGGTTCCTCCAGTCCTCCAATAAGATCTAGGCGGGAAATTCAACCCCCTCAGTAGGACTGTAGGTGGGACCAGGGGTGTGTCCTGGATGTGTCTATGGTTGGCCACTTCGGCCGGTTCGGCATGTTTGTTGTACCCATAAAGTAAAGAGCTGATCACCACGCTGTCTCACTCGCCCATGGCGCCCAGAACTTCGTACTTCTCAATATGCAATACTTCCTGTCTTGTCAAACCTAAACTAATTTTACTGCTTTGCCAACATAAAGGGCATCATTTATAACTTTGCGTACAAAACTGCAATATTTGACATGCCCAGGGCTATTTTGGGACAGGAACCCACAGGAACGGAGTTCCGGCCGGCTTCCAAGTTAGCCATGCCTACAACCTCCCCCCACCCCAATTCCCCAGGCGCCCTGCAAGCCACGGGGCACCTTTGGAAGCCGATCCTGGGAGGGAGCGGTGCTGTCGGGGTGTGTGGCCTAATATGCTAATTAGTTTCTGCTGTTGGGTGTGGCCCATCATGCTAATGAGTTCCTGCTGGGCATTTTTGTACAAAAAGAGCTCTGGACACGCCCATAGAGTTTAAAAGTTGCAAGGGCCTTCTTTTTCTACGAGTGAAATTACAGAGGTTTCCAGCGCTTGAGAGAACACTGCAAGCTGAGCCCCCCCCCCCCCACGTGATCTCAACACACCTCCCTTCATTTTTGCCACCTACGTCAAAGCGGTAGTTCTGCGATTCTCCAGCCTACTCTTAAAAATATATATATAAATGCAGCTTCGGGAAACATAAAATCCAGGGCGCGTGACTGGGGGCAGGGAGACGAGTTACTTAACCCTTTCCGGCCATCATTTTTGCTCAAAGTCCTCCCGAAGCAGCTTGTTTTTCGGGGGGGGGGGCCAGCAATGAGGAGCCCACCCCTCAAAACAGTAAAGCCACAAAGGAAGGCAATTTTGAGCAGAAAAACAGTCGGAAGGGAGAGGTTGAACAGTATTCTCCTGTTTTCAGCCCCCTCCAGCTTTTTTTTTTTTTGGTCTTAAAAAGGGGGCAAAAAAATCACAGAACTGTCTGCCATAATGTCTTGGCTCTAAATCGCAAATCGCTTTAGTTGGATCGGGGTCACAGGCAGCGCTCCCTCTAAGCAGTGGAGTCTTGTGAGAAAAAATCCTACTTTGTGAGCTATTGGCATTAAAGTCGTGAGCAAGCGATAAATTAGTTTGTTCTGGAGCCCTCCTTCCTGAGCTAAGACAAAAATGTGTGAGCTGGAGGCTAAAAACTGTGAGCTAGCTCACACTAACTCAGCTTAGAGGGAACACTGGTCACAGGTCCCTGAACAAGACTGCGTCTTTGGGTGCTGTGCCCAGTGAGAAGGCATTTACACCCACGACACACACCCCTGCGCGGGTGCAGCGCCTCATGCCACGGCTTCTGCCCCCAACCACAGCAGTCATTGCCTGCTGGGTAAAGCCACCCCTTAGGAGCGCCTGCGAACAAATCCCTCTCTCTCTCTCTCTCCCCTGACGGAGCACAAGGCAAGAACAGAAAACCTCAGCAGCGCCAGACAGTTTGCCTCTGTTAATGAGTACAGAGAGATAAACAGGACTTGGCTCGTGCATTGAGGGTTATGTTCACATTTCCCAACAGACCTGCTGGTGATCAGCAGAACAGATATTTTTTTAAAAGGTCACTGTTTGTAGCCAAAGGGAAGAGCAACAGTAGGGGAAAGTCCTTTCCCAGAAGCCCACTGCTCAGCGATGGGGTCCAAACTGGTGAAGACTGACCAAGGGTGAAGGACTTGCACACGAGACAAGTGAGTTTGAAGGAGAAAAACTCAAGTCTGCCCCTGGCAGTGAGCAGTTTATTTTTAAACATACCCAGACTTACACGCCACGCCCTTCGGTTGCTGCGTCAGCGTTCTGTAGACAATTTGGTCAATCATGGAATCAACATAGGGGATGAGACAACTGTCTCAGGAGCTGCTGTTTGCAGAAGTGATTGTCCGCTTGAATGGGGCAACGCTCATTGTGTAGCAGGGAGGGTGGAATCCACATAAATGGGAGACATCTGTCTCGAGATTATACTATTTGCCGAAGGGTTTATACAATGCTCATTGTGTAGCAGGGAGGGGGGGAGAAGCATGGACTTTGGCCTGGCTAGCATCCCAGTCTCAGATCTTCCCTACATAAGGGAGTTGTAGTGGATAACTCACTGAAAATGTCGAGAAAGTTGATTGATTTAGAACATAAGAACATAAGAGAAGCCAATCTTGGATCAGGCCAGTGGCCCATCCAGTCCAACACTCTGTGTCACACAGTGGCCAAAAACACCCCAGGTGCCCTCCGGAGGTCCAGCAGGACACTAGAAGCCCTCCCACTGTTGCCCCCCCCCCCATCAAGCACCAAGAATACAGAGCATCACTTGCCCCAGACTGAGAGTTCCTATCTATAATTTGTGGCCAATAGCCACTGATGGACCTCTGTTTCATATGTTTCTCCAATCCCCTCTTGAAGCTGTCCATGCTTGAAGCCGCCACCTCCTCCTGTGAATTCCACCTGTTAATCACTCTTTGGGTGAAGAAGGACTTCCTTTTATCTGTTCTAACCCGACTGCTCAGCAATTTCATGGAGTGCCCAAGAGTTCTTGTATTGCGAGAAAGGGAGGAAAGGACTTATTTCTCGACCTGCTCTGTCCCATGCATAATCTTGTAAACCTTGATCATGTCACCCCTCAGCCGTTGTTTCTTCATAGGGAAAGTGTTCCAGCTCTTTTTATCATTCTAGTTGCCCTTTTCTGCACTTTTTCCAATGCTATGATATCTTTTGAAAGGTGGTGCTAGAGGAAAGTTTTACAGAGGGTGTTACAGCGAAGAAAACACGGGCTAGAGCTGCATCTAAAGAGGGCAATGCTTCGGTTTGATTAGTATGTTATGGTTAGATTGATTTCATGCTGATGTTTGTACTTAAGTGTCTCAGGCCATACGGGAGCCCGCCTTCCAAAGCTGGCCCTTTTCTCCAGGGGAACTGACCCTGACCACCTGGCCATCTGTGGTAATCCTGGGAGATCTCCAGGTTGCCAATCCCCGCTCCAGGCAGGTTTCGCATGTCCCCCCCCCCCTCCCCAGATGTCAAACTGAAACCCCAGGGAGCTCTGCAGCCCAGTGTTCCCTCTAAGCTGAGTCAGTGTGAGCCAGCTCACCGTTTCTTAGCCTCCGGCTCACATCTTTTTGTCTTAGCTCAGGAAGGATGGCTCCAGAGCAAACTGATTTACGTAGCAGCCGCATCGCTCGCTCACAACCTTAATGCCAGTAGTAGCTCACACAGTAGAATTTTTGCTCACAAGATTCCATAGCTTAGAGGCAGGCAGCATTGCTCCAGCCCCCTCCTGGAGGTTGCCAACCCCTGCTACAGGCAGGTTTCACACGTCTCTGGACAGCAACCAATGCTCCCTCTAAGCGGTGGAGCCTCAGGCGCAAAAATCCTACTTTGTGAGCTGCTGGCATTGAAAGTTGTGAGCGAGCGAGCGATTTGGCTGCTGCATCAATTAGTTTGCTCCGGAGCCCTCCTTCCTGAGCGGAGACAAAAATGTGTGAGCCAGAGGCTAGAAAACTGAGCGGGCTCACACTAACTCAGCTTAGAGGGAACATTGACAGCAAGCAGGTGCAGGGCAGTCCCGGACTGGAGATCGGGGTGGTGTGGTGTGTGTGCGTGTTTTGGGGAAGGGAGGGCCTTCAAGGGGGCCCAGTGCCCTAGAGCCCACCTGCCACCGCCGCCCCTTTTCTCCAGGGGAGCTGACCGGGGCCATCTGGCGATGCGTGGTAATCTCCAGGCCGGTCTTGCATGCCCCTGGACGGCGGCCCAGCGCGGGGCAGTCCCGGGGGCGGGGAAGGGCGGTCCGGAGCCTGGGAAGGGCGGCGCCGGCGGGGCCAGAAAAGGTGCGGGCGGCGCCGTCGTCGGGGGTCTCTCCCTGCCTGCCTGCCTGCATGGCGGGGGCGTCGGAGCTGGGGGCGCTGGTGGCGCGGGCGGGCGGGCGGGAGCGGCTGCTGCTGGTGGCCGAGCGGGGGGCCGGCGAGGCTCCGCCGCGGGCGCTGCTGGAGGGCTTCGCGCGGGACTTCTTCGCCGACCCCGACGGCGGCGCTGCTGCTGCTGCTGCTGCTGCTGCAGGGGCGGAGACGAGCCAGGCCGGCGGGGCGCGGGGGCAGGCGCGGCGGCGGACGCGGGCGCGGGCCGGCGGGGGGCGGCGGCGGTGGCCGTGGTGCCGGCTGGCCTTCGTGCTGCTGCGGCCGGGGGCGGCGGCGGGGCGGCGGCGGCGGCTGGTGCGGGAGCTGGTGCGGGACGTGCGCGGGCAGCTGGCGCCCTCCGCCGCCCTGGTGGCCGTGCTGGTGGCGCCGGAGGGGGAGGAGGCCGGGGAAGCCGAGGCGGAGGCGGGCCGCCTGCGGGTGGAGGCGCTGCTCCGGCGGGCTTGTGCGCGGCGCCGCCCGGCCCTCCACGAAGCGCTCCAGGCCGCCCTCTACCGCCCCGGCAGCCCGCACGGCGCCGCCCCGGTCCGCGCCGCCGCCCTCTGCGCCCTCCGCGCCGCCCTCCGCCTGCCGGCAGGTGCGTGCCTTGCCCTTTTGAGAACGTAGCTCCGTTTCCGCACGACAGCCCTGCCAGGTGGGACAGGCCCGAGGGCACCCAGCCAGACTTCCATCGCAAGGGTGGGGATTCGAACCCAGGGCGCCCAAGATCCTAGCCTGACGCTCTGGGCGCTACGCTGCACTGGTTCTCTTGAATGCCAGGGTGCCAATACATTCAGTTCAGGTGGGGTAGCCCAGTTAGTCTGAAGCAGCAGAACGAAGTCGGAGTCCAGGGGCCCCTTTCAGCCCGACAAAGTTTGATTCCAGGTATAAGCGTTTGGGTGCAGGTGCAAGAAAGCTTATGCCCAGAATCAAACTTTGTCGGTCTGAAAGGGGCCCCTGGACTCCGACTTTGTTCTAGTGTATTAAACTGGTTTATTGAATAGTTGTGTTTTGATTTAGGTCTTGTGTTCCTGTGGTTGACTGCCCCAAGCCCTGATTACTGGGGAAGGGGTACAATAAAATTGAATAGATAAATAGACAAGGTGCTTTGACCACCGTGGATCATTTCTTTTTCAGTATTTGTATGTTTCTAGCTGGTATCAGCCTGAGAAAGATCTTTAAAGCCCATTTGCTTTTTTTCTAGGACAGGATTCGATTCCAGGAGCACCTTCTTCTGACTTATGGTTGACCCTGTTAATTAGTGAGCGCCTTAAAGACCTGTGGGTTCCTCCAGGGCAATGCTCCCTCTAAGCTGTGGAGTCTTGTGAACAAAAATTCTACTCTGTGAGTTCCTGGCATTAAAGCTGTGAGCGAGCGATTTGGCTCCTGCATAAATCAGTTTGCTCTGGAGCCATCCTTCCTGAGTTGAGACAAAAATGCATGAGCCGGGGGCTAAAAAATGGTGAGCTAGCTCACACTAACTCAGCTTAGAGGGAACACCGCTCCGGGGTATAAACTTTTGCCAGTCCAAGCTCACTTCATCAGATGCAAATGAGAATGAACACCCATTCTTCAATTTTTATCTCTTGTTTTGCTCCCCTGCTTCAGCTGAACTCTGCTACCTGCCAGAAACTATATTAACCTTTCTTGCGCCATTTGGTGTTCTTATGCCACAAGTTTTGCAATCTCTTATCCTCCAGCAGTGTGGAACAGGGTTAAGCAGGACTTCAGAGGCACCGGCGTAAGTTTCCAGAACTCCACGTCCGCTTTGGCAGAAGCAGACGTCCCTGTGGGAGATTCATTCCAAGGTTCAGTGTTCTCCCGAGTGCCGCCGGCTTGAACAAAGAACTGGAATTTCTGGCTGGCTTTTAGGTGCTCCTGTCTTAGCAAATTCTGTCTCTGGCCTATGGACTTTCCTTGACTGGACGTCCCTTGAAGTCCTTCTTCACTCAAAGAGTGATTAACACATGGAATTCACTGCCACAGGAGGTGGGGGCGGCTACAAGCATAAACAGCTTCAAGAGGGAATTAGATAAACGTATGGAGCTGAGGTCCCTCGGTGGCTATTAGCCACAAGGTATAGATAGGAACTCTCAGTCTGGGGCAAGTGATGCTCTGTATTCTTGGTGCTTGGAGGGGGCAACAGTGGAAGGGCGTCTAGTGCCCTGCCCGCACTGCTGGACGTCCTGAGGGCACCTGGTGTTTTTGACCACTGTGTGACTCAGAGTGTTGGACTAGATGGGCCACTGGCCTGATCCAACATTGGCTTCTCTTATGTTCTTGTGTTTTCTTATGATGTCTACTTGCTTACACCATAAGAAGCTGACCACTCTAGCTTCTCTATATACTGTCTCTCTGTTTCCCGTCTTTTAGTTGGCCGTAGCTTTTGGTATACATTTATGTTTCACACAAATAAATTATAATTTTTGAGTAATAACTCATGTTTTGTGCAGCACTTGGATTGGGTCCTTTATAGTGGGGCGGGGGAAGCAGACCTCCAGCTGCTGAGGTCCATTTTGCATGCTCCCCCTTTTTGGGTGTGTGTGTGTGTGTGCTCCCTATTGGCAGCTTTTCAGTTTTAGGATGTCACATGCATGAAGTTGCCTTCTGCTGAATCAGGCCCTGCGTCCATTAAGGTCTACTCAGACTGGCAGCGGCTCTCCAGGGTCTCAGGCGGAGGTCTTTTCCATCACCTCCTGCCTGGTCCTTTTAACTGGAGATGCCGGGGATTGAACCTTGGGGCTCTTTAGCTTGGAGAAATGATGGCTGACGAGTGACACGATCGAGGTTTATGAGATGATGCATGGGACAGAGCAGGTGGGGAAAGAGGTACTTTTCTCCCTTTCTCACAAGACAAGAACTCGTGGACACTCGATGAAATTGCTGAGCAGTCGGGTTAGAACGGATAAAAGGAAGTCCTTCTTCACCCCAAAAGAGATTAACGCATGAAATTCACTGCCACAGGAGGTGGTGGCGGCTACAAGCATGGCCGGCTTCAAGAGGGGATTGGATAAACATCTGGAGCAGAGGTCCATCAGTGGCTATTAGCCACAAGGTATAGATAGGAACTCTCAGTCTGGGGCAAGTGATGCTCTGTATTCTTGGTGCTTGATGCGGGGGGCAACAGTGGGAGGGCTTCTAGTGTCCTGGCCCCACTGCTGGACCTCCTGAGGGCACCTGGCATTTTCGGCTGCTGTGTGACAGAGAGTGTTGGACTGGAGGGGCCATTGGCCTAATCCAACATTGGCTTCTCTTATGTTCTTATCACACAGCCCCTTTTCTTTGCTGTGCTTTCCTGTGTTGTACTGTGTAGTGCTTATCTGAAGAAGTGAGCAGTGACTCCCAAAAGCTCCTGCCCTGCCCCAAATTCTGTTAGTCTTTCAGGTGCTCCTGGACTCTGGTTCTTTTCGACTGCTACAGACAGATTAACATGGCTACCTATCTTGATCTGTTTCTATGGAAGGCACCGGATTTATCTGTACAGAATCAGAAGAAGTGAGTGGTGACTCCCGAAAGCTCCTCTCCTGCCACAAATTTTGTTGATCTTTAAGGTGCTCCTGGACTCTTGCTCTTTTCTGCTGCTACAGACAAACACAGCGCCAGCAACCTATCTTGATCTATCTGCAAGCCCAGAGTCAATAATAAACTGCAGGCCTGCTCCCCCGGCTGTTGTATGTTTACCCTGCCTTTCAACCGTTCAAAAATATTGTTCCTGGAGCAGCTTCCAGTAGTTAGGCAAACACAAGTGTAACTTTTTTGAGATCTTTGGTCAGACATGATGGAAGAATGTTTGGCTGCTGCTTCCTCTCCCTCCGACTTTGCTAATGGCAGTGGCATGATGTTGTGGTTAGAGCGTCGGTCTTGGGGATCTGGGTTCGAATTCCCACTCTGCTGTGAAGTTTCCTGGTCAGTCACACATGTTTTCCAGCTGAGGATTACCAGGTCCGACCTGGCCAGTAGCAGGGGATGGGGTGTAGAGTTTCCAGATCCGGATTTGGGGATTGAGCCTGGGGAGGACAGGGACCTCAGTGGGGCACAATTCTATGGAGTCCACCCTCCAAAGCAGCCATTTTCTCCAGGGGAACTGATCTCTGTAATCCGGAAATGAGCTGTAATTCCAGGGAATCCCCAGGTCCCACCTGGAGGCTGGTGTCCCTAGCTAACCTACTTCGTAGGGTTGTGGTGCGGGTTGAAGTGTTGAGTGGTCAGTTCTACAACTGATTTCCGTCAGCTTTGCCCGTGTTTTCTGACATACCGCTTTCTTTCTTTTGCAAAGATGGGGTGGAAACGGAGAAGCCAAGACTCCCCGCCTTCTTGAGGTGCTTCTCCTGGAGCAGAAGGAGCCAGAAGACCACAGGCTGTTTGGGTGAACCTGCAGACGCCTCTGGGGACGGTACAGCTGCTTGCGGGATTTTGTGTAGAGCGCTGAAGTAGGATGGTGCCGTCCGGGGAAGGTGCAGGTTGTGTCCTGGTGGTCAGGGACGAGAGATCACGGGACAGGCTGGAGTTCTGTGATTCGTGTTTAGGGAAAATAAATCTTTAATTATCCAGTGTGTAACAAATTATTAAAGTTGTTTCCTTTGAAGTCAATTGGTCTCAAATCTTTCTGACAGTCAGACCATTTCACTCCAGGGCCGATTTCGCACTGGCCAGTTGCCTCTCGTTCTCTCCGGAATTTCCCCTCCCAGTTTCCTTTGGAGTATTTTCTTCATTTCCCCACTTGGAACCTCAGCCCTTTCGATATAGTGTGACGAAAGGTTTTCTCCAAAAAAATTTAGAAACTCCCACAATGAAAGGCAGGCGAGTGAGCGTGTTTTCATTTTGGGTTCTCCCCTGGAGCAAACAGGAAAATCCTCTAAAAACAGGATTTGTTTGCTCCGGGGAAACTCCGGTGCAGCAGGGCGATACTCCAGAGCAAAACATGAGCCCGGAGCAACTGGTGTGAAATCGACCAGAAGCTCCGGTGCAAGCATGAGGGCAAACCTGGGGCAAACGCTAGTGCGAAATCGGCCAAGGTTTCCTCAGACGAGACCTTACACCTGTCGTATTTTTTCCCTGCGACTTTTTCCTGTTCCCTCTTCCATTCTAACTGACATCGTTTTGTGAAAAGCAGCTAGGCGCACCTGAAGCAGTCTAGAAAGGACTTTTAGAGGGCAGCACGTAAGCTGCTTTTCACAAAATGATGTCAGTTAGAATGGAAGAGGGAACAGAAAAAAGTTGCGGGGGGGGGGGGGGGTGGAAGTGAAAGGTGTGAGGTCTCCTGAGGAAACCTTGAGTGAAACGGTCTATTTGAGCACTCTACAGTCAGAAAGATTTGAGACCAATTTACTTCAAAGGAAACAACTTTAATGATTAGTAACTCACTGGATAATTAAAGAAGATTTATTTTCTCTAAACAACATGTAATTGGAGCATGGAATGCGTTCCTGGATGCCTGATGATCTTCGCTTATGACCCTTTTCAAACTGCCTTTGTATTCTGTTTTAGTAACTGGTCGCTAATGGGTTTTTCCCTGTCGTTTCAGACAGAGCCATTTTAGTAACTGGCTGCTAGTGGAATTAATTTGCCCGTTCATACAATTTGCATTGGGTTAGCAAAGCCTGGTTGAGCCGCTTTTGAGGGAAATGGCTGTTTTCCATTTTCAACCCCTTTGTTGCGCTTCTGGATCGCTCTGGTGTGCTGTTTAAAATGCCCGTAGCACTTCCCCCTCGCCCTTTTTTGCCATGTGATCTTCCTCAGACTGAAGTGCGATAGCAGCACCATTGAGACTCATTGACTCATCTCAATGGTGCCGCTATAACACTCACCTTAGAATGTTTTTTAACAAGTCTGAGGAAGATCGCGTGGTGCAAAAGGGCGGGGGAAAGCAGCACTGTTTGAAATGACCGTAGCGCTTCAGAGACGGTTCATTAACGGAAGGAAATTTGCTGTTATGAACCCCCCTGTCCTTGTATCGCTTTATTCGAAACTGAGCCAACAACGGATCACATCTGGTTTAGAACAGTAATGTGGAAAGGGCCTTAGTTTTTAAAGTTTCATCAGGGTTCTAACAATCATGGTATGTTGAGTTTTGCTGGCAAGACAGCGGCTTTCCAGAGTTGAGGGGCCAATCAGGATCTGGGCGTCACAGCAGTTTTTAAAGAACGACAAATGCGTTAGAAGTGGCGTCGGCAGCCACAGGATGCATCCATGGCCTCTGTCACTTGTATTTTGGCCCTTAGGAATCTTGCTGTCATGCAGTCCTATTTTCAAAGCTCAATATGTTTGGATGGGTATTTTGTGCAAACGCAGTTCTGAAGCTGAGAAAATAAAGTTGGAGAGGCTTCACACCCTAGAAGATGTTGGTTTGGTTGTGGAAATCAAAGAGTTCCCCATAGATTCCTGTCACATTTTCTGTTGACATGGCTTCCTTACAAGACTTCTGGGAATTGTAGTCCCATAAAATTGCTGAGGCCTACCAGAAATGTCTTTAGATATCCTAGATGCTAATGCTGCTTTTGAGGGATCAGCATGACATTTCTGGGTGCCCTAGTGCGGAAGATGGTTCTGTTGGAACCTATCCTGATTCAGCGGACTGGAAACGAGTTAAACTGCTCGTACACATGCCCTCATTGAGTTTTACGTTTCCCCCACCAATACAGATGGCCTACAAGAGGCAGAAGAAGGCGTCGCTTTGACCAACCTGGCACCAAATGGGAATTGTGAAGAACTCTGTGGAATGGCAGGCACTTAGAACCTGCGGTAGAGTCAGGCCTGGATAAGACTGAGGAGCCATACAATGCAAGAAAACAGGGCAGAAGGCAGGCCTCTTTGGAGAAGGCATCCGGGAATCGACCCGTTATATCTTTGAGGACAGTTTTTGCATGTTCTGGAAGGATCCCCTTTTCTAACCCCATTTTCACGCCAGAACGAGAAGCAGTCAAGCAATGATGGGCGACTTTTCACCATTGCAGACTGCGCTGGAATTGTGTGGGAAGCCCAAGAGGGACATGGTGGAAGTTGCATATTGGTTTAACAGCCATGGCTGGCCTTGTGCCTCAACCGGGGGAACGTGTTCCTCTTACCATATCTGTGATTCCATTGCTTTGGTTTTCAAATTGTGTGATGGTCTTGTTCTGAAACCACTGTCAAAGGTGAAGATAACCCCGTCAAACTTGAAAAGCGTGTGTCTGAGCATTTCGAAGCATTTCGCTTGGGTAGAAAGAAAGGAACAATGATTTATTTTTTTTAAAAAAAGGTCTTTCCCACTTCTGTTTGCCGTCTTTTCAACTCAGCTCCCAGACGACTAGAAACTTGTTTTTTTATTTTTATTATAAAGCTGGAATCTAAGCAACCAGTACTGTGTGGGACCATACGTAGCAGGCTGTGTCTCTTGGATTTCTACACAGTGTGAGCTATCTACGCATGTTTTCAAGACTGATGGCCAATCTCTCATAACAAGTGGAATTCAAAAGCATATGTTGAATCTACCTCATCCTCCTCGAAGGCTGCACTCTCCTTTGTGACCAATTAGTGGCTGGAAGAGAGTGCTATGGAGGAGAAAGAAGGAACTGGGCCCCAAGTCTTCTTGCCAGAGGAGTCCGAAACCAAAACAGCTGAGAAGATGGCCAGAAAGCCCAGAAAAGCAGCAGGTGGCTTTTCTATCATGAAATCTCTATGAAAGCTCACATTTAACTTCCAGAAAGCAACGTCCTTCTTCTCTCAGAACAAAATAATTCCTTTGCCGGGGGGGAGCCAGTGGGGACCTGGGTTTTCTGTCTGCCTTCGTGCCCAGTAGTATGGATTTCCGTCTGCTCGGGGGTCTCATTACAAACTGCTTCTGTCCCTCATCCCCCCCCCCAATGTATGGATCCTGGACTCATTTAGTAAGGCCCCCCAAAATAAAGGCAGAACGTACCACTTAGATCATTGTCATCTATTTACATTTCAGCAGCTGTCATACATGATAGTATACTGACAATTTTTGCTGACTTGGAACTTCTAGTCTGTCTGCAGGCAGCTAGGCCTGTGGCCGGTGATTACAGTCTGGAGTGCTTTACATTTTAGTATTCGTTATTTGTTCCACAGATATCTTTACCATTTAAACTTTAAGGACAAACTAAACTCTGGTGACACAGGCCATGCAGTCCTTTACGTACCACAAACATTTACAGCAGCTGAACAAAGTTAAGAGTCGAATGGCGACTTTTAAGACATTGGACTCGTAACTATGTTCTATTGCTTCAGTCCGACATGGCTACCTACCTTGATCTATCATTATAGCAGTTGTACCCGGTTGTTAGAGCTGCAAATTCTTTAATTGTTGAAGGTCAAACCAGTTTAATTTCCTGCTCAGTTTATAGGATTTTCATATGTCTGGCCTTAGGGGTTTGCCGTATCTGGGTTCATCGTGACCTGGCTGGAAGTGGAGTTCTGAGAAGATTTAAAATCTTGATTTTTTTAATGAGCTGAACAACTAATAAACAGTAAATATGGAAACAGACCTTGGAGGGCTGCAGGGGGGGAAACCTTAACCAAAGCTGTGCTAGATTTCGCTACATTTGGGAAAGCAGTATACAGGTGGTTGCCTGATCATAGGAAAGATCTAGTAGATCTAAAAAGGGTGCAGGAAAGGGAAGCTAAAAATGATAAAGAGGTTTGAGTACCTTTGCTGTGAGAAAAGGCTGAAGAGTTGGGGGCTTTTCAGTTTAGAGAAAAGATGACTTGGGGTGGTGAGAAATGATGTGCCAGAGGTTTTTTGTTTTTTTTTAAACAATTTATTCAGTTTTTTAACAGTGTATAAAATTGAACAAACCAAAAATAATTTTCATATTAAATTCTGATTGAACCAACTTAATAACCATTCTAATACAACCAATTGAAGAACTTGGACCAAATAAAGATGGGGTCTACGTTACAGTTTGAGTTTAACAAATAACTCAATCTATCCAATTCCGCCCACTCCACTAGTTTATCTATAATGTCCACTCTTCCTGGTAGGGATGATGATTTCCATAGCTTTGCCCGTGTTATACACGCCGCCGTTAGGATATAAGCTATTAATTTTGTATCTACACTTAGCATGTTGTCTACAAACATATTTACATGATGTGCCAGAGGTTTATAGAATTATGCACAGGATGGAGAAAGTAGATAGAACTTTATCCCTGTCCTGTAACACGAAAATGTGGGGCCACATGGTGAAGTTGTTGGATAAGAGAACCAGGCGAGACCAAAGTCACCGTATTTTTCGCTCCATAAGACGCACTTTTCCTCCCCCAAAAAGGGGGGGGGGGAAGTGTGTGCGTCTTATGGAGCGAATATGGAGCTTTTCTTACCTGTAACAGGGCTCTTTCTTCAGCCAGAACGCAGGGGAACGCCATTCAGGCTGGCATCCCAGCCTTCCCCGCCCCTCCCAGCTGGGCCTGACCTGTTAAGACTTAAAAGGGAAACGGCAGGGAAAACCCCACCAGGTTAAGTACTCTTTCCCTTTAAGTGCTTTTCCCCTTTAAGACAGCCAGCAGCAGAAAGCCCCGCCCACAGATTAAGCTCCAGTGGCTACTTTGCACAGAAAGGGCTGGCTTTGCATGGCATGCCGACGTCTCTCTTCTTTCCGTTCTCTATCTTCCTTCCTTCCTTTCTTTCCTTTTTTATCTGTCTGTCTTTCTGTCTCTCTCTCTGTCCCCACCTTTCTTTCTTCCTTTCTCTTTCTCTCTCTCTCTCCTCCTCCTTCCTTCCTTTATCTCTCTCTCTCTCTCTGTTTCATTTTTTCCTGTTTTCCTCCTCTAAAAACAAGGTGCGTCTTATGATCAGGTGCGTCTTATGGAGCGAAAATACGGTAGTTCTTCTCAGAGTGTGTAACAAGCCGGTGGAACTCACTGCTCCAAGATGGGGTGATTGATGGTCGCTGGCTCAGAGGGCTTTGAAAGGTGTTGGGGCTCCGGCCAGGTGCTCCAGGTTCACCGAATTCCCAAGGAAACGATATGCAAGATCCAAGTTTGCTTACAAGGAGATTTTAATAAGCGATGATCAAGTGTACAGAAATAGCAGGCTGTTCATCTTAAAGATGCCACCGCACTCAAACTTCGTTCAGTTGCTTCAGACCACACGGCTATCCACCTGAACTGGTGCCCAAACCTAGAATGCTGCCCCCCCACACCTTCCCAAATACACTGCTGCTTTCTGTGTGGCATTTATTTTTATTCCTTTCCTTTTCTCCGCTATAGTCCTATGCTACACTGGGCAAAAAGCCAAAAGGGTGCCTGTATGCTAGGAAAATACCACTTTTCTGCAGCATCCCCCCCCCCCCCCCAATCACGTTGCAGCCAACTCATCGCAACACCTCATGGGATTTTCAAGGGCGGAGATTTCAGAGGTTCTGTTGCTTGCCTCCATGTCACAACCCTGGACTTCCTTGGTAGTCTCCCCTCCAGATACCAACCAGGGCCAACCCTGCTTAGTTTATAAGATCTGATAAGATTGGGCTAGCCTGGTCATCTGGGTTAGGGGAAAGTGCCACCAAGTTGCAGACAAATTATGGCAAACCCAGCATGGTTTTCAAGGCAATTTTTTAAAAAGTTGGTTTGCCATTGCCTACCTCTGCTAGAGCAACCCTGGACTTCCTTAGTGGTCTCCCATCCAAGTGCTAATCAGGGCAAACACCACTTACTTTCTGAGATCTGATGAGATCAGGTTACCTCGGGCTATCCAGGACAGGGCAACACGTTGTTACCACTAAGTACGTACCACAGAGTGCTTTCCTGTTCATACACAGATATATGCATGCGTGCATGCTACAGATCAAATGTATCCCTGCCCGACTGCAGAGAGTTAATAGAAATTAGAAGAAGAGTTGGATTCATACCCCACCCTTCACTTGGAGTCTCAGAGTGGACTGCAAGGAGAACAAATCAGTAAATCCTAAAGAAATCAACCCTGACTGTTCCCTGGAAGGCCAGATCCTGAAGCTGAAGCTCCAATACTTTGGCCACCCAATGAGAAGGGAGCACTCCCTGGAGAAGATTCTGATGCTGGGAAAGATTGAAGGTAGGTCAAAGAAACAGGGGACGGCAAAGGATGAGATGGCTAGACAGTGTTAATGTGACGGACATGAAGTTGAACAAACTCCAGAGGACAATGGAGGACAGGAGGGCCTGGTATGATGTGGTCCATGGGGTCGCGAAGACTGAACAACAACAAAGCAAAAGACTGAACAACAAAAAATAATAATTTTATCATGTTGATTGTATTTTATCTGTTTTAATGCTGTAAATCAACCCAGCAGGGTTGGGCGATTCAGAAAACAACAACAACAACAATAGTAATAATTTCACGTTGAATTTCTGCCTACACAGAAATAATGCAAAAGGGGAAATGGAAAGAGTTGGCTTAAGAAAGAGCCTTTACTACTTGCAGCTGTGGTTGCCAGCTCCAGGTTTGGAAATACCTAGAGATTTGGGGGGCAAAGCCCGAGGAAGGCAGGGTTTGGGGAGGGACTTCAATGGGTCATCATGTCACAGAGTCCACCCTCCAAAGCAGCCATTTTAGCAAGGGGAACTGAGCTCTAGTCTGGAGAGGAGCTGTAATAGCAGGAGCTCTCCAGCCACCACCTGGATGTTGGCAACCCCACTCGCAGCCCACCAGGGAAGTGGCTCTGGATAGGCAGCTCAAGAAGCCAGATGCAGAAGCGTTGCCAGCTCTGGCTTGGGAAATTCCGGGAGATTTGAGGGTTGGAGCCTGGGGAGGGAGGGTGGGGTTTGTTTGGGGAGGGGCCTCAGGGGGACAGGGTCCGCCCTCCAAAGCAGCTTTGTTTCCAGGGGAGGCTGGGGAGCTGATCTCTGTTATAATTATATGGTTTATAATTATATAGTTTACTTATTGAAATAATTAAATATAAACAAACAAACAATATAGTTGATTCTAATTAACTGATCGGAGATCCGTTATAATTCCGGGAGATGTCCAGGAAACACCTGGATGTTGGCAACGCCTCAAAGTGGGTGTCCTCTCCAGTGCCTGATTGCCAGAGCCCCAGGATAGTCGCGTTCCGAGGGCGCCCGCCTCTCCCCTTCCCTCTTCCCCACATCCCGGTCGGCTTCCCGCGCGGCTTCCCCCGAATCAGGCGTTCGATTAGGACAGCCCCGCCGGTTTCCGTTGCCAGGGAGAAGGGCCCTGAGGGGGCGAGGTCGCCGACGGGGTAGTAATGCGTCACTTCCGGGGTGGCTTGAGGACGCGACGGAAGCGGTTAAGGAGCTTGGTCACGGAGTGCTACTGTGAGGGGCGCCGCGCTGCCAACGACCCGCCAACCGCTGTTGCTGCTGCTGCTCCCCCGAGCCGGCCGCGCCACGCCGGCACCATGATCACTTCCGCCGGTGAGTCGGCGCGGGCGGGGTCCGGGCCGGCCAGACGCCAAGGCCCCGGTTGTGTTTTCCGCTGAGTCAGGCCGGGCCCCCGAGTGGCCCTTCTGTGGCCCCGCCGCTCCCCTCCGCCCCACTCCCTCTGGGGGTTCCCGGCCGCGCACGCGCGCCTTTTGCTCCTTGGTCCTGCGGTTGCCAACTCCCGCCTGGGGGATTCCTGGAGACTCGAGGGCGGGGCTTGTGGAGGGATTAATAGCTTCCGACTGATTGGACGACACCCTCGGCTTGTCTCTCTCTCTCTCTCTCCCCCCGGGGTGGGCTTGTCAACTCCAGGGAGGGGGGTTCCTGGAGATTTGGGGGGTGTGGAGCCTGGGGAGGATGAGTCTTTTTCGGGCGGGGGGGGGATCCTCACTGGGGTATCATGCAGTCCAGTCCACCCTCCCAAGCTGCCATTTTCTCCAGGGCAGGGGTGGGCAAAATTGTTCAGCAAAAGAGCCACCTAGAGCAGGGGTGGCCAAACTTGCTTAACGTAAGAGCCGCATAGAATAAACATCAGATGTTTGACAGCCACAAGGCATGAACAAATATCACCTGCTTTCATTGGAAAATAAGCAAATTTGCTTTTTATTGACATTAAACGAGACTGCCAAAGATAATAACAAAAGGGGTAAAAGCAGATATGGATAATGATATTAATTTGTCTAATGATATTTGTTTGCTAATGATATCTAGCTTCCCCAGCCGCCCTGCTGGGAGCCACATAATATATGTGAAAGAGCCACATGCGGCTCCCGAGCCACAGTTTGCCCACCCCTGCTCCAGGGGAACTGATTTCTGTAGTCTGGGGGCTGGTTGGAGGTCTAGGAGAGCTCCAGGCCCCTCCTGGAGGTTGGCAAGCCTTTTTGCATGGATGACTTTGGGCCAGTCGTTCTCATCTTAAGCTCTCTTGTGGAGCTCCTGTGAGGACATCATGTCGGCCATCCTGAGCTCTTTGGAAGACAGGCAGAATAAAGGATAACCGGGCAAGAGATGTGAACTGAGTTAAATGATGAGCCAAAGAGGTTGAGAGCAGTGTTCCCTCTAAGCTGAGTTAGTGTGAGCTGGCTCACAGTTTTTTAGCCTCCAGCTCCCACATTTTTGTCTCAGCTCAGGAAGGATGGCTCCAGAGCAGACTAATTTATGCAGCAGCCAAATCGCTCGCTCACAACTTTAATGCCAGTCGCTCACAAAGCAGAATTTTTGCTCACAAGACTCCACAGCTTAGAGGGAGCATTGATTACAATCAATCTCCAGTCTCTCCTCGTTACATTGGGAGGACAGTGGGTAGTATTCTGTCCCATTTTTTATTTTGTATGAACAAGGTATATCTTTATTTGGTTCATGGAGATACGTATCCTTAATTTGGACAGATGTGGTGTAGATGTGTGTACGTTCCTTTAAGAGAACAGTTGTGGGGTGTCTATAAGTTGGATGTAAAAACTGGGAGTGAAGGCAGCTGTAGAAATGTGTTTTAACGAGTATTTGCCTGAGACCTTCATAAACAGATTCTGGGATTTGACTTGGAGGTATTATTGAACAGACATAACAGCAGGGCACACCAAAGCTGGAAAATTCACATACTGAGTTTTTCTCATAGAATGGCAACCGCACATGGCGCGACCTTCCTTTACTCATGGCTGGATTGTCAAAGCTGCAACAACTTAATAGGGCTTGTATGCACATTTAGGTGACTGCATGTGTGTATTTGCTGTGATGTATGTGGAAGGCTTGATTATTTAGGATTCCTACAACTGGAAACTGGCTGAGAAAGTAATGGAGAGGACTAGTTTCCTCTTTTCCTTGTCTCTGCTGGTCTTCTCCCTTCTCGTTACCTGGAAGGACCTATTTTAGCCTTTTCAAGACATTTAGAGGATCAGGGACTTGGAGCTGCTAAGGATAGAGTGATGCTGATTCTTTGTGGCTCACTATTGCTTACACTCCGTTTACACCCAGTGTGGACGCCAAACGCCTAATATCAGTTCTTCCCTCTTCCATGCTATCTTGACAATAACCATGCGAAGTAGGTTGGTTGAGACTGTGTCACGGACCCAAGGTCACCCAAAAGCCTCCATGGCAGAGTGGGGATTCCTTCATAACATAAGACAAGAAACAGAGGGAAAAGAAAGAGAGTGGGAAGAGAATTCACTTGCCACAGGAGGTGGTGGTGGCTACAAGCATGGACCGCTTCAAGAGGGGATTGGATAAACATCTGGAGCAGAGGTCCATCAGTGGCTATTAGCCACAAGGTGTAGATAGGAACTCTCAGTCTGGGGCAAGTGATGCTCTGTATTCTTGGAGCTTGATAGGGGGGGCAACAGTGGGAGGGCTTCCAGTGTCCTGGCCCCGCTGGTGGACCTCCTGAGGGCACCTGCTATTTTTGTCCAGTGTGTGACAGAGTGTTGGACTGGATGGGCCATTGGCCTGATCCAACATTGGCTTATCTAATGTTCTTATCTTCTTAAAGATGACTGGGGGCTCCACCACTTTCCCTTCTCCCTCTGCTGATCTTTGTGCGAGGGCTCAAACCCAATTTCAGCGTGTTGCCGCTGGAGGGGGAGATCTTACTTGTGCCCTGCGGCATGTGCTTAATGCATTCTGCAAAATGCTGAGTAATATCATCATGCCAGAGATCCGAAGACCAAGTGAGCCTTGCGCTTGCTGCAGGAGAGTCAGAGGAGGTGCCTTTGGGCCTGATATCTGACTCAGCAGGAAATAGCTGGGCCCTTTTTTAGTCCAGGGGCCTACGAGGCCTTCAGCACCCTCGTAAGAGAGAGCCCAGCTTATCCATGGCGGCTTTGCACATGAGTATGATGTTTGGCCAGGGTCTGAGAGAGGAGGAAGGGACGTTTGCATCGGCCGCCATTCTCTTCTTTGTTTCTCTGTCCTGGTACCAACTTTCCTTCTTCGTTGTTGGAACTGCATGGTCCCAGCCACCGATCATTCTGCAGAACAAATCCACAGAAGTTAAACTATGTAAGATTTTGTTAGTTTTGGTATTAAGAGAACACACACACATAGAATTGCAGAGTAGGAAGAGGCTATAAAGAGCGTCTCATCTAGAGATGTAAAAGTTCCGGAAATTTTGAAGCTTGGGAAAAAACCCCAGTTTTCCACCGGGTTTTTTTTTTGGAAAAATTGAAAAAAGTGCCATATTAGCACTTCTTTTTTTCCTTTCCAGATTGAAAGTCATTCTGTTAGTTTAGGAACATAAAATATGACTATGGACAATTTTACTTGGCATGAAATTACCACAACTAGCATATTAAAAATATAGTGTATCCAAACAATTATTACAAACAGAATTTACTTTTTGAGTAATATTTATTTGTAATTGTAACAAATGATTCCCCACTCTTCATACGCAGCCAGCTGGATGACCTTGAGTCAGTCACAATTCTTTCAGAGCTGTTCTCTCAAGAGCAGTTCACTCAAGAGCTCTCTCAGCTCCACCAACGTGAGACTCCAAGTGTAGGGTGGGGTGTATATCCAATTTCTTTTTCATCATCTTGTGATTTTCATGTTATGCCTCCGCAGGCTATTTTAAAGTCCCCCCTATGTGTGCTGCCTGGGGGACAGTTGTTATCTATTTCCCAACTTGCCTTGGAGTGTAAGGTATAGATTTCAAGTCTGCTTGCAATAGGGACTCAGGCTTTAGTAACTGGTATTGTGTATTTTTCAGAAGCTTTGAAAGGGGCTGTCTCTGTTGACATCAGCCAGTTTCAGGTTACATCACAGTTTAAATTCAAAACACATACACTTTCCCCTTTGAGCACAGTGTCTGTCCTGCCATTACTACCTTCTGGCTCCTCAGATGTTCAGTATGCGTTCCTACCCCACATTTTTAAGAACATAAGAGAAGCCAATGTTGGATAGGCCAATGGCCCACCCAGTCCAACACTCTGTCACACAGTGGCCAAAAAGACCAGGTGCCATCAGGAGGTCCACCAGTGGGGCCAGGACACTAGAAGCCTTCCCACTGTTGCCCCCCCCCCCCGCACCAAGAATACAGAGCATCACTTGCCCCAGACTTAGAGTTCCTACCTATACCTTGTGGCTAATAGCCACTGATGGACCTCTGCTCCATAGGTTTACCCAATTCCCTCTTGAAGCCGTACATGCTTGTAGCCGCCACCACCTCCTGTGGCAGTGAATTTCACGTGTTAATCACTCTTTGGGTGAAGAAGGACTTCCTTCTATTTGTTCTAACCCGACTGCTTAGCAATTTCATGGACTGCCCCCGAGTCCTTGTATTATGAGAAAGGGAGAAAAAGACTTCTTTCTCTACCTGCTCTGTCCCATGCATAATCTTGTAAACCTCAATCATGTCACCCCCTCAGCCATCGTTTCTCCAAGCTAAAGAGCCCCAAGCGCTTTAACCCTTCTTCACAGGGAAAGTGTTCCATCCCCTTAATCATTTCAGTTGCCCTTTTATGCACTTTCTCCAATGCTATAATATCCTTTTTGAGATGTGGTGACCAGAACTGTACGCAGTACTCCAAATGAGGTTGCGCCATCGATTTATACAGGGGCATTATGAGTGGCTGATTTGTTTTCAGTTCCCTTCCTAAAAATCTCTAGCATAGCATTGGCCTTTTTTATTGCAGTCTCACACTGTCTCGACATTTTCAGTGAGTTATCTACTACGACTCCAAGATCTCTCTCTTGGTCAGTCTCTGCCAGTTTGGGCCCCATCAACGTGTATTTATAGTTAGGATTTTTGGCCCCAATGTGCATCACTTTGCACTTGGCCACACTGAACCCCATTTGCTGCACTGACGGCTACTTGCCCATCCTCGACAGTGGCTCACAGTCCTCCCTGGTTTTTACGACCCTGAACAATTTTTTGTCATCTGCAGATTTAGCCACTTCACTGCGTACTCCCAATTCCAAATTATTAATAAACAAGTTAAAAAGCATCGGACCGAGTACTGATCCCTGTGGTACCCCACTGCTTACCACCCTCCACTGACAAAATTGCCCATTTATACTCACTCTCTGTTTCCTATTAATTAGCCAGTTTCCGATCCACAAGAGGACTTGTCCTTTTATCCTATGACTGTTGAGCTTACTTAGGAGCCTTTGGTGAGGAACTTTATCAAGAGCTTTCTGGAAGTCAACAATGTTCCCTCTAAGCTGTGGAGTCTTGTAAGCAAAAATTGTACTTTGTGAGCGACTGGCATTAAAGTTGTGAGCGAGCAATTTGGCTACTGCATGATTTAGTTTGCTCTGGAGCCATCCTTCCTGAGCTAAGACAAAAATGTGTGAGCTGGGGGCTAAAAATCTGTGAGCTAGCTCACACTAACTCAGCTTAGGGGGAACATTGAAGTCAAGGTAAACAACATCTATCGGGTCCCCCTTGTCCACATGTTTGTTCACTCCCTCAAAGAACACGAAGAGGTTAGTGAGGCAAGATCTTCCATTACAGAACCCATGCTGAGTCTTCCTCAATACTCCATACTTGTTTTCCCTTACCCATTTTTGTTTGTATTTGCTATCAACAGGGAAAGAGTCCTGGTGTGTTAAACTTGCTCAGCATAGAGAAGTTGAGACAGAGGGAAGATGCAATCAGTCTGTTGTATGGAACAGGGCGAAGGCTGCTGCTCCAGAGAGCAAGACAAACTGGCTTAAATTCCAGATTGGTAGATTTTATTTATCTATTTATTTAACTTACACCCCGCCCTCCCCGCAAGCAGGCTCAGGGTGGCTTACATTGGTTAAGAACCATTAAAATCCACATAAAAAACATTTCAACCTTTCAGTTACAAACATAAAGGTGCTGCAGTGTATCCTTAGTTACAAGATGGTGTGCTGAAGAGCGCATACGGTTTTTACAGTTTTTTTGCTCCATAATCTCCATAATTCTGCGGTGGCACAGGCTAGATGTCAAAGATGACAGAGATGAAGGGCCAGGATCCGCGCTACAGTTGTTGGTGGTTGTAGTGAGGGCGGCTCCTTAATTGAAAGCCTGGTGGAAGAGCTCTGTCTTGCAGGCCTTGTGGAACTGTAAGAGGTCCTGCAGGGCCCTGATCTCTTCCGGGGGCTTGTTCCACCAGTATGGAGCCGCTACTGAAAAGGCCCTGGCCCTCGTAGAAGCAAGCCTGGCACCCTTGGGGTGCGGGAGGGTCCGTCGGTTTTGTGATCCCGACCGTAGTGCTCTCTGGGGTATACATGGGGAAAGGCAGTCCCTCAGGTGTGTCGGACCCTGGCCATCTAGGAGAAGCTGCTTAACAGCGGCAGAAATTTGACAATGGAACCAGTTACCTGTGAGATGGTGGAACTCTCCCTCACTGGACCTTTTCAGGCAGGGGAGTTGACCTTACCTGTGCCCGGAGCTCTGGCTTTGGATTTCCTGTGCTAAGCAGGTGGTTGGACTCGATGGCAGACAGAACTCCCTTTTAATGCAGAGACTCTGTGGAACGCAGTGTTTCTAGTAGGTGGCCTATCTAGTTGGAGAGTTCTTCTCATCCTGGAGCTAAAACAGCAACATGTCTGTTTGATAACAGTATTATAGAACCAGCTTCTAACGCCTGATGTTTGTAATAGGTTTTGTAACAGCAGTTAAGCAGTTTATTGCGTCCATTCTCTTTTTTGTACGTGCGTTTTAATGCTTGCGTTTTTTTTGTGCCAGCTAACAAGACCTTTCTTTTGTAGCTGGAATTATTTCACTTCTGGATGAGGAAGAGCCAGAACTCAAGGTAAATTTGTAAGCTTTCCTTCGGACTTCAGAGAAAAATCAGATGTGAAGGGTTTGCAGGCTGAGGATGGGAACTTTAAAAGGAACTGCTTCCTGTTTTTACTTTTGAACAACTGGCTGAGACAGAAGGAACGAAAACTGATCACATCCTATGTTTCTAGCCATTGATGTTGACGTGACCTTAACGTAATTCTAAAAATCCTTATTAAAAGTAAGAGGCTTGGCTGTAATGTGTGTTGCCGGGGGGGGGGGGGGGGGAGAAAACACGCACCTCTGCTGATGTTCACTGGAATCTGGTGCTACTGGATTTAAATCTAGCTGAACTAGATCCGGCATTCTTAAACTTTTTTGCAGCAAACCTTCTTGGGGTTCCAAAAGCAAAACAAAACTGACCCTTGTCCCTGGTGGACAAGTGAAGATTTAAGGGAAAGGGTCGATCTAAGGGAACTGGTTGACTGCTGTGTGAGACAGAATGCTGGACCAGATGGACTGTGAGACTGATCCAGCAAGGCTTACGCTCTTCCGAAGGCCTCCGCCTCTATGCCTGGTTGCTGGCCCTACAGAGGAACAGGTTGGCCATTCTATGAGACAGGATGCTGGACTAGGTGGACCACTGGTCTGGTCCAGCAGGGCTCTTCTTATCGGAGTGAGCCAGGCCTTTGTTGTCTCTGATTCGCTGCTTGGGAGATGACAGTTCACTCCTCTACTTCTTGCAAAGGAAGATCAAAACCCAGCTTGGGAGCAAGAAATGTGAAGGGGACGGAGTGTGACTCAGCAGCAGAGCCTCTTCTCGGCCCGCAGAAGGTCCCAGTTTCAATCCCCAGAGTCTGCAGTTAAAAGGATCAGGCAGGAGGCGATGCAGAAGACCTCACCCTGAGGCCCTGGAGAGCCGCTGCTGGTCCGAGTAGACAATACTGACTTGGATGGACCAAGGGTCTGATTCAGGAGACGGCAGCTTCAGGTGTTCCATGTAAAGGGTGGGCATGGCAGGCGTTGGATCAGTCAGGTGTTGCCAATTGGCTGTTATTTGACCGTGGTGAAATACTCTGTGAAGGGAAGAATACCATTCGATGACTGGCAGCTTACCTCTAAGAAAAAAAACCACTGTTTCCTCTGTTGGCTAGGCAGGGATAGAGATGTAAAATTTCCAGACAATTTGAAGCTCAGGAAAAAAAAACCCAGGTTTTTTTTCCGGGGGGGGGGGGGACACGGGGAACGAAAATTTTTGGAAAAAATTGAAAAAAATGCTACATTAGCACTTTTTTCCTCTTCTAGACTGAAAGTCATTCTGTTACTTTCGGATCATAAAATATGACTACGGGCAATTTTACTTGGCATGTAAAACTTCACATCTAGCATATTAAAAATATAGTGTATCCAAACAATTATTACGAACAGAATTTATTTTTTAAATAGTATTTATTTGTAATCGTAACAAATGGAGCAGCCGTCTCCTGAACTGTTTACTAGTTTATGTGGAAGAGACAAAAAAAACCCTCCACAGAACCATTTTTAAAAATCCAGAAATAACAATTATTTAAGTGGCAGTGCTTTGATGTCTGATATGTTCACGCTTTGAAGAACAAACCTCTCTCTCTATGACGGGGATTTGTAGCGTTCTCTAATAACCCGGTTCTCCCTCTCTGTCTCTTTTTAGGAATTTGCTCTTCACAAATTGAATGCTGTTGTCAATGACTTCTGGGCCGAGATTTCTGAGTCCGTAGACAAAATGTAAGACAGATGTTTTCTCCCTTGGGGATAGGGTAGTCGGTTTCTACAGAGCACACAATTGAAAAGCGTACTGTCTCTGTTTAGATCAGGTGTGTGTGGACGAGCCGATAACATTCAGGGGCTGAGAGTTGCAGGTCCACCATCCATGGGATACTAGTTGGGCTGAAATATGAAACTTGTTTTTTATTGGAAAGAGGAAATCATGGCCCCACTGCTGGACCTCCTGATGGCACCTGGTATTTTTGGCCACTGTGTTGGACTGGATGGGCCATTGCCCTGATCCAACAGTGGCTTCTCTTATGTTCTTTATGTTTTTATGAGCTGATATCCCCTCTCCCCCCACTTCCTCATCTTTTCTGCAGTGAAATCTTGTATGAAGATGTGGGCTTCCGGAGTCGTGAGTTTGCCGCTTTGGTGGCTTCAAAAGTGTTTTATCACCTGGGGGCCTTTGAAGAATCGCTCAACTATGCCCTGGGAGCTGGCAACCTCTTCAACGTCAATGACAACTCTGAATATGTGGAGACCATCATTGGTAAGTCCAAGCACGGTGAACAGGGACTTTTCAGTTTAGTGAAGAGACAACTAAAGGGGGACATGCTAGAGGTTTATAAAATTGTGCATGGGGTGGAGAGAGTTGAACAACAGAACTTCTTCTCCCTCCTCCCAAAAGACTTGAACTCGAGGGCCTCCAGTGAAGCTGATGGGCAGTAGGTTCAGGACAGACGAAAGGAAATACTACTTTACGCAGAGGGGGATTAAAATGTGGAATTCGCTGCCAGAGGATGTATTTATTTATTTATTTATTTTTGGGATTCATATCCCGCCCTCCCCGCCATGCGGCGGCTCACAACAAATACAAAAAACAGGTAATATCATAAAACCTTAAAACATTTAAAACAATTAACACTATACAGATGGCGTATCTTCAGCTCAATATATCATAGCAGTATCCAGCTGTAAACCTTATGGGCGGCCACAATGGCTGGCGGATGAGATCGAATGATCGAATCAAATGATCGGGCCAGGGCCAAGATGGAAGTGTGGGGCAGCCCTTACTTAAACGCCAGGTGGAAGAGCTCCGTTTTACAGGCCCTGCGGAATTGTAAAAGATCCCGCAGGGCCCTGATGTTATCCGGGAGCTCATTCCACCAGTGCGGGGCCACCACAGAGAAGGCCCTGGCCCTTGTCACCGCCGACCGAGCCTCTTTTGGCCCTGGAAGGACCAGAGGGTTTTGGGATCCAGACCGAAGTGCTCGCTGAGGAACATATGGGGAGAGGCGGTCCTTCAAGTAGCTAGGTCCCAGGCCATGTAGTGATGGCCAGAGGAATAAACAGCTTTACAAGGGGATTAGATAGATTCATGGAGGAAAAGTCTATCAATGGCTACTAGCCATGGTGGCTGAGGGGAACCTCCATATTCAGAGGCATGAAGCCTCCGAATCCCAGAGCCAGGAGACAACATCAGAGAAAGGCCTCAGCCTCCATACCCTGTTGTTGGCCCCCCAGAGGAACTGGCTGGCCGCTCTGTGAGATAGGATGCTGGTCTAGAGGGACCACTGGTCTGATCCAGCAGGGCTCTTCTGATGTTCTTAGGAAGGCCTCGGCCTCTCTGCCCTGTTGTTGGCCCTCCAGAGGAACTGGCTGGCCGCAGTGTGAGTCAAGATGCTGGACTAGATGGACCACTGGTCTGATCCAGCAGGGCTCTTCTGATGTTCTTAACTGTTTAAATATCTCTCTTACTTTAATCATCCAGCCTCCAACTAGAGGTCTGTGATTCAGCTTCCAAGGCTTACAGTTGTTAGTACCATATAAACACCTTGAAAACATAAGTTCAAGTTGCAGTCGTAATAGGAATTTATTTGGCTGGCATGGTTTTAGGCTTGGCAAAAGGGAATTTTTTGTTGTTGCCTTTATTTTGCACTGAGGGGATGTTGCTGATTCGAGGCTGTGCCTGTTGGTAACGTTTACAGTGAGCGCCGTGTGCTTTTCTCCCCCCCAGCAAAGTGCATCGACCACTACACCAAACAGTGTGTCGAAAACGCAGATCTGGCGGAAGGGGCAAAGAAAGCTGTCGATCCGAGGCTGGAGGGGATCGTGAACAAGATGTTCCAGCGCTGCTTAGATGATCACAAGTACAAGCAAGCCATTGGGATTGCTCTGGAGACACGCAGGCTGGATATCTTTGAGAAAACCATTTTAGAATCGGTAAGTGAAGGTGCAGAACATGAAGTTTGACCGCCGGGGAGGTGCTGTGTCTCGGAGGTAGAGCACCGACTTTGCATGCAAAAGGTCTCAGGTTCAGTCCCGAGCATCTCCTGTTGAAAGGACCAGTTGGTGGCTGATTGACATACGGGACATTCCTCTGTCCCTGAGGCCCTGGAGAGCCACTGCCAGTCTGAGTAGAGTAGACAGCCTGAACCTGAGACCTTTTGCTGCCTTTCCTTGTCGACTCAAGGCAGCTTACAAATCCAGGTTTTAAAAGTACTAAGGTGCAATGGAGCCCACAGTAACATCCCACGCCCCCAAATTTAAAGTTTGCTAAGTAACTCAGTACTGGAAAAAGCATTTGAAACAACTTCAGCTTTCTCTCCTTTTTGGTTCTTTGTTTGTGTGTCTGTATGCAGAACGATGTTCCCGGGATGCTGGCCTACAGCTTAAAACTCTGCATGTCCTTGATGCAGAATAAGCAATTCCGCAACCAAGTGCTGCGAGTTCTGGTGAAAATCTACATGAACCTGGAGAAGCCCGACTTCATCAATGTGTGCCAGGTATGGCTTCAACCCACATGCTGGGTGAACCTGGGGAAGACTTGTGATTAATCTGATTTATATGCTAGGTCTGAATATAGCAAGTGTCCAGGAGCACCTTAAAGACTAACAACATTTGCGGGAGGGTAGGAGCTCTCTTGAGTCGCTGCTCACTTCTTCAGGTACCTGAAGAAGTGAGCAGCGACTCACAAGAGCTCCTCCCCTGCCATAAATTTTGTTAGTCTTTGAGATGCTCCTGGACTCTTGCTTTTTTTCCTGCTCCTACAGACAGACTAACACGGCTACCAATGTTCCCTCTAAACTGTGGAGTATTGTGAGCAAAAAATCTACCTTGTGAGCTACTGGCGTCAAAGTTGCAAGAGAGTGATTTGGCTCCTGCATAAAATCAGTTTGCTCTGGAGCCATCCTTCCTGAGCGAAGACAAAAATGTGTGAGCAAGAGGCTAGAGAACAGTGAGCTGGCTCACACTAACTCAGCTTAGAGGGAACACTGACGGCTACCCATCTTGATAGGTCTGAATACATTACTGTTGGTAAAAATATATTTAAGCAGAGTAAAAATCGTTACGCATCAGCAGAGCACAGATTGAGAGACGGAGTCCACGTGTATTTGAAAGGTAAAAGTTTACTATAAACCTAACACGGGGAAAGGTAAACGGGATGCAAAATAACAACCGAACTCGATTCCTACATCTTTACAGCAAGAGAGATAAAACCGGAATGGCGTCTCCTTCTCTAAGTAAGACGAAAGGCAGGAAGGAGAAACCATAATATGTTAAATACCTGATACGTGGTTTTCCAATCAGAGAGCGAAGGTTCTTACAAAGTTCCCGGGCTTTCGGTTGTGTAAGCCGATTGGATACAAACAAACATGTGACTTCCTGTTGACTAATACAAACAACATTAACCCTGTAAATACTGAAGTGTTTTAAACTTGTTATACAGTTACCCAGAGGGAAGCCCTGATGGTTTCAGTGGAGTTCCATGTGCTTAGGATTGGTATCCACACAGTTCAGTGTCGGAAAGTGCTGTCAAATCCCAGCAGGCTTAGGGCGACTCCGCAGGTTTTTCAACGCAAGAGGCACTCAGAGGTGATTTGCCATCGCCTGCCCCTGCATAGCAACCCTGGAGTTCCTTGGTGGCCTTCCGTCCAAATAGTAACCAACTCAGATCTCAGAAACTAAGCTGGATCAGCCTTGGCTAGTAATTGGAAGGGCGACCTCCAAGGGATACTAGGGTCGTGATGCATAGGCAGGCTGTGGCGAACCACCTCTGAAATGTCTCTTGCCCGAAAAACAAGTCTAGCTCGCCAGCTGGTGGTGCATAACACTAAAGAGCTAGCTGCCAGACAATCTTAGGATCTCCTGGCTATTCTACACACCATGCCGTACGATAATGATAATTATTTGTAACCAGGGCCAACCCTAGTTAGCTTACAAGATCTGACATGATCAAGCTAGCCTGAGCAATCCAGGTCAAGGCTCAGAAGGCCGAAGAAGGAATAGATTTAAATTTTAACTAATGACCCTTGTGCTACGATAGTGGATGAGGCGTGCCTGTATCTAGCTCTGGTAAACATTTACTGAGAGCTTTTTCTGGGAAAACTGAGGCAGGAAGGCGAGAGAGAGAGAGAGCCCAGAGAAAGTCCATTCTTCCATCTTGAAGTTCCTCCTGACTCCTCCTTTCCTCTCCCTCTCGCAGTGCCTCATCTTCTTAGACGACCCGCAGGCCGTGAGCGACATCTTGGAGAAACTGGTGAAGGAGGACAACCTCCTCATGGCATACCAGATCTGTTTCGATCTGTACGAAAGTGCCAGCCAGCAGTTCCTCTCTTCTGTGATTCAGAACCTCCGGACTGTCGGCACCCCCATCGCCTCTGTGCCTGGGTCGACGAATACGGGGACGGTCCCCGGAGCGGAAAAAGAAGGGTAAGGCAGCTGGAGCGCTTACTGATTTATAGCCTGCCTCTCTCACTGGAACTCAAGGTGGATTAGAAGGTAGAAAAGCCATGAAGTCAAGAGATGGCCAGTAAACAATGAGTAGGTTTGCAAAATCAGCAAACAATGCATAAACCAAACAAAACGATAAGACGTGACATACCGTACAGAATGCACAAAATGGATTACAAAACTAGAAGGCAGTGCAGTAAAAGAAATAGAGGAGGAGGAGTTTGGATTTATGCCCCGCCCGTCACTACCCAAGGGAGTCTCAGAGTGGCTTACAGATTCCTTTTCCCTTCCCCTCCCCACAACAGACACCCTGGGAGGTAGGTGGGGCTGAGAGAGCTCTGACAGAAACTGCTCTTTTTCAAGAACAGCTCTGACAGAACTATGGCTTGCCCAAGGTCATCCAGCAGCTGAAAGTGGAGGAGTGGGGAATCAAACCTGGTTTCTCCCAGATGAGAGTCCGCGCGCTTAACCACTACACCAAGCAATATGATAATACAGTAACCGTGCAGCGTTACTTAGGATTGGTAACATTTACAAAAAAAAACACATTCCTGAAATAATCCCCTTTATTGATTTATTAAAACACTGTGGAATGGTTTGCCCAAGGGGGTCAGGAAAACTCCCGTTCTCCTGGCTTTCCACCAACCAAACTGAAGAAGTGAGCCATGACTCACGAAAGCCTCTATCATAGTTTGCCACAAATGTTTTTAGTCTGTAAGGTGCTACTGGTCTCTTGCTCTTTCCTTATGCCAAGATGAGCTATTCAAGAGGGTTTTTCTGCACGGGTTAGAGGGTTGCACTGTAGACAGTTGTTTTAGAAACTTGCTTGGCTAAATGATTAGGGATTGTGTTCTGTACTGCTGTGTAGAGCTTATTGTGAGTAGGAGCCTATCTGTGTAATTTCTGCACTGCTTCATGTGTCATGTGAAGACTTAGGCCAGGGGTGGGCAAATGGCGGCCCGGGGGCCACATGCGGCCCGCCACAGAGTTTTTTGCGGCCCGCCAAGAAGATTTCAGGACTTCAAGAAAATTGAGCCTAAATTCAATTTGCTCTCTTATCCCACAAAGTGGCCCCCGAACCAAAACAATTGCCCACCCCTGACTTAGGCTATGCTTTCTGGTGGTTCCAGACTCCTGAAATCCTAATGCATGGGTTGTCGAATGTCCCGTTCTGTCGATTGTGCTGACTCGCTCCATGTAATCCACCTTGAGTCCACGTGAGAAAGGCGGACTGGGAATAACGTAAATAAATAAATACATAAAAATTTATGTCCTGCCTTCCCTTGTGTTTCAAGGCAGCTTACGACCGTAGTTGAATACATTTCCTATGAAAACCCAAGATAAAATAGCAAACCCAAGTATTTGAACAGAATTTAGCTCCCTTCCACTGAAGTCGCCGGGGCTCTGGTTCTGTGCTCTAATTAGAAGCAGAGCTCTTTTTAAAAAAATTAATTTAATTTATCAAAGGGAACATAACATTATCTGTAATATAAACAGTAACAGTAACTTCCAGGGACAACGAGCTCCACCTGTGTGTACCAGTGGCAGCACTTAAGATTGTGATTCGCTTATGGCAGGGGTGGGCAAATGGCGGCCCGGGGGCCACATGCGGCCCGCCAGAGTTTTTTGCGGCCCGCCAAGAAGATTTCAGGACTTCAAGAAAATCGAGCCTAAATTCAATTTGCTCTCTTATCCCATCACTGCTGATATTGATACAGCACCTGAGGAGCTGCAGCTTGAACTTATTGACATGCAGTCAGATCACACTGTGAAAGAAATGTTTAATGCTGTGACATTAGTTGACTTTTACAAATCTTTGTCTGCTGAAAAAATTTCCATGTGTGAAGAAATTTGCTGGGGAAATGTTCTCTATATTTGGGTCTACATATATTTGTGAGCAAAGTTTTTTTGCATGAAGATCAACAAGAGTAAATATAGATGCTCTTTGACAGACATTAACTTGCAGGCTGTGATGAGAATCTCAACAAGCAATCTCACTCCTGATTTCAGAAAAATTGTAGAAAAGTGTGATAGGGTACATTTGTCTCATTAAACTGATTCTAAAATTAAATGTGCTTGCAGCTATAGATGATATGAAATTAGCACAATACATAAATTGAATAAAACTACCACAATTTTATTTTATTATTTATATTTATTGATTTGTATGATACAATTTATACCTTTTCTGAAATGCAAAGTTAACTAATGAATGCAATCATTTTAAAAGGTGCGGCCCTCCGCTAACCTCCGCTCCCACAAAGTGGCCCCCGAGCCAAAACAATTGCCCACCCCTGGCTTATGGCCTTTTGAGAGAGCCACTTTTGGAACTGGGATGCAGGACTCGAGGGCCCTTTGGTCCGATGCGGCAGGGCTGTACTTCTGCTGCGTGTTCTTGAGCTGGGGCTTAAGTTAGAGGGAGTGTTGGCTGGACCAGGCTTTTCTTTCAGGAGTTACCTGGAGCATTGCAGAGGGAGACCGGACGAGGAGCAAGTAGATGCTTCTTGTTAGGTGCTCCTGCCCAGCTTGGAGAGATCGAAACACGGTTGACCCTCAGGACGCATCTACACCTGAAGGTACCCTTTCCAGGAGACGCGGAGCCTGGTGGCTGAGGTCACCAGTCATCTTCAGACTCCCGCTCGGACCTTCTGCAGGGCGTTAAAACCTGGAGAACAATCTGACCCAGTCTTTGATGCAAATCGGGCTGTTCTGTCTCCTTTTTCCAGGGACACCATGGAGACAGAGGAGAAGGTGGGGAGCCCGGTTGCTGCAGGGAAGTCTGCCCAAAGCAGTGTAAGTGTGGCTGTGTGAATGTTCTGTTGCTTGCCGAGTTGCTGTACGTCTTCTCTTGCCGCTGTGTCTCGAAAGGTCTTGCAGCGCCACGGAACACGGTCTTTCCCAAAGCATTATGCCGGTCCTCGCACGTGACGCTGCCTTATACCGAATCAGACCATCGGTCCATCGGTGTCAGTGTTTCCGACTCAGACTGGCAGCTCCTCTCCAGGGTCTCAGGCACAGGTCTTTCACATCACCAGTTGCCCCGTCCCTTTAACTGGAGATGCCGGGGATCGAACCTGGGACCTTCTGCGTGCCAAGCGGAGGCTCTTCTACTGAGCCACAGCCCCTCCCCCATCCTGTGTCAACTTGACCCATGTAGCCAATCCTCCAAGAGCTTACAGTAGCCCCTGTAAGAAGAGCTCTGTAAGCTCTTGGAGGATTGGCTAGATTAGGGGTGTGTCACCTAATATGCAAAGGAGTTCCTCCTAGAAAAAGAGCCCTGCGTGACCGCGCTGAGTGCTTCCAAACCATTCGCTGGACCGAGTAAAGAGGTGTTAAAAAAACATGTCGAAGGCTTGCAGGGATGCAGGTGGAGCCAGAGTCTGTAAGACAAGGTGAGGCCAGCTTGGGTTTTTGCGGCGAAGCTCAGTGAATGAGAGAACATCCAGGGCTTCCGATGTCTGAGTGGTGCACTTAAGCGGAGGAGGGATGCTCTGAGCCACTTCGTCCTTGAGTAATGAGCAGGCGTGATCCCCCGAAGCTCAGAGAGTATCTCTGAGCTTAACCGCTTCCTCCCGCCAGCCTGGAATGTAAATGGAACAGAAGTACTTGAAGTGGATTAGCTCAAGGGGTGACCGGGTTTGTGAATGTCTTGGAGGGAACCTTCCTACAAAGAAGAACTCCCCCAGCCGTAAGGAAGAGAGCTGAGCTGGCACCATCTCTCCAGTCCTGATCGCACAGTGTTTGAAACTTGGCCGGTTAGCACAGCAGTGACTTAAAACCCAGGCTTCTGTCTCTCCCTTGCACCCCCTTCCTACCTTCCAGCTTCCCACAGAGACTTCTTAAGAGACTCTGGTTGCTGTGCGGACATGCTGAACGGAGCCTGTGCATGGTGCAGGTCAGCTAGAGGACAGTAGCTGACGATCGTGTCCCACAGTAGCTGCCTGCAGTGTAACTCCCAGTCAGTCTCTCCTCCCCTCTGGCCTGCTCGTTCGTCCATCGGGAGTCCCCAGCTTCTAGCAGCAGGATCAGAGAGGAAGGAGCACGCGGCCTTTTGCTCTCGTGTTTCCCTCCGACCCGCTAGAAGAGTCTGGGTGTTGCCGGAGGGCACAAGAGCACTGTTGGTGCATGCTGAAATCGGCAAGTAGTTAAGTGCCGCTGTCAGAACTGCCGGCTGCTACAGTCACTCAGCAGTTCCTCAGTGTGTAGCAGCATTATTTAGGGCTCCAGGGCAAACTATGTCTTTGTCTTAAAACCCGTGTAGAATGGGCAGGCACGCTAATATGGTTTTTAAGGGCCTTAGATTTGCCATCTTGCCTTCCACAAAATGAAAGCAACTTGATTTTTTTTTTGTAATGGGTGGTGTTCAGGACTGCCTGAGTATTACACAGCTCAGCTCCTGGGCCTTCAGTAAGTATTTCTTTTTCTGCAGGAACCGGTTTTGCCATTAAAGCCAGCCTGAGCTTTTTGCCTCTTGAGCCCTAATCCTAGATTTTTGGAGGGATGGGGGGACGGGACGACAACGACATGTGGGCAGAAATTTGACTTTGGTTGTTCATTGGTAAATGCAAGGGCCTTCTGCTTATGCCCAGAGGCACACATTCCTTTACACGCACAAGTTAGGGCAAGGTGGTTGGCAGTTAATTATTAAAACCAGACGCCAGGCTAAGTAAAACTGGGCACTCATCTTTCTGTTCCACCCCCCACCCCCACAACCCCACCTGCTTCCAAGGCAAATCCTCCCCCCTCCAAGACAGAGGAAACAATCCCAATTAAAACTATTTTATGTTATTTTTCTGCCCAGTGTTCTCACTTGTCTCTAGGGACTCCAAAGTGTACAGAGATGATCAAGAAGGGAGCAGAGGTCCCAGAGAGAAAATGTTATGGGCCAGAGCAGAAGAGAATGGATCAGAAAGGAGTTAACAGATTCAGTTACAGTTATCTTGGGTTTCCCTGTTTTCTTATAAAGCCTCTTTCCATGTTCCTTCCAGAGAACCAAGGTCAAAACAGCCCGGCTTGCAAATTTCCCCTCGTACCTTTGCAAAAGAAAGGGCTAGGGGGAAAAAAGCTACCAAACCTGGGAGAACTGAGGGGATTTTGACGGCTGTCTTATCTTTTTGTATCTCTTCTCCGCATGTGTATGGTTGAAGAACCCCGAGTCAAAAGACCAGATCCCCAAAATGATCAAAATTTTAAGCGGTGAAATGGCCATTGAGTTACACTTGCAGTTTTTAATACGAAACAACAACACAGACCTCATGATCCTAAAAAACACAAAGGTAAGACAGTGAGTGAATGCCTGTTGGGCTTCAGCTTAAGGCTGGAGATCGTATTTTAGAAGTATTTGTCCTCTTAGCCAGTTTGGTGTAGTGGTTAGGAGCGCGGACTCCAATCTGGGAGAACCGGGTTTGATTCCCCACTCCAGCTGCTGGTGTGACCTTGGTCAGTCATGACTTCTTTCAGAGCTGTTCGCCCACGAACAGTCCTCGAAAGCAGTCCCCCTCCCCATCCCCTTCCTCCTCCTCCTCCTTCATCACTTACTTTGGAGGGTTCTCTTTTTATCTTTTACCCAAATCACTGATAGCTGCTTCTTTCTGCACCATGCAATTCACCAAGGCAAAGATGACAGATATGTAGAGGAAATTCAAAGCAATCAGTCCCGGGCAGGAGGAAGGGACAGATTGTAAGATTCTGTTCAACAACTAGATCTCTTAGTTCGCTGATTCAGAAATGGAGTTGGGAAACGTTTCAAGCAGCTCTTTGGGCCCCAGCTGTAGCCACAGAGTTATGCCCAATGTCCAGTCCAATACCGCATTCCCTGAATTAAGAACATCAGAGAAGCCATGATGGATCAGGCCAATGGCTCATCCAGTCCAAAAAACTCTTGAGACCACTGTCTCTTGTCATTCCTGGAAGATAGTTTCAAAGGTACCCGTGCTGTTCTATAGTAAAAGAGCTAGATTTGAGTCCAGTGGCACCTTCAAGAACAATCAGATTTTGGGGGGGTATGAGCTCTGATGAAGGGAGCTTTGCCCTGCGTGACCCCTTGGCCGAATTGGAATCACAGTCTGAGTCCAACGAGTTAGATGAATATTTGTTTAATGAACTCATAACAGGGAATACAGGGCTGATGAGTGCCTCGGCACTCCAGCAATTCCAAAGCTGTATTCTCCCATAACCAGGAAGGGCAGAAGGTCTTATACCCCAAATGACATCGCATATAGTTTACACATTAAATGGTCTCTAATTGGTACCAGGCAGTTAACATCATACAAGCATCATTTGACTCGGTGCCTCTCTCAGTGGTGTCAGTAATTTAACTTATTTATCTTGTCTTCAGAACACTGGGAACTTTAGTGAACACTGGGTGACTTCCTGGGCTCGCATGTGGAGAGCTAGCTGATAAGGACTGTGAATCACATTAAACTTCGCTCTCGGCAGCCTTGCAACTTCTAAATAGCCTTCCATTTCTGTTGCATCCTAATTCCATCCATTAATAATACCTTTGCTTAATATGGCTTCTTATACAAAAAGTGCAATTATAAGAAGAAGAAGAAGAAGAAGAAGAAGAGATTGGATTTATACCCCACCCTCCACTCCCCAAGGGAGTCTCAGAGCGGCTTACAAACTCCTTTTCCCTTCCCCTCCCCATAACAGACACCCTGTGAGGTAGGTGGGGCTGAGAGAGCTCTTTCCCAAGCTGTCCTTGAGGGAACAGCTGGTACAGAGCTATGGCTTGCCCAAGGTCATCCAGCCAGGTGCAAGTGGAGGAGTGGGGAATCAAACCCGGTTCTCCCAGATTAGAGTCCGCGCACTTAACCACTACACCAAACTGGCTGGTTCTTTCTGCACCATGCAGTTCACCAAGGCAAAGATGACAGATATATATGTTCTGCTATAGGTTTCTCTAATCAGAAGCTTCTCGATTACATACCGGGATCTGAGTCTATTATGATTTACTTTGACTTTGGCACAGTGACAGCTGTCTATATATATGTGTATATATATATATATGTGTGTGTCTGTGTGTGTGTGTGTGTATACACACACAAAGAAGAAAGTGTCAGAAATCACATTCAAAAATCACATTCTTTTCCCCTTGTCCTACATTTGTAAACTAGCCATCTGTTACCCCTGAAGCATTTTCCTGTTTTCTACTCACAATCAGGTTCGTCACCCTTTCGTCACTCGCCTAGTTGCTTAGCTTTGTTGTCCTCCTCCGAATCCTTTTTGAACATGTTAGCAGCCGCTCCGCTCGGCGTTGCCCAGTATGCAGACTGGAGCTTGAGGCGGGGTGGCTTCTTTTGCTCTTTCAGTAACTTTGCCATTTTGCTTCTCCCCAGGATGCTGTGCGGAATTCTGTCTGTCACACGGCGACAGTTATAGCAAACTCCTTTATGCACTGTGGAACAACCAGCGACCAGTTCCTTAGGTAAAGGTGGGCCGAACTGGTAGCATGTGACCTTTTCGGTGGGGGAGGCGAAAGCAGAGGTGGTGTGACCCGATTTGTCACGGGAGCCGATGCACGGAAGGCACTTTTTAGCGCTCTCTTTCTACAAGAGACTGACGGGGAAGGGCTGTTGTGCAGGAAAAAAGACCCCGGTTCTGACCCAAGCATCGCCCAGCTCAGAGGCTCACGAGTTAAAGGGCTGGGGAAGGTGAGCCTCTATCACCACAATTTAAAGACCATTATAAGAATCTCAGTCTGTCTTGACTGCGTAAATTTTCACGACACGTGCAGAATTCCTTAACCGAGAGAGTGAATTAGCTGTCCTTGGCGGTTCTGAATTCCCGAGATATGAGGGTTGGAATAACTCCCAGACTCCGCTCCGCTGCCAACTCTTTCTTTTCGCAGAGATAACTTGGAGTGGCTGGCCAGAGCCACCAACTGGGCCAAGTTTACTGCTACGGCCAGCCTGGGCGTCATCCATAAGGTAATACCAAATTAGCCGTTGCACGATGAGTAGCTAAGAGAATGGGCACTGCGTCCAACCTTTGAGACGTACAGCCGGCAGAAGGGGTGTGCTCTGCCTGCTGAAAGGTCCAGCATTAGCGGGCCAGAGTTAGAGGACTTGAACCCATTACAACAGGGACTCCGTGACATCCCGTGTTTCTTTTCTTCCGCTGAACTTGCAGGGTGCCCCCAGGCACCGTGGCACTCTCTGGCACCTTGGCGCCTGCCAAGTGTTTTTGGAAAACGGGTGGGACCAGTTTGGGCCTTTGCCCAGCAGAGCTCCCGATCAGCTGGGCAGATGTGTTTAAAAAATTGCGTCTGCAGCAGCTGCCACCGCAGCACAAGGGTCTTCACCACGTGGCAGAAAGTCAGCTGTATAAATGCAAGAAAATTGTTTACAACGGTATGTTAGGCCAAAGGTGTCAAACATGCAGCCCGCAGGCTGGATCAGGCCCTTGGAGGGCCCCAATCAGATCCACAAGGCCCTGGCTGTTTCCTGCTTCCTACTTTATGCCATGGCTCTCCTGGGAGCAACTGGGTTCCCTCCCCCTTTTCACTGTCTCCATGCCCTCGTGATCCAGTCTTTCTCAGTAAGAAAGCAATGTGAACTATTTTAGAGGAGGAATAACAACAAGCCAGTGAGGTGGATCAGGCTGAGAGTGTGTGCCCAGACCAAGTTCACCCCCATTGTAGGAAGTTGTAGTTACTTCTCTGGGGAGGGGTATAGTTTTGTAGACAAACGAATGGCCCTCAGTCTGTGTTAAGATGGAGGAGGAGTACCTATGGGACTAACATAGGTACTTATTTTCATATGTGGTGGTAGGGCCACAAGGCAATACGTTACTGGAAGATGACAAGAAAATTAATTAAGGAAATAACACAAATTGAACTGGTCCTTAAGCCAGAAATATTTCTACTTAATATCTTACCATCGGACTTGGATAAGAATGATGTTATTCTAATTATATACTTGTTGACTTCGGCGCGAATCTTATGGGCTAAGAACTGGAAAGTAAAGGAAGTGCCCACGAGAAACGACCTGCTAGAGAAACTTCTGGAAGTAGCAGAGCTAGATAAAATGGATCAAAGATCTAAACTTTATACGCAAGAAACAAGAAATAAGGAGAAAGACTGTTGGTTAAAACTTTTCACGTGGATAGAAAAGAAATGAATTTGAGGCTCGAAAAAATGTTGGAATTATATTTACAAGTTTTGTTATTTTAATTATGGAAATGTAAAATCAATAAAATATCTTAAAAAAAAAAAGATGGAGAGGGAGGAGAGGAGATTGGATTTATATCCCACCCTTCACTCACTTGGAGTCTCAGAGCAGCTTACAAACTCCTTTCCCTTCCCTTCCCCACAACAGACACCCTGTGAGGTAGGCGGGGCTGAGAGAGCTCTGAGACAACTGTCCTTGAGAGAACAGCTGGTTCAGAGCTATGGCTTGCCCAAGGTCATCCATCTGGTGCAAGTGGAGGAGTAGGGAATCAAACCTGGTTCTCCCAGATTAGAGTCCGCGCACTTAACCACTACGCCAAACTGGCTCCCTTCTCATGTTCTTGACCAGCACTCGAAGCAACTTATGTACAAAAGGTTGCAGTGCCCAGCTACTTCATGTTTTCCCCTGGGTCCTGGGCTGGGAACACTGAGCATGAGATTTCTGTAATAAATGTCAGTAAATCAAAAGTAGGTTTGCAGCTTACAGATACGCACCTGAACAGCATACTCAAGATTGCCACAGCACAGACATTTCGATGCAATAATTCCGGGCAGAGGTGTCAGTTATCGGAGACTTAAATAGACAAAATATTGCAAGATTGCTAGTGTTTTAAGCATGTTTTATTTAAAGTTTTTTTTAAAAATCTTTTGTCTGTGTCCTTTATACAGTTTATATCTCCACCGCCTGACGTTACATTTTATGACACACACGGCCCGGCCCGACAAAGTCCCATTTTTGTCAGATCCAGCCCTCATAACAAATTAGTTTGACACCCCTGTGTCAGGCAGAGCTGCTACCTGAAAACGTTAGAGATTAATTATTACACGGCCCTCAGTTTGCAAGACGCGAGCAAGGCTGTTAACGATAAGGACATTTTGGAGGACATTAATTTGTAGCGTCGCCGCACACACACACACACACACACACACACACACACACACACAAATAATGTATCCAGGTAATGTTGTGAATCATTTAGTACAGTGCGGCTTTTATTGCCAGCATAGAAAAGCTTGCTTGGATGTGCTGCTGGGCTGCAGTCGGTCAGCGCTCTCAGCTCTGCGATTATCAAACCGTAGCTAAAAATAATACTATGAGCAAAAAAGAACAAGGAGAATTGTGTAAATTGCCAATTATAATGTAAATTGCATAAAACATGCGAAATACAAAAATATATTCAAAGTCCAAATCAAGTGGATATTCTCAGGTAGGTATTTCCAGGTAAATGACGAGGTTCTCCGGAATACAGTCTCGTTTCGTGAACAGACTTCATCCGAACAAGAATAATATCATATGTAAAGATGCACGCCGCATATAGCGAAAGTCAGTTGACCAGGTCAAACATCAGTCAATTTCATCCGGTCAAAAATCAGTATTAGTACTACAAATCACTCATGAAGGAAACATTTTAAGATGAAGGCTAACCCCATAGAGCAGGGGTGGCCAACCTGTGGCTCGGAAGCCACACGCGGCTCTTTCACACATATTGTGCGGCTCCTGGCAGGGCGGCTGGCGAAGCAAAGGGGAGGCATGCTTTTTCTCTCTTTCTCCCTTCCTTCTTTCCTTCCTTCCTTCCTTCCTTCCTTCCTTCCTTCCTTCCTTCCTTCCTTCCTTCCCTCCTCCCTCCCATCTATTTGCTTTCCTAGTTTCTCTCTCTCTCTTTCTTTCCACTTCTTTAATTCTTTCTTTCCATCTCTCTCTTTTTTTCTCTCTCTCTCTCAATATCATTAGCAAACAAGTAATATCATTATCAATAACCGGTTTTCCTTGTTTGTTTTTATTTTTGGCAGTCCCATTTAACGTTAATAAAAAGCAAATTTGCATATTTTTTAAAATAAAAACGTGTGTGTGATATTTGTTCCTGTCTTGCGGCTCTCAGACATCTGACGTTTATTCTATGTGGCTCTTACGTTAAGCAAGGTTGGCCACCCCTGCCATAGAGGAATTCATAATTAAAATAATACTATGACAACATCCCGAATGGTTTCCATTAAACGTATTTGGCGAGTCTTCTTTTGATTAGCAGAGGGTCAAACACAGCAGCATCCTTATCATTCCGATTTAGAAGGGAAGAGTGGCTTTTAGTGACTGGCGGCCATCCAGAGCTCTGCCTCCAGATAAGCTCACAAATCTGTGCGTTGGAGGGGCTGGTCAAACTAGACCGCTCTGCGTTGGGGTCTGAATTGGCCTGGCTGCCAGACCTTTGTCTTGGGTGCGGTGCTCTGCGTGTAGCCCTTTTCTGCGAGCAAATATGTTTACATTCGCTGCAGCTGGGGTGCCTTCCGGGCGCCATCTTTTGAGGGACAGATCTTTCGGACTGGCTGCCAGGCCAGTAGCAGACAACTGTTTCTTGCGATAGCAGTGGAGTCCAAAATCCCACGTAATTTATTGTCTAAAATACTTACATTGCATCTTTCAACTGTATGCCTTGACTCGAATGACTAACGGTTCCTAAATATAGAATACTTTTCTCCAACGCAAGACTAAATGCCTAGGAATTCCTTTCTCTGAGCGGTTACATGACTGTAAATCCAGTTACATGACTGTAAATCCAGTGTAAATCCACTATTTGGCATTTCTTTATAGATTGTAAGTATAATTTGGCTCGTGTTAAATGGGTTAAATCTATATCCAAAAATGGAGCTTCGCCACAAAACAAAATGCTGTAGCTAAGTTACTCCTTATTCTTCCACATGCAGCTGCTGGCGTGACCTTGGGTTGGTCACAAGTTCTTTCAGAGCTTTCCTCTTGAGAGAAGTCCTCGAAAGAGCTCTCTCAGCCCCACTTACCTCACAGAGTGTCTGTTGTGGGGAGGGGAAGGGAAAGGCAATTGTAAGCCGCTCTGAGACTCCCTTCGGTAGTGAAGGGCGGGGTATAAATCCAATCTCTTGGTGTAGTGGCTAAGTGCGCGGACTCTAATCTGGGAGAACCGGGTTTGATTCCCCACTCCTCCGCTTGCAGCTGCTGGATGACCTTGGGCAAGCTATAGTTCTGGCACAGCTGTTCTTGAAAAAGAGCAGTTTCTGTCAGAGCTCTCTCAGCCCCACCTACCTCCCAGGGTGTCTGTTGCGGGGAGGGGAAGGGAAAGGAGTTAGTAAGCTGCTCTGGGACTTCCTTGGGTAGTGAAGGGCGGGGTATAAATCCAATCTCTTCTCTTATTATTATTATCAGGTACTGATCCAAACGTGACTCGCATTAGGAAAATTTTTGTCTATGGTATTAAACGTTGTGGTCCATGGGGTTGTAAACAGTCGGACTCAACTGTGCGACTGAACAACAGCATCAAATGGCATCACTCTCTGATTTAAAATTGTATACTTAACATTGCGTCTTTATGTTTCCCACACTGTATAATAACGCTTTTCACAATGTTTCTATATTAAAATAATGTTCACTGTGGGCTTCTGTTGATCTGTGAGTACTAATGAAAGACTGAGACTTGAATGACTGAGGGCAGACCAATCTTGTCAGATCTCTGAATCTGAACAAGGGTCGGTCCTGGTTGATGCTTGGACGGGAGACCTCCAAGGAAGCCCAGGGTCGCTGTGCAGGGTCAGGCAGTGGCAAATCACCCCTGTTCATCTCGTGCCCTGACCTGGATGGCCCAGGCTGGACTGATCTCACCAGATCTCGGAAGCTAAGCAGGGCCAGCCCTGGTTAGGACTTGGATGGGAGACCGCCAAGGAAGCCCAGGGTTGCTACACAGAGGCAGGCAGTGGCGAACCACCTCGGTTTGTCTCTTGCCTTGAAAACGCCCATGAGGTGGCCATAAGCCAGCTGTGCCTTGATGGCGTTTTCTACCACTTGCCCTTACCTAGATGGTCCAGGCTAGCCTGATCTCGTCAGATCTCAGAAGCTAAGCAGGGTTGCTCCTGGTTAGCACTTGGATGGGAGACTTCCAGTGATTTCTGCTCAGAGGCGGCCAATGGCAAACCGCCCCTGTTTGTCTCCCGCCTTGGAAATCCCGTGGGGTCGCTGTGAGTCGGCTGTGACTTGAGAGCACATTCCACACCCACCGTCCCCCGGCCATATCCCCGAAGGCAGCTTCTCAAGCTTGCCAGGTCCACCGTCAGCATCTGGCTGGCCGCCATTGGAAACAGAACCCTTAGAAGCCAGGAGGACTCTGTAACACCCCATGTTTCTTTCCTTCCGCTGAACTTGCAGGGCCATGAGAAGGAGGCTCTCCAGCTAATGGCGACGTACCTCCCCAAGGACACCTCTCCTGGCTCGGCCTATCAGGAAGGGGGCGGACTTTACGCGCTGGGACTCATCCACGCCAACCACGGCGGGGATATCATCGACTACTTGCTGAACCAGCTGAAGAACGCCAGCAACGATGTACGTGCCCTCCGTGGATTTGTGGAAGGTGGAACCTGGGGGTGGCGGGATGGTCGTCTTGCTTTATGTAGCATAAAGGGAGATGCGGACGGCTCCTCATTCCCTGGGTAAAGCCAAAACTGGTTCCTCCAAGTGTTGAAAACCACATCCAAGTGAAAGAGGAAATAGCCACCGAACACTTTATTGTGTATAAATGTGTAGAATCTCCAGAGTGATTTCAGAGTAGCTGGAAGTAAGGCTTGCACTTGGATATAAGAGCAGCTCTGAAGATCACTGAAGGGAAATGTGGTTGGAGGGGCTTCTTCCCACCATTGGTTGTGGTCTGCCCCCCCCCCCCCGGTGAATATAGTCACTCCTGAACAGGAGTCCCCAACATTATTTATGTATTATTATTTATTACATTTATGAATCGCCCAATCCTTGCCATAGCAAGGTTCTGGGCAATGTACAAAAGCCACAGAACAAAACAAGATAAAATCAGTTAGAACATTAATAAAGCCTTTTGTCAATCAGATGATGAATAATTAACCAATCCCAGTTCCAACTTTGGCTACTTTGTAGACCGGGGAAGAGGGCAAGGTTGATGTCATTAGAAGAAGAAGAGAAGAGATTGGATTTATACCCCGTCCTTCACTACCCAAGGGAGTCTCAGAGTGGCTTACAAACTCCTTTCCCTTCCCCTCCCCACAACAGACACCCTGCGAGGGAGGTGGGGCTGAGAGAGCTCTTTCGAGAACTGCCTGAGGGAACAGCTCTGAGAGAACTGGTGACTGGCCCAAGGTCACACCAGCAGCTGCATGTGGAGGAGTGGGGAATCACACCCGGTTCCCCCAGATCAGAGTTCGTCCTCCTAACCACCACGACACCAAACTGGCTCGAATAGCAGAGGACAGAGAAGGGTACCAGCCAAGATGGAATCGCTGTTGTCCTCAACCAAAAACCTGGTGAAACATCTCTGCCTTGCGAGCCCTTCAGAATTTAGAAAGTGATTTGGGCCAGTGGGGTTTTTGCCCAGTGGGACTTCTGATTGGCTATGCACATTTTTAAAAAAAAAATTGCTAAAGCAGCAGTTGCCCCCGCAGCACCAGGATCTTCACTGTGTGACTGAAAGAAAGCTTGTGTGTATGTGAGAAAATAGGTAAAACTGTATGTTCGTTTTAAAAGGCCTCTGGTTAAGCAGGGCTTCTTTTTACAGAACAGAAATCTTTATTACAGCTCGTAACCAGCACAAACAGTCCAGCCGTATCGTATTCCAAGCATACATACATCCAGCACGAAAATAATTCAGAAACATTTTCAGAATAATATGGTGCATTAGCCTAGGAGTCTTTAAGTTGCGCATTTAAGACATCTTTCCTAATTCTATAGGCTACTGCCAAAAATCTGGCACATACTAATGTCACTGGTGGATTGGCGTCTATCATAAGCATAATAGTAATATCAGAGTCTGGAAGGCCTAAGAGTCTTTCCCGTATGGGTTGAATAAATATGGCTTGTATATTTTGATCGAACCCACACACAAGCAAAATACGGTTGATAGTATCAGCCTCTCCAATACCACAGGGACAGATACACTCAGCCAGAGGTATCTTCTTGTAGCAACCTGTTATGACCTAGAGGGGAAAATATTACAACGGGCCATAGAGATGAGATGGAATTACCAAATTCGTCGGATATGGAGCTGGGGAGACTAGATATCCTATCTGAGAGGGAGCCAAAAAACTAGGGACTCTAGCAATATCATTCTGTCTTTCTCCGTCGAGTAATCGCTGCTTTACCACAGCTCTTGCTTGGTTTAAGGCCATCATTTGCAGAGATTCAGGTGAAAAGCCAAGCCAAGCCAGCTTCTGATATACAGCCCTACTCCAACAGGAACTGTGCCTATCCTTCAAAATTAAAGAGGTAATATCCAGTGGGGGATGACTGAGCTTGAGCCAGGTATATATCGATGTAGGGGTCACCCTCACTTCTGTCCTTATCAACCCAGATTCCAGATGCATAATAGCATTTGGGATAACTTTAGGGAACTGAAATATGGCTCTCAAAAATTTAGATTGTATTTTTTCAAGAGCAGGAAAACTTGAGGATATTGGACCCAGTGTCGTCCCGTACAACAGTTGAGGCACAGTCATAGCAAGATACAGTTTAAGGGCCACTGGAATATATTACCCTCCCTTTCCCGTGAAAAAAATCTGATAATACCCTGGGTAGATTTGCGACCAGAATTATGCACAACCTCACTCCCATTTGGTGGTTGGCTCCGCCTCCTGTGGCAGCCATTTTGTGTCAGAATTCCCAAGGTGCTGTCAGGCTCAGAAAGGCAGGGGGACCTCTGCTCTGGAGAATGTGAAACAGTTCTTTCCCCTTTTTTTCCGGTAGATTGTCCGCCACGGTGGTAGCCTGGGCCTCGGCTTAGCCGCCATGGGGACTGCACGCCAGGATGTGTATGACCTTCTGAAAACTAACCTGTACCAAGACGACGCAGTGACAGGTGAGGTGGCAGTTTGAACAGACCTGATGAGCGGGGTGAGGGAGGTTCTCAGAGGGGTGTTACGCGGTGTCTGAAGGAAGGCCCGGGAGGAAAAGATGCTTGTTTTCTGAGAAAATTTGGAGAGCACTGAGGGGGGGAAACCCTATGAATTTTTTAATCTTTTGGAATATGGGAAGAATCCTGCTGGATCAGACCAGTAGTCCATCTAGTCCAGCATCTTGCCTCACACAGTGGCCAAAATGGTTCCTCAGGAGGGTCAACAACAGGACACAGAGGCCGAGGCCTTCATAAGAACATGAGAAGAGCCCTGCTGGATCAGACCAGTGGTCCCTCTAGTCCAGCATCCTGCCTCACACAGCGGCCAAAACAGTTCCTCAGGCGGGTCAACAACAGAACATAGAGGTCGAGGCCTTTATAAGAACGGCCTGCTGAATCAGACCAGTGGTCCATCTAGCCCAGCATCCTGACTCACACAGTGGCCAGCCAATTCCTCTGGAGGGCCAACAACAGGGCACAGAGGCCGAGGCCTTCATAAGAACTTCAGAAGAGCCCTGCTGGATCAGACCAGTGGTCCCTCTAGTCCAGCATCCTGCCTCACACAGTGGCCAAAACAGTTCCTCAGGAGGGTCAACAACAGAGCACAGAGGCCGAGGCCTTCCCCTGCTGTTGCCTCCTGGCTCTTTCAGAGGTGGACTGCCTCCAAAAGTGGAGGTTCCCCTTTAGTCATCATGGTTAGTAGCCACTGATAGACTTCTCCATCAATCTCTCTCATCCCTTTTTTAAAGCCGTCTCTGCCTGTGGCCATCACTATATCCTTAGGCAGTGATTTCTACATTTTACTCATTCACTGGAATGTTTGAAATGATTTTGAAGACAAAATTTTATTCATACAAAACGTGTCGTATGAGGGTTTCCATGTCTGACAGTCTATAGCATTAGTATGTGCGTTGTCAGCCGGCACGAGGCCTGTGAATAGGCGTGCTGGAAAGGGAGGCTTGGCGCTGCGTATCGCCCCTTCCTGGAATGAGTTTGGGGTCATTGTGTAACTCCTGTTCTCGGCTTCATTATTTAATAAAGCATTTATATCTCACCTTTCCTCGTGGGTCAAGGAGGCTTAGAATAATAGTTAAAAATGCCCTGCACTTGATAGCTCAGGCAAGCCCAATCTTGTCAGCAGTGTTCCCTCTAAGCTGAGTTAGAGTGAGCTAGCTCAGTTTTTTAGCCTCCAGCTCACACATTTTTGTCTTAGCTCAGGAAGGATGGCTCCAGAGCTAAATAATTTCTGCAGTTGCCAAACCGCTCGCTCACAACTTTAATGCCAGTAGATCAAAAAGTAGAATTTTTGCTCACAAGACTCTACAGCTTCGAGGGAGCATTGCTCACCAGATCTCGGAAGCTAAGCAGGGCCGACCCCGGGAAGTAGTTGGAAGAGTGACCTCTAAGGAATACCAGGGCCAGGACGCAGAGGGAGGTAATATCAAAGCCACCTCTCCGAAATGTCCTAGCCCCATTAGGGGTCCCCAGAATTCAACATGAATTCCAGGCTCACAAGCACACATGCACACACACACACAAAATACTCACCCGAAAAGAATAAAAACATGTTCTGGTTAAAAACCAAATATAAAACAGCAACCCCCAGATCTCTTGGACCTCCTCCAAAGCCCTGGCAAACAGGCAGGCCTTGCAGCACTTCCTGAAGATCCTCAGGAAAGGGTGGGTGTCCCCCTCAGCAATTCAGGGGGGCCCTTCCACAGAGCCACAGTGGGAAGACCCTAGGTTCTGGACAGCGCCTGATGACTGTAACTGGCACACAGGGACATAAGGAAGGAGACGGGCCTTCAGATATGTGGCTCCCAGGTCATGAAGGGCTTTAAAGTTCACACCCAGCACCCTGAATCGAACTTGGAAGCAGACTGGCCGTCCGCGCAGCTGTTTCAAAACAGGCAACATATGTCCCCGGCAGCTAGCCCCTGAAAACAGTCGCGCGGCCGCATGCTGGAGCAGCTGGCATTTCCAGGTTGTCATCCAGGGCAGCCCCAAGTCGACAGGCTGCCGTTGTGTGTGGACTTCTGACTCGCGTTTATAACCTCGGTTTACTGCCAGTGTCTTCCTTTAATGTGTTAAGGGTCTGTTGTATCACAGCAGTTCTGGAATTTTTACCCCAGAACCTGTCTGTGGTTTGTGGCGTAGCTTTGGGTGTGTGTGTGTGTGTGGCCGCTCGAATTGCTTTTTGGATTAATGCTCCGTTTCTCCTCACTGTTGCGCCACTTGTACAGACCACAAATTTTAGGTGGCTGTGGAGAAGCAGAGAAGGTTCTAGCCCCGAATGAGGCTTTCAGTGTTTCTGGGTTTTGCCCAGGTCCAGAGAATCCCCTGGAAGTGTTAGAAGCAGGGGTCCCCAACATGGTGCCCGTGAGTGCTGTGGGGGCAGCCGACACATTTCCTGGCACTCGCCAAGTTTTTTTAGAAAGCGGGCGGGGCCAGTTGTGACGCTTGCTTCTGATTGGCCACTGGAAAGCTGAGTTCTCTCGGTGACAGCTTCTGTGATGGACTGACCTCCAAGAGCAGGATGCTCAGTGCACCAGGCTCAGAGAGCTGGGAGGTTAAACGGGTTAATGCCTCCCCGTGAAGCACAGCTTGATTGACAAGCAACTGCCTGTGTCCACCCCGCCCCCCCTTCTCTCTGATTGGTCAGCACCAGCTGAGGAGAGCTTTAAAAAGTCTTGTCAGTGTGGTCAGAGGGCGTCAGTGGTTTGGACATTGGCGTGGCAGTCGCCGGTCAGAAGGGGTGTGTGTGTCGGTCTGAGGGAAACAGACGGGACACAACTTCTTCCCCCTACTGTCTACCAACACATTTGAGGAAAAGTTCAGAAAATAGAACTTAAAGTCTAAGTGTCAGCCCTAGCTGAATTTCCGTTTATTCACAGTTTCCAGAACTAGGGTTTAGGTTTGACAGAAGGTTGAAAACTGCCGGTCTAGCATGACAAGAAAAGAATGATCGCTCCTGGCAACTGGAGGATATTTCTTACCCAGTTATTCAGAGGGTTCAACTCAGAAGGGACCGCTGGTTTGTGCGAAAAGGGAAACAGACTCCTCAGTTGTGTAAAATGGGAAGTTATAATCCCACAAGGGAAGTATTCAAATATAGGAAGAAAGTACTAGCTTCCAGGAAACTACGATAGTTTTATGAAACTTCATGACCACACACTGTGGCTGAAAGAAATCTCCAAGACAAAGAAATCTCTCACAGTCAGAACCCGTGTCTCTAAGAATATAAACTCCAGTTATACTCTGTCGCTTGTTCAAAATATTATAATTTGTATAAACAACCAAATTTACCTCAGTTTCTCATCCCAACTCAACTGAACCTGTTCAATAAAATCAACCTTTGAACTTTACTTCATGTCAAGTGCCTTTTTGAAAAGGGATTTATAAGAGGGCTCCCGCTGAGTTACAAAAAAATATCTCTGGCCTGGGCAAAAGCCAAATAATTTCTCTATCACAGAGTGGGACAGGCAGAAAATTATAATTTTATAATTCAGATATGCTACTAAGGGGCTGCTTTGTCAGACTGGGGAGCAGTGTTTTGGCGGGAAGATCTGCCTCTCAGAGAAGGGGAAGCAGGGGTCCGTCATCGCTGCCACCACAGTGTTGGCTTTATTTTCTGTCACTCCTCTTCTGCACTGTATTTTAAAAACTACTCCATTTCTCCCGTACGCTCGTGCTTCTTCTGTGCGTGTGGTCCCGCCTCCCTCAGCAGCCATTTTGTGGTTGGCTCCACCTCCTGAGGCAGCCATTTTGTGTTTGCGCCCACCACCCTGTGTTAGAATTCCAGCAGTGCCCACCGGTTGGGGTTGCCTGTGCCAGAGGCTCACGGTTTAAACTCCAAAATACAGTATCGTATAGGACTTTGGGACTTCAGTAATTTGGCTGTAACCTGCTCAGAACTTTTGAACAAACAATGGAATTACAGCTCTTTTGGCAACGTGGGGGACCTATTACAGTTCTGCAGGGTCTATAAAACGGAGCTGTATTGCCAGCCCTTTGGGTGTGGCAGTGGGCATCCAATTATTCCATCTGCTGGCCTCCCTTGCTGAACTTTCCATCTTTGAACGGCCCATCAAGTGAAGATGCCCAGTCTGGCTTGCGGCCGAGTGGCTCCAGTGTTCAAGATTATTATGCTAAACCGCAGTGCTGTCTGCCTTTACTTTATAGCGTGCTTTAAGTGTTTTAACTATTCATTGTGAAATGTTTTAATTCCTGTTGTGGATTTGGTGTTGTTATCCACTCTGAGCACGCTTGCGGGGAGGGCGGAATACAAGCAGAAGTAAACACACACACACACACACACTAAAAACATCTGGAAATCCATCCTCCTTTTATCCTGGAGAGATCTGGCGACTCACTTTTGCCTCTGCTTCCACCCACCCCCTCCCCTGCAGGCGAAGCAGCTGGGCTGGCTCTCGGCTTGGTGATGCTGGGATCGAAAAACGCCCAGGCGATCGAGGACATGGTGGGCTACGCCCAAGAGACCCAGCACGAGAAGATCCTGCGGGGCCTGGCGGTCGGCATTGCCTTGGTGATGTACGGGCGGATGGAGGAGGCGGACGCCCTCATCGAGAGCCTCTGCAGGGATAAGGTGAGCGGGGCTGCTCCCAGGAAACCGCCCAGCTGCGCTGAGGATCTCTCCGCCCTTCTGAATCGTGTCTGTGTTTGCTCAGGGGGTGTCTGGGGGGGGTGGGGGAGCACACCCCCACGCTTATTGAGGCCAGCGGATGGGTGGGAATCAACAACCTGCTATCCAAGGGGCTCGGCAAGGAGAAACTGGCAGGCAACAGTGTTCCAAAGGCCAGCAGTGACAATAAAGCTGCGTGGCTCCTTTAAGGAGTCTGGGCCTGTTGCCAGCTGACCAGCAGGCCCAAGGGATGAAGCCACACCCCCATTTCAGGTCTCGCAGGAGTACCTTCTTGCATGGGATTTCCCTGGGACTTGCTGGAGGAAAGTCAGTGTACTGGTGTAGCTTTCCCAGGAGGCACGGGCTGGAATCTGGCAGGGCAGGTCACGGGCACAGCTGCAGAGAGTAACCAGAGTCCAGTCCAAAAGTCAGGGGCTCCAGAGAGCGGGTTTACCAAAGTCCAGTCTAGGATCAAGGAGTTCCAGGCAGCCCCTCCAAGTCCAGTCCGAGGTCAGGGGTTCCAGAAAAGCCGGTTGTCGGGTCCAGTCCGAGGTTAAACCAACAAAAGAAAGGGACAGGCTTTCGTAAAATTTATCAGGTCCAAAAAGGCTGGCAGTCAAAATTCCTGGTTTAGCAGATCGCAGATCAGCCAGAGAAACACGTGAAAGTTGGGAGTGGGGAACATAAAGGGTAAGAGGAGGATGAGGGTGCCGGATCACATAATTGTGCCTTCGCTGTCCTCAGTCGAAAGCCTGGCGGAACATCTCTGCCTTACAAGCCCCGCAGAAAGGCAACAAATCCTGCAGGGCTCGGATGTTCTCGTACCCTCACCCCCAAATTTATTATCAGACACAACTGTAATTTGTATGCGAATGTCAGATTAGCCCCTCGATTCTTTTCTTTTTTGATGGGATACGTGGGAAGGAAACCTAGCCTTGCATTTGAGTAAACATTGCAAGAAATGACCCGAGTTTTTCCTGCTCTAAGTAGGAGAAATCTCAATCCCTTGGTAGTGCATTGTTAAGTCGGGGCATGTAAAGCAGTTTTACAGGCTCAAATCTAGAAGATAGTTGGAAAGATTTCAGTTGGAAAGATTTCACTTTACCATTCTCTGCTGGTAGTCGTATTAGGATAAATTAGAATAATACTCCGAGTAAAACTATTCTAGGGATGCTTTGTAATTTGCAGTGGATAGTTTGGGGGGAAGGGAAGTCTTGGTGCTGGGTTTCTAAAAACCAGTAACCTTCCGAGCTCGGAACAGACCACAACTTGGACGTTAAATAAAACTGTCCCCTGACTTATTTTCTGTAATGTAACATTTAAACATCGAGACGCACTCTGTCTTCCAGGACCCAATCCTACGTCGTTCGGGGATGTATACAGTTGCGATGGCGTACTGCGGCTCAGGGAACAACAAAGCAATCAGGCGCCTCTTGCATGTGGCTGTGAGTACCCTGGGCTGTTGGAGGGGGGGATGTGGGTACTCATAGGAACACACCCAGCTCTTTGCCATGGTCTTCGCCATGGTTGTCAAGCTTCAGATCTTGTGCTTGTCCAAGGCTTATGATAGTTGTCATTTAGAAACCAAACTGTGGGTTGAGCTTCCAGAAGTACAACAGGTGTCCCTTGACTTAGAGCTTCTTGGCTGCATTTGTTGCCCTTTTCTCACAGCTTTTTGAATTCTTGCCTGTCTTTGTTAGTATGCCCGCCCCAGGAGACCCAGCGAGCAAATCAATGATTTTGGATTCTGGATGGACAATCAATCGCAAGCCGTGGTTTGCCAGTTCAGATGCTGCACAAAACCATGCTGGAGTTTCCTCAACCACAGTGACTCTAGGCATTCCTGTAACATTCCTGTTCACCCCAAACTAGCTGTCGGGTAGCTTGGATTCAAACTTTATTCTTTTGTTATATCCTAATTCTTAAATGGAGAAGAGAGAGAGAGAGAGAAGTAACTCGCATCTCCATTCTACCCACCAGTTATTCTTTGGCTGTAGTGGGATTTGAACCCAAGTCTGCTTGAGTCAGGTACACCGTTGCATCTCGGTAACTTGGGTTGCCAACCTCCAGGTGGGGCTTGGAGACACTTGATCTCCAGATGACCAAGTTCCCCTGGAAAAAATGGCTGCTTTGGAGGGTGGACTCTCGCCTCCCCAGGCTTCACCTCCCAAATCTCCAGGTGTTTCCTAACCCAGAGCTGGCAACTCTAATGGTAATGGAAGCTGGGGGATTTGGTCTCCTCTAAGAATTCCAGTGGTCCATCTAGTCCAACATTCTCTCTGGCACAGTTACTCTAGAGGTCCAGCCACAGGGCGTAGAGGCCGAGGGCTTCCCCTGATGTTACCTCCTGGCTCCGGGATTCGGAGGTTAACTGCCTCGGAATGTGGAGGGTCCCTTTAGCCACCATGGCTGATAGCCATCAATAGACCCCTCCTCCATGAATCTGTTCAATCCCCTTTTAAAGCCGTCTTTGCCTGTGGCTGTCACTACATCCTCTGGCAGCAGATTCCACATTGCAGGGAGATTGTGACTGGATAGCTGTTCTGTCAGGGGAGAGCACTGGAAAGGGCTCTTCTGTCTTTCAAAGCCACCACAGATCAAACTGAACAAATGCCCAGGCCAATTTCCCGGAATGTCGCTGTTGAAACTCTCTTTCATCTCCTCAACAGGTTAGCGATGTCAACGATGACGTGAGAAGAGCAGCCGTGGAGTCGCTGGGTTTCATCTTGTTCAGGTACAGTTTTTTTTTTCTGCGTTGTCTAATGATGTATGCAAAATTCCACAAACTCATTTGTACTCCGTCTTAACCAAGCAATAACTTGTACAGTTGAAGACTCGTACATAGAGTGGACATGGAATGTGTCTCCTTGAGCCTGTTGGCTTTGTTTTTCTGAAGGTCGTTTTAATATTGCGTCACATATTTAAAGGGGTGAGGGCATAAGAACAAAAGAGAAGCCATGTTGGATCAGGCCAATGGCCCATCCAGTCCAGTGCTCTGTGTCACACAGTGGCCCAAACCCGGGAACCCTCAGGAGGTCCACCAGTGGGGCCTACTTGGAAGTAGGCTGTTGTGGGACTGGTGTGGCCTTCTGTTAACTGTGAAATGACTGAGTCCTCTGTTAGGATGAGGAGGACAAATAAGCCAGGGGACAGTCTTCATGAGCTGATGTTCTTATGTAGCTTCTCCAGGAGGTACGGGTCCAGCAGGGCAGGTCACAGAGAGTAACCAAAGTTCAGTCTAGGGTCAAGGAGTTCCAGGCCACAAGTCCTAGTCCAGTCGAAGGTCAGGGGTTCCAGAAAAGCCAATTGTCAGGTCCAGTCCGAGGTTCAAGGTTGCAGAGGTCCAGTAGCAGCAAGGTTGGTGGCTCAATAGCAAAGTGTGCTTGTTACATCCACAAACTGCTGCTTCTCCCAGCTGAATTTATAGCCAAGTCTTAATGAGCCAAACTCCCAGCCAGTTCCTTGGCAGTCATCCTGAAATTACTCATTCTCTTCAGCTGACAGCCGACGACAGGACATGAGTCTCACACTCCTCCTTTCTTGCAGTTCTTAGTGTCTCTGACGGCATCGGTTCTGCAAGGGTGTGGGTAAGCCAGGTGGGCTGGGAGTGGCTGCTGAAGACTTGTTTACTACTTCAGAGCTACAATGTGTTGGCTTGGTTTCAGCTGTAGACTGCGTCTCCTGATCAGCTGGTAACCTGATCTCTTGTTGTTCTCCTTCTGGCTCATGGCCCCGCTAGCCTACAATTGCTGTGTTGCATTGCTTCCTCAAAAGTGGAACACCAAAACCACCCAGCTTCAATATTCTTGTAGAATACATAGCATCTTTTACAACGCCATACGGCAGTTGTAAGCTAGCGGGGCCATCAAGTGAATACACAAGTGGTGAGAAGAGCTTTTTGAAAACTAACTATAAACTTTGATGTTTGGACTTTTCACTGCTTGAGGAATTTGATTTGGACTATCTGAAGGTTATTTGTGTATTTTGGCTGAGTATTTTTGAGTTTCTGACTAATATTATATTTATGATTAAGTACGCTATTTACATAGGTTCAGATTGTTATAAGTGTTGACTGATGAATGTTTTTCGTTATTTCTGCACAGTTTGTTTCTTTTGTATAATTTACCACTTGTAGGCTGGGAACCCTGTTCCTTGCATGTGCTTTTGCAGTAGCGCATGTGTACCCGGGAGAGCAAATTCTCTTAACTCTTTCCCTCCCAGATCCTCTTGCATGCAGAGTTACAATATCCAACAGAACCAGCAACGTTTGAACGAGGGACCGGGAGAGGGATTTGTTTTGCCTCGCCAGCTTCTCAATTCAGTTAGGCCTCGGCCTGTTAGGGACAGTACTAAACCAGCTCTTGCAGCCTGTTTCGTAGAAAGCTGTGCGGGGAAACGTCTGATCTCTGGGGGACTGAAAGCCAACTAACTGCCTTCAGCCCAAAAACAAGAGAGAGCACGTCTAGAAGTGCAAAACGTTGTGAGCCGAGTCTTGGCTTCGCTGCAGTCAGTGCTTTGTTTAGCTGAGCTGGACCGCCCTGGACTGCTGTGATTTTCAGAGCCGCTCCAGCACAGCAGAGAACTTTCCTGCACCTTCGCCATAACTCTTATTGAGACTTTCCACTGTGAGCTGCCAGAAGCGGAGTGAAGAGTGTGAATATCTTGTTATGAAGACATCATGTAAGGGAAGCCTCTGGGAAGGATCAGATGAAGGATGGATAAGATTAAGGCAGGGAATATTAATAACTTCCAAAGGAGGGAAATTGCAATCACTTTATGGGCTACAGACTTCCTAAGTAACTCTTCCCAAGTGAGTCATCTGTCAGGTCTTTCACTGGGTCTCATGATACTGTCCATTCCTGAACTCAGGCGTGTGCCTTCTGTAGGATGGAGCAAATTAATTCTCTTGCAGTAGCTAATTGACATCTGTGCTTGCAGTAGCAGCTGTGTACTCATGAGTTACACAGGTTGGTTGGTTTGTTTGTTAGGTTTCTAGGCTGCCCTCCCCTGCAGACAGGGCTCAGGGCAGCTTACAACAGAGATATACAATCTCTCTATATAATAAAGCCGTTTTGGGGTGGCCACATGCGATGTTCAGACCAGATGTTCGGACCCCGGCCACTTGGCCGCGTTAAAAAACCCAACAAGAATAACAGTCCTTAATTTAAAAATTTATGAATTCCAAGATGGCTAGCAGTCAAAATTACTAGTATGGCAAATCGCAGACCTCCCAGAAGAGACTTCTGAAAGGTGGGCGGGGGAAGCATGGTGGGTGAAAGGGGTATGAGGGTGCCAGATGACAGAATTATGCTGCTGCTGTGCTCAACCGAAAGCCTGGCGGAACATCTGCCTTCCAAGCCCTGTGGAAAGGTAACAAATCCTGCAGGGCTCAGAAGTTCTCTGGCAGAGAGTTCCACCAGGCAGGAGGACAGCTGGATCTCTCTCGGGCTGGGGAACACCAGGAAGTTCTTTCTTCCTGAGCGTAACACTCTTCTCGGTGCGGGAGGTTCTGGGCCATGAGTAGGGCAGTGCTGTGTCCTCTGCCGATCTGTGTTCAGCCCCACATCAGCATAAGAACATAAGAGAAGCCCTGTTGGATCAGGCCAATGGCCCCTCCAGTCCAACACTCTGCGTCACACAGTGGGCAAAACCCAGGTATTGTCAGAAGGTCCAACAACAAGGCCAGAACTCCAGAAGCCCCCTCCAGCACCAAGAACACAGAGCATCACTTGCCCCAGACTGAGAGTTCCTATCTATACCTTGTGGCTAATAGACACTGATGGACCTCTGCTCCAGATGTTGATCCCATCCCCTCTTGAAGCTGTCTGTGCTTGCCGCTGAGAGCGAACGGTGGAGGCACGGAGGCCCCAATGCTGGCATCCCATGACTTTGGACCGTGGGGCCCTCACTTCCTTTCTGCATTCTGATGGTCTCCACGAATACAAACATGCCTCTTTGTGGCTGCCGGAACTCAGTTGGGGAATGCTCCCTTCATATATTAGTTTCAGAGGGTAGCCATTTTGGCCGGCAGTAGAACATAAGAGAAGCCGATGTTGGATCAGGCCAGTGGCCCCTCCAGTCCAACATTCTGTGTCACACAGTGGCCAAAACCACCAGGTGCCCTCAGGAGGTCCACCAGTGGGGCCAGGACACTAGAAGAGCTAGATTCAAGTCCGGTGGTACCTTAAAGACCAACAAGATTTTCGGGGTACGAGCTTTTGAGAGGCAAAGCTCCCTTCGTCAGATACGAGCAGGAATGGAGATCTCTGGGTCCGTATATCCCAGTCAGGAGGCGGGAGGGATGCTGCAAAGAAGGGAGTTGGCAAGCAAAGGCACAATGCAACATTTCTCCCATCTTTCTTTGCTTAATGTGGCCTCTGGTTGGTTCTAACTTGTCTGTGGCTTTCAGCATGGCAGAGTTGGCGCTCCAAACGGGTCTTGCTCTTGCTTCCTCTCCTTTCTCCGCCTTCCCGGAGCGTGCCACGTATGACTTGGTTTCATGCCGCTCCAGTTCCCTGTGTGGCCAGCAGGGGTCTCTGCAGAGCTGTTTTGCTCACTGTCTGCCCAGTTTTCCTCTGCTGGGCAGGGAACCACCTTTTCCAGCAGGCCGCTGGTCCTGTTTGATTGACACCATCGTGCTTGTGCAGAAGAAGAAAAATTCCACGCACTCCTCCCATACTTTGGGGGGGATTTTTCTTCCAAATCAGTTCTGACGGAACATTTTTGCTCTCTGATCTCACTGCTGTTTTCTCTCTTGGACAAGTGCAAGAACCGTCACTGAGGATGGAGGGCTTCCTGTCCTACAGGTCTGCACTCTGTCTTCCCTCTGAACCATTTGGCGCCATCATCCTGACTCAGCCACGGAGGCTGGGGCTTTCGTCAAGAGATAAACTTTTTTTTTCTTTTTTTTTAAATTATCTCTTTATTGACTTTTTACTTTTACAAAAGAGATAAACTTGACGATTAACTGTGCGACATTACCCCAAATTGATCAGCAGGGCTGGCAGCAGGCATAATGAGAAGTCGCGCTTGTTTGCCACGTGGGGCGATGGCAGTGGGTTTCAAATTGCAGCCAATGCTCCCTCTAAGCTGTGGAGTCCTGTGAGCAAAAATTATACTTTGTGCGCTGCGGGCATTAAAGTTGTGAGCGAGCGATTTGGCTGCTGCATAAATTAGTTTGCTCTGGAGCCCTCCTTCCCGAGCGAAGACAAAAATGTGTGAGCTGGAGGTTAAGAAACTGGCAGCCAGCTCACCCTAACTCAGCTTAGACGGAACACTGCTTGTGAGCTCCTGGCATTAATGTTGTGAGTGAGCGATTTGGCTGCGGCATCAGTTAGTCTGCTCTGGAGCCATCCTTCCTGAGCTAAGACAAAAATGTGTGAGCCGGAGGCTAAAAAAAACTGTGAGCTAGCTCACACCAACTCAGCTCAGACGGAACATTGGAGCTCAGTTTGCCTTCAGGGGCTAGAGTGAGGGATTCTGTGGATTTTTATATTTTTTTGCCATTAAGTTGCAGCCAATGTATGGGAACCCCATGAGACTTTTGAGGCAAGAGACGTATCGAGGTGGCTGGCCATTGCCTGCCTCTGTGTAGTGATATCCTGACTTTCTTTGGGGTCTTGCATACAAATGCTAACCGGGGCCCACTCTACTTAGCTTAAGAACATAAGAGTAGCCATGTTGGATCAGGCCAATGGTCCCTCCAGTCCAACCCTCTGTGTCACACAGTGGCCAAAACCCAGGTGCCCTCAGGAGATCCACCAGTGGGGTCAGAACTCCAGAAGGCCTTCCACTGTGGCCTCCCCAAGCACCAAGAATACAGAGCATCACTTGCCCCAGACATAGTGTTCCATCTTCCCCTTGTGGCTAGTAGCCGCTGATGGACCTCTGCTCTGCGTGTTTATCCAATCCCCTCTTGAAGCTGTTTATGCTTGTAGCCGCCGCCACTTCCTGCAGCAGTGAATTCCATGTGTTAATCACTCTTCGGCTTCTCTTATGCTCTCAGAGGATATTGCCTTGCATATTCTTAGGCCGAGCCCTGGCAGCAGAGTGGATCCTGAGGCTGAACACCCAGATACCTGTGGTTTGCCTGTGATGGAGTTTTGACACTTTGACCAAGATAGCCTTCATCTTATGAGAGGCCGCAGAGCTCCTAATGGAGAGGAGAGAAGAATTGTCTCTGGGAAGTGGTTCAGGCACAGTGATAAGGCGACTTGCATCTTTTCCCTAGACCAGGGGTGGGCAATTGTTTTGGCTCAGGGGCCGCTTTGTGGGAGCGGAGGTTAGCGGAGGGCCGCACCTTTTAAAATGATTGCATTCATTAGTTAACTTTGCATTTCAGAAAAGGTATAAATTGTATCATAAAAATCAATAAATATTACCGTATTTTTCGCACCATAAGACGCACTTTTTCTCCCCCAAAAAGTGGGGGGGAAAGTGCCTGCGTCTTATGGTGCAAATCCCCCCCATTCGCTCAAGCTCCCGCCTCCCTCGCCCTCCCTCCCAGTGAAGATCCCGGGCCCGCGGCAAGCGCCGCGGACCCGGGAGAAAGCCCCATCCCTCCCTCCCAGTGAAGAAAGCCCTCCTCCCACCCACCCCCCTCAGAAGCTCCCCCCCTCAGAAGCTTCCCTCCCAGCCCCCCTTCCTCCCACCCCCCTCAGAAGCCCCCCCACCTCAGAAGACCCCCTCCCACCCCCCCCTCAGAAGCCCCCCCTCAAAAGCTCCCCTCCCAGCCCCCCTCCCGCCCACCCCCCTCAGAAGCCCCCTCCCACCCCCCCTCAGAAGCCCCCCTCCCTCCCACCCCCCTCAGAAGCCCCCTCCCTCCCCTGCTCACCTTTCCCGCCCCATTCCTTCCCCCCTCACCATTCTTGGGCTGGGGGGGGAGGTAGGGAGGGAAGAGCTGGGCCTGAGTGGCGTTAAGCCACTGGGGCCCAAGCAAGGGGGGGGGGAGGGAAACACCTTGTCTTTTTGTCTTTCTTTCTTTCTCTTTCTGTCTGTCTTCCTTCCTTCCTTCCTTCTCTCTCTCCTCCCTACCTTCCTGTTTCTTCCTTTCTTTCTGTCTGTCTTTCTTTCTGTCTTCCTTCCTTCTCTCTCCCCCCCCACCTACCTAACTACCTACCTACCTACCTACCTTCCTTCCTTCCTTCCTCCCTTCTGTCTCTCTCTCCCCCCACCTACCTTCCTTCCTTCTCTCTCTCTCTCTCTCCCCCCTACCTACCTACCTTCCTGTCCTTTCTTTCTGTCTGTCTTTCTTTCTGTCTTCCTTCCTTCTCTCTCTCTCTCCCTCCCTACCTTCCTGTTTCTTCCTTCCTTCCTTTCTGTCTTCCTTCCTTCCTTCTCTCTCTCTCCCCCCTACCTACCTTCTCTCTCTCTCACCCCTACCTACCCCCCTCCCTCCCCCGCTCACCATTCTTGGGCTGCAGGGGGGGGAGGTAGGGAGGGAAGAGCTGGGCCTGAGTGGCGTTAAGCCACTGGGGCCCAAGCAAGAGCGGGGAGGGAAACACCCTTTCTTTCTTTCTGTCTGTCTTTCTGACTGTCTTTCTGTCTTTCTTCCTTCCTTCCTTCTCTCTCTCTCCTCCCTCCCTTCCTCCCTTCCTGTTCCTTCCTTTCTTTCTCTTCCTTCCTTCTTTCCTTCCTTCTCTCTCTCCCCCCTACCTACCTACCTTCTTTCTTTCTTTCTTCTCTCTCTCCCCCCCCCCCCCCCAACTACCTACTATTTGGTTCAGAATATTTTTTTCCCCTGTTTTCCTCCTCTAAAACTAGGTGCGTCTTATGGCCAGGTGCGTCTTATAGTCCGAAAAATACGGTAATTAAATAAAATAGTGGTAGTTTTATTCCATTTATTTATTGTGCTAATTTCATATCATCTATAGCTGCAAGCACATTTAATTTTAGAATCAGTTTAATGAGACAAATGTACCCTATCACACTTTTCTACAATTTTTTTGAAATCAGGAGGGAGATTGCTTGTTGAGATTCTCATCACAGCCTGCAAGTTAATGTCTGTCAAATGTCTGTTAATGTCTATATTTACTCTTGTTGATCTTCATGCAAGAAAGACTTTGCTCACAAATATATGTAGACCCAAATATAGAGAACATTTTCCCAGCAAATTTCTTCATACATGGAAACTTTTCAGCAGACAAAGATTTGTAAAAGTCAACTAATGTCACAGCATTAAACATTTCTTTCACAGTGTGATCTGACTGCATGTAAATAAGTTCAAGCTGCAGCTCCTCAGGTGCTGACAGTGGCCAACTGTCTTGGCGGGCCACAAAAAACTCTGTGGCGGGCTGCATGTGGCCCGCGGGCCGCAATTTGCCCACCCCTGCCCTAGACTGCTAGTAACTTCTGGTTTGAAACAGTTATCTCTGATAAGCCTGCGTTTACGCAGAAGGCAATGAAATCCCGTTATCTTCCATCTGGTGCTTCAGATGAGTCTCTGAGCAAGTCCTCCTGCCCTTCATTTGAAGACTGGGCAGGCCGAGGTGAGATTCACACCAGGGACTGCCTGACACTTAGCTCGGGCCTGTAGCCAATCTGCTATTCCAGATGGTTCACTTGTACGCCAAGATTCCTTACAAAAGAGGTGATTAGTAATACTTAGTGTTTATGTCCGGTGTTCAAAGTGATTCATGTATTATCTTCACGATCCTTGGCGAAGCCATGTAAGGCAGGCTGTTACCTCCGCACTGCAAACTGGGGCCCAAGCTAAGAGAAGAGCGGACCGACTTTCTGAAGACCGTTTCGGGAGAGTAGCCGTGTTGGTGTCTAACCAAGGGAGCTTTGACTCCCGGAAGCTTTTGCCCCGAAAACTTAAACTTCAGAAATGTTGTTGGTCCACATGAGGTGCCAAGGAATTGGAATCTGACTTTCTCAAGACCATTTAGCGTATTCTTGTATGAGGTCAGGTTTGGAATGGAGACTTTTGGGTTCGTGCTCTCGGCTCTCACCGTGTAGCTGTTCTCTGGTTATTTGTTTGACTCTGATTTAGTCCATAGGGTTACCCTGTGAGAACTTCCTTGCAGAATCAGAAATCCCCAAAGGTCCCCATGTCCCCTATGTCAGGAAGAGGAGAAGAGATTGACTTTAAACCCCGCCCTTCACTACCCGAAGGAGTCTCAGAGCGGCTTACAAACTCCTTTCCCTCCCCCCCCCCCACAACAGACACCCTGGGTAGGTGGGGCCGAGAGAGCTCTTTCGAGGACTGCTCTTGAAAGCTCTGAGAGAGCCATGACTGACCCAAGGTCACACCAGCAGCTGCATGTGGAAGAGTGGGGAATCGAACTCAGTTCTCCCAGATTAGAGTCCGCACTCCTAACCACTACGCCAAACTGGCTGTCACAAGAACATAAGAAAAGCCAAAGTTGAATCAGGCCAGTGGCCCATCCTGTCCAACACTCTGAGTCACACAGTGGCCAAAAACACCCCAGGTGCCCTCCGGAGGTCCAGCAGTGGGGCCAGGACACTAGAAGCCCTCCCACTGTTGCCCCCCCCCCATCAACCACCAAGAATACAGAGCATCACTTGCCCCAGACTGAGAGTTCCTGTCTATACTTTGTGGTTAATAGCCACTGTTGTTAGCCCTCTGGAGGAACTGGTTGGCTGTTGTGTGAGACAGGATGCTGGACTGGATGGACCACTGGTCTGCTCCAGGAGGGCTCTTCTCATGTCCGTATGTCAGGGAAAAGACCCCAATCATGTCTGCCCTCTCAGTGGACACAGCTTTCACTTTAACCAAGATCATCCCCTGTACTGTAATATCTAGTGATGGGCTTTGGGGGGCAGCGGTGGTGTTCGTGAGGAATTGGGAGGAGGGATTCCAAGGATCTAGTGACCAGTCCCAAACAGAGGTGTTTGCAAAGGACTGTGTCTGTTTCTGAGCGTGTTGGACACATTGTGAGAAACTGAGAAGGGGGACCAGAGGAAACGAATTGGCAGAATCCCCACTGGGTGTTTATGTTGTGGCAGCCCCCCGCATCCTGCCCCTCTCCCCCTGCAGCACCTATCCTGCTCCCAAACGTGGCCCACAAATCCTGCTTGGCGGCAGACGTCTATGCAGCGCTCCTCCACTCTGTCGGCACAGTTCTTAAAATATTTATTGCTCTTTGCTGGGAAAACATCATTCAAGCGTCTTGTGATTTCTGCTGTTTTAAATGGGAAAGCCGGGGAGCAATGTGATGAAGGGAGGAGGGAGAATGCAGTTTTATTATTATTTTAAAAACCACATATTCTCTGAGTCCCGCGTCGATGGTTTCTGTGGAAAGGCCTCCTTTTGCAGTGTTTAGTTTTAACCTTTCAGGGGGCTCGGGGGACGCTCGTCCTTCTTCCAGTGTTTTGCAAACACTTCAGGGGATGTTTTCCCAAACGTGAAAATAGATAGGAGTCTTTCCCGCTGACCATGGCAGTGGGTTTGTTAAAAAGCCTTTATATCTTATCTTCCCATCCAAAAATGGACTGTCGTTATCAGCTGCAATTCAGCACTCTGTCCTGAGATCCAGTTTGGCGTAGTGGTTAAATGCACGAACTCTAATCTGGGAGAACCGAGTTTGCGTCCCCACTCCTCCACTTGCACCTGCTGGATGACCTTGGGCAAGCCATAGTTCTGGCACAGCTGTCCTTGAAAAAGAGCAGTTTCTGTCAGAGCTCTCTCAGCCCCACCTACCTCCCAGGGTGTCTGTTGTGGGGAGGGGAAGGGAAAAGAGATTGTAAACTGCTCTGAGACTACGTGAAGGGTGGGGTATCAATCCAACTCTTCTAATTTCTGTTAACTCTCTGCAGTCAGGCAGGGATATGTTTGATCTGCAGCATGCATGTATGCATGTATTTGTGTATGAACAGGAAAGCGCTCTGTGGTACTTATTTGCTGGTAACAACGCATTGCCCTGTCCTGGATAGCTCAGGGTAACCTGATCTCGTCAGGTCTCAGAAAGTAAGTGGTCCTCCTCCTCCTCCTCCTCCTCCTCCTCCTCTCCCTCTGAAATTCCTTTGTTAGATAACTGCTACTCTTAGGTCAGTAGCTGAATGTCCTGGAAGGTTAAAATGTTCCCTCACTGGTTTTTTGAATGTTGTGGTTTCTGACGTCAGACTTACATCCATTTATTCTTTGTCGAAGGGACTGGCTTGTTTGTCCAGCGTAGAGGGTAGGAGGGCGTTGCTGACATGTGATGGTATAAATCACATTAGAGGATGAGCCGGAGGCCCCGGTTCCAGAGCTTTCAGCCCACAAGGCTCCTGGTAACCGATGAATGGAACTTTGACTCTCAAAAGCTTATAGCCCAGATATCTTGTTGGTCTCTCAGGTGCTCCTGGACTTGAGTCTTAACTTGGGGAGCGTTACAGGGCTGTCTGTCTGCAAAGCAGTCGTTGAAGGACTCCTTTTGTCCAGGAGGAAAAAGGTCCTTTCTAGGCGGAGTGGCGGGTGCCTTGCGCCTGGTAGAGGAAACTTATTTCCAGCCTTTTCCGAAGCCTCCATTAACACAACGCGCATTTCCACACGCTCCATTAAGAAACATGCTGTTCTTCCAGGAAGGGGAAATGGCGTTTTAAGACTCTCGCTAACCAAATTAAAGCGTCGCCATGGCCACTGCCGATTCTGACAGGAAAAGGCAGATGCTCAGAAGCCAGTCGAATACTAGTCTAGGGACGCAGTGCTCATCTCAGTTTCCAAGCCGAAGAGCCAGTGCCGTCCGAAGACGTTTCCGTGATCATGTGGCCAGCATGACTAGACGCCGAGGCGCACGGAATGCTGTTACTTTCCCACCGAAGCGGTACCTACTTATCTACTTGCAGTTTCTTGCTTTCAAACTGCTCGGTTGGCAGGAGCTGGGGCCAGAGACGGGAGCTCACTCGTCCATGCAGCACTCGGGTCTCGAACTGCTGAACTACCGACCTTCCGGTCTGCAGCTCAGCGTCTTAACCACTTGAGCCACTGCAGCTGACTAATACTACATATTAAATACTGGGAAAGGTGGAGGATAAGCGCACTCTGTTAATTTCATGGGATTGTCTCGAATAATATCTGGTCTTATACACACAGCCGGCTATACTCTCGATTTTGGTGTTTTTTGCTCGATGCGGAACCTTTAATCTTTGGGTGGGGGAGAGTGATGTTACTCCCTCGCTATGGACAGGTCATTACTTGGTGGGTGTCTCAGGACTTCTCTGTGGATGGATGGCCAGTTAGAGCGGTCCTCCCCCAGGGAAAAGACAACAGGGGAAACCCTGGTGTGGCTGGCTGTCACAGAAGATCTAGTGAGGCTCTGGAATTGGAAGGCCCAGAACGCAACTGATGTGGCTGCTGCTGAATATCTGTCCCTGTTGCTTGGACTTATTTGGCCATCTGGCTTAGGTTGAGCGAGCTGGCCTTGAAGCACTAGGGAAGACTATTGGAGTGGGGGTGGCGGCGAACTCGGGCTGAGTTCAGGGTGACCAGCACTGGCTGAAATACATTCAGGCGGGCAGCTGTGTTTGTCTGAAGCAACAGGACAAAGTTTGAGTCCAGTGGTACCTTTAAGACCAGCAGCGTTTAATGCTTCAAGAGGTGTGCATGCACACGAAAGCTTATACGCAGAATTAGGCTTTGTTGGTCTTAAAGGTGCCACCAGACTCAGGCTAAAATACAGTGTGAGCTGCAAACCAATTAGCGTTTTCTGTGGAAGAGTTCTGTGGGGTTTTGCGGAAGGTGAGAGACACAGGGCGCGTCATGGGCTTCATCAGCTTTACACAGGCCCAGTTGTCATCCTCAAATAAAAGTTTTGTTTCGTGGGTTGCTGCTTGTCAGATGAAAGGGCTCGCATTTTAAAAGGAAATTTGGAGCGCACGCAATAAACCTTGAGGGTTATAAAAATCAGTGACGGCTAGGGTAACGTCAAAGTACATTGCTGGTAGCAAGACCAAGTGTTTAATTAAGTCTTCTGCGATCCTGGTGAAATGCAGGGCCTGAGCAGTCTTCCTCTGGGCCTGACCAAACCATCGTCTTCATCACCTATATGCATGCAAACCCCATTTCACGTATAGAGAGTCACGTGAGTCTCATCCCCAAGCTAAGGCGTGCCACCGCCCTGTCCTGCCTTGTTCAGCCACTGAAACCTCCTTCAGAGGTTGGTCAGGTGGGGGCTGGTGACAGGGCCTCCTCTGTTGTGGCACCTTAGTGTGAAATAACCTCCCCTAGAGACACTCTCGCGGTTCCAGTGCTGTGCTAAACACTTTAAAAAAATTATTCCAGAGTTTTTGATGTCATGGTTTTCATGTTACCGGTTTGTTTGAATTAGTTCTGTCCTCTGTGTTCCGGTTTTTACGCTGCCTGTTAGAACTGAATTATATTTTGCAAGCCACCTTCAGAGCTCTTTTGAGTGGGAAGGTTTGGGGTAAGACTTCTAAATGGCTAAAGTTAGGGGAAGAGAGCATCTCTTATGGTGATCATGTTGGGCACGGCTGGACTTTTGGGAATGGGTAAAAGGGCCGCTCACCACAACGGCTGCCGTGGTGGTGGTGGAGGAGTATCAGTCATTAAAACACTGGGAGTTTTGACAAATGCTAGGAGATTCTGAGCCGCGGGTCCCAACGTGGTACCCGTTGTGCACCGTGGCACCCACGGACAGCTCTCCTGGTGCCCGCTGAGCGCTTTAGAAAATGTGTGAGGGTAGGTGGGGTTTTTGCCCAGCAGGACTTCTGATTGGCTGTACAGATCAAAAGACCTCCCTCTAAACAGAGCTTCTGCCTGAAATGTTGGGGTGGGTGGGTACCATTATAACCTCACTCCACCACCGGTGGTAGCCATTTTGTGATTGCGGCCAGCTCAGAGCTCTCTCAGCCCCATCTACCTCACAGGGGAGAAGAAAGGAAGGAGATTGTGAGCTGCTCTGAGACTCTTGAGTGAAGGGTGGGGTATAAATCCAACTCCTCCGCCGCCTTCCCTGCGTCAGAATCCCAAAGGTGCCCACAGACTCAAAAAAAACGTTGCCGACGCCTGTCCTAAGCCAGGCACATCCTCCGCCAAGAAAGGCAGCTGTTTCCAAAAGGATGCACTCTGCAGACACAAAAGCATCTCTAGTGGAAACGACCTGACCTGGACGCCCCAAGCTAGTCTGACCTCATCAAGTATCCGAAGTTGCTAAGCAGGGTTGGCCCTGGTTAGCGCTTGCATGGGAGACCGCCCGTAAAACCCAAGGTCACTATGCCGAGGCAGGCAATGGCGGACCACCTCTGAACTGTCTCTTGATTTTAAAGCCCCGTGCAGTGTTGCCATAAGTCGGCTGCAGTTTGGTGGCACTTGACACAGACATAGTCGGTGACGTGAAAGATGTCTGTGCCTGAGATTCCTGGAGAGCCGCTGCCAGTCTGAGTAGACAAAACTGTCCTTGATGGACCAATGCTCTGATTCAGTAGAAGGCAGCTGCATGTATTTTGCGGGGAAGGATTGTGGCTCAGTGGTGGAGCATCGGCTAGGCATGCCGAACGCCCCGTGTTCAGGTCCCCGGCATCTCCAGCTGAAAGGACCAGGCCGAAGGTGATGTGAGAGACCTTTGCCGGAGACATCAGAGAGCCGCTGCCAGTCTGAGTAGAAATACTGAGCTTGTTGGACCAGTGATCTGATTCAGTATAAGGCAGCTTCATGTATTCGTCTGCTCGACATAGCTAGCTAGCCAGGGGCAAGGGGGGGCCATGCCCCCCACAGATGTGACCAGCCCCCTCTGGGAGGATGGCAGACCCCCCCCCCCCCCGGGCAGGCGGGTGGCCTTGGTTTTGCACAGGCAAAGTTTCTGCCATGTCATGGTAGTTTCTCTTTGGAAGGCTTTTGGTCTTTTCCACAGGGAGAATCCCACCATTTCAGTCTTCTTCTGTAGCTCGACAACAGGCAGCCCAGGCAAGGTTGAGAATTGGGCCACAGCCTGTGGATCCGGTTCCCTTCAGTCCAGAAGCTGCTCCGTATCGAACTGGATGGACGTCAGGAGTTCCTTCCCACCGCTTTAGTTTCGAGCATTTCCCTATAAGTAAATGTTCATCCTTGAGAGCGTTTCTCAGGCATAACCTTTAATGTCCAACTTCTTTGCATTTATCTTCCTTTCGTTAAACAAAGAGGGTTCCTTTTCAGCCAAAAAAAATGAGAAAATGGCCAGAGTTATGCTGGGGAAGGATCACAGTATAAACCTTTTGTAAATCCCCATATCTGCTGGAAGGTGGGAACCACAAATCCTTCTCAGCTGGAGGCACAGCGAAGAGGGAAATTTGCAGTGTCAAGGAGCAGTTTATTTTTATTTAAATGTGTTTATATTCTTTTAGCTTGATAAGAGCAGCTGAAAAATTTAACTTCACAAGACTTTTCTTATTGCTGAGCTGCCGTCCAACGTAACCTTCCAGTAAGCGCAAGAGACTGTATCATTGTTTAGGAAACTCTGGAAATCCTTTCCAGATCTTCTGTGGTTTCCCTAAGATGGAGTTATTTCTTTTTTTCCTGATTCTGGATATTTGGGGCAGCTGGTCCTCAAACCTGAGTTTCTGGCTCTGCTTAGAAGTCAGGGGTTTCTCTCTCTTAGAATCAGCCCTGGGTCTGAGGCCAGTTGCGTCCCCCAGCCACAGTTATATTCTTGTTAGAATCGTCAGGTGTGTGACTCCATTCGGGCAACTGGACTTGCGATGGACTCTGGAACTTTACACAGACAGTGGAGGTTTCATCCAGCCCAGGTGCTTGTACTTGGAACTCATTTCTGCTAGTTGCAATGCATGGTCCATGGTCTTGGTTTTCATTTCGACCTTGGTCTGCTAGAAGAAGAAGAAGAAGAGACTGGATTTATATCCCGCCCTTCACTTGGAATCTCCTGTGAGGTAGGTTCCTTAAGAGAACAGCTGTGATAGAACTATGGCTTGCCCAAGGTCATCCAGCAGCTGCAAGTGGAGGAGTGGGAAATCAAACCCAGTTCTCCCAAATTAGAGTCTGTGCACTTAACCACGACACCAATCCAAAGAGAAGGACAGTGATTTTTTTACAGTCAGGGTAGTTCAGCAGTAGAATCAGCTGCCTCGGGAGGTGGTGAGTTCCCCATCACTGGCAGCCTTGAAGCAGCGGCTGGACAAACCCTTGTCAGGGATACTGTAGGCTGATCTGCACTGAGCACGGGGTTGGACTAGGTGGCCTCTACTGCCCTTTCCAACTCCATAATTCTGTTAATATCTTGATGATGGAGATGAGTCGAACTTTCAGTTTATGCAGTCTCCCCAGCTCTCCCATCATTTTCCACTTCCGCCTCCTCTTCATCCCACCTTCGAGGTAGCTGCGCAGTCCAAAAACGGGTTTAAGGACAGATTAGTAATGCCATTTTCAGACTATTTTAAGAATGAAATGAATGTTATTTATTAACTTTAACTTGTTCCGTTTGGTGTTTTCACTTTTGTTTTACATCGCCCAGGGATACACAGGGATTGGGCGATAGATAAATTTGAAGAATAAATGACTAAATAATCCCACTGACTCAAAAGATCTCTTTCTTCAGTGGCGGTCTCCGTGAACAAGAGGAGAGAGCCTGGGACATCAGTGGAAACAAATCCATTACGTCCTGACTTCCTCCTTTGAGAAATGTAGGGGGTTTTGAGGCTGAGTGTTCTTACAGTTACCACGCTAATTTTTCTCTGACAATTCATTTTTAAGCATCCTGGCTGCCTCTCCATTATCCCTAAAGGACGCTTGGTTTGATGCCGTGCGGAAAGCAATGAGCCAGTCTTCGACTGGAAACGTCTTTATTACAGGGCAATTAAAAAACAAACAAACCCAGTCTCTCTTCCAGACAGATAGGCAGGACTGTAAACCTTGGATATGTTTAGCTGAAGAATGATTTTTTTTTTTGGGAGGATAGCTTTTCCTTTAAATTCTCATTGTTTAGTTGGGAGCACGTACAGGTTATGTCCAATTCCATTCCCCAACATCCTTCCAACTGGAGAAGTTAGAGACTGAACCTAGTTGTCTTGGGCAAGTCCTCGGAACCTAGTTATCTAGAGCCAGTCTGGTGTCGTGGTTAAGCGCGCGGACTCTAATCTGGGAGAACCGGGTTTGATTCCCCACTCCTCCGCTTGCACCTGGCTGGATGACCTTGGGCAAGCCATCGTTCTGGCACAGCTGGACTTGAAAAGAGCAATTTCTGTCAGAGCTCTCTAAGCCCCGCCTACCTCCCGGGGGTGTCTGTTGTGGGGAAGGGAAGGGAAAAGAGTTTGTAAGCCGCTCTGAGACTCCCTTGGGCAGTGAAGGGCGGGATATAAATCCAGTCTTCTCCTCCTCTTCTTCGTCCTTTGAAAGTTACTGCCTCTCAGAGTGAGGAATGGGTAGAGTCCCTCCCCATAGGAAGGGTGGAATAAACATTTGATGGTCCAACATAGGCCACTTCCATACTGTCACTTTGTCCCTATTGCTTTGGGTCCCTTCCCCCCCTTCCCACATGTGTGTTGCTCCCTCTGGGACTACAAGAGAGAGCAAAACACATTGTGGGGGGGGGGAACCCTGAAGCAATAGGGACAAAGAAGTGCCAAAAAAGTGGCCATAGTGTAAGGTCGCTTTGTGATTTAAACTCATCACCTGAAGTATCCAGTACTGAGACTTGGGCCGTAGAGAGGTGTTCTGTGAAGCTTCTTAAACTTGGGTCCCTGTTAAACTTCACTTTCTAGTGTAAGGGTCCCAACCTTTTTGAGCCTGCTGGGCACCTTTGGAATTCTGACTCAGCATGATGGGCACAGCTGTGGGATGGCCACCTTGAAATGGCTGCCATGGGGGACAGAGCCCGCCAGAAAATGGCTGCCATGGCTCACCTTCAGTCACACAGTAAAGAGCTTTGTGCTCTGGCGGCAGCTGCTGCCAAAGCAGTATCCCTAAAAATCTGCACAGCCAATTGAATCTCCAGTGGCCCATCAGAAGCCTCGCTGGGCAACAGCCCACCTGGCCACACCCACTTCCTAAAACACGTGGCGGGTGTCCACGGACACCATATTGGGGAACCCCAACTCTAGGACTTCCCAAGAGAGATTTCTTAGGCAAGTGAGCATGGCCTTGTGCTTATTGATATGCTGTCCCGCACCTGTACGTGGCAATCTTTGGCTTGGGCTGGTTGGATCTTGAACATTAGAACACCGTGACTGCCGCCGCCTCCCATCAGCGGGGCCGCCACCCCAAACTCTCCCGTTTGCCCAGAACAGTCTAGCAGGCTCTGTTGCGGTTTGTCTGAAGAGCAGACCTGAAGAGCTCCTTCCACCGGCTGCTGCTTGCTGGGTTCCTGGGTCAGGTCAGACTGCTGCTGTCATGGTCAACCACCCGCAGATGGTCCTTCCAGGAGTCCTGGCACCTGCAGTGTTCCCCACCCCACCCACACCCGAAATCCAGTCCTGCAGCTGAGAACTTGGCTATAAACCTTGAATTCGTCAGCCTCTCTTTTTCCATCTTCCTGAAGGCAGGGCTGAAGTGTGTGTGTGTGTGAGGGGGTGCCCCAAAGTGCTACTTATGTTCTTCTGATGTTCTTATAGATTACTTTAAAAGAGGATTAGACTGATTCGTGGAGCTAGATCTATCAATGGCCGCTACCCATGGTGACTGAAGGAAATCTCCATGTTCAGAGGCACTAAACCTCTGAATCCCAGAGCCAGGAGGCAACATCGGAGGAAGGCCTTTGGCCTCTATGCCTTCTTTCTGGACCTCTAGAAGAACTGGTTGGCCACTGTGTGAGACAGGATGCTGGACTAGATGGACTACTGGTCTGATCCAACAGGGCTTTTCTTAAAATGCTCATGAATGCCTCAGCCTCTACACCCTGTTGGCTCTCTGGATGAACTGGCTAGCCAGTGTGTGGGACAGGATACTGGACTAGGTGGACCACTGTTCTAATCCTGCAGGGCTCTTCTGATGTTCTTATGGCGGCCTTGGCCTCTCTGCCCTGTTGTTGGCCCTCCGGAGAAACTGATTGGCCACTGTGTGAGACAGGATGCTGGACTGGTTGGAGCACTGGCCTGATCCAACAAGGCCCTTCTGATGTTCTTATGAAGACCTCAGCCTCTATTTCCTTTTGTTGGCCCTCCAGAGGATCTGGTTGGCCTCCTGCATGAGACAGGATGTTGGATTAGATGGACCACTGGTCTGATCAAGCAGGGCTTTACTGATGTGAATAGTGGCGCCTATTCTTGACTATCAAGTTGGGTCTAGCAACTCTCTTTGATAAAGGCCTCCTTCAAAGGAGAAGAGCTTTGTGGAAGGGAAGACCTTACATCCAGCCGTGCCCTCAGGTGAGCGCTATGGGGACAACCTTCTGCACAGGAAATGAAGAGGCTAGACTCTTGACTATAGTACGTAGATCTGCCCCTTGTTTTCAGCATATAAAGTGTGGTCTCAATGAACAATTTCAACAGAGGGGAACTCTAGATGATCTGTATGGTCTCTTCCAACTCTGTGATTCTAAAAGCCAGGCCCAGCCTGAGAGGTCCGCACTGATTGGTCTGGGAGGGGATATGGGGGAGGGACTTGAAGGTAGCAAGCATCTGATGACTCCCCAATCATTTGGCCGCACCAAAAGAGACGTGATCGCCCACAAAAGAAGGAAATGGTGCAAATAGTCTCGTTTTTCAGTAGTGTTATATTTTCTCAGAGAGGAAACATTGGGTGCTATCATATAGGGTGCTCGGTCACTTCTGTGTGCAACCCTCATAATCTTTTTCAACAGCCAGCATCCTGGCCTCAATACTGTCCAGCTTTTCAGGAAGGTGGAATTATAAAACACTGAACCGCAGGATCCGAAGGACCATGAAATCAGTTCTGTGAGTCGGGGGGGGGGGGGGAGGGGGTTGGGTTGGGGCTTACTTTTCCTCAAACAACACGAACACCACCACTGCCACCACTCTGGCCACATGGCCAACTGCTTTTGAAATGGAGGGAGGTGGTTTGAGATACATCACCGGGATCAAGAAGTAGAAAGTTCCAAAGGACAAGCAGCTTTCTAGACCCTAGCCCTTGAGCGCCTCGGCCAACGTCCTCAGACCCTGTGTTTCGAGGCACATGTGCAGCTGTGTCAGAACCGTGGCCCGATTAACCCTGTTCAGCTTGAGAATCCCCAGCTCTTTGAGCCAAGAAGCAAAACAGTTAAGGCTCCTTCTGTGCCATGACCTGTCCAGATACATGTGGAGAACGTTTTATGGTGGAGGGGGAGAGACCAGAATTCTGCATTCTGAGAAAACTTGGTTTTGATTGTGATGAGCAAAGATGAACACACAACAAGCAAAGATGAGCGGGACATAGGTTTTGCCACCTGTGAGGTTCCAGAAGCACCAGACGGGCTCGAGTGCTGATCTGGAGAGATCTCCTGCAGCAGTTATGCTGCGTTCTTGCAGAAGCTGAACTTGGAAACGTGAGCAGCCTGAGCAGGAAGTTCAGCATCGGTGGACAAGGGAAGAATAAATCACGGATGTTACGCAGCTCTAAGGGCCCTGGATTTTTGATAGTTTCAGAGCTACCAGTAGCTGTGTTGGTTTGCAGCAGAAAAGCTAGATCCAAGCATGGCAGCACCTTATAGACAAACCAGATTTTCACGAGAGCTAAAGTTCCCTTTGTCAGATACCAGACACTGGATCTTTGATGGGGAGGGAGCATGTCTTTGGGACCAATGGCAGAGGAAAAGGTAGTGGCGGCTGAATTTGGAGCGAACACTTACGGAAACACCCCGTATTCATTTGTGGAATACCTGAATATTCTTAAGACGTGCACACATTGTGCGGACATTGATTGAAGCATTGGTAATACAGCAAGCTGAGATTGTAAGGGAAGGCATTTGCTTTAATGTCAAATATTGGCATGAATGGTCGCCTCATAAAGTCTGGAGGCATTCAGTCGATGATTATGAACAGACCTTAAGAGCCAAAGTGTGTGTTTCGAAGAGCAACAATAGGGAATCCAGTGCCTGCAACATGAGATTTGCCACGGCTGTTTTTCTTTGAACCCCCCTCCTCTGTCTGTAAACTACTGCAGTGCTTCAATATGTTTTTTTTTTTGCAACAATAAATAGCTCTTAATTTTGAAAGGTGATCTGGGGCAAGAGGAACCTCTTGTCTGAAGAGGAGATGAGTTACTAGAACTGGGTCTTGTATAAATAATGGACGGAAACCATATATACATACTGATACACAGGGTTCAGGTTGGGGTCCCACCCCCCACCCCAATTTTGCTATACGAAGCTGACTTGTTCTTCCGTCTTATCAATCTCGTTCTCCGTAAGCAGCAGTGTGTCTAGCAGAATGGCCGATGAGGACTGGATCGGCGAGAGTCTCATTGGACTTTGGTACATAACTGGGTTAATCCCATTCCGCATCCCGTGGTGCATCATGAAAATCTTGGAGTTCTCCGCCATGGAATTTCTGAACGAGAGCCTGCTGGAGCATTTCCGAAGGCCTCGTACAGGCAGAGAGGTCCTGTAATTGCAGGTCATGTACCTGCCAAACGCCTCCCTGAAGGTCTTGTTGAAAAGGGTGTAGACCAGTGGGTTCACACCGGATGAAACGTACCCTATCCAAACAAATATCTCCATGAGCTTTTGGATGAACCCCTCACTGCAGGCGGACTGGCAGAGGACAGAAGTGATGTTGGTGATGAAGAACGGACACCACATCACCAAGAAGAGGAAGAAGACGATCCCCAGGACCTTAGAGGCCCGTTGTTCATTGGTGAGGGTCTGGACTGACTTCTTCCCAACCGTGGACATCCGGCGCATGAGCAGCTCCTCATTTCCGTTGGCCAAGGGCCTGCCCTTCCTAGAGCCATTCAACATGGCCAGCTTCTCCGGAGATGATCCGGGTGTTGTGTCCCGCTGGAAGACCGTGGAGACGGTGCTCCAGTTCAGGCGCTGCGGCAGCTTGTTGATCAAGTGGGCCTTCTTGCGCAGCACCTGGATGGTGAGGAAGTAAGTCACAACCATGATGGCCAGTGGGACGAAGAAGGCGGCCACCGAGCCATAGAGGATGAAGTCTCCGAAGCGGTCTGGCGTCAGCACGCAGGTAAAGTTCCTGAGGGTCGCGGCACCTTCCCCGAGGCCACGGATAGGGATTGGGAGAGCGATGCCTGGAGGAGGAACAAAAGTCAGCTCAGCTTTGTTGTGGATTTCAAGCACTGGAATATAAAGAACAGTGGCACTTTTCCAATTGCTGCTTCCTTAAACGGGAGCACAAGTCACAGAAATGTATTCTGCTTACATATTTACATTACTGGTGGTCCTCCTTTTTCACTTGGACTCTTAAGAACCTAAGAGAAGTCAGGTTGGATCAGGCCGATGGCCCATCCAGTCCAACACTCTGGGTCACACAGTGGCCACAACCCAGGTGTCATCAGGAAGTCCACCAGCAGGGCTAGAACTCCAGAAGCCCTCCCACGGTTGCCCCCCAAGCTCCAAGAATACAGAGCATCACTGCCCCAGACATAAGAACATAAGATAAGCCAATGTTGGATCAGGCCAGTGGCTCCTCCAGTCCAACACTCTGGGTCACACAGTGGCCAAAACCCAGGTGCCATCGGAAGGTCCACTACTAGGGCCAGAACTCCAGGAGCCCTCCCACTGTTGCCCCCCCAAGCATCAAGACTCATGACAGGTTACACAGAGTGACACAATTACAACCCATGGATGGGACATTCAGTGAACAATGAAATAGGATTTGAGTTGTAGAACCAACCAGAAGTCTAAAAACAGAACTGAAGCAAGGCATGAGTGTTAACCTGAAATATTAAATGATGCAGAATATAGATTGCTGTGGGCTGGCTGCTCTTATGGAATTCTGGAACACAGAAGTAGAGACCACAGTCCCCAATAATTTATCCAAGTGTGAAGCCTTTTGTACAGTGGTACCCTATCGCCTTCATAGAAGAAGAAGAAGAAGAAGAAGAAGAGATTGGATTTATATCCCGCCCTTCACTCACTTGGAGCCTCAGAGCGCCTTACAAACTCCTTTCCCTTCCCCTCCCCACAACAGACACCCTGTGAGGTAGGTGGGGCTGAGAGAGCTCTATCCCAAGCTGTCCTTGAGAGAACAGCTGGTACAGAGAGCTATGGCTTGCCCAAGGTCATCCAGCCAGGTGCAAGTGGAGGAGTGGGGAATCAAACCCGCTTCTCCCAGATTAGAGTCTGCGCACTTAACCACTACACCAAACTGGCTCCCTTGAACGATTCAGTTCTGGGGAATGCAGTAGACCCTGCTCAGTTGAGCAAGGCTGTTGTGACAGAGCATAGGGGAAGAGGTATGAGGGTCCAAGGCCCCAAGGGCTTTCTGTGTGATAGCTCACTGGTTCCCAAATGGCCGGGGGCGGGGGGACCTGGAAGCACGGCAGTTAAAATATGAGCAGTCTTATTGGATCAGATCACAAACCTGGTATTCTGTTCCCAGCAGTGGCCAGTCAGAAACTCTCAGGAAGTCCACAAGTTTGAAGGCAACAGACCTCTCCTGCTGTTTCCCCCCCCCCCCCCCCCCGACTAGTCTTCAGAGATGCACTGCCTTTGAGCTTTTTTGGTTCCATTGGGGGGGGGCATGCTGGAGGCCGCGTTCACAGCTGGTGTGGTGTAGTAGTTAGGAACATGAACTCTAATCTGGGAGAACTGGGTTTGATTCCCCCATGCCTCCACATGCAGCTGCTGATGTGACCTTGGGTCAATCAGAAGTTATTTCAGAGCTGTTCTCTCAAGGGCAGTTCTCGAGAGAACTCTCTCAGCCCCACCCACCTCACAGGGGGAAGGGAAAGGAGATTGTAAGCCGCTGTGAGACTCCTTCAAGTAGTGAAGGGCGGGGTATAAATCCAATCTCTTCTCTCCGTTCTGGGTTGGATCCAACCCAGAATTTTCCATCAGCTTCAGAATGGAAAACTCCCGCTTTCCGCCTCCCGCCGCCTCCCCGTGGTACGCTGCTGTAGGAGCGGGGAATAGGGGACCCTGAAGAGCAGCGGGAAGGAGGAATTGGCAAGAATCTCCCTCAGCTGGGAGTCTTAGCCTGGATCCAGCCCTCTGTGTTTAAACAACTTTGAACTGTTGAGAAGGGGTGCGCGTGTCAGAGGCCGAGTTCATTTCACGGCCGATAAGGCGCTGGGTAAGAGCGGCACTTGGTTAATGCTACTAAAATCAGATATTAGAAGGTCATTTTCAAAGTGCTCTGCCTCTCCAGCCGCTTCCTATCCTCTGTTCGAAACGTGCCTGTTTTCTCTGATTGCCGGAGGCGCTCTTAATATCCACTCATGTACGAAGCAGCCCTTATCACGGGCGTAGTCCTTGGCTGGGAGAGCCGGACCTTTCCCACTTCTCCTCCGTCTGTGGCGTATTGGATCTCAAGGACAGTTTTTTAAAAAATCCCTGACTCTACTCTGCAGGCTACGCAATTAACTTGCGCTCTCTATTTCCTTCACTTCAGCCCTCGTTGATTCACTTCCTCTCATCTCTTAAATGTTTGCTATCATCTCAAATTTATGACTTGTCCTCTGTCCCGCTAGTCACTGACAGTGGGCAGCGCGCCTCTTGCAGAGTTCAGGAGTCCAGGAAGAAGCATAATAGAAACCGTCTGCCAACCCCACTTATTAATAGATCTCGGCCCTGTGTATTTTGATAACACACCTCATAATTTCCCCTCGTCTACATCTTGGGTTGGATTCAAAAGTAACGTTCCGCTAGTATAAACGGCCCTTCTGTTGTCTGGTGTGTGTGTGTGTAATTTTTTGCTAATTTCCCTCCTCCCACTGCATCCCCCCATTTCCCCCCTCACTCTGTTTGCAAAGTCAATTCAGGTGGGGTAGCCATGTTGGTCTGAAGCAGCAGAACAAAGTTTTGAGTCCAGAGGCACCGTTAAGACCAACGAAGTTTTATTCTAGGTATAAGCTTTTTTGTTTATGCACACTTCTTGAGATATAACTCTGGAGAAGTGTGCGTGTGCACTGAAGCTTATACCCAGAATAAAAAAATGTCGGTCTTAAAGGTGCCCCTGGACTCTGTTTGCGAGTGTCCCCTTATCCCCTCCCTAGGAGAAAATTCCAAGAGGGAGGGGCACATGAGGCTGCAGATGGGGAGGGGGAAATAGGAAATTCGTTCCATGAGCTTTGCGGTACTTTAAATCCAACCCTGTAGCGATAAAGCCCTCAGGCCTTCTTCTGTATCCCTTTTCCCCCTCAAAGAATTCTAGTTCCCCAAGTTCACTCACTCTGGATTTAAGGGTGGGAAGAGGTGTTTGGCTCACACAATTGCTCATTCATGTCCGGTGGGCTTCAGATAGCAACTTCACACCATACAGAAATCCAGTTCAAGCTTGCACATATTTGGGACTTTTAGAATTCTGTGCTAGAAATCCAATTTCCGCAGCTGGAATAAGAGATGGTACATCTCCATGGGTTGTACTGTTCCCTGCACTTTGATTTATCGTATTTTGGAGCTCAGGGCTTGAATTCCCATGTTGGGGTTTAACTAAAGTGCATCTGAACTGTTTAAACCTTGGCTCCTGTTCTGGTACACACACACACACACCCACACACCCAGCCTCCCCCCACATGAAGCTGTCTTATATTGAATCAGACCATTGGCCCATCCGGTATTGTCCGTTCAGACTGACAGCAGTTCTCCAGGGTCTCAGGCAGAGATTTTTTGCATCACCTATTGTCTGGTCCTTGACTGGAGATGGTGGGGATTGAACTTGGGACCTTCTGCATGCCAACCAGATGCTCTTCCACTGAGCCAGAGCTCCTCCCCATTTCAGGAACGGAGAGCAGAGATGCAGGAGTGGAAGTCACCCTAGTTTGATGTATCTGAAAAGAGCCAGAGTCCAGTAGCACCTTGAAGGCTAACAAGATTTGTGGCAGGGTGTGAGCTTTCGTGAGTCACTGCTCACTTCTTCAGATACCGTCTGAAGAAGTGAGCACTGACTCACAAAAGTTCGTACCCTGCCACAAACTTTTTTAGTCTTTAAGGTGTGAGTGGATTCTTGCTGTTTTTTACTCCTGCAGACAGATTAACATGGCTACCCATCGTGATATATCTGAGTGTGTCTGCCCAAATCCGGGCCGAACCTTGATCCATGGTTTGCTTTTGGGGAAACAGTCGTTTTTGTTGCGCGCTTCCTAAGTTGCGCATCATTCGCATGACATTGCTCCCATCTTCCCGCCCCCATGTTCAGCCCAGCCTTTTTATAAATCCCAAACTCCACATACCTATTGAAATCAGCCAAACCACCGTTATTTTGATGAGGGTCGTGGCCCGGGAGTTGTACTGGCTGGCTTGGATGGGCTTTTTTATGGCAATGTAGCGGTCCAGCGAGATGGCGCAGAGATGCATGATGGAAGCTGTGGAGAAGAGAACATCGAGGAACAGCCAGATAGGGCACAGGTCCCGTGGGAGAGGCCACGCGATCTCTGAAAGAGAGTAAAGGGGTCAGTATCTCTGTTCTTTGTGTGTGGAGTGAGTTGAACATAATTGAAGCCCTGTTGGATCAGGCCAAGGGCCCATCCAGTCCAACACTCTGTGACACACAGTGGCCAAAACCCAGGTGCCATCAGGAGGTCCCCCAGCGGGGCCAGAACTCCAGAAGCCCTCCCACTGTCGGCCCCTCAAGCACAAAGAAGACAGAGAATCATTGCCCCAGACATAAGAACATAGGAGAAGCCACGTTGGATCAGGCCAGTGGCCCATTCAGTCCAACACTCTGTGTCACACAGTGGCCAAAAACCAGGGGCCATCAGGAGGTCCACCAGCGGGGCCAGAACTCCAGAAACCCTCCCAGTGTCAGCCCCCCAAGCACCAAGAAGACAGAATCACTGTCCCAGACATAAGAACATAGGAGAAGCCATGTTGGATCAGGCCAATGTCACACAGTGGCCAAAACCCAGGTGCCGTTGGGAGGTCCACCAGCAAGGTCAGAATTCCCACTGTCGGCCCCCCAAGCACCAAGAAGACAGAGAATCACTGCCCCAGACATAAGGAGAAGCCATGTTGGATCAGGCCAATGGCCCATCCAGTCCAACCCTCTGTGTCACACAGTGGCCAAAACCCAGGTTCCGTTGAAAGGTCCGCTACTAGGGCCAGAACTTGCTGAATGTTCTTCTTAGGAGGCCTTCACTGTTTATTCAATGAAGCTATATTTCAATGGTGTTTTTGGTGAAAAATTAATACAAGACGTAACAAAAAGAGCCCATGACGGTTGCCATCTTAGAAGAGGCGTCCACACATGGAGCTAGCTTCTACTGAATCGGACCCTTGGTCCATCAAAGTCACTCTGACCAGCAGCAGCTCAGCAGGGTCTCAGGTGGAGGCCCTTCACATCACCTAATGCCTGATCCTTTCAGCTGGAGATGCCGGGGACTGAACCTGGGACCTTCTGAATGCCAAGCTGATTCTCTACCACTGTTGTCAACCACCTATGTACAGCCTGCTAAGGAACTGCATGGCTGAATGAGGATTCGAACCCAATTCCCTGTAGTCCTGGTCGAGCTGCTTCACTGTGCCCACTCTCTGTGATGGTCTCATTGGGACTTATTTTCAGAACGAAAAATAATCAAGTGAAAGAGCGATATCCGATTCCGGCACAGAAGCGGATTTCCAGTTCAGTTTTTCGGCAGGCTGGCTTCTTTAACTCTGCACATTTCCTGAATTAGAAATCAGGCTCATTCACTGCTATGTGCAGTGTGTCGGCCTCCCCAAACGCACACTTTAGTAGTGTCCTCTTAAAAGTTATTGACATGCGTCATCCTGTTCCGTCCAGTTCTCTTTCTGTTGAGTCAGGTTTGGTGCCTAGGATTATTTTGGATGTAAATCTTCCTTGTGTTGCTTGTATCAAAACCCCACTGGCACATACCCTGTCGTATCTGGTTGGCTGCTTGCCCTGAGATGGGACTGGCTCTTCCTAAAGATGCCCGTGTCGCCAGTGCCCTTTTTAGAACAAGTGTTATGATCCCGTTTTTCAAGTTGCGTTCTGAGGTTCCGTAAAGACTGTTCGACTTTGTGCAGTTACGGCACGAGCTTGGTGTTCCTGATAGGCGTGTCCCATCTCGCCAAGGACAGAACGATGCCGTGTCAAGGCCGAAATTCTTCCGAGACCCGTTTGTGTCTGATATACGAGGCAGAGAGAGTGACAAGAGATATGTGCAAATTGTGTGCAGATCTGAAGATAGCTTATTGGACTGCCAGTCCTTGGAGAAACTAATTTTGTATCGTACAAATCATGCCACAAATCGAGGGCATATAACTCAAAATCTCAGCAAGAGGCATCTTCTCTGAGCTTCCACTGACTCCTGCAGATTACCGTGTACAAATATTGGGTGCAGAGTAAATTCTGAAAGGTTCGTCACGTCGAGGTCATTTTAAATTTGAAAAATGGCAATGTGACGTCCTTCTTATTGGGGAGACTGTTTTTTCTTTAAAACACACTATGTTCACATAAATTTGTTAGATTACTGCTGCCAGCAGGAATTAAAAATTCCAGCTCTCTCTATTTTGGTCGAGTGACCCAGTGTCTGGGAACTTCAGAGGACTAGGTGGCCCTGAGGAAGGACTGTTCTGACTCCTGGGATAAGTTTAAACACACAATGATTTATTTATAAAAGAATAAAATATGTTTCTAGGTATTTTGAACTGTTGTTGGAGAAAGGAACTTATAAATGTAACTGATAAAGCTGGGCGTCACACACTGTCTCTCAAAACACCAAAACTCTGCCAGCCTCAGCCACTCAGGCTAAACTCTGCCTCTCTAGCCACACAGGCTAAACAGTTTGTCTTAGCCACGCAAACTACTACTTCTGCCATACAGGCTAAAAACTCCCCTTTCCTCGTCTCTCTAAAACACACAGAATCCCCTCCAAGACACCCCTCCTCCACATTCTCTCTCATCAGCCAATCACATCATCACTCATCTCCCTCTATCACTCTCCTTACATTACTGCAGTCAAACAAAACATTTAAAGAAACACCCCTCCCCAAAAAAGCATGAAATCGTTACAAGCAGCCTGCACAGACATAGAAACATAGAGCTGAAAGGGACTTCCATGGTCATCTAGTCCAACCCCTGTACAATGCAGGAAATTCACAGCTATTCTCTCCGCTCCCCCAGTGACCCCTGCTCTATGCCTTCCTTAATGTCGACACGTTCACCCCTGCTCCTGGCCTGCAGTCTGAAGTGGTATAATCTCGAACAGGGGTCCCCCCCCCCAACGTGGTGCCCACAGCTGACACTTTTCCTGCCTGGTGTCCACCGAATGTTTTTAGAAAGTGGGCGGGGCTAGGAAGGGCTTTTGCCCAGCAAGGGTTCTGATTGGCTGTCGGAGATTTGATTGGCTGTGTATGCTGCTTTGGCGGCAGCCACTGCCGCCACCACAGCATGAGGGTCTTCACTGTGCAACTGAAGGCCGGCTGCAGCAGCCATTCTGGGGCCGCCATTTTGTGGCTGCACCCACCACCCGGTGTCAGAATTCCAAAGGTGCCCATAGGCTCAAAAAGCTTGGGGACTCCTGCTCTGTTTGCAGTGTCTGAAAGTCGATGCGGTTCTCTGAAGGCTCAAGAGTAGCCGTCTCCTTTGAGTGAGCCACAGTTTTTGCCCATCTTCTAATTCCTGCTTTATGTTGTTGTTTAGTTGTACAGTCAAGACCGACTCTTTTGCGACCCCATGGACCACCCCACGCCAGGCCCTCCTGTCTTCCATCGTGCTCCGGAGTTTGTTTAATTTTATGTCCGTTGCATCGATAACACTGTCTAGCCATCTCATCCTTTGCCGTCCCCTTTTTCTTTGACTTTCAGTGACCTGCTTTATACAAGCTACCAAATTCCTACACACCCACACACACATACAAATTGCTCAGTTATCACACACTGATTGTAATCTATTAATTGCTGTCCATGTGGTAAAAGACGAAAGCCTGTAGTAAGGGTGGCTGTAAATGGGTGGTTGGCATAAGACAACTGTGGCTCGGCGCTAGAGCCTCTGCTCGGCATGCAGAAGGTCCCAGGTTCAATCCCAGGTATCTCCAGTTTAAAAGGACCAGGCAGGAGGGATGGGAAAGACCTCAGCCTGAGACCGTGGAGAGCCAAGGAGAAGGGCTGTGGCTCAGCGGCAGAGCCTCTGCTCGGCATGCAGAAGGTCCCAGGTTCAATCCCAGGTATCTCCAGTTTAAAAGGACCAGACAGGAGGGATGGGAAATACCTCAGCCTGAGACCGTGGAGAGCCAAGGAGAAGGGCTGTGGCTCAGCGGCAGAGCCTCTGCTCGGCATGCAGAAGGTCCCAGGTTCAATCCCAGGTATCTCCAGTTTAAAAGGACCAGACAGGAGGGATGGGAAATACCTCAGCCTGAGACCGTGGAGAGCCAAGGAGAAGGGCTGTGGCTCAGTGGCAGAGCCTCTGCTCGGCATGCAGAAGGTCCCAGGTTCAATCCCAGGTATCTCCAGTTTAAAAGGACCAGGCAGGAGGGATGGGAAAGACCTCAGCCTGAGACCGTGGAGAGCCAAGGAGAAGGGCTGTGGCTCAGTGGCAGAGCCTCTGCTCGGCATGCAGAAGGTCCCAGGTTCAATCCCCGGCATCTCCAGTTTCAAAGGACCAGGCAGCAGGTGATGGGAAAGACCTCCGACTGAGACTCTGGAGAGCCACTGCCAGTCTGAGTAGACAAGACTGACCTTGATGGACTAAGGGTCTGTGATTCAGTTTAAGTCGGCAGCTTCATGCGCTCAGCCTCTTATTGTAGAAGCAGGAGTTTTTTCTGAACAAGTCTCAGTATCGATTCCAGAAGAACTGATTGTGAAACAGGAAGCGCATGATATGTTTAATAGAACCGAAATGCCTAGCAAAGAGTCCCCCCCCCCCCCCCCCAACTTTCCTTGATTTTCTTAGTTTTTGAAACTCGTGTTCTTGGAGTACAGTCAATCCGGGTTTTTAGAAGGCTTCAAATAACCTATTAAATGAGGCTCTCTCTAGCAAGGCAAGAACTATTTCTCCTGTAACTTAAAATAATGTTGTTGAAACGAAGAAATGTGTGGTCTCTTGTGTGTGCAGGTGTGTATTTTCCGTGTTTCAAGAACCAAGGGCTAGCTGGATTTGCAATGAATGACCCAGTGTTTTCTCTTCTTTATGCATTGCCGTCTGGATGCCTTCCTTCCTCTCCCCCCCCCCCCGCTAGTTTCTTCACGAGGGGTATGTTGGGGTGAGAAACTCACTACTCCCTAATTTTAAAGTTTCTGGCCACAAGCATAGATTTTTTCCCCCTCCCTAAAAATCTGTCTATTAGATTATTTCGCCGTTCCTCTGAGGAGCTAAGGACAGCATTCATCTCTGTCTCTTTCCTAGATTTTATCCGACAACAGCCCAGCAGGGTAGGTTAGACAGAGGGCGGCTCAACCAAGGTTACCCAATGAGTGTCTTCACTGAGTGGGGATTTGAACAGGTCCCCCAGGTTCTTCATCAGCGCTCTAACCCTTGCGTCACATTGGCAGTGTTCCCGCAGAGCCAGTGTTGGTCTTGACTCTGGGTGGGGTTGGATTCAGATCTTGTTTCGGCTGCAGTGGGACTTGGTCATGTTAATTGCCAGCCTTTCCTGCCTTCACTACATAACAATGACAGAATAATAGGAGGAATAGACGGAAACGTTGCCTGCCCTTCGAGACAAGATACGATGTGCTGGTGGAAAGTCCTGGCAGGTCTCAGCGGACTTAATGGTGAGTCCAGTGTTCCCTCTAAGCTGAGTTAGTGTGAGCTCGCTCACGGTTTTTTAGCTTCTGCCTCACACAGTCTTGTCTTAGCTCAGGAAGGATGGCTCCAGAGGAAACTAATTTACGCCGTAGCCAAATCGCTCGCTCCCAACTTGAATGCCAGTAGTTTACAAAGTAGGATTTTTGCTCACAAGACTCCACAGCTTAGAGGGACCATTGAACCCCCGTAGGGTTTTCAAGGCAAGAGGCATTCAGAGGTGGTCGGCCATTGCCTGCCTCTGCCCTGGACTTCCTTGGTGGTCTCCCATCCAGGTACTAACCAGGGCTGACCCTGCTTAATCTCCCAAGATCCAACTATGGTGGTTTGCCATTGCCTGCCTCTGTGTAGTAACCCTGGACTTCCTTGGTAGTTTTTCCATCCGAGTACTAACCAGGACCGACCCGGCTTAGTTTTCAAGATCAAACAATGGTGGTTTGCCATTGCCTGCCTCTGCATAGTAGCCCTGGCCTTCCTCGGCGGTCTCCCATCCCAGCACTAACCAAGGTCGACTCTCTTAGCTCTGAGACCTGATGAGATTGGGGTACCCTGGGCGACCCAGGTCAGTACATCACTTGTCAGAGATGTTCTAGTCTAGGCTGATCCTGCATTGAGCAGGGGAGTTGGACTAGACGGCCTGTATGGCCCCTGCCAACTCTGTGATTCCGATTCTATGACATGATGCAGTGTATGAGATACGACTTGAAGTGTATGAGATATATAATCTGTGAGATAAGACTTGAAGTTTCCCTCCTCTCCCATCCTTGCTGAGGACAGCCGCTCCCTCACCCTTTGCCCCTGTTTGCTGTGTTGTTAGAATTGGCAGGTTGTAACCATACACCGCCTGATACCAAGTCAAATGATCTATCCGTCATAATCGGCATTGCATACTCCGGCAACGATCCTCTAAGATCCCTGTCAAAGAGACCCTAGCCAATCCTTACTTAAGACCCTTTGGCTGGAGAAGCCGAGCACTGAACTCGGCACCATCGGTGTGCCGAGTAGGCGCTCCACCACAAAATCGCAGCCCCTCCCTCTCAGAACCAGCTTGGTATTGCCCGCTCTGTTTGGCAGCTGCTGTTTAGGGTGTCTGGCGGGGAAAGCGGTTCTCGGATCGCGCAGTCGGGATCCGGGAGTGGGTCACGAGGCCAGGGGGAGGAGGTGCTCTGGGAGACTCGGTGGGCAGTTTGGGTTTGCTTCTGCAGAACAGGCAGAACAGCCCTGAAATAAACAGCCTGTCGTTCGTTGGTGCTGTATATTTCTAAATGCAAAACATGGAAGACATACGAATGCGGTCAGGGTGTGTGTGATTCCTGCAATTTATGTTGGGGAAGAGGTTTACATTGCAGGTCAGGTCTTGAAAAGCAGAAGTAAATTTTTATAAATAAATCCGGATTTGAAACCTTGGCAAAACCGGAAGTGTAATGAATCCTTTGCTGATCTTCCTGTTGAGGACCCGCCCCCAGCCCAGAAGTTCACAGAACTGACAGTTCCCTGTTTCAAACAGTTCCTCTCTCTGAGCCTTCACATAAATAAAGCTGTCAGAAATCAAAGGAATGATACTTGTGTTCAGTGTCCGTATTCTGGACAACTTTGAAAACACTGAGGGCTGAGAAATCGGGAAGGGGCGGGTGGGATTGGCCGCCTCTCGCACCGATCATGCTTAATTTAAACAGTCCTCCAGCTAATGAATTTCTCAGGGATTACCGGGGCGCAGCTCGGATCCTCGCTGCAGGCCACAGCCTCTCCCCGCCAAGCATCTGGCTCCTGCCATTTGCTTTCTCCGAACGCTTCGCCTCTTGCACCAATTGTCGAGGAGGCTTGGCATTGGCTCGCTAAGCAGACATCTTAGGGAGGTCAGCTCAGCTTTCGGCTCCAACGGGTTTTAAAAATCCTGCAAATATCCTCAAACCCCCCCCCCCCCCGGCCACTGTTTAATTATGATTTCTCACCCTCCCCCGTTAAAACTTCTCCCAGCGCGAAGGATGCTTTTTGTCAGCCTCTGTATTAAGATTCCAAGCATGGTTTTTATTAACCTTGGTTACAGCAGCGTTAGCACTGGATTAATGAAAAGATTACGGAGCAATCAAAGCGACCGAGGTGAGAGAGACCAAACTGCTAAGTCGTTTGGTGGTGGAACGTGCCGTTAAGTCCCAGCCGCCTTAAAGCGACCCTTGGTAGTCTCCCACCCAGGTGCTAACCACAGCCGCCCCTGCTTGGCTTCCAATGAGATCTCGTGAGATCCAGCTAGTCTAGGCCTTGCAAGTCTGGCTTGTGTTTTTATTTGTCTCATATTTACCGTGCTATCAGTTTTTATCTCTGTTGAAATGTTAAGGTTTCTGTGCCCCATTGGTGGCTGGGATTGATCATAGTGACGCTCACTCCTCCTTTGAGGTCAGAAGAAAGCAACCTTAAAGAAAAGGGGGGTGGGCCGGTATCTTTTCAAGTCAGGGAGCATTTCAGCTTCAGCCCCCAAAGGATACCTTCCAGGGTTTTTTGTTGTTGCTGTTTTAAAATGTGTCCTGCTTTTCTTCCTAGGAGTCCAAGGCACTAACGTCAAATGGAGCAGTTTAAATGCATCTGTATACTAATAGCGAAGTCTTCCAAATCTTTGGATACTTAGATCCAGTGACTGGAGCTGTGAACAGGCAAGACAGATCTTTGTACAAACCTGAAAGATGCCCCAGGGTTGCAGAAAGACGTGAAATTTAAAACCCAAACATTGGGTGGTTTAAAAAAACCCAAAAATGATAAAAGGAATGCCTGTAGCTTTAAGCAAAGGACTCCTTCAGTGGCTGTTGCTAGGCAACCACGGTATTCCAGGCTGGATTTCTGCGAGCAGAAAGGCAAGGGGAGAGGCCAGGGCCCTTTCCAGGCCTATTGGGGCCTTTGAGGAAAGACTCATTGGGGCCAGGCCCGGCTGTGGTTGCCAGCCCCAGGTGGGGAAACTCCTGGCGATTGTGTGGTGGAGTATGAGGAGGGCAGGGTTTGGGGAGGGAAGAGACCTCAGCCAAATATAATGCCATAGACTCCACCCTCCAAAACAGCCATTTTCTCCAGGAGGACAGATCTCTGTTGTCTGGAGTTCAGTTGCAATTCTGGGAGATCTTCAGGTCCCACCTTCAGGTTGGCAACCATAGGCCTGGCCGCAGCCTCTGGGGGATATGAGACCACCTGACTCGCATGGTTTACCTAGGCCTGTCCACTTGCTGCTGTTCCACAGTAGCCACCCTATGAAAGCCAATGTGGCGGAGTGGCTAGAGCTTCAGAGTTGGGTCCGGGTTGACCCAGGTTCAGATCCCCGTCTTGCTGCAGACCAGTCATGTACTTTCAGCCTAATCTACCTCTCAGGGTTGTTGTGCAGATAAAAAGTTGGAGAGGAGAAGAATGTGAGCCACCTTGGTGGGGTATATGTATGAAGTAAATATATAATAAATATAGCCGAAGGCGGGAGGCAAATAAAAGGCAGGTCGGTGAATAGCTTCAGAGTAGGGTCTGGGTTCAAATCCCCTCCTTGCTGTGGAAGCTCATGGGGGTGATTTTGAGCCAGTCACGTACTTGCATCCTAACCGATCTCACAGGGTTGCTGTGAGGATAAAAAGGAGGAGAGGAGAATTATGTAAGCCACTGTGGGGAGAGAGGGAAAACTTAAGATAGTGGTAGGTTGGCTGTTGGGTGGGAAGGAGAGAAAGGAGAAGGAAGAGGGGAGAGTCTATGGGGCCTTCAGGATATGGAAAGAGGAAACAGTGGGGGAGGGGGACACGAGATGCCTCCTGCAAGTCCTTGTGGGTTCCCACTTTTCGTATGGTTAGGACATTGGATCACAGAGCACTGAAGCCTTAGTCCAGATATTCGAAGTCCCGCGCAAATGTCAGAAAAAAGCACCCTGTCAAACCAAAAGAGGTCTCCATTGCCCGGCTAAAGGCCAGTACCGAGGCGATCATTTAGATCTCCAGAGAGACCTTGTTGCGGAGCTGAGGATCTGCTGCGGCAAAGGTACATGAGCAGGTGGCAGCCAGATGTGCGACTTGCAGGAAGGACCCGTCAGTGAGTTTTAGTCTGAGGAGTGTAATCAGAGGGGCTGGGGGGGGGGGCAGGATTTGCTTCACAGGACCACAATTGCTGGGGGGGTTGTAGCTCAAGCTGCTGTATCCCGCTTCGTCCCCCACCCCCCAAGTTTATATTCTACCTGTCTGGCAAAATACAGACCTGCTCTTATGTTATCTTAGCCAACGTAATCTAGGACTTCTAGGTGGTGTGTTGGGAGCAGTAAAGGGTGTGGGTTTGAGTGCCTCTGGTCTGCAGGGACTTCACCACAGGCATTCACTTGAGTGCGTTTTAAAGCAGGCCTATTGTAAGCATTAAGCACAAAACGATGTGTGTGAACCATTTTTGAATGCTCCAAGGCGAGGAAGTAATAATTATCCTTGATTTGCGTGCCATGGGGTTAGGATGACCTTTGCCACCTAAACCATGCACGTCCCTGTTGCTCACTCTTTGGGTGAAGAAGAACAGATAAGAGGAAATCCTTCTTCACCCAAAGAGTCATTAACCTGTGGAATTCACTGCTGCAGGAAATGGTGATAGTTACAAGCATGGACGGCTTCAAGAGGGAATTAGATAAACATCTGGAGCAGAGGTCCATCAGTGGCTATTAGCCACAAGGTAGAGATAGGAACTCTCGGTCTGGGGCCAGTGATGCTCTGTATTCTTGGGGCTTGGGGGGGGGGGCAATAGTGGGAGGGCTTCCTGGCCCCACTGCTGGACCTCCTGAGGGCACCTGGTGTTTTTGGCCACTGTGTGACAGAGTGTTGGACTGGATGGGCCACTGGCCTGATCCAACCTTGGCTTTTCTTATGTTCTTATGTTCTTAAAAGCCTACATAAAAGCATCTTCAGCTGCCTCCTAAAAATCAAAAGTGAGGGGGGCCAGGTACACCTCCTTGGGGAGGTTATTCCACAATTGTGGGGCTGCCACCAAAAAGGACCTATCTCGTGTACCCACCAGATGGAGCTTCTTGGATTGATGCGACAGTCAGGAGGCAACAGTGGGAGGGCTTCTAGTGTCCTGGCCCCACTGCTGGACCTCCTGAGGGCACCTGGTGTTTTCGGCCACTGTGTGACAGAGTGTTGGACTGGATGGGCCACTGGCCTGATCCAGCACTGTCTTCTCTTACGTTCTTATGTCCTGTCTTGTTTTGTCTTGAACTATATAGCCATACTCCTTTCCTTGCACCAAGATTTTGAAAAGCTTCTTCTGATACTCTTGATATTTTGTTCCTATCTGGATAACGATGGGTCACGGTATATCATGGGACCAGAAAAGAGCCAGTGCCGCGTAGTGGTTAGAGGGTTGGACTTGGAGGTGGGAGACCCCCATTTGGAACCCCACTTTTCCGTGGGAGTCTGCTGGGTGACCTTAGGCCAATCACACACTCCCCAGACTAGCCTACCTCACAGGATTGTTCTGAGGATAAAACAGGAGAGGAGAATGATGTCAACCACTTTGGGTCCCCATTGGGGAGAAAATGGGATGTAAATCGAGGAAATGAATAAATCAGTCCCTTTTCCTTTGATCTACGGCTCAGTAATATGTATAGCGATTCTTAAGCTTTTCAGGGTCACTGGTTTGTGAGGGCGAGCAGACTGCCTCGCTTGGGAAGTAGGTTCCGTCGCAGATGGAGCTGAACACGCTTTCTGCACCCTGAGCATCCGATCTGGTCTCCCTTGGCAATGTTCAGAGACCCCCAACGTGTGTTTTAGATGTCTTGTGTTTTCTAATGTACAGCCCCTGTAGTGCCCTTGCGTGGTTGTGGAGGGATCACCTGCCATTTCACTGCAAACCGGTACCAGGTGTGGCATTCCGCCCTAGGAAATCCTGCATTCTCCCGAGAGGCACAGAAGAACCACGGTTCTGTGGGTGGAGTGAGTCGCGTGCATTTTGCTACGCTGGGGCAGAATTTCGGGTCCTCCGTGAGTGGCAGTGAAGTGAGGTCTCGGTTGGGGAGGGGGGCTGTCTCAGTTGAACAGCCGCGAAGAGTAACCGAGAGGCGAACCTTCGCAGGAGGCGTGGATCGCTAATGGAAGAGCCTTTTTACCGCACCCAGGAACTGAGACTCCCATTTCCCCCCTCCTTCCAACTCACCCTGTTCTGTCAAAGCAGTCCCAGAATGGACTGATTTGCAAGTTTTTCTGCTCATCTGCAGCATGTCAGAACATTCAATAATATGGCCTTCAAGTACGGTTGCTAGGCTCCAGGAGTCTTGTGGAGCCGTGGAGTCTTGTGAGCCAAAATTCTACTGGCATTAAAGTTGTGAGCGAGTGATTTGGCTACTGCATACATTAGCTTGCTCTGGAGCCATCTGGAGCTAAGACAACAATGTGTGAGCAGGAGGTTAAAAAACTGAGCTAGCTCACACTAACTCAGCTTAGAGGGAACATTGGCCCAGACCACAGAGATCAGTTCCCCTAGCCTAGAGCTAATGGCTGCTTATAGTCAACCCTCCAAAGCTCTCTAATGCCACTGAGATCCCTGCCATCCCCAGACCCTCCCCAGGCTCCACCCCCAACCCCCCAGGATTTTCCCTACAAAAAGTTGGCAGCTTTACCTTTAAGCCAGACAAACCCCGTTGTTGAAGCTGCACTACCTCCCCTTTTTATTTTGAACCTGACTTGAAACTTTCAGGGTCCCTGGGCTCCTACAAGACCCCGGACATGGATCACATCCTGAACTTTTCCATATATTTTTTCGGTTGCTGGCTCTAACCCCCTCTTTCCTAGCCCTGTCAAAAAAGCAGAATCTAAAATTTACGTTTAATCCGAGCAAGATCATTTGGGGAGGGGGGGAGAAATGCCCCTGGGGATTATATTAACTGAATTCCTCATGAAGAATGCTCAGAATTGCTTCGGGTTCAACCATTTGGACCGGTAATTACAGAAAGCATTCGGCAAGGCGCATGTATAGCCACACTGAAATTAGGTGTATTTTCTTTAATGACTGTCTCAACCTCTCACATTGTGCAGGAAGTCTCTGTTACGAATCAGCCGCCTACAGCAGCAAAAAACCTAGTTAGTGAAGTGAAGCTCTTTTGGAAGGGTGCCCGTCAGTGGCGTTCATCGTGAATTCGCTGTTGGCTCACATACTAGACAGTCTCCTTGTCTCGGCTTCATAGGAACTGTGTGTGTTTTCATCGAAGCTCTGAAACTATCACAGCTGTGTGTGTAGCAGAAGCCAAGGCAACATCTGTGAAGTGTGATCTCTCCCCCCACCCCCCAGAAATTCACTCTCTTTCCCCCAGACTGCTATTGTCTTGGCCGGAAGGAGGGAGAGGACAGTAGAGCCTTTTAAGTTTGTGCTTTGCATGGGAGCTGAAGTCATCAGGCAGCTCTTAGAAGCGGATGGCCCAGGGTAGCCCAATCGTCACATCTTGGAAGCTAACCAGGGCCGGCCCTGGTTAGTACTTGGATGGGAGACCCCCCCAAGGAAGCCCAGGGGCACTATGCAGAGGCAGGCAATGACAAACCACCGCTGAATATCTCTTACCCTGAAAACCCTACAGGGTTGCCATAATTTGGCTGCAACTGGACGGCACACAGTTATTAGGCCAGGATGGCCCAGGCTAGCCTGATCGCCTGAGATCTTGGGAGCTAAGCTGGGTCAGCGCCGGTTCGTCCTGGATGGGAGACCACCAAGGAAGCCTTGGATTACTACGCAGAGGCAGGCAATGGCAAACCACTTTTGAACACCCTTTGCCTTGAAAACCCTCAAGGGCCACCTGTGATTTGTCAGCAGTTTCCAAAACGGAGAGGGTTCCCCACAACTTGCTTATGACATTTCTCTATATGAGCAGAATCTGATACTCACCAAACATTACAGTGAGGAGGGCTATCGGCATCACAAACAACCCGACCAGCAAATCGGCCACCGCCAGAGACATGAGGAAGTAATTGGTGGCGTATTGCAACTTTTTCTCCAAGGATACGGCCAGTATGACAAGGATATTTCCCCCAATAGTGGGGATGATGACCATGAGGATCAGCAGGGCTGCCCAGTGCAGGGTGTTCCCGTCCCCGGTGGCCGGCTGCGTAGATTCATTGCTAGATCCAGATGTGTTCAAAGGCAAAGCCATCGTGGTGCCCAGTAAGATGCGTTCCGGGATCGGACGTTCCTCAAATACTTTATAAAGCCCAAGAACGTATCCTTTCTCTTTGGTCCGGTCCGGTGCGGATAGAAGACCGTCATTGTAAACTCCTCATCTGCTATCCGGAGAGGCTCCACACATGTATCTAGAATTTTTTGCTTCCGGTCCGGGGGAAAGGGGGGGGGGGCTAAAAACTAATGTACCAACTTGGGCCCATTTCCGGCGATCCTCGTTTGCTGAGCTACTCCTTTAAGTAGATACCCCGAAGATCTTGTTTGGTCTGTAAGGTGCCGCGGGGCTCGAATCCGGCCGTGCCTTTAAACGGAAGCGTTTCAGAGAATCCAAATGGGTGGTGAAGATCAGCGCCACTGAATTAGCTCCTTGTGTTTGCTCACACCATCTCTTCTGTTTTAAGGAGCAGCACGCTGAGGGCTTCTCCCTGGATAAAAGAACACACACAAGTTAGGTTTTCCCCCCCTCTAAGCCGATACACTGGAATTGCGGCACTGAGTTTTGGGGCAGCTTCAGGTTGGTCTACCGTGAAAACGTATACCTTCCAGATAATGATAAAAACAGCTTACGGTTTCCAAAAACGCAGAGAGAGCGCTCAGTCGTGCTGTGTGGGTGCCCCTCCGCTCCTAGGAACAGCTACGTGGCATTAGCGAAGTCTCAAGAGGGTAATTCTGATCCCTTTTTCTCTCGGTAAAATTCCATTTTCTTTATTGCCCTCATCAATAGAACAGCAGTCTCTGGCTGGATAGAGATTCCCTGTGTTACATTCCCACTTATTCAGCAGATGAGGAGCAGGCAGCCTCCGAAGGGAAACTGAAGATAAATCTGAATAAGGCTAAAACTTGTTCTGATGGGAAGGGGGAGGTGTGATTCTCTCAGCCCGGGGTTATCGTTTGTGGATTCTCGAACAAGGGCTTCGACCCTATGGTCTTAAATCTGCCCAGAACAGAATCCAGTGCAAACTTTATAACTGTTCTTCCTGAACAGACTCACAGAATTGCCCTTTGGACTCTTGAATTTGTTCTCAGTTAATCCCGACACGCTCCTCAATAAACTGCGTGTTAACAATTCTTATCTCATATCCTCACAGAGCCGTTAGGATCTTACAAAGAACGCCTTACCTTAAGTCTTATATTTTTCCTTCTCTGGATTTTAGTAGAATTCTCTCGTTGCCTGGTCTGGATATGTTCTCTCCCCAAAGCGTGTGTGTGTGCGTGCGCTTTCTTGTTTTTCACACACTGGATTTCTACAACGTCTTCCCCCGATTGCGTTTCCTTCTTCAAAAGCAGCCACGCTCTCTGGCCATTAACTCCTCCGGTGCATTTGGCTTCCCTTCGCGGGTTAAGGCTTTTGTCATTGCCCGTCAGACAGAGGAAGGGAGACTCAGTGCTTTCCTCCCTCTGTCCTGCTGCCTTTCGGTAACTTTTACGCACTTAATGACTCCCCCGAGTGCTTCCCAGCCCTTCCTCTGCCTTCATTAGCAGACTCCCAGCCTGCCGCTATCATCTGTTGATTGACTCATTCCAGCGCATCCAGCTCCAGTGCTCGAAAGCAGAGTAGCGAATGAGTAGAGAGTCTTCCATCCCCCCCCCTGCATTGGGAAAAGACCCACTCAGTGTGGTTTCCCCATTTCTCTCTTTCAGCCCCTAGCCCCAGAGCCTAGGTGGGTGGATCCAGCAAAGGACCACTCATCTCACTGATGCATATAATAATTTGCAGTTCTTTTTAATCGAAGAACAGCAATATAGCCGTGTTCAGATGCAGTGTCCTCCTCTATAGCTGAAATGTTTTAACTCGTCCATAAATATAGGAAGAGTGCCGTGGTATACAATTAGGGGAGGGCTGTAGCTCAGTGGTAGAGCATCTGCTTAGAAGGCAGAAGGTCCCAGGTTCAATCCCCGGGCATCTCTGTGAAAAGGACCAGGTAGTAGGTGATGTGAAAGACCTCTGCTTGAGACCCTGGAGAGCGGCTACCAGCCTGAGTAGACACGACTGAACCTGATAGACCTAATGGTCTGATTCAGTATAAGGCAGCTTCATGTGTCCTTCAGCTTTATTTGTAATCTGTATAGTAATTCTGACATGCAGGGAGTCTTTCAATCCCTTTTTAAAATAGAACTTTCTAGCCGCTTTGACAAGGAGGCCCCAGTTTTTTTGTTCTACAGATGGGGAAATAAGGCAGAGGGGAAAGATACTAGCCCAGGGTCCTTGGAGGCCATAAGAACTTCAGAAGATCCCTGCCAGATCAGACCAGTGATCCACCTAGTCCAGCATCCTGTCTCACACAGTGGTCAACCAGTTTCTCTGGAGGGCCAACAAACAAACAAATAAATAAATAAAAATAAACAGGGCAGAGAGGCTGAGAGCTTCAGAAGAACATCAGAAGAGCCCTGCTAGATCAGACCAGTGGTCCATCTAGTCCAGCATCCTGTCTCACACAGTGGCCAACCAGATCCTCTGGAGGGCCAACAACAGGGCAGAGAGGCCGAGGCCTTCATCAGAACATCAGAAGAGCCCTGCTGGATCAGACCAGTGAGGGTCCATCTAGTCCAGTATCCTGTCTCACACAGGGGCCAACCAGTTCCTCTGGAGAGCCAACAACAGGGCACAGAGGCCGAGGCCTTCATAAGAACCTCAGAAGAGCCCTGCTGGATCAGACCAGTGGTCCATCTAGTCCAGCATCCTGTCTCACACAGGGGCCAACCAGTTCCTCTGGAGAGCCAACAACAGGGCACAGAGGCCGAGGCCTTCATAAGAACCTCAGAAGAGCCCTGCTGGATCAGACCAGTGGTCCATCTAGTCCAGCATCCTGTCTCACACAGTGGCCAACCAGATCCTCTGGAGGGCCAACAACAGGGTATAGAGACTGAGGCCTTCATGAGAACACCAGAAGAGCCCTGCTGGATCAGACCAGTGGTCCATCTAGTCCAGCACCCTGCCTCACAAATTGGCCACAGGATCCTGAACTAGGTGGACCACTGGTCTGATCCAGCAGTGTTTTTCTTATGAAGGCTTGGCCTCTATACTGTGTTGTTGGACCTCCAGTGGAAGCAGTGCCACTGGAGGTCCAACAACACGGTATAGAGGCCAAGCCTTCATAAGAAAAGCACTGCTGGATCAGACCAGTGGTCCACCTAGTCCAACATCCTTTTCTCAGAGAGTGGCCAAGCAGTTCTACTGGAGGTCCCACAATAAGACATAGAGGCCAAGGCCTTCATAAGAACATCCTGTCTCATCCAGTTCCTCTGGCGAGCCAACCACAGGGCATAGAGTCAGAGGCCTTCCCCTGATGTTTCCTCCTGGTGCTGGGATTCAGAGGTTGACTGCCTCTGAACATGGAGGTTCCCCTCGGTCACCATGGCTAGTATGCCCTGATAGACCGCTCCTCCATCAATCTTGTCTCATCCCCCTTTTAAAGCCATCTATGCCTGTGAACACCACTACATCCTCTGGCAGTGAATTCTGCATTTTAATCCCTCATTGTGCAAAGAAGTATTTCCAGACTCTGGCTTGTAGACCACACTAGCACCGTAGAATACACCGCACAGACCTTGAGGTGGGATGCTACCTTGTTGGCTGTGGGTGTCTGAGATGGTGCATTGTACAGATGACCTGGATGGAACAGACGCAGATCAAAGTGATCGCCGCAATACCAGGAGCTGAATCCGGCTCGGGAGGTCCCAGGGCCAGGAGCCCCCCCACCACCACCACTACGCAGTGTGGTTGTGACAGTATGGTTGGATGCAAATATCTCAACTAGCCGTGACCACTTGGGACAGCAAGCAGAATTGTGAATTCCAGATGAATCTCCGAGGTCCTGAAGAAGGTGGCTTCTCTTCACTTTCACAGCGTGGTCTTGAATCTTTTTCATCACGGCCTGCCAGAAGAGGTTCCTCTGGGGAAGAGGGGCTGTGGCTTTTCTGTGTCGGTTCCACATCTGAATTCCACACTGCACTATGGCTTAGAGCCATAGTTAACGTTCCGAGAGAGTGCCGCAAAAGTATAAATGGAGTGATGCAATCTAATTCTGGCAGCAGGCACGCCATCCCCCCTTCCGTGGAGAAGTCTGGGTTGTGCAGGTATCCATCAGCAAATGCGTTTGTTTTGGAAGTGTCTGTTACGTGGTGGAAGCAGAGCTATTTCGCCCTACGCCGGAGGCTAGATTTCTGGCTGGAGTGGAAATTAAAAAGCTTGTCGCGTGCTTGAAAGGTCGGGGTTGCTTCTTGTCCGGAAGAGGCTGTTGTACTTTGTTATCCTAATGGGATGATCTTCAGCAATGCCGTAGCCTGGAGCTCACCTGCTTTCTGATCCTTGGGGATAAAAATCTAAAAGCTCTTGAATGAAACGGGGGCAATAGGTGAGTGAAACAGGTCCCTCCGTACCAACTGACATGACTGCCAACGTGTTGGACTCCTGCCAGGCAGGCAATCAACACATTTTTACGTCTCTGCCAGGGCTTGGAAACCTCTTCCTGTGCCCACAGTGGGGGTATATGCTCTCTTTTTTGGGGGAACTGGAACCAAAAAGCATCTGTTCTCCAAAGCGCGCAATAGATAACTCACTGAAGATGTCGACTCAGTGTGCAACTGCAATAAGAAGGGAAATGCTGTGCTGGGGATTATTAGGGGGTTTAAAACAAATCAGCCAGGATCACAATGCCCGTATAAATCGATGGTGTAGCCTCCTTTGGAATACTGTGTATGGTTCCGGTCACCGCACCTGAGAAAAAAAAACAGATGTTATAGCATCGGAAAAGGGCAACTAAAATGATTAAGGGGATGGAACGCCTTCCCTATGAAGAAAGACTAAAGCACTTGGGGCTCTTTAGCTTGGAGAATGATGACTGAGGGTTGACATGATAGAGGTTTACAAAATGGTGCATGGGATAGAGAAGGTAGAGAAAGATATCCTTTTCTCCCAATACAAGAACTCGTAGGCACTCAGTGAAAGGCCTTAGAACAGAGAAAAGGAAGTCCTTCTACCAAGGAGTCATTAACCTGTGGAATTCACTGCTGCAGGAAATGGTGATAGTTACAAGCATGGACGGCTTCAGGAGGGAATTAGATAAACATCTGGAGCAGAGGTCCATCAGTGGCTATTAGCCACCGGGTATAGATAGGATCTCTGTCTGGGGCAAGTGATACTTTGTATTCTTGATGTTTGGGGGGGGCAAGAGTGGGAGGGCTTCTGGTGTCCTGACCCCACTCCTGGACCTCCTGATGGCACCCGGTATTTTTGGCCACTGTGTGACACAGAGTGTTGGACTGGAGGGGCCACTGGCCTGACCCAACACTGGCTTCTCTTATGTTCTTCTGTCTGGGGCAGAGGTCCATCCGTTACTATTAGCCACAAAGTATAGATAGGAACTCTCAGTCTGGAGCAGGGATGCTCTGTATTCTTGGGGCTTGGAGGGCAAGAATGGGAGGGGCTTCTGGAGTTCTGGCCCCGCTAGTGGACCTCCTGAGGGCACCTGGTGTTTTTGGCCCCTGTGTGTCACGGAGTGTTGGACTGGATGGGCCATTGGCCTGATCCAACATGGCTTCAATTACATTCTTATTCTGTCTGATGTGGTGATGCTCTGCCTTCTTGGTGCTGGGGGGGCGGGGGGAGGCAACAGTGGGAGGGCTTCTAGTGTCCTGGCCCCACTGCTGGACCTCCGGAGGGCACCTGGGGTGTTTTTGGGCACTGTGTGACTCAGAGTGTTGGACTGGAGGGGCCACTGGCCTGATCCCACATCGGCTCCTCTCTCGTGTTCTTAAGCAGCAGGCCAGTCTCATTTTTCCTCTGCGGCTGAGCCCCGGAACTGGAGCACCCCACTCTGCTTAAAGGAGCGCACACCTTTAAAAAAAAAAGTTTTAAAGTGATTGAAAAAAAGCATTTGCAGGAGAGAATTCTTGTGGGGCTGTGCCTTTAAGAAAGGGATGGCGCCCGCAAAAGCCCCAGGTTCAGTCCACAGCATCTCCTTTTGAAAAGGACCACGCAACGGGTGATGGAAAAGACCTCAGCCTGAGGCACTGGAGAGCCGCTGCCTGTTTGAGTGGACAGGAATGACTTGGATAGACCAAAGGGTCTGGTTCAGTATCAGGCCGCTTCATGAGATTTGTTTCCTGAAACAGCATTGCAACAACAGCAATTAACAAGCATCGCGTGGATTGCAGAGCAAGACTGTGGAAAGGGGTCTTATGCTTTGCAAGGAGTCTGGCTGGCATAAAAATGGAGCTTTTGCTCTCTCCCCGTCTCTCAAACCAAAGCCTTTTATTATTCTCCTTTCCCGTGCTTTTTTAAAAACATGTGCTTTTCCCCCCCGTGTTTTTTAAAAAGTCTGGGTTTCCCCCTGTCCTGTAAGCAGCTTTGCCCTGAGCCCAACCTGCTTGTCGCAGGCCTTGGCTCCTTACGTTAATGAATACCAGACACGGACTTCAGGTCTCACTTTGACTTCCAGACTCGTCTCAGGATCCTGCCAACAGTCGCTGTTCGGGAATCTTCTCGGTATATCAAACGTGTTGGAAAGCCTTCCTCTGGGAGGCATTTTCTCAAAATGAAACTGTCTCGGGGTGTGTGATTTGATTAAGGCCGGTGGATCTTGGCACTCTCCGGTGTTAACAATTCCTTCCTCGGCTGCCTACTCCACCCCCCCCACCCCCCAATTCTGTGTGCCTGCCCTCCTTCTAGCAGCATCCCCGCTGAGCAGTTGCCAGAGACATCCAAATGCAAAAGGTATTGGCAGTCAAGCTGACCCAGTTTGTTTATCCAGGAGCTGGTCACACTTTCTCCACAGTGGCTCGTTCCTTGGTCCGCTTTTGAGCCGGTGTTTTGCAAAGATGGTGACCAAACATTAATGGGGAGGAGGCCTGGGACAGCAGGTTTTAGCTCCAAGCCTGTGCTATCTCCATGTGGTGCTAGTCGAAAGAGCACGTGAAAGGCGGCATCAGAACACTTGAGATAAGAACAAAAGGGAATCTGTGTTTGGTCAGGCTAATAGCCTGGTGGGCTTGCCCATGAAGCCAGCTGGGAGACCTTGGGTCAGTCACTGTTCCCTCAGAGCTCTCTGAGCCCCACCTGCCTCACGGGGTGTCTGTTGTGGGGAGAGGAAGGGAAGGTGATTGTAAGCCGCTCTGAGACTCCTTCGGGTAGTGAAGGGCGGGGTATAAATCCAATCTTCTCCTCCTCTACTTCATGTGATCGGGACACTATACTTCTGTTGATGCAGGCCAAAATTGCGTTTGCCTTTTTAGCTACTGCATCACACTGTTGACTCATGTTCAGCGTATGGTCTACTAAGACCCCTATATCACCAACAATGACAGGCAAGGCTTCCGGGGGAAAAGAGCAATCTAGATATAGGCAGGTCTGGCCAAGTTGCACAGGCTGCCCAAATTAGTCCAGAACTGCCAAGGCCGACAAGGCTAGGCAGAACCAGGCACCTGGAGGCCTCCTGGAACCGGGCAATGCCTCTCAAAATCAGATGGAGCCTCCCAGATCCAGCAGGCCACCCAAGGCCCTCTGTAGATAGTAAAGGTTTTCCAGCTGCCGAGACCCACCTGAGCACTGCCGAACACTCCCGAAGCCAGGAGAAGACAAATAAGGCCTCCCAAAAGCAAAAATGGCATCTAGATACAAGCCGCTCTGAGACTCCTTTGCGTAGCGAAGAGCGGGGTATAAAAACCAAACTCTTCTTCTTCCAACTCTTTTGTGTCAGACAGTGGCTAAAACCCAGGTGCCATCAGGAGGACCACCAGCGGGGCCAGAACTCCACAAGTTCTCCCAGTCTTGCCCTCCAGGCACCAAGAACACAGAGCATCACTGCCCCAAACATAAGAAAAGCCGCCGCCACTTCCTGCTGCAGTGAATCCCACTTGTTAATTCCTCTTTGAGTGGGGGAGTACTTCTGTTTATCTGTTTCAAGCAAGTCTACTGTTCATTGATTTCATGGAGTGCCCACGAGTGCTTGTATGGTGAAAAAGGGAGAAAAGGACTTCTTTTCTCTGCCTTTTCAATCCCATGCATAATTTTGTAAACCTCTAACACGTCACTCCTCAGTTGTCACTTCTCCAAGCTGAAGAGCATAACCTCTGTAACCTTTCTTCACAGGGAAGGAGTTCCATCTCCTTAATCATTTTAGTTGTCTTTTTCTGCACCTTTTCCAATGCTGTAATATTTTTTCTTAAGGGGAAGTGTGTTGGGGAGTATTTCCATTTTATTGCAGGTTCTTGTTCTGTTGAGCCATTGAGGTGGGTTTTTACCTATTCTATAGAATTCAGTTTGCTCTTTTTCTTTTTTTACTTCTTCTTCAGGACTCCTGAACAGTGTCCCAGTGTAGTTTCGTTGTTGTCAGAAAGCTATAACCCCCATGTCCGTTACGGAGCAGCCATGGCTCTGGGAATCTGCTGTGCTGGTACAGGAAATAAGGTAAGATCAAGAAATCAAAATCACCAAGTCTTTTTTGTTGTTATTCTTCAATTCAAGCCCTAGAACTCGGCCACTGTTGGAGACAGGATGCTGGACTAGATGGACCCTCAGTAGTCTGATCCAGCAGGGCTCTTCTGATGTTCTTATGAAGGCCTCGGCCTCTATGCCCTGTGGTTGGCCCTCCAGAGGAACTGACTGGCCACTGTGTGAGACGGGATGCTGGACTAGATGGACCCTCACTGGTCTGATCCAGCAGGGCTCTTCTGACATTCCTATGAAGGCCTCAGCCTCTGTGCCCTGTGGTTGACCCTCCAGAGGAACTGGTTGGCCCCTGTGTGAGACAGGACGCTGGACTAGATGGACCCTCAGTGGTCTGATCCAGCAGGGCTCTTCTGACGTTCCTATGAAGGCCTCAGCCTCTGTGCCCTATTGTTGGCCCTCCGGAGGAACTGGTTGGCCACTGTGGGAGACAGGATGCTGGAGTAGATGAACCATTGGTCTGATCCAGCAGGGCTCTTCGGATGTTCTTATGAAGGCCTTGGCCTCTGTGCCCTGTTTTGGGCCCTCCAGAGGAACTGACTGGCCACTGTGTGAGACGGGATGCTGGACTAGATGGACCCTCACTGGTCTGATCCAGCAGGGCTCTTCTGATGTTCTTTATCCAGAATCTTAAACCAGGATTTTTAATAGCTCGATTTGAACCCAGAAACACTTTAGGTGGGGACCAGTAGAGTTCTCTTGTATAGGAGGAAAGGAGCTTTGACTCTCTTATACCCCAACAGTCTTGTTGGTCTCTGAGGTGCGACTGGACTCCAGTCTAGCTCTTCTACTGCAGCTCAACACAGCTACCCTCTGAAGCAGTATTCTTAATAGGACCCCATAAGTTAGGAAAGTGAAATTTCCAACAGGCATATTGCCCTCCTTATAGATCTTACATGAAATATGACTCTTCTCCTGCATCCTTGTATTTTGTTTATCCCTGACTAGTAAACATGATCACAGACTGCTACACAGACGGTGATTTGGTTTTGGTTGCACTTATAGAATCATAGAATCACAGAGAGTTGGAAGGGGCCATAGAGGCCATCTAGTCCCGCCCCCTGCTCAATGCAGGATCAGCCTAGATCTGGGGTGTCAAACATGTGGCCTGGGGGCCTAATCAGCCCCCCAGAGGGCTTCTATCAGGCCTGCACTGGAACTGGCCATCTCCTGCTTCCAGTTCTGTTGCTGCTGCTGCTGCATCATAGCTTGCTTCGCCAGACTCTCTCAATCACTCAGCCATTTCACGTTTTCCCCTGGGTCCTAGACTCAGAACTCTGAGCATGAGATTTCTGTGGTGGATGTCAATAAATCAGATGTAGGTTTGCAGCTTAAAGATACACACCTGAACAGCCTGCTCAAGATTGCAACAGCACAGACATTTTGATGCAGTAATTCAGAGCAAGAGGTGTCAGTTATCAGATATTAAATAAACAAAATATTGCAAGAGCGCTAATGTTTTTAGCATGTTTTTATTTTAAGTTAAAAAAAACCCTTTGTGTTTGTGTCCTTTATCAAGTTTATATCTCCGCTACCTGGCATTACATTTTATGACACACATGGCCCAGCCCGACAAGATCTCATTTATGTCAGATCCAGCCCTCATAACAAATGAGTTTGACACCCCTGGCCTAGAGCATCCCTGACAAGGGTTTGTCCAGCTGCTGCTTAAAAACTGCCAGTACTGAGGGGGAGTTCACCACCTCCCTAGGCAGCTGATTCCACTGCTGCAGAACTCTTACAAGTAAAAAGGTTTTCCCTAAGATCCAGCTGGTACCTTCCTGCCCTTCATTTAAATCCTTTATGGCGAGCAGTGTTCCCTCTAAGCTGAGTTAGTGTGAGCTAGCTCAGTTTTTTAGCCTCTGGCTCACACCTTTTTGTCAGCTCAGGAAGGATGGCTCCAGAGCAAACTAATTTATGCAGTAGCCAAATCCCTCCCTCACAACTTTCATGCCAAAGTAGGATTTTTGCTCACAAGACTCCACAGCTTAGAGGGAGCATTGACAGCGAGTCCTCTCCTCTGCTGCCCACAGGAACAGCTCCCTGCCCTCCTCTGCGTGACAGCCCTCCAAATACTTCAAGAGAGCCATCCTGTCCCCCCTCCCCCTCCTCTTCTCCAGACTGACCATTCCCAAGAAGTCCCTCAGCCTTTCTTCCTCCTAGGGCTTCTTGGTCTCCAGGCCCCCGATCATCCTTGTTGCTCCTCTGCACCCGCTCCATTCTGTCCCCCACTTTAAAGCGCAACACCGGGAGAAATACGAGGGTCACCAAAGGCCGGTTAGCTTGAAGGGCTGGACTTGACGGGCCAGTGGTCCTCCGCTGGAACACATTGGCTTTGTGGGAACCAGCTAGCTCTTCAGCATTCTCCATGACTGATCACTGCTGTTTTCTGTCCTTGTGTAAATTTCCTCTTCCATTTTAGCAGTTTCCTGCTCCTACAGCCCCCTCCCCATTCTTTGCCCTGTCAGTCTTTTTTTTGAGTGGGTGGGAGTGCAACATCTTAGTGCTTTGCATGCAGACGGTCCCCAAGTTTAGTTCCCATGGTCTCAAATACCACAGAGCCAAACCTTTTGAATGCTCCTCCATGTAAAATAACTCACTGCAAGCCAGACATCAGCACACTGGAGGGAGGGCATTTGTAGCCAAGCCTTTCCCTTATCGTCCTAGTTTCCCACTTTTCAGGGAGCTTTGTATAGGTTCTCTGCTTACATGGAGCTGTTCACAAAAGGGAACACTCAAACTGTGGTTCCTCTCCTGCAGTATGGAGCCAGTCTGGTGTAGTGGTCAAGTGCGCGGACTCCAATCTGGGAGAACCAGGTTTGATTCCTCACTCCTCCACTTGCACCTGGCTGGATGACCTTGGGCAAGCCATAGCTCTGGCACAGCTGTCCTTGAAAAAGAGTTGTGTTGCAGTTTGGGTCGTATTGTAATAGTTTGTGATGTAGTTTGATCGTCATCGTTTAAGGGTGAAGTTTTATCATTTTAATCTTGATTTTATTGCTTTATATAAATGTTGTAACTTGCCCTGAGCCCACTTGCAGGAAGGGTGGGATAGAAATTGAACCAAAGACATAAAATAGTGAAAAAGATTTGGCAGGCACCTGGAAAGATGTTGGGAGGCGCCACAGTGCCACAAGCACCACGCCAGAGACCCCCGATGTAGAGGGCTGGATCCCGTGCCGTTTTGGTCTCCTTTGTTCATTGCAGAAATCTCTGCCTGTACTGGACCAACTCAGACAATTCATTACGCTGTGCAAGCCAGTCTGTTTTGTTTTCTCCGTGATTTGTTGGGGGCAGGCTTAATAAAACCTGTTTAGCCACAGCACCACGCTTCTTCGCTGTTTTATCTTCGCAACACGGAATCTTTGCGCATCTGTTTATATCAGTTTGTCTTCTGGGCTCTGCATCAGCAGATTCGCAAAGGCCAAGTTAATCTGTTAGAACTTGGGAGATTGGAAATGAAGTTAAGCTTTTAGTTAGGCCAGAGAGGCACTGGCCTCACGCATCCTCTATAAATAGTCATGATCTCACGCAGCGGGGAAGGATTAGGCGGAGGCCAATAAACGCACAAAAATACAACCCGGCCTTGTAAAAGGCATCTTCGCCTAATGGGAGAGAAGGTTTCGGAATGCAATCCGTGTCATAATAAAGTCTCCTGAGTTGTGCGCTGGCAGCTGCCTGCCTTTGGCTCTGTCGAGTGGGTTATCTGCTCCGGCCTCTACCATCCTTACTGTGAGGGTATCTGACTGGTGAACCCAGCTTGCGTTCTGCACACATGAAGTCTGTTCCCCCAGTTTGTACTGGGCCATTTCCCCTCCCACCACCACCAAAGTTGGACAGTGAAGAAAGTTAGGGGCCGGTGACACCTTTAAGACCAACGAAGTTTTATTCAAGGTGTGATCTTTCGTGTGCATGCACACTTCTTCAGATCCAGTGAAATGGAATTACAGATCGTACTTGTATATATACGAGGTGGCTTGTTAAATTAGCAGGCAAAATAGTGAAGTGTTTTTTTTTAACAGATCAAAAGAATGACAAGCTTGGTTTCTGGTTATCGTCTGTTTCAGTTCAACTGGGGGGAATAGGTGATAACCAGACGATAACCAGAAACCAAGCTTGTCATTCTTTTGATCTGTTAAAAAAACGCTTCACTATTTTGCCTGCTAATTTAACAAACAATACAGCTGGAACTGCAGCTATTGCAAGATGTGACAAAACAGGAGACGATAGCTGCAAGACGCTAATGAGATGCAAAATACTACTACAATTTAATAAAGAGTAGAAAAATATATACCGTATTTTTCGCTCCATAAGACGCACCTTGTTTTTAGAGGAGGAAAACAGGAAAAAAATGAAACAGAAAGAAAGAAAGAGAGAGAGAGAGAGAGAGATAAAGGAAGGAAGGAGGAGGAGAGAGAGAGAGAAAGAGAAAGGAAGAAAGAAAGGTGGGGACAGAGAGAGAGACAGAAAGACAGACAGACAGAAAAAAGGGAAGGAAGGAAGGAAGGAAGATAGAGAAAGGAAAGAAGAGAGACGTCGGCATGCCACGCAAAGCCAGGCCTTTCTGTGCAAAGTAGCCACGGAGCTTAATCTGTGGGCGGGGCTTTCTGCTGCTGGCTGTCTTAAAGGGGAAAACCACTTAAAGGGAAAGAGTACTTAGCCTGGTGGGGTTTTTCCTGCCGTTTCCCTTTTAAGTCTTAACAGTTCAGGCCCAGCAGGGAGGGGCGGGGAAGGCTGGGATGCCAGCCTGAATGGCATTCCCCTGCGTTCCTGCTGAAGAAAGAGCCCTGTTACAGGTAAGAAAAGCTCCATATTCGCTCCATAAGACACACACACTCCCCCCCCCCCCTTTTTTGGGGAGGAAAAGTGCGTCTTATGGAGCGAAAAATACGGTATGTATGGGTCCATAAGAAAGTTTCAAGTGACGAACATCCGGTTATTATTTTCGTTTCAAAGAGGGTTCTTCATCAGAAGAGGACCATCAAGTTAAGCTGTGTGGTTACATTACATACAAACGTTTTCCGTTGGATCAGGCCATTCCATAAATTCAGCTATTCAGTATAGAAAGTTTCCAAGATATTCTAAGGTTCTAGCCAACAGGCTTCCCAGTCTGTGTGTTCAGAATCCAATCTCCTCCTCTTCTTCTTCTTCTTCCTGTGTCCCTGGAAGCCATGTTGGTTCAGCTTTTTTACGGAAAGCAAGTGGTAGAGGCGCATTCTCGCTATCCTTTCCTTTAGCGATGGCCCGATAACCTTGGAAAACTCTGCCGAGTGAGACACCCCTTTGCCCACCCTAGCGGATCTAGCCCGGTGCGGTGTGTTTGTTTTTCTTTCCCTCAAAGCCAACTCCTCGTTGCCTAATATAGGCATCATTTATAAACGGAGCAAATCGCTTGCTTGACTCTTCTCACACCTCTGCTTCCAAGGCCACACATATTTCCTTAAGCCCAGTCTTCCATCCATCACCTCTCTTCTGTTCTTGAATCCTTGCTGCTGCTCCCCCCCCCCCCTTTTCTTTTCTTTTTAATTCACTGTTTTCATACTCGGTGTCCGGTTATTGCTGGGCCGGACAAACGGTATAAATACAATAAGTGAGGCTCCGTTCCTTGGCTCGCTCAGAGTTCCTAATCTGATTATCCTGACGAAAGCCTGGTGTTTGAAAGAGTAATAAGGTTAATATTCCATGTACTTTCTCCCCCTCCCCTCCCCCCCTTCCCTTTTTATCCCTTTGCAATAGGAAGCGATCAATTTGCTGGAGCCCATGACAAACGATCCCGTGAACTACGTGCGTCAGGGGGCCCTGATTGCCTCTGCTCTTATCATGATCCAGCAGACAGAGATCCTGTGTCCAAAGGTGAGTGATGGGCCTCCGGCCAGTGAGGTACGGCAGATGACGGCATTGGCGATGACAGCTGTTCTCAGGGAATGGCTTCCTTTCATAGATCACTGGCCCCTGAGCTTCAAAAGCTTCTGGGTTTTTGGAATGATGCTTTGTGTTGTATCACATGACAGGGAGTTGAATCCCATGGATCCATTCAGGGAGGGGCGGGGACCGAGTCACAGGGTGTGCAGAAGGTCCCAGGTCCAGTCCCTGACATCTCTAGGTAAAAGGATTGTGTAATAGGTGATGTGATGACCACTTTGGGATCAGGAAATAATTTTTCTCCAGGCCAGTTTGGCTGGGGATCCTGGCGGGTTTTTTTTTTGTCATCTGGGCATGGAACTGGGGTTGCTGGGGGTATGCCGGGGGGGGGGGGGGGAGATGTTTGTGAATTTCCTGCATTGTGGTTGAATTTCCTGCATTGTGGTTGAATTTCCTGCATTGTGGGGTTGGACTAGATGCCCCTGGAGATCCCTTCCATCTCTGTTATTCTATGTGAAAGGCCTTTACCTTGTTGGACATCTTATAATATATGTTGGATGTCTGACGGAAGTGTGGATGCCCACGAAAGCTTATACCCAGAATTAAACTTTGTTAAAGGTGCCACTGGACTCAAACTTGGTCCTGTTGGATACAGTAACTCTTCATGCAAGCGGATCTGGGAGGGAAAGGGTTAAGGGAATTATCTCCCTGGGGTCCGCTCAGCCGTTGGCTCCCCTCCTTGGTCACATGACGAGCCTCTTTGACCCTCGCTTTGCCTTCTGTGTTCCATCTTATATAGGACCGCTCTTCTTTCTTCCCTCTCTCTTACCTGAGCTTGGAACTGTAGCAAGGTAACTTTTTTTGAAGTTGGTCTGTTCACAAGAAGTTACGTGGACCTACAGGAATATGTCACGTAAGATGTCCTTCCGGTTTTTGTAAGCAGAATTCCTTTCTCTCGTCACCATTGGAGTCAGATCATCTTTATAATTGGTCTGAACAGCAGTTTCCCTTAACCAGGAAACATGGAGAATCGGGGATACTGCATAAAGCTTCTGTGCTCCCAAGTCAAATGATTTTTTTTTTGCATTTAACCCAATATACCCAAGACCCTGTAGAGCTGCTGCCAGCCAGAGCGGACAATACTGACCTTGATGGACCAAGGGTCTGATTTGGTATAAGAGGGCTTCATGTGTGATTGGAGAGGGGCCGTGGCTCAGTGGTGGAGCATCTGCTTGGCATGTGGAAGGTCCCGGGTTCAATCCCCGGTACCTCCAGTTGAAAAGATCTAGGCAGCAGGTGACATGAAAGACCTCAGCCTGAGACCCTGGAAAGTGCTGTCAATCTGAGTAAAGAATACTGACTTGGTTGGACTGATGGTCTGATTCAGTAGGAGGCCTCTATGCCTTATCGCTGGACCTCCAGGGGAATTGGTTGGCCGCTGTGTGAGACAGGATGCTGGACTGGATGGACCACTGGTCTGATCCAGCAGGGCTCTTCTGATGTTCTGATGAAGGCCTCGGCCTCTCTGCCCTGTTGTTGGCCCTCCAGAGGAACTGGTTGGCCACTGTGTGAGACAGGATGCTGGACTAGATGGGCCACCGGTCGGATCCAGCAGGGCTCTCCTGATGTTCTTATGAAGGCCTCAGCCTCTCTGCCTTTTTGCTGGACCTCCAGAGGAACTGGTTGGCCGCTGTGTGAGACAGGATGCTGGACTAGAGGGACCACTGGTCTGATCCAGCAGGGCTCTCCTGATGTTCTTATGAAGGCCTCAGCCTCTCTGCCTTTTTGCTGGACCTCCAGAGGAACTGGTTGGCCGCTGTGTGAGACAGGATGCTGGACTAGATGAACCACTGATCTGATCCAGCAGGGCTCTTCATGGGGAGGTGCCATGGCTCAGTGGTAGGGCCTCTGCTTTGCATTCAGAAGGTCCAAGGTTCAATCTCCAGCACCTCCAACTATAGTATTTGAGGTTCCACTAACTGCAGGTGACCTTCTCTAAGACCAGGCACCTTCCCTTGGCCCAAGAGCCATGTACATCGAGGGAAACTGCCTTGCATTAGAGGCATGTTATTAGGACAGATGGGCAGGATTCCCTAACCCAGAGAGCTTTGCTCGTGGGTACCAGCAGTTAGTATATGATGCGTGCCCCAAGGTCTGATCTGCTTAATTCTGGCCAGCCTCCCTCAGCTTTTCAAAAGGCAGGAACATGGAAGCTTGTATTGAGCGATGTGTGCCTCTGAGACTTTTCTGGTAGACCTTCTAGAGCACAGTCCAGAATATGGGGCAAAGGCACTGGGGGAGTTTATGCTGTAGGCAGCTTTGAGCCTTCTCTGTGCCCGTTTGCCTCTTTTCTGGGTGACCAGGACTCTTCTGCAGTACTCGTATCCCACCCTCCCCGCAAGCGGGCTCGGTGTGGGTAACAACAAAAGAATTTACGGAACCATTAAAAACAGATTATCACAATAAATTACTAAAAACCAGAGGTCATTTTGAGCAGGAACGTGCAGGAATGCCGTTCCGGGAGTTGACAAGCCCAGCAGCGGGCACATATGGTGATGTGCTGTGGAAAAAAAGCTAAAAGCATACTTGCTTGAGCTGTATTTTCATGCTTGTTGTAGGGTAGCTTCCCTGCTAGGACAAAGGAAACCTAAAGTGTCTTCAGTCCAAGTGTCAAGCTGGCTCGCCAGCTCTGAGTTGGGAAATACCTGGAGATTTCTGGGGTGGAGCCTGAGCGGTGGGTGTTGCCTCCTGACACACTTCCGGTGATGTCAGGGGTGTGTGGCTTACGTAGACCAGTCTCATCAGATCTCAAGAAGCTCAGCAGGGTCAGCGCTGGTTAGTGCTTGGATGGGAGACCCCCCAAGGAAGCCCCGGGTCGCTACACAGAGGCAGGCAAGGGCCAACCACCTCCGAACGTCTCTTGCCCTGAAATCCCGGAAGCTAAGCAGGGTTGGTCCGACTTCATACTTAGGTGGGAGACCCCCAAGGAAGTCTAGGGCTGCTGCGCAGAGGCAGGCAATGGCAAACCACCATCTCTTGCCTTGAAAACCACAGAGGGGGCACTGTAAGTCACCTGTGACTTGGTGTCACGTTCTACCACCTCCACTGGCCTGGATGGCGGAGGCTAGCCGGATGCCATTCAACCTTGGAAGCTAAGCAGGGTCAGACCTGGTTCGTATTTGGATGGGAGACCACCAAGGAAGTCTTGGGTCGCTACGCAGAGGCAGGCGATGGCAATCCACCTCCGTTCATCTCTTGCCTTGAAAACCCTCCAGGGTCACCATGAAGCCTTAATCTGTAGTTTTGCTATAGTGTTTGATTTTTTTTAAAAAAAAAAACCTCAGGAAAGGCGTGCTGAGAGATGTCTCTTCAGAGGTCTCTTCTTGATTACTGATTTTGCTCATTAGCAAGCCAGGTAAATATATACAACCAGGGGTCATTTCGTAGAAAAAGAGGTGCAGGAGCTCATTAGCATAACTCATTTGCATATGCCACACCCCCTAACATGCCGGAAGTGTGTCAGAAGGCAACACCCACCCCTCAGGCTCCACTCCACAGGTGAGTGAAACTGACCTGCTCTTCCTCCATTCCCTTCCCCATCCAATACTTTGGGCAATAAAAATAAGCGTCAAGAACACACCCTCATTCTCTTCCTGCTCCCTTGAAACCACCAGGTTTCAAGTAGACTTGAGATACCCAGGACATGTGCACCACCCATCCCTTCCCCTCCCCACAACAAGACACCCTGTGAGGTAGGTGGGGCTGAGAGAGGTCTTTTGAGAACTGCTCATGAGAGAACAGCTCTGAGAGAACTTGTGACTGGCCCAAGGTCACACCAGCAGCTGCATGTGGAGGACTAGGGGATCAAACCCGGTTCTCCCAGATTAGAGTCCAACTCCTGACCACTACACCAAACTGATGGGGTAGAAGCTGCTGAAGGGTTGGTGAAATTTCTCCAGTACTTATGTGCCATGTGCCCAGATAAAAAATGGTATTCTTAGAAAATTTATATGCCACCTTGAGCAAGTCTCTGGAAAAGCAGCACACAGTCATAAAAGGAACAATGATAAAATTATGAATATTAAAACAAAACATTAAAAACAATAAAGACCCTAGCAGGGCTTTCCCCGGGGCGCTGCGCCTCTGCACTGCTCGGGGAAGCCGAGGAGGGGGCGGGGCTTGGTCATGTGCCCACCCCCTGGGCTCCTCACTCCTGGAGCTGTACTCCTGTTCCAACGGACCCCTGTATGCAACTGTATCTTATGCCTCCCAGGTGCCCAGTTTGTATTTTCTTGTTTGACAGTCTCAGGATTTTAAAGCACAGAATTCTTGGCCCTCGTGCAACAGAGGCTGTGCTTGACTAGAGTCGTGCATGCCCAGGAACATCCACGCTCCAGGGGGCTTGTGAACAGAACTTGGATCCTGCTGAACTCCTGGAATGTTGGCTAGCCTGCTGTTGAAGCGGGGAGAGGCTGACTGATACAGATCTGATAAACGAGGGTGGTATTGCCAAGAACACACACAAACACGGCCGGGGTTGGAGTTGGGAGGGACCTGATAGGCTAACTGGCTGCAAACTACTCCCTGGTGATGGGAGGTCTGGAACCTACAGCCTATACAGCTTTTTCTTGAGGTTAAAACCTGGGGAGGCCCATAGGTACACCTGAAGCAGCCTTATACAGGAGCGGAAGTCCATCATTGGCTGTTAGCCAGAAGTATCGATGGGAACACTCTGTCGGGGGCAGCGATGCTCTGTGTTCTTGGTGCTTGGGGTTCAAGAGTGGGAGGGCTTCTGGAGCTCTGGCCCCGCTGGTGGACCTCCTAATGGCACCTGGGTTTTAACCACTGTGTGACACAGAGTGTTGGACTGGATGGGCCATGGGCCGATCCAACATTGGCTTCTCTTATGTTCTTATGTCTACCGCAGAAATGCTCTGTATTCTTGGTGCTTGTGGGGCAAGAGTGGGAGGGCTTCTGGAGTTCTGGCCCCGCTGCTGGACCTCCTGAGGGCACCTGGTGTTTCTGGCCACTGTGTGACACAGAGTGTTGGGCTGGATGGGCCAGTGGCCTGATCCAACATGGCTTCTCTTATGTTCTTAAACCAACAATCATCAGGGTCAGGGTTGTCTGCTCTGACTGGCAGCAGCTCTGCTGGGTCTCAGGTGGAGGTCTTTCACGACACCTAAGACCTGGTCCTTTTAACAGGAGATGACAGGGGTCACGCCCGGGACCCTCTACATGCCAAGCTGAGCCTCGCCCCCCACCACTGAGTTGTAGCTCACGGAGGCAGACTCTTCATAAGAACGTAAGAGAAGCCAATGTTGGATCGGGCCAGTGACACTCTTGTGTCACACAGTGGCCAAAAACCTCGATCATGTCACCCCTCAGCCGTCGTTTCTCCAAGCTAAAGAGCATCTGCTTGGTGTGCAGACGGCCCCACGTTCAGTCTCCAGCATCTCCAATTGGAAGGATGAGGTAGTAGTATATGACGGATCTCTACCTGAGACCCCAGAGAGCTACTATCAGTCTGAGTAGACAATAGAAGAAGAGGAGGAGGAGGAGATTGAATTTATACCCCGCCCTTCACTCACTTGGAGTCTCAGAGCTGTTTACAATCTCCTTTCTCTTCCCCTCCCCACAACAGACACCCCGTGAGGTAGGTGGGGCTGAGAGAGCTCTTTTTTGAGAACCGCTCTTGAGAGAACAGCTCTGACAGAACTATGGCTGTGCAGATTTTAAAAGCATCCTGTTAAATAGAGCTTAAGAACATAAGGGACGCCAGTGTTGGATCAGGCCAGTGGCTCATCCAGTCTAACACTCTGTCACACAAGTGGCCAAAAATACCAGGAGGTCCAGCAGTGGGGCCAGGACACTAGAAGTCCTCCCATTGTTGCCCCCCACCCCAGCACCAAGAATACAGTGCATCACTGGCCCAAGACTGAGAGTTCCTATCTATACTTTGTGGCTAATAGCCACTGATGGACCTCTGCTCCAGATATTTATCTAATTCTTTCTTGAAGCCGGCCACACTTGTAGCCACCACGACCTCCTGTGGCAGTGAATTGTGAACCATTTGTGAACTGTTCGGTAGCACAAAGGCCGCACCTTAGAGGCTTCCTGAAGTGCGTCATCTGGTGCATCTCCATCCGACACATCTTGCCCACGAAAACTTGTGTCTTTAAACCTGTTTTTTCTTTCAGCCTGGGCAGGATATACAGCTGCTCAGAAAGTTCACTCTGATGCCCTTCTGGTTCCAGCCAGGCTCAGTTCCCACCTTTGCGTCTTGGCACGGATCCACTGGATCCTGAGCAGGAGATCTCTGGGTTTGAGCATGGTCACCCACAATATCAACCTGGCTGTTATAGGACAGTGCTCTCAAGTGAAGCGTCCGGTAATACTGGCCAGCCTAAAACGGTATCTGCTTTGTGTTGCGGCATCCTACTGTTGACTCATATTTCGGTATTTTCTGCATGGAAACATTCTGGGAAAGCGCTGCTATCCTGGAGGTTGTCCCACATCTCTTATTTACGCATTAAGTATGTTCGTTGCTTCATGTTTGATGAACAGGGATGGAAGCCGGAACTGGGGGGTGGGCGGGCTACAGCAAAATGGATTCGCTAAAGCTGATGGTATGCATCGCACCCGTGAGCATATTTTCATTCGTCTGGTATGGAGCAGTGCAATACTTTGCTGTCAGTCATGTTGAGTTTCCTGGAACCAGACTTCCTGTTCTCAGTAGTTGCTGCAACTTAAAAGACGTTCCTTTTGACAGCAGCATTCCACTTCCAGAAAGCCATTTTGCTTCTACCGTAATATAAGATACAGACGTCTCAAGATGTCTTCCACGTGGATAAGCTTCCCTCTTTATATTGCAGCGATCAGCAAATATTATGGACTGAAGCCCAACTCTGGATTGCTCTGAAAGGTGGTAGCCCTGGATAGCCCAGGCAAGCCCGATACCTTCAGATCTCGGAAGCTAAGCAGGGCCCACCCCAGCAGGTAGTTGGATGGGAGACCTCCAGAGAATGGCAGGGCCAAGAGGCAGAAGCAGGCTATCAAGCCACTTCTCTGAACATCCCCCATGTCCCAGTAGGAGTCGCCAGAAGTCACCATGACTTCCAGGCACGGGCGTACATGCAGACACACAGAAATGGAAAGAAGAAGAGAAGAAGAGATTGGATTTATACCCCGCCCTTCGCTTGTAGTCTCAGAGCGGCTCACAAACTCCTTTCCCTTCCCCTCCCCACAACAGGCACCCTGTGAGGTAGGTGGGGCTGAGAGAGCTCTGAGACAACTGTCCTTGAGAGAACAGCTGTGCCAAAACTGTGGCTTGCCCAAGGTCATCCAGCAGGTGCAAGTGGAGGAGTGGGGAATCAAACCCAGTTCTCCCAGATTAGAGTCCGCACACTTAACCACTACACCAAACTGGCTAAGAAAGAAAGAAAGAAAGAATGAAGGTGCCACTGTTGCCTCAGTGATATCCTCAGGGCTATTTTGGGACAGGAACGCCCAGGAACGGATTTCCGACTGGCTCCTGAGTTGGCCCCACCCAGCAGGAACTCATTAGCATAATAGGCCACACCCAACAGCAGAAATTTATTACAATTGGCTACATTAGGGGTGTGTGGCCTAACATGCAAATTACTTCCTGCTACAAAAAAAAAAGCCCTGGGTTTTAACAACAAACAAGGTAAACAGAGTAAGAAGCAAAAGGTGGGTGTGGCTGGATGACCACTCTTCTGGTAACACGGGGGTGCGGCCTAATATGCTAATAAGCTGCACTGTCAGTGGCGTGGCCTAATATGCTAATGAGTTTCTGCTGTTGGGTGTGGCCTGTTATGCTAACGAGTTCCTGCTGGGCGTTTTCTACAAAAAAAGCCCTGGGTATACTGTTCAGCCAAATTGTTTGACGTGATTGTTGGTTTTTTTTTTTTAAATTCTTTATTAAATTTACATTATGTTAATGTTTATATTCAATAAAATTATTTATTTAGATCATTTACAATACAAATATAAAAAGAAATATATAAATCAAAAATACATAGAGGTGTATAAATACCAGTTAAAACCTTCTGTCGACACTATTCATGGCCGCTAAGTCTGTCATCACAAGTAACTGGAAAAGCACGAATTCATTAACACTCCAACAGTGGTACATAAAAATTTGGGACTTTTACATCATGGAAAAAGTCACTACAACAACTCCTCCATATAATACACCTAAGTACTACAAAAATTTTTATACTAAATGGTTCCCCTTCATAGAAGCTACTGTCTACTTCATAGAAGCTACTTCATAGAAGCTACAGTTTAAACAGAGAGCCAGTCTGGTGTAGTGGTGAAGTGTGCGGACTCTAATCTGGGAGAACCGGGTTTGATTCCCCACTCCTCCACTTGCACCTGGCTGGATGACCTTGGGCAAGCCATAGCTCTGGACCAGCTGTTCCCTCAAGGACAGCTTGGGAAAGAGCTCTCTCAGCCCCACCTACCTCCCAGGGTGTCTGTTGTGGGGAGGGGAAGGGAAAAGGAGTTTGTAAGCCGCTCTGAGACTCTTAAGTGAGTGAAGGGCGGGATATAAATCCAATCTCTTCTTCTTCTTCTTCTCTAAATGGTAGATTGTTTATAGGGTAAACAGGTTTTTGGAATTTGATTTTATTTTGATTGTATATGTTTTTGTTGTGTTTATCTATTTAAAAAAACTAATAAATAAAACTTAAAAAAAAAAAACCCAGTTAAACAGAAACATCAGTGAGATATAATGCAAGTGAAAGAATCACTAGTATCTTAGTAATAGCTGTGGTGGAAAAATTTTACAGTTAGGTCTAAAAACTAAAAAAATCCTACATGTCCAACCCAGCTAATATAGTCTACCTGCAATGACCTTTAAAAAAAACAAAACACCTTTCGTCGCCATCTCTGTAATTTAGACCATCCATCTGGAATGAACTGTTGAGTTGCCTAGTAATCTGACAATGGGTACTATTCTTCAGCAAAGTTAGTGCATTTACAGTGGTTAAGGGTCTGCTTGTACCTTGATCTGATGTAGTGCTCTGGTCACTCCTATCTAGTGGAACTGCGAAATGGGAAATATTTCTCTAACTAAGCCACCAGGCACAGCTGTCTCCATCCTGAATTGTTACCTGGTGATAGTCCGTGGCAGTGCGGATGTTCTAGAGCAGGGGTCCCCAACCTTTTTGAGCCTGCGGGCACCCTTGGAATTCTGACCCAGAGCGGTGGGCGCAGTCACAAAATGGCTGCCGCGGAAGGTGGAGCTGACTACCAAATAGCTTCCACAGGTGGCCGAGCCAATTACAAAATGCCAGGGAGCGGGGTTAATATAACTCTAATCGTAACTTTTATACACTTTGGGCAGAAGTGTTCTCAAAGTACAAAAACTCGTGGGCACTCCATGAAATTGCTGAACAGTCAGGTTAGAACAGATAAAAGGAAGTCCTTCTTCACCCAAAGAGTGATGAACACGTGGAAGTCATTGCCACAGGAGGTGGTGGTGGCTACAAGCATGGATGGCTTAAAGAGGGAATTACATAAACATATGGAGCAGAAGTCCATCAGTGGCTATTAGCCACAAAGTATAGATAGGAACTCTCAGTCTGGGGCAAGTGACGCTCTGTCTTCTTGGTGCTTGGGGGGGGGGGGGGGAAGAGTGGGAGGGCTTCTAGTGTCCTGGCCCCACTGGTGGACCTCCTGAGGGCACTGGGTGTTTTTGGCCACTGTGTGACACAGAGTGTTGGACTGGATGGGCCGTTGGCCTGATCCAACATTGGCTTCTCTTATGTTCTTATATGGAGCAGAGGTCCATCTGTGGCTGTTAGCCACAAGGTATAGATAGGGACTCTCAGTCTGGGGCAAGTGATGCTCTGTCTTCTGGGTGTTTGGGAGGGTGGCAACAGTGGGAGGGCTTTCTAGTGTCCTGGCCCCACTGCTGGACCTCCTGAGGGCACCGGGTGTTTTTGGCCACTGTGTGACATAGAGTGTTGGACTGGATGGGCCATTGGCCTGATCCAACATTGGCTTCTCTCATGTTCTTATGTTCTTAAATTCTATTTAACAGGATGCTTTTTCAATCTGCCCAGCCAATCAGAAGCCCTGCTGGTCAAAGACCCCACGTAGCCCTGCCCACTTTCTAAAAGCACTTGGCAGGCACCAGAAAAACTATCGGGTCCTATCATCCCCTTCATGGGTCACTGTTGAGATGCTCTCAATGCGCTCGTTGTGTGTGGCTTGCTGCAGGCCTGGGCTGAGGTGTGGAGGGGCCACATCTCAGTTGGTAGAACTTAAGAACATGAGAGAAGCCAGCGTCAGATCAGACCAATGGCTGCTGAACTTGATGGATCGATGCTCTGGTCCCGTATAGGGCATCTCCATATGTTGGTGCGATGCTACTGCAAAAGGGTTTGTTTGGTTTCGGTCTGGGAAAGAATGCCCTTGTAACATGTGCCGCATTTTTATTTTGGCCAGAGAAACCAAAGCCTCTTTATATTTCATTGACCAATAAAACAGAACATTCCTGAGGAGGTAAATTTGGGAGCGAGGCCGTTTATTAGTACAATGTGCTCCCTTCGACTTCAAGGCCTGTTGATAGGGTAGCCGATTTTAGCTGGATATATTGTGGAAACATTTTTTATGTGTATTCCAAAAGCTTACACACAGAGTCAGTCCCGCAGCTTGTTTTATTTGATGATTTAGCCAGCAGTCTGGGTGAAGGGAATTAAGCGCCAGTTCACTGCTTGGGAGAGCCTTTTTGGGTAGGGAAGGTGGCACAGAAATGTTTAAAAATACATTTAAGTAGAAGCTGAGATAAGACAAAATACAACCGTGAAAAATGTAATGAAAGCTATTGCTTATTTATACTTTTGAAATTCTCCTTGAAATTCTCCTTAAATGCATGAAAAAAAACCCTCAAAAGGTTACACTGTGCTCACAAAGAATTTAACCAAGAAATATCTCCCAGACTTAGAAAAAAATATGAATTGCCGACATTCTTGGCTATGAAGTCCATTTTAAGGATTTGCTTGTTGAATGATGCTGTCACTCAGGCTAGGATGCATTTTGGGGCAAGTCCCTTCTTCCTGCTAGCCTTGTGAACTGAAATGTGACATTTATAAAACCTAAAAACATTTACATATGAGCCTGCCTTGGCAGGGAGGGCAGGATACAAATCAAACAAACAAAATAAGTACTTGGATGGAAGACCTCCTTGGAATACCAGCAGTTGGGAGGCAGGGGCAGGTTTTGTTCAGCCACCTTTCTGAATATACTCCAGGCCCTCCCCAGTAGGGGTCAGTCACCATGACTTCAAGGTGTGTGTGTGCGCGCACGTGCACACACACACACACATAAATACAGGGGGGAAGATAATTAAGACCATAGTATTCCCCATAACTGTGTGAAAGTTGTGAAGGCTGGACACTGAAGAAAGCTCACAAGAAGCAAGTTGATTCCTTTGAAGTGTGGCATTGGAGGAGAGTTTTGAGGATACCACATGGACCGCCAAAAAGACAAATCAGTGGATTGTAGATCAAATCAAGCCTGAACTCTCCCTAGAAGCTAAAATGACTCAGCTGAGGCTCTCGTACTTTGGTCACATTGTGAGAGGACAGAAGTTACTGGAAAAGACAATCATGCCAGGAAAAGTCGGATGCGAAAAGTTGGGCTTGGATGTGGGAGAACCCAATCTACTGTGGACTCACTGGGTGGCTTCGGGGGGGGGGATTTCTCCTGGGGTGGCTGTGCGACAGAACCACGGCCCTGAAATAAACACATCCAGTGCATTGTGGGAAACAAAACCAGGTTGCTTCAGTTGGGTAGCCATGCTGGTCTGCGGTGGGAGAATGACAACTTGAGTCCAGTGGCACCTTTTGAGATATCAGGACAAGAGGAGGATGCGACAAAAGATGGATTGACTCCATCAGGTTAGCACTTAACTCACAAGCCCTTGGGCTATTGACTTGATCTGCATTCTCAAGTCAGTCAGAAGCTGATGGCGGGAAGGCCTAGGGAGAGAAGCACAGAGATAAGCCACCTTGGGTCTGAAGAGATAAGGCAGGATGCCAGTATTTTTAAAAGAGCTAATTTTTTTACTTCTGAAGGTGAACTGGGGCCGACCTAAAGCAGTGGATGATTGTATTAGACTTGGATGTGGGAGGACCCAATCCACTGTGGAGTCACTGGGTGGCTTCGGGGAGTGGAATTTCTCCTGGGATAGCCGTGTGACAGAACCACGGCACTGAAATAAACACGTCCAGTGCATTCTGGGAAACAAAACTAAGGTTGTGGTCAGACGGCGTGATTATCATGTTGTTGACATGCCTCAAATATTTTTGTAGAAAAAGCCCAGCAGGTACTCATTAGCATATTAGGCCACACCCCTGACAGTGCAGTTCCCTCCCAGGATCGGCTTCCCCAGGGGCCCTGCAGCTGCGGGGTGCGTGGGGAACCTAAGGATGGGAGGCAGTTTAAACTGCCTTCCTTCCCTAGATCAGCTTGGCTTCCCCAGGGGCCCTGCGGCTTGCGAGGCACCTAGGGAAGCCAAAGTGGGGGGAGGCTGTAGGCGTGGCCAACTCAGAAGCCATCCGGAACTCCATTCCTGTGCATTCCTGCCCAAAAACAGCCCTGTTACCCGGGTATATTTATTCGTCAGTGACACGATCAAACACCCCACGGTCTGCCCTCCAGAGACTCGCTGAATGTGAATGCATTTTTGCACCAGTGCGCTCATGCGCATACGCGCATATCGCTAACTGCTTTTTAAAAAATGGCACCAGAAGTGAACCCGGCAAAGGGGTTCACTTCCGCGCCGGAGTGATCAGACATCTGGAAATGCATGGTGATAACAATAGCTTCCACAGACTTTCTCCGGTGTCAGGAAAGTCAGCAGTGACACAGGGTAGTGATGACTGCAATGCGGGATGCCTCCTGTGACGTCTGGACACACTTTTTTAAACCGGAGGGGAGAAGTGGCGACACCGGATCGAGAATCCCGTCTGATCACAACCAAATTTGATTCAGTTGGGTAGTATGCTGATATGTAGTGGATGAATGACATTTCAAGTCTAGCGGCACCTTCGAGACCAACCAGATTTCCAGGGTATAGGCTCTCAAGAGTCAAAGGACCCTTTGTCAGAAACAAGTGGGAGTGGAGATGTCGCAAGAGGTCACAGTCCTACTGTACACTGCATTGGTCAGGCCGCCCCTGGGGTCTTGTGTGCAGTCCTGGAGGCCTCCCTTCGAAAAGGAGGTGGACAGAACGGAGCGTGTGCAGGAGAGAGCGACGAGGATGATCGGGGGCCTGGAGACCAAGAAGCCCTGTGAGGCGAGGCTGAGGGACTTCTTGGGAATGGTCAGTCTGGAGAAGAGGAGGCTGAGGGGGGACAGGACGGCTCTCTGGAAGGATTTGAAAGGCTGCCCCTTAGAGGAGGGCAGGGAGCTGTTCCAGTTGGCAGCAGAGGAGAGGACTCTCAATGATGGGTTTAGAGTAAGGGCGAGAAGGTACCGGCTGGATCTTAGGGGGAAATTTTTGATAAGAGTCGTGCAACGGTGGAATTGGCTGCCTCGGGAGGTGGTGAGCTCCCCCTCCTCCCTAGCAGGCTTTTTCACCAGGGGATGGACAAACACTGGTCAGGGATGCTCTAGGCTGATCCTAAATTGAGCAGGGGGTTGGACTCGGTGGCCTGTAGGGCCCCTTCCAACTCGGTGAGTCTATGATCCCGTGAGACCCCTGGGTCTTCAATATCCCAGTCATGCGGCGGGAGGGGTGTTGTGAAAAAAGGCATTTGGGGTGCAGAGATACAAGGCAACAGCCCTCCTGACTCCCGTAAGGCCGCTCCATTTGTTCTCTTTCCCTCTTTCTCTCTGTCTGGCGTGCCGCGGCTTTTGTTGCTGCCACGCTCTGACATGCGCTGCATTTTGATTTTGGCCAGAGGAGCGAGAGCCTCTTCATGTTTCATTGACCAATAAAACATGACATTCCTGAGGGCTCTCTGCCAGCCTGTTCCTGGAAGCCGAGAGGTGGTGACGACAAAGCCTGGCACGTTTGCTGATGCCATTTTGAATTCTGCCTCGTTTCTACCCTACCTTTCATCCCGGTGGGGACCAGAATTGATCGACATCATTCTCCTTTCCTGCGTCTTCTCCTCACAACAGTTCCGCAGGGCCTGATGCAGTTCCGCAGGGCCTGTAAGACGGAGCTCTTCCGCCAGGCGTTTGGATAGGGGCCGCCGCCCTTGCCATGCCCCCCTGCTGCTTAGTGACCACCGAATGCGCTATTTAACATCACTTTCAAGTCGCCGAGGACCTTGATGCTACCAATAGTCGGCTACGAGTAACACCACCTGACACACCATCAGATAGCACTGAGCACTTTAACATCTGTCTAGGTTTTGTTATACAATGTTGTAATGTTTTAATTCGTTTTAACTGTTTTAATTGTTTTATTGTGAACAATGTTCACCTAACTTTGTAAGCCGCTCTGAGCCTGCTATGCGGGGAGAGCGGCCTAGAAATTGAATTAAATAAATAAATAAATAAATAATAAACAACAGCCTTGTGAGGTGGGTTAGGTTGAGAGAGAGAGCGAGAGACTAGCCCAAGGTCACCCAGCACGCTCCGTGACGGAGCAGGGATTTGAACCTGGATCTCTCAGCTCCTAGCCTGGCACTCTAACCGCTATCCCACGTGGCTACGTCATAGTCCAGTACTCTAGAGAGGTGCTTGAACCAGGTACAGAGAAGCTGTTGCTAGACTTTCCTGGCAGGAGAACGGATTTCCTGGACCCCTGAAACATACGCAGTGTCTTGGTCCCTTAATACAACAATAAACCAGACGGAACTCTTTCCCAGTCTTGTAGCCCTCAAGTTTCCCAGCCTCTATTTCTGGCAAATGGATGGGTTGCACAAGTACAAGGACAGGGTGCTACTCTGGGATGGCACATCTTGTACCCAGCTTGCTTCTAAACCCTCGAGTGACGAAGAGGAGATGGAGGATGCCGGGACAGAAGAGGCTGCCGCTTCGTCAGTTGGGCCTCTTAGGACAGACCTCCGTTACTGGGCCTTCCCAGGAGACTGGCTATGGAGGCTGACGCCGAAACCCGTTAGCAAGACTTGGGTGTGGGAAAGTGAGGCCGTAGCCTCTTTCCCAAGCTCCTTCCACATTCACAGATGTGTTTTTGATTACTTCTATTTCAGGGACTAGTTTGGGAAGAGGAGAGGGTGAGAGTGAAGACATTTCCCTAAGTCGGTTTCCCTTTTTGTGCCCGTTGGAGAAGGCTTCGCAAAAGCCTGGCGAACTTTGTCGCCAGTTTGGATCAGACAGTTCGTATCCTCGTTTTATACAGCTGTCCCGTAGCCATCATTCTCAACCAGAGCTTTCCAGCGTTTTCGCCTTTCTTATCTGGTTGAAATGAGAGGATTCCCACCCCCCACCCCCTTTCCTGAATATTTTTGTCGTTCGGAGGACTTCCTTGCATAGCAGTGAGATTTTAAAGCGATGCACTGGGATTCTTTGGAAGCCGGTCAGGGCCTCCTGGATGAGAAAACCAGCAAGTTAGTTGTTGTAGTTAGAGGATTTTTACCCCACCTTTCTAATAAAAAAGTACTCAGGGGTGGGTTTTCGATATAAAACACAATAAAAACTTACATAAGAACATCAGAAGAACCCTGCTTGATCAGACCAGTGGTCCTTCTATCCAGCATCCTGTCTTACACAGTGGCCAACCAGTTCCTCTGCAGGGCCAACAGCAGGGCAGAGAGGCTGAGGCCTTCCCTTGATAAGAACCTCAAAAGAGTCCTGATGGATCAGACCAGTGGTCCATCTAGTCCAGCATCCCGTCTCACACAGTGGCCAACCAGTTCCTCTGGAGGGCCAACAACAGGGCAGAGAGGCTGAGGCCTTCATAAGAACCTAAGAAGAGCCCTGCTGGATCAGACCAGCGGGGGTCCATCTAGCCCAGGATCCTGTCTCACTCAGTGACCAAACAGTTCTTTGGAGGGCCAAAAACAGGGCAGAGAGACCTTGGACCCCCCCCCCCCACCCAAAGAATCTTGGATTAGGAGAATCTTCTGCTCCTCTGGGAAGTTGGCAATACTTGATTTAAAGTTATTTTGGTCTGCTGTTGTCCTGATGTGTCTGTAGCTTATTACAAAAATAGCTATTGCACCATAATCTGAGCAACGATTGTACCGTAATCTGAGTGGCTATTGCGCTATAATCTGATGGATCGGAGAAGGCATAAACTGTTGTTTTTCTTAGCACAGAGGTCCCGAGAGCTAGAAGGGTGGGCCGAGAGTGTTTCTTGGAGAAATCCTACAGTTTGGGGGGGGGGGGGGGGACAGGCTGCCTTTCTGACATATCCTACAACCGTGCTTCAGCTTGATGGGAATTTTGGATTGGACTGGGACTCAGTCGCCATCCGGCGTGCTTTATTTTGAATACGTCTTGTGAAATTTTGGCCGGGCATGTGTTTGACATGGGCAAACGTCCCACGTTTGGTCTCTGGTTTGTCCAGTTGAGAGGCTCCTGTGTCCCAGGGCCACGTGGGATGTGACGTTTGGAGAGGCCAGCGTTTCGAACTGCAGTGAAGCAGACACCAGTTGCCCATGTGCAAATCCGTGCGTGTTCCACGGTTCCCTCGCCTCCGTGTAGCTTCACTGTGTCATCCTTTGCCCTAGGGCAGTGGTGGCAAACCTATGGCACGCATGCCAGAGGCGGCACTCAGAGCCCTCTCTGTGGGCACGCCCGCAGTTTGGGCACTCAGTCTTTAAAAGGAAAAAGACGACACAGACTCGAGGCTGGGCTGCGCCCAAATTTACAAAGTATGAGCCAAGGTTAGACGAATTATCAGCATGCGTACAACAGCAAAAATCACATGAATTGTTCAAAAGCAGGCCAGATGCAAACTTTGACCTTTCGATAAAAAGTTTTTTTGTATAATTGAAAGCTCTGTTATTGTGTTTTTCTTTTAAGACAAAAGATGTCAATGAGTTCTTTTTTCTAAACTAAAACCTCAGTATTCAGGTGAAATTGTCGTGCTGGCACTTTGCGATAAATAAGGGGGTTCTGGGTTGCAGTTTGGGCACTTGGTCTCTAAAAGGTTCGCCGTCACTGGCCTAGGGGCTCCTCTTCCCATACTGAAGAGGCATAGCTGTGCTCTCAAACTATCTGGAATGTTTTCTGTGCCATTTTGCTTCTGGAACACTAGCCTTCCTTTGCCCAAGAAGCCGGAGTCATAGTCTGCCTTTGGGGAGACTTTCATTCATATAAACCTTTGGCTTCCCTAGAAAAGATAGTCATAGCAAGTACTTATAGCTCTGTGGCTGTGACTTTTTGTTAAGCGTTTGGGCTGCTAGTTTCTATCTTCTGTGAAACTTAGAGCTAAGAAGTTCTGGTTGTGGCCAGTGTTTAGGGCGGTAAACGGCTGGAAGCGAATTGAATCACCGTGTGTGTTCTTGCGTTTCCCTGGACGTCACCCAAATGAATCCCAGCAGGCCTTTCCCGAGGTCATAAAACTTCAAAGAGCCCTGAAACTCAGTTAAGGCGGACGGGAGGCAGAACCCACAGGTTTTCATACCTTGTTCCAAAAGTATTGCACCACAGCATGTTCTTCCCGTTTCTGGGTCTGGCATAGCCCAAGAGTTTGGGAGGCAAGGTAGACTTTCTCCAGAACAAGGGTGTCTGGAATAGAAGGGGCTAAAATGGTGTCGCCAGAGGGAAGTTGAGGGAAACATCCACGGGATGGATGTGAAGGCGTAGATGGCAGAGCTTTCTGAATATTGGAGAGTTATCGAAAGAGAGCCAGTTTGGTGTAGTAGGGAGGAGCCTGGACTCTAATCTGGGAGGAGAGGGTTTGATTCCCCACTCCTCCACTTGCAGCTGCTGGTGTGACCTTGGGTCAGTCGCAAGTTCTTTCAGAGCTGTTCTCTCAAGGGCCGTCCTCGAAAGAGCTCTCTCAGCCCCACCCACCTCCCAGGGTGTCTGTCCTGGGGAGGGGAAGGGAACGGAGTTTGTAAGCCGCTCTGAGACTCCTTCAGGTAGTGAAGGGTGGGGTATAAATCCAATCTCCTCCTTCTTCCAGAAGCCTCAATGAGAAGACCTCGGTCAACTGTTCTGGTTAACACGAGCCATGTCTCTGGTTTACATAGGCCACTGGTTCTCAGTGGCCTCATGCATGCCACTGCAAGAAATTAATTAATTAATTAGATTCAAGCGGAGGCGCCAGGGCTATTTTTGGGCAGGAACACACAGGAACGGAGTTCTGGCTGGCTCCTGAGTTGGCCACACCCAGCAGGAACTCATTAGCATAATAGGCCACACCCAACAGCAGAAACTCATCAGGATTGGCTACATTAGGGGTATGTGGCTTAACATGCAAATTAATTCCTGCTACCAAAAAAGCCCTGAGTTATGACAACAAGGTAAACAGAATAAGAAGCAAAAGGTGGGTGTGGCTGGATGACCACTCTTCTGGTAACATGGGGTGTGGCCTAATATGCTAACTGTGCTGTCACTAGTGTGGCCTAATATGCTAATGAGTTTCTGCTGTTGGGTGTGGCCTATTATGCTAATGAGCTCCTGCTGGGCTTTTTCTACAAAAAAAGCCCTGGGAGGCGCCAATTTGCAGAAGAGGCCCTCTGCTGTGTCTCTGCATGCTTGCGCTGGACTTGCTGCCTCACAGTCAGCTGTCATTTGGGGCCAGGTAACACATAGCAGCTCTGCATCAAGTGGGGATGTGATCCTGTAGTTCAGAGAGAGAGAGAGAGAGAGAGAGAGAAAACTGCCCTTCTCAGAGGAGGCTCCCCATTGTGTCTCTGCATGACCTGCTGTTTTAGGCTGTCCTCCTTCCAGTCAGTAGGCGCATGCAAGAACCGCAACACAAATGTTCCTCCCACCTGAGTTTAGGTTATAAATGTGCCGAAGCTATCAGGAACTTGAGAAACGCTAACACCAGGAAGGTGTGGCTTGATAGCCTTTGGCAGCGGCTTCATGTACTGGCACAGCTGGCCGCGCGAAGCACCTTCCCAGGAACGACAGTGCAAAGAACTCGCCCCGTTCATACACAGAGTCCTCCTTGCTGTCAGACTGCAGACGCCAGTGTGACCATTAGCAGATCTGCGGTTTGTCTCCCGGCTCCGTCCGTGATCTGTTTCCCTGAAGATTTGATTACTGTGTAAATTCCAGGTTCTGGCCCAGGTGGCTAGCAACTTTTCTTCTTTTTAAAAAAATAATTCAGAGTTTATACCAAACTGTCAAGATGTTCTAAACAGTTTGCACCCGCGAATCCGCCGCTTGGAACCGCAGGAATGGGATGGCAGCACCCCAAGCGAAAGACAAGCCTGATTTTAATCTTTCATCAACTTGCTGCGCTTTCTGGCTTTTTCCTGCTTGGGAACATTCTTGGGGGGGGGGGGGGGTTGCTACACAAAGTGCTGAAGGAAACTTTAAACGCAATGCCTGTGCTTCATTTGAGGATTTGGGTCCAGGTCTGCCCGTGTCCCACCCCGTCCTCAGCACGCATCCTGTCTGAGTGGAGAAACTGGTGCTTGGGGAAGAACTTGGCACCCTGGAAATCTCAGTTTTCCGGAGGGGATTTGTGGATTCAACACTGGCGCACACGGTGTGGACTTGAAGCACTGGCGTTCACTCTGTTGTGGTTTTAAAACTCAGCCTTTCCCAGCTTCACAGATCAGCTGGAAGGGGTTCCCCTAGTGGGAGCTGTGCTATAGGATGGCCAGTTTCCAATTCCTGTGGAACTGGGACCTTTGTACCTTTCTAAGCAGAAGACATCATGACATGGATGGCCCAGTCTATCCCAGTCTCATCTGATCTCGGAAGCTAAGCAGGGTCAGCCACGGTTAATACTTGGAAGGGAGACCACCAAGGAAGTTCAGGGTTTCTACGCAGATGCAGGCAATGGCAAACTACCTCTTTTCATCTGCCTTCAACTAGACGGCCCAGGGTAGCCCAGTCACATCAGACCTCAGAAGCTAAGCAGGGTCGGCCCTGTTTCGTACTTGGATGGGAGACCACCAAGGAAGTCCAGGGTTGCTATACAGAGGCAGGCAATAGCAAACCCACCTCTGTTTGTCTGTTTTGACCAGGATGGCCCAGGCTAACCCAGTCTCTTGGTATCTTAGAAGCTAAGCAGGGTTGGCTGTGGTCAGTAATTGGATGGGAGACCACCAAGGAAGCTCAGGGTTTGCAACACAGAGGCAGGCAGTGGCAAACTACCTCTGGATGGCTCTTGCCTTGAAAACCAAACCATGAATCAGCTGCACCTTGATGGCACTTTCCACCACCTGCCCCTGGGGTGACCCAGGCTGGCCTGATCTCATCAGATCTCAGAAGCTAAGCAGAGAGGCTGAGGACTTCATAAGAACATTAGAAAAGCCCTGCTGGATCAGGCCAGGGAAGGTCCATCTAGCCCAGCATCCTGTCTCACACAGCGGCCAACCAGTTCCTCTGGAGGGTCCACAACAGGGCAGAGAGGCCGAGGCCTTCATAAAAACATCAGAAGAACCCTACTGGATCAGACCAGTGGTCCATCTAGTCCAGCATCCTGTCTCACACAATGGCCAACCAGTTCCTCTGGAGGGCCAACAACAGGGCAGAGAGGCCGAGGCCTTCATAAGAACATCAGAAGAGCCCTCCTGGATCAGACCAATGGTTCATCTACTCCAGCATCCTGTCTCACACAGTGGCCAACCAGTTCCTCTGGAGGGCCAACAACAGGGCACAGAGGCCCAGGCCTTCATAAGAACATCAGAAGAGCCCTGCTGGATCAGACCAATGGTTCATCTACTCCAGCATCCTGTCTCCCACAGTGGCCAACCAGTTCCTCCGGAGGGCCAACAATAGGGCACAGAGGCTGAGGCCTTCCCCTGATGTTGCCTCCTGGCTCTGGGGTTCAGAGGATTGAATATGGAGGTTCCTCTCAAAACCCCTCAAGAATACAGAGAATCACTGCCCCAGACAGAGTGTTTCATCTATAAGAACATAAGAGAAGTCATGTTGGATCAGGCCAATGGCCCATCCAGTGCAACACCCTGTGTCACACAGCAGCCAAAATCCAGGTGCCGTCAAAAGGTCCACCATGGTTAGAACTTGGAAGGGAGACCACCAAGGAAGTCCAGGGTCACTCTGCAGAGGCAGGCAATGGCAAAACCACCTTTGAGCATCTCTTGCTTTGAGAACCGTATGGGGTTGCCGTATGTCAGCTGCGAATTGACAGCACTTTTCGCTACCAAACAGAGCACAGCAGGTATCCACCATCTGGGTTTTCTGGGACTGCATTTTGTCATTGCATAGGTTCCGGGACGGAGAGGCCATGTAGAAACGCAAAATCGAGAGGGGTGGGCTAACATTCAGAGCCTTAATTTCAAGAAGGCTTGTCCGAAAGGAGTCCGTACGTACCCAGCTAGTGGAACGGGTTCTTCGTGCATGTGAGGCAGCTTCCGAACGCTATTTCATCCGCAGCTTTTACGGAAGCGCTGGTCCTTCCATCATTTTAAAGCAATTCCAGCCAGGCAGAAGAATTGGCTTAGGAAGGAATTGCATTAGCAGTTACCGTAATTTGGTTTGATTGATAGTGAGAATTGAGTAACGGGAGGAACTGCATCCTGCCTTTGGAACACACTCTCCGTCCTCCCGCGCAGATGATCTGGCTGTCTTTGTGGCCCGCGGCTGCTGGAATTTCTCCGGTGGGGAAGATGCCCTGGTCCTTATTGCTGTCTGTAAATGTAATGTTGCTATAGAGGCGTGCCTTTGGTCCTCTCTGCTGAATGGCTTCAGAGATGCATTTGGCTATGCCGGACAGTAAGAAGAGCAAGTTTATCCCCTAGATTAGGGGTCCCTAACACCTGCCAACACCTTTCATGGCGCCCACCAAGGGTTGTTAGAAGTGGGAGGGACCAGGTCAGGCACTTGCCGAACGGGGCTTCTGATTGGCCACCAGGGATCCGATTGGCTGGGCAGATTAAAATAACATTTCAGTGGCGACCGCCACCACAATTGTAGGATTTATTCTCTTATCAATGTATTTTTTAAATTACCCTCCTCCCCACCTTTCCCCGCCACTAGGACTTCCTTTCTGTATGTGTGGATCCAGCTACTGCAGCGCCCCTTCTGTGGATGGCGCCTCCTCCCGTGGCAGCCATGTTCGTTTGCACACCCACTACCCTCAATCCAAAGCTGTCCATGGGCTCAAAAGGGTTTGAGACCCCTGCCCTGGAGTGTCACTGCACACACTCTTTGTAGATTATTTAAAGATCCGTACGTTTTGTTGACTGTAAAGTTATTGAAATAATAACTACACCAGTTTGGAGTAGTGGTTTGAAGCCTGGACTCTAATCTGGGAGAACCGGGTTTGATTCCATTCTCCTCCACATGCGGCTGCTGCTGTGACCTTGTGTCAGTCACAAGTTCTCTCAGAGCTGTTCTCTCAAGCGCAGTTCTCAGTCAGAGCTCTCTTTCAGCCTCACCTACCTCACAGGCAATGCTCCTTCTAAGCTGTGGAGTCTTGTGAGCAAAAATTCTACTTTGTGAACTACTGGCATTGAAGTTGTAAGTGAGCAGTTTGGCTGCTGCATAAATTAGCTTGCTCCGGAGCCATCCTTCCTGAGCTAAGACAAAAATGGGTGAGCCGGAGGCTAAAAAACTGCGAGCTAGCTCCCACTAACTCAGCTTAGAGGGAACACTGCTCACAGGGTGTCTGTTGTGGGGAGGAGAAGGGAAAGGAGATGGTAAGCTGCTCTAAGATTCCTTTGGGTAATGAAGGGCAGGGTATAAATCCAATCTCTTCTTCTTCCGATTTGTTCGGGGCAGGGGGTTGAGGGTCCCTGTTTTGGGCTGCATTGGCCTCTGGTGACAGGAATGGTTGTGCTCAAAACCTTGCCTCTGTTTTTCTTTCTCTGTCTCAGGTCAGCCAATTCCGGCAGCTCTACTCCAAAGTCATCAACGACAAACACGATGACGTGATGGCCAAGTTTGGAGCGATCCTAGCCCAAGGCATCTTGGATGCAGGTAATTTGCCACTGGAGCCGTAATGGCTTCTGAGTTCAGCCGGTTCCTTTTTAATAAAAAAATAATGCTTCATTTATTTCCCAGGACTGGTTCAATGTGCAGAGTCAGTAACCAAAGAGGTTAGGGCAAAAACAGTAATCAAATATGGCTAAGCACGCAGTGCTAATATAAAAATATACAGTATATTTTAATTATGCATAGGAAATATTAAAATCACAATAAAAACTACGTATCTATGGTTCTGAGCATAAGTAGTAAAGTAAAGGTAAAGGTTTCCTTTGCTCGAAAGCCTGTCGAATCTGACTCTAGCAATGCAGTGCTCATCTCTGTTTCCAAGCCGAAGAGCCAGCGTTGTCCAAAGACGTTTCCATGGTCATGTGGCCGGCATGACTAGACGCCGAGGCACACGGAACGCCATTACCTTCCCACCGAAGCGGTCCCTATTATCTACTTGCAACTTCTTGCTTTCGAACTGCTATCAGGACAAATGTCAGGTTAAAAGGTACAGAATGTGTGCGAATACAAGAACCAAACACGTTCTGGCTAAAAAGCCTTCCTCCGTGGTAAAATACAAGGTGAGCACTCCATAAGTTAAACATCCGTGTATTTCAAACTTATCATATACAAAATGGGCCTGAAAATCAGCGTTTATCAAATACCGTGTTGACCTAAAATAGCAGGCCAAAGCACATTTAGTTCTTCTATCGCACCTAAATCCTGTTATGGCTGCTATCGTCATCCGGCATCTAAGATCACTCCACTCTCCCAAGATACAGGGACAGATGGACTCATGTTCTAGCCATATCTGAATGGTCAGTTTACAGATGTTAACGCGCAGAACTCTAGCAGGGCTTTTGCCTGGTTTGCTCACTTCTTCAGATACCAGACAGACTAACACTGCTCCCGGGGCTTGCTTTTTGTGGAAAAAGCCCAGCAGGAACTCATTAGCATAATAGGCCACACCCATCACCAGAAACTCGTTAGCATATTAGGCCACACCCCTGACAGCGCAGCTTCCTCCCAGGATAGGCAACTCCAGGGGCCCTGCAGCTTGCGAGGCACCTGGGGAACCCACCGGGGGGGGGGGGCTGTAGGCGTGGCCAACTCAGAAGCCAGCCGGAACTCCGTTCCTGTGCGTTCCTGCCCCAAAATAGCCCTGACTGCTACCCATCTGGATCTCTTTCCAAGAAGAAGAAAAGGGCAAGAGTCCAGGAGCACCTTAAAGACCAACAGTATTTGTAGCAGGGGGAGGAGCTGGCGTGAGTCACCGCTCACTTCTTCAGATACTCCTCTTCAGCTTCAGACTAGGATCTGGGAGACCCAGGTTCGAATCCCCCCACACTGCCATGGTAGATCGCTGCGTGACCCTGTGCCAGTCACACCTCCTCAGCCTCGCCTACCGTGCAGGGTTGCTGTGAGGATAAAATGGAGGAAAGGAGAAGAATGTAAGCCGCTTTGGGTCCCTACTGGGGAAAAAGGCAGGGAATAAACTTCAGTCCTTGCATTTTTTAAAAGTACGTTACACTCCACAGGCTGGTGCTCTAGCAAGAGGGCAGGAAGGTTTGGAAAGTCATGGCCTGTCTCTGAGCATCTGCAGAGTGAAATTCTGAAATTTTGCAGAGCCCCCCTTCCTGCCTCTCCTCTCCTCAAATTTCTCTGTGCTCAAAATAATTCGAAACGGACTCCAAATTCCTGGGGGGAGGGCAAGAAAAGGATCGCTGAGTTTCAGGGGGGAATTGAGTAAAGAGGAATTAAGAGAATTTCTCCTACAACGGTATACGTGATCTGCCTCTGGGTTGTGTCATCCCCCCCTCCCCCCGGTCATTTATGTTTCAGTAACTGGAGAGAAACTGCACCCCTGTTGGCCTGCCAGATGTTTTATTACTTGGCGTGCTTGGGTAGTTGGGTTTTGAATCATAGAACTGCCAGCCTGAATTTTAAGCAAGCAAGTTTCTAGCCCTGTGCACGGTTTGAAGATGACTGGAAACTCTCAAAGTTTTCGATGGTTAATTGTGTGTTGGATTAGGGGGGGATTTTTTTGTGGTGCATGGACTGCTCACCTTTTTAGGTGGCTGTGAACTGCCTTAAACAGATTTTGCTGTGGTTGAAAGATGGTTTGTAAATATGCTTTGGGGGAGAGGCAGTGGCTCAGTGGCAGAGCCTCTGCTTGGCATGCAGAAGGTCCCAGGTTCAATCCCCAGCATCTCCTGTTAAAAAGGACCCGGCAGGAGGTGACGGGAAAGACCTCCGCCTGAGACCCTGGAGAGCTGTCAAGAGGGGCTATGGCTCATTGGCAGAGCCTCTGCTCGGCATGCAGAAGGTCCCAGGTTCAAGCCCCGGCATCTCCAGTTGAAAGGACCAGGCAGGAGGGGATGGGAAAGACCTCATGTCTGAGACCCTGGAGAGCTGTAAAGAGGGGCTGTGGCTCAGTGGAAGAGCCTCTGCTTGGCACGCAGAAGGTCCCAGGTTCTATCCCCAGCATCTCCTGTTAAAAAGGACCAGGCAGGAGGGGATGGAAAAGACCTCAGCCTGAGACCCTGGAGAGCTGTCAAGAGGGGCTATGGCTCATTGGCAGAGCCTCTGCTCGGCATGCAGAAGGTCCCCGGTTCAATCTCCAGCATCTCCTGTTAAAAAGGACCAGGCAGGAGGTGATGAGAAAGACCTCAGCCTGAAACCCTGGAGAGCTGTCAAGAGGGGCTGTGGCTCATTGGCAGAGCCTCTGCTCGGCATGCAGAAGGTCCCAGGTTCAATCCCTGGCATCTCCTGTTAAAAAGGACCAGGCAGGAGGTGATGAGAAAGACCTCAGCCTGAGACCCTGGAGAGCTGTAAAGAGGGGCTGTGGCTCAGTGGAAGAGCCTCTGCTCGACATGCAGAAGGTCCCCGGTTCAATCTCCAGCATCTCCTGTTAAAAAGGACCAGGCAGGAGGTGACGGGAAAGACCTCCGCCTGAGACCCTGGAGAGCTGTAAAGAGGGGCTGTGGCTCAGTGGAAGAGCCTCTGCTCGGCATGCAGAAGGTCCCCGGTTCAATCTCCAGCATCTCCTGTTAAAAAGGACCAGGCAGGAGGTGATGAGAAAGACCTCAGCCTGAGACCCTGGAGAGCTGGAAAGAGGGGCTGTGGCTCATTGGCAGAGCCTCTGCTCGGCATGCAGAAGGTCCCAGGTTCAATCCCCGGCATCTCCTGTTAAAAAGGACCAGGCAGGAGGTGATGAGAAAGACCTCAGCCTGAGACCCTGGAGAGCTGTAAAGAGGGGCTGTGGCTCAGTGGAAGAGCCTCTGCTCGGCATGCAGAAGGTCCCCGGTTCAATCGCCAGCATCTCCTGTTAAAAAGGACCAGGCAGGAGGTGACGGGAAAGACCTCCGCCTGAGACCCTGGAGAGCTGTAAAGAGGGGCTGTGGCTCAGTGGAAGAGCCTCTGCTCGGCATGCAGAAGGTCCCCGGTTCAATCTCCAGCATCTCCTGTTAAAAAGGACCAGGCAGGAGGTGATGAGAAAGACCTCAGCCTGAGACCCTGGAGAGCTGGAAAGAGGGGCTGTGGCTCATTGGCAGAGCCTCTGCTCGGCATGCAGAAGGTCCCAGGTTCAATCCCCGGCATCTCCTGTTAAAAAGGACCAGGCAGGAGGTGATGAGAAAGACCTCAGCCTGAGACCCTGGAGAGCTGTAAAGAGGGGCTGTGGCTCAGTGGAAGAGCCTCTGCTCGGCATGCAGAAGGTCCCCGGTTCAATCTCCAGCATCTCCTGTTAAAAAGGACCAGGCAGGAGGTGACGGGAAAGACCTCCGCCTGAGACCCTGGAGAGCTGTAAAGAGGGGCTGTGGCTCAGTGGAAGAGCCTCTGCTCGGCATGCAGAAGGTCCCCGGTTCAATCTCCAGCATCTCCTGTTAAAAAGGACCAGGCAGGAGGTGATGAGAAAGACCTCAGCCTGAGACCCTGGAGAGCTGGAAAGAGGGGCTGTGGCTCAGTGAAAGAGCCTCTGCTCGGCATGCAGAAGGTCCCCGGTTCAATCTCCAGCATCTCCTGTTAAAAAGGACCAGGCAGGAGGTGATGAGAAAGACCTCAGCCTGAGACCCTGGAGAGCTGGAAAGAGGGGCTGTGGCTCATTGGCAGAGCCTCTGCTCGGCATGCAGAAGGTCCCAGGTTCAATCCCCGGCATCTCCTGTTAAAAAGGACCAGGCAGGAGGTGATGAGAAAGACCTCAGCCTGAGACCCTGGAGAGCTGTAAAGAGGGGCTGTGGCTCAGTGGAAGAGCCTCTGCTCGGCATGCAGAAGGTCCCCGGTTCAATCTCCAGCATCTCCTGTTAAAAAGGACCAGGCAGGAGGTGACGGGAAAGACCTCCGCCTGAGACCCTGGAGAGCTGTAAAGAGGGGCTGTGGCTCAGTGGAAGAGCCTCTGCTCGGCATGCAGAAGGTCCTGGTTCAATCTCCAGCATCTCCTGTTAAAAAGGACCAGGCAGGAGGTGACGGGAAAGACCTCTGAGTGAGACCCTGGAGAGCCACTGCCAATCTGAGTAGATTACGCTGACTTCCACGGACCAAGGGTCTGATTCAGTATAAGGAAGCATCTTGTGTGTTTGGGAAGGGTCCATCGCTCAGTGGTAGAGCATCTGATTGCCAATTTGGTTGTAGTGGTTAGGAGTATGGAGCATGGACTCAAATCTGTGAGAACCGGGTTTGGTTGATTGATTGATTCCCCACTCCTTGACACCCAGCTGCTGGTGTGTCAGTCACAAGTTCTCTCAGAGCTCTCTCAGCCCCACCTACCTCACAGGGTCTCTGTTGAGGGGAGGGGAAGGGAAAGGAGATTGTAAGCCACTCCGAAAAGGGAGGGGTATAAATCCAATCTCCTCCTCCTTCCCCCCCCCCTCAATCCGTGGTATCTCCACTTAAAAGGATTAGCCAGTAGGTGATGTGAAAGACCTCTGCTCCTGAGACTCTGGAGAGCCGCTGCCAGTCTGAGAAGATGACAATGACTTCCATGGACCGGTGGTCTGAGTCAGTATAAGGCCGCTTCATTCATTCAAATGTTGCAGATCAGCACAAGGAACTGAGCCATTCCCACCTCTGAGCTGTGTCATGCTCTGTTTTAGGGCACGCAGTGTCCCTTCACCAATGTCTTTGCAGCATTTATTCTGACATGCAGAGTTTGGCTTTCCAAAGGGTGGAAGCTGGACATTTGAGTGAAAAACAAAATCCCTGGTTATTTCTTGGGCGTGAACGGGTCCAGAATGGGAAGCAACGTTGTAGTTCCGTAAGGACCAGCAGTCCTCAAAAGACCTCTTAAGTGAAACATTAGCTCCAATGACAGGTTTACAAGCGGATTTCCTACAAAGTGAGATGGATATGATCTACAGTGTATATCCTGATTTTTTTGAAGAAGGAAAACCTGCCTGGAGAGATTGTGGTGAGATTCTCTAAGAGGTCTGTAAGAGATGTGGTGCTCTAGGCCACAAATGGGACAACCCTAAAAACCAAAAACCTTGAAATCAGAGTCTTGAAAGACATTTCATTTGAAATAAGGGGGAAAAGGAAGCAGTATAAAAGTTTGACAGATTTTCTGCAGAAAAACTCTACCCCTTATAGGTGGATTTTCCCTGAAGGACTGGTATTCAGCTATAAAGAGAACAAACAAAAGACTACCTCTCCTAAAAGTGCAGAGACTTTTTTGGAATTGCAACAAAGATTTACAGAAGAAAAGAAGACAGCAGAGGGGGAAGAAGAAGAAGAAGAAGGCGTTAGACATGATGGGGAAAGTTTGGGAACAGATGGGGTTGGGTCAGTCCAAGTGACCACCGCAAGGTTAGATAGATGCATGGAGGGATAAGTCTATCAGTGGATACTAGGCATGGTGTCTGAGGGAAACCTCCACATTCAGAGGCACTAAACCTCTGAATCTCAGAGCCAGGATGCTACATCAGGGGAAGGCCTGGGCTTTCATATCCAGCTGTTTGGTGTTCAGAGGAACTGCTTGGCCCTTGTGTGAGACAGGATGCTGGCCTAGATGGACCATTGATCTGATCCAGCAGGGCTGTTCTGATGTTTATTAAGGCCTCAGCCTCTGCCCTGTTGTTGGCCATCCAGAGGAACTGGCTGGCCCCTGTGTGAGACAGGATGCTGGACTAGATGGACCACTGGCCTGATCCAGCAGGGCTCTTCTGATGTTCTTATGAAGGCCTCAGCCTCTATGCCCTGTTGTGGGCCCTCCAGAGGAACTGGCTGTCCATTGGGTGAGTCAGGATGCTGGGCTAGATGGACCCTCATTGGTCTGATCCAGCAGGGCTCTTCTTACGTTCTTAGCAAACAAACAGGGCTGCTTCCCGCCTCCCCCCCCCCCCCGGCTTGGTACAGGTACCTGTTCATGGTGGAGGAATGCTTTTGTGGGGTCATGATTCTCATGCATAAAGGGCCTTGAAGCTAATTGCATTTCAACCAGACCAGGCCCTCACGCAGGAACAGCGCTGCTCGCTGCTCTCTCGGGCTCCGTCGGCCAGAATCAGATTAACACCTTCCCGGGCTCTCTGCGGGCCTAACCTTTCTCTTTGGATTCCGAGCCGGATGTTTCTGCCTTGCCTCAACCTGACAAGCAGCTCCGATCTCCGCTGCACGAGGACGGAATTAAGGGGAGCTGGTGATCTGGCGGGGCTGATTCTGGCACTGCTGGCGTTGACGAGCCGGAGGGAGGAGGAAGGGGGTGGAGGGAGTGTGAACTCTCTCCCCTCTTCCCGGAGGAGAATTAGGGCTGATTGGGTGCAGGGAGAATACGGAAGGGGGGGACGACAGGGAAGGAGTGGGCGCTGCGGATGGCCATTCCCCCCCCCCCCCCGCACATTCGACTGCATTTGCATGGAGGCGAAACGGAAGGGGTCAAGGCTCAGGGGTAGAGCGTATGGCTGGCATGCAGAAGGCCCCCAGGTCCAATCCCTGACATGTGTATTTAAAAGGATCGGGTAGCCGGTGGTGGGACAGAGCTTGATCTGTGTCCCTGGCTCAGCGGTGGGGCATCTGAAGGGAGTCCGAGGTCCAGTTCCCGGCATCTCCACTTGACGGGATTAGGCAGTAAGTGTTGTGAAAGACCGAAGGCTGCTTGACAGCCGCTGCCGGTCACAGTAGACGATACTGACCTTGATGGAACAAGGGTTTGATTCTACTTATGGCAGCTTCGTGTTTTGGTGAGGGGCCGTGGCTCAGTGGCAGAGCCTCTGCTTGGCATGCAGAAGGTCCCAGGTTCAATCCCCGGCCTCTCCAGTTAAAAGGACCAGGCAGGAGGTGATGGGAAAGACCTCTGCCTGAGACCCTGGAGAGCTGTCAAGAGGGGCTGTGGTTCAGTGGCAGAGCCTCTGCTTGGCAGGCAGAAGGTCCCAGGTTCAATCCCCAGCATCTCCAGTTAACAGGACCAGGCAGGAGGGGACGGGAAAGACCTCTGCCTGAGACCCTGGAGAGCTGTAAAGAGGGGCCGTGGCTCAGTGGAAGAGCCTCTGCTTGGCATGCAGAAGGTCCCAGGTTCAATCCCCGGCCTCTCCAGTTAGAAGGACCAGGCAGCAGGCAATGGGAAAGACCTCAGTGTGGGACCCTGGAGAGCTGCTGCCAGTCTGAGTATACAACACTGATCTAGACAGACCATTAGTCTGACTCAGCAGAAGGTTGTGTTGTGTGTAGAACCTCCATGCTGAGAGGCAGTTTACCTCGGCATGCCTGTCACTGTGGGGAAAGGAGGTTGCCTTCAGTCCTGATTTGTGAGCATCCTGCAGGGGTCCAGGTGGCCAGAACTGCAAGCAGGACATTAAGACGGACAGACCTCTTCCCTGCTGTTGGGGTCTTACATGCCTAACACTGCAGTCTTTCTCATTGAGAGGATGCCGACGGCCACCTGGTGAAGCGGTTGCATGCTCGGGTGGCGAGTGGAAAATGCCATCGAGTTACAACTGACTTTTGGCTACCCTGTAGGGTCTTCAAGGGAAGAGAAACACCAGAGATATTGAGAGCTGGTTTGCCATTACCTGTCTGGACTTCCTTGGTGATCTCCCATCCAAGGACTAACCAGGGATGACCCTGCTTAGCTTCCAAGATCTGGCGAGATCGGGCTCAGAAAGACTTGTGGCGGTGGGAAGTGTCGTCAAGGCAAGAGACACTCAGAGGTGGCTTGCCCTTGCCTCCCTCTGCCTGGTAACCCTGGACTTCCTGGCTGGTCTCCTCTCCTGCTTAGTTTTGAAGATCTGAAGAGACTGGACTAGCCTAGCCAGTCCAGGTCAGGGCATGGGCCCGTGCTGAGTTAGTGCTTGGTAGATGAGCACCTAGCCACTCCCCCTCCTCCCCGCCTGGCTACATAGAGGGGCTCTTCGAGACAAGATGGGGTGACTTGTCGTTTTTACTGTTTGGTTCCCTCTCAAGCCATCCTGCCATCTGATTTGCGGTCTCATCCCCTTTGGGAACAGGTGGGATCAGGTCAGTCCAAGTGACCGCTGCAAGGTTAAATAGATTCATGGAGGATAAGTCTGTCAATGGCCTCTAGCCATGGTGGCTGAGGGGAATCTCCACATCCAGAGGCAGACAATCTCTGGATCCCAGAGCCAGGAGGCAGCATCAGGGGAAGGCCTCGGCCTCTGTGCCCTGTTGTTGGATGTCCAGAGGAACTGGTTGGTCACTGTATGAGACAGGATGCTGGACTAGGTGGACCACTGGTCTGATCCAGCAGGGCTCTTCTGTTGTTGGATGTCCAGAGGAATTGGTTGGCCCCTGAGTGAGACAGGATGCTGGACCTAGATGGTCCACTGGTCTGATCCAGCAGGGCTCTTCTGATGTTCTTGTGAAGGCCTCGGCCTCTCTGCCCTGTTGTTGGCCCTCCAGAGGAAGGTCACTGTGTGAGGCAGGATGCCGAACTAGTTGGACCACTGGTCTGATCCAGCAGGGCTCTTCTGTTGTTGGCTGTCCAGAGGAATTGGTTGGCCAGTGTGTGAGACAGGATGCCGGACTAGATGGTCCACTGGTCTGATCCAGCAGGGCTCTTCTGTTGTTGGCTGTCCAGAGGAATTGGTTGGCCAGTGTGTGAGACAGGATGCTGGACTAGATGGGCCACTGGTCTGATCCAGCAGGGCTCTTCTGTTGTTGGCTGTCCAGAGGAATTGGTTGGCCAGTGTGTGAGACAGGATGCTGGACTAGATGGACCACTGGTCTGATCCAGCAGGGCTCTTCTGTTGTTGGCTGTCCAGAGGAATTGGTTGACCAGTGTGTGAGACAGGATGCTGGACTAGATGGACCACTGGTCTGATCCAGCAGGGCTCTTCTGTTGTTGGCTGTCCAGAGGAATTGGTTGGCCAGTGTGTGAGACAGGATGCTGGACTAGATGGGCCACTGGTCTGATCCAGCAGGGCTCTTCTGTTGTTGGCTGTCCAGAGGAATTGGTTGGCCAGTGTGTGAGACAGGATGCTGGACTAGATGGTCCACTGGTCTGATCCAGCAGGGCTCTTCTGTTGTTGGCTGTCCAGAGGAATTGGTTGGCCAGTGTGTGAGACAGGATGCTGGACTAGATGGTCCACTGGTCTGATCCAGCAGAGCTCTTCTGTTGTTGGCTGTCCAGAGGAATTGGTTGGCCAGTGTGTGAGACAGGATGCTGGACTAGATGGACCACTGGTCTGATCCAGCAGGGCTCTTCTGTTGTTGGCTGTCCAGAGGAATTGGTTGGCCAGTGTGTGAGACAGGATGCTGGACTAGATGGACCACTGGTCTGATCCAGCAGGGCTCTTCTGTTGTTGGCTGTCCAGAGGCATTGGTTGGCCAGTGTGTGAGACAGGATGCTGGACTAGATGGGCCACTGGTCTGATCCACCAGAGCTCTTCTGTTGTTGGCTGTCCAGAGGAATTGGTTGGCCAGTGTGTGAGACAGGATGCTGGACTAGATGGTCCACTGGTCTGATCCAGCAGGGCTCTTCTGTTGTTGGCTGTCCAGAGGAATTGGTTGGCCAGTGTGTGAGACAGGATGCTGGACTAGATGGACCACTGGTCTGATCCAGCAGGGCTCTTCTGTTGTTGGCTGTCCAGAGGAATTGGTTGGCCAGTGTGTGAGACAGGATGCTGGACTAGATGGTCCACTGGTCTGATCCAGCAGGGCTCTTCTGTTGTTGGCTGTCCAGAGGAATTGGTTGACCAGTGTGTGAGACAGGATGCTGGACTAGATGGTCCACTGGTCTGATCCAGCAGGGCTCTTCTGTTGTTGGCTGTCCAGAGGAATTGGTTGGCCAGTGTGTGAGACAGGATGCTGGACTAGATGGTCCACTGGTCTGATCCAGCAGGGCTCTTCTGTTGTTGGCTGTCCAGAGGAATTGGTTGACCAGTGTGTGAGACAGGATGCTGGACTAGATGGACCACTGGTCTGATCCAGCAGGGCTCTTCTGTTGTTGGCTGTCCAGAGGAATTGGTTGGCCAGTGTGTGAGACAGGATGCTGGACTAGATGGACCACTGGTCTGATCCAGCAGGGCTCTTCTGTTGTTGGCTGTCCAGAGGAATTGGTTGGCCAGTGTGTGAGACAGGATGCTGGACTAGATGGTCCACTGGTCTGATCCAGCAGGGCTCTTCTGTTGTTGGCTGTCCAGAGGAATTGGTTGGCCAGTGTGTGAGACAGGATGCTGGACTAGATGGTCCACTGGTCTGATCCAGCAGGGCTCTTCTGTTGTTGGCTGTCCAGAGGAATTGGTTGGCCAGTGTGTGAGACAGGATGCTGGACTAGATGGTCCACTGGTCTGATCCAGCAGGGCTCTTCTGATGTTCTTGTGAAGGCCTCGGCCTCTCTGCCCTGTTGTTGGCCCTCCAGAGGAAGGTCACTGTGTGAGGCAGGATGCCGAACTAGTTGGACCACTGGTCTGATCCAGCAGGGCTCTTCTGTTGTTGGCTGTCCAGAGGCATTGGTTGGCCAGTGTGTGAGACAGGATGCTGGACTAGATGGGCCACTGGTCTGATCCAGCAGGGCTCTTCTGTTGTTGGCTGTCCAGAGGCATTGGTTGGCCAGTGTGTGAGACAGGATGCTGGACTAGATGGTCCACTGGTCTGATCCAGCAGAGCTCTTCTGTTGTTGGCTGTCCAGAGGAATTGGTTGGCCAGTGTGTGAGACAGGATGCTGGACTAGATGGACCACTGGTCTGATCCAGCAGGGCTCTTCTGTTGTTGGCTGTCCAGAGGCATTGGTTGGCCAGTGTGTGAGACAGGATGCTGGACTAGATGGTCCACTGGTCTGATCCACCAGAGCTCTTCTGTTGTTGGCTGTCCAGAGGCATTGGTTGGCCAGTGTGTGAGACAGGATGCTGGACTAGATGGTCCACTGGTCTGATCCAACAGGGCTCTTCTTATGTCCTTATGAAGGCCTCAGCCTCTGTGCCCCATTGTTGGCCGTCCAGAGGAGCTGGTTGGCCGCTGTGTGAAATGGGATGCTGGACTAGACTGACCCTCACTGGTCTATTCCAGCTGGGCTCTTCTGATGTTCTTACAAAGGCCTTGGCCTGTGTACTCTGCTGTTTGTGTGAGACAAGAGGCTGGACTAGGTGGACCACTGGTCTGATCCAGTGGGGCTCTTCTTCTGTTCTGTTCTTACTCCTTGTTTCCTTCTTTCTCCCCAGGTGGTCACAATGTCACCATTTCCCTGCAGTCACGGACCGGGCACACGCACATGCCCTCGGTGGTCGGAGTTCTGGTCTTCACTCAGTTCTGGTTCTGGTTCCCCCTCTCTCACTTCTTGTCCCTGGCTTTCACCCCAACCTGCGTCATCGGCCTCAACAAGGACCTGAAGGTATGCGCTGCAGGGTTGCGGGAGGGGGACCAGGGCAGCAGCCCGAAGGTGTTCCGGAATCGGCTTCTGCCTGCCCACATCTCTGGTTTAAAAGCATCTCTGCTAGCAGGTTTCTCTCAAGGCCTGGGAGGGCAGAGCGCAGTGTGTTTAGTAGACAAAGAGTTCAGTTGTTTGGGGCTGCTGTACGCTCTGCTGCCCAGGTGTCCACACTGAGAGGCCATTTATTCATTCATTCATTCATTCATTCATTCATTCATTCGATTTATTGATCGCTGCTTCCCACACGCAGGCGGGCTCGCAGCGATTTACAATTTGTTGAAGACAAGGGACTAACAATTCAATTCAGTGGGGGAAGGGAAGACAACACATATAACTGAGTCTTTCTGTTGGCTTTTTGACGAGTCACGTTCCGGGCTCAGTGTTCGTTCCGTTCCTTCTCAGCTCCACACCGCCACCGCCTGGCAGGCTGCTTCATTGCAGGAGATCGGGATGAATTCCTGTGCGAGATCTTCCAACTTAATTAGCCAGCGCTGACAGATGAAACTCAGATACTAACACCTAATTATCCGAGGATTAGGTGTGCCCACTTTTCTTAACAGTGGTTCCTAATTTTATCTACTTGCCGAAGCTTTCGAATCGCTGGGTGGACGATGAGCTGGGGACGAAGCTGGCTGCTCAAACCAGTGCGGGGCTTGAACCGGCAGAGGTCTGCTTAGTTCAGCTGTTCATTTCTTGAAGGCTAGATTCAAGTCCAGTAGCACTTTAGAGACCAACACAACTTTCAAGGTATAAGGGTCTATCTGCCAAAGGAAGCTTTGAGAGCCAGTTTGGTGTAGTGGTTAAGAGCGCGAACTTTAATCCGGGAGAACCAGGTTTGATTCTCCACTCCTCCACATGCACCTGCTGGTGTGACCTTGGGTCAGTCACAAGTTCTCTCAAGGGTAGTCCTCGAAAGAGCTCTCTCAGCCCCACCTGCCTCACAGACAATGCTTCCTCTACGCTCTGGAGTCTCGTGAGCTAAAATTCTACATTGTGAGCGACTGGCCTTAAAGTTGTGAGCAAGCGATTTGGCTGCTGCGTAGATTAGTTTGCTCTAGAGCCATCCTTCCTAAGCTAAGAAAAAATGTGTGAGCTGGAGGCTAAAAAACTGTGAGCTAGCTCACACTGACTCATCTTAGAGGGAACACTGCTCACAGGGTGTCCGTTGTGGGGAGGGGAAGGGAAAGGAGATTGTCAGGTATTGAAGGGGGAGCTATAAATCCAATTTCTCCTCCTCCTCTGCTCTTACCTGAAAATCCTTTTCATTTGTATGGTGCTACTGGACACAAATCTTGCTCTTCAACCACAGACTAACATGGCTACCCTCCTAAAACTACTTAAAAGCTAAGGATCTTGCTTGAAAAGATTTTTAAGTGTAGGGATGTGTTGCTGGCGACCAAGATCAAGTTAATTCATGCCCTGGTATTCCCCATTACTATGTATGATGTGAAAGCTGGACAATGAAGAAAGCTGACTGGAAGAAAGGGGGTTAATTGGAACTGTGCTGTTGGAAGGAGAATTTTATGGAAACTGAGCCAAAAAGACCGATGGGTTCTAGACCAGCTGAAGCCTGAACTCTCCCTAGAAGCGAAAATGGCTAAGCTGATTGGCTATTGTACTTTGGTTGCATCAGGAGAAGACCAGAGTCACTGGAAAAGACAATAGTGCTAGGAAAAGTCGAGGGCAGGAACAAAAGAGGAAGACCCAACCGAAGACGTATCGAATCTATAGAGGAAGAACATAAGAGAAGCCAATGTTGGATCAGGCCAGTGGCCCATCCAGTCCAACACTCTGTCACACAGTGGCCAAAAACACCAGGTGCCCTCAGGAGGTCCAGCAGCGGGGCCAGGACACTAGAAGCCCTCCCACTGTTGCCCCCCCCAAGCACCAAGAATACAGAGCATCCCTTGCCCCAGACTGAGAGTTCCTATCTTTACCTTGTGGCTCATAGCCACTGATGGACCTCTGCTACAGCACTCCGTCTGCAAGACCTGAGCAAAGCCATTGAACAAAAGGACATTTTGGAGGATATGAATTTATAGGGTCACCATAAGTCAAAAGCAGTTTGACGGTACTTCACACACACACATCTTACCTAAAGATTTTGGCTGCTTGCCTGTGTGTGTGTTTGTGCATGTGTGTGAAGCATTTCTGTCTTGCCATTCTAAGTCCATCCCATGCAACAAACAATCAAACTTTTAAAGTAAGTAAAACCCCAGAACTGGGCGGAGTACCAAATGAGTCTCCTAGGAATCGTTTTCAAACAAGGATCACGTCTCCAGCCCTCAGGGCTTGAAAGCTACGCATGAAAGCTTGTGAGCAATGTCTTCTGAAGCCTCAGAAGTCGGCAGGTTGGCTGAATCCCGATTTCGATAGCTTCCTTGCCTCCCCCTTTCCCCCACCTCACATGTAACAGGACTGGAATAAATGATGCCCCGTAAGGATTGAAAAAGCCGCTCCAAACTGTCGTGGCCCCAGGCTGTGTCTGCCCTGACCATCCAAGATCTTTCCTGGCGCACGAGGGTTCTCAGGCTGGTGCAGTCAGGGGCTGCTAGTCGTGATGGACACCAACTCCCTCCAGTACCACTGTGTGAGAAAAATGCTGGATGGGCCTTTGGTCTGATCCTGCCTGGCTCTTAGGCCTGGCCTGGGTCCTTGGAGGTAGCTAGGGTTGCTGTTGCATCTTGCAGATCTGGGAGAGAAAGTCCCCCAGACACCAAAACATACAGATTGGTCCTGAACCCAGAGCGCAAACTCAGGCGGAGAGGGGTACAACTCCACCCACAATCCCTCTCAGCTCCGTTTGTGACCATTCTGGAAACTGCAGGAAAAGCAAGAGGATTTGGATCCATGGTTGGGAAGAGGAAGTCTTCCGAACCCAGATGAGAGCCAGTTTGGTGTAGTGGTTAAGTGCACAGACTCTAATCTGGGAGAACCAGGTTTGATTCCCCACTCCTCCACATGCAGCCAGCTGGGTGACCTTGGGTCAGTCACAGTTCTCAGGAGAACTCTCTCAGCCCCACCTACCTCACAAGGTGTCTATTGTGGGGAGGGCAAGGGAAAGGAAACTGTAAGCCATTCTGAAAGTCAGTGAAGGGTGGGGTATGAATCCAGTCTCTTCTTCAACTTGTGGGGCCCGCGTGGCTCAGTGGTAGAGCATCTGCTTGACATGCAGAAGTTTAATTCCTGGCATCTCCACTTAAAAGGACCAGGCAGTGAGAGATGGGAAAGACCTCTGCCTGAGACCCTGGAGAGCCGCTGCCAGTCTGAGTAGACAATCCTGATCTTGATGGACGGAGGGTCTGACTCAGTAGAAGGCAGCTTTGTGTGTTCATTTGTAACCTGAACATCACAAGATTATTCCCATGAAACAGAATATATTTATCGTCAGCCAAAGAGACCCCTTCCAGAACAACCTGAGTCTAAAATGTACAGTTTCTAATTATACGTTTTTATCCTACCCCTTCCCCTGAGAGGGCTCAGGGCAGCCCACATAGTTCCCTCTCCCCTGCCCATCCTTTTTATCTTCAAAGCAGTCCTGCGAGGTAGGGTTAGCCTGAAAAGGGTGAATGACTGGCAAGAAATCTGAGCTTCATAGCTGAGGGTGGATTTGAAACCGGAACTCCTAGTTCCTGGCAGTCTTACACTGCACTGGCTACTCCTCATTTCCCATGTCCCTCTTTGAAGCCCTCAGTTTTATTATTTTTTTAATGTTTTATTTATAGAATTTCACACCAAAAGGGTTATCACACATTCGTATAATTGCATTAAATACAGTTGAGTCTATTTAATCACGTCTTTTTCTATCCATTTGTAAAATTTCAACCATCTATTCTTATATATCGTATCATCCTTTCCTTGTAGTATTATAGTCAGCTTGTCCATTTCTGCTAAGCCCAGTAGTTTATCTCTTATTTCTTCTCTAGTGGGGATATATTGCATTTTCCAGTATTTTGCTAGCAGAGGTCAATATGTAAATCAAAGTTAAAGTATTATTATAACCATAACCTTCGGGAGTTATATTCAGTAAGTACAGTTCAGGAGTTATCTCCAAATTTATACCCAACTTAAAGCCCTTAGTTTTATTCATTGATACGGGTACCCTGCTTTTTTGTCCCCCCTCCCCGGCTCCTGCAACGTACACAAGGCCCAATGCAGATAATTACAATCAAGAGAGCCTGTGAGGTGTGTGGTTAAGAGTGACAGACTAATACCTGGAAGACCCAGATTTAGATCCCCACTTGCACCATGGAAGCTCGCTGGGGGACTGCGGGCCAGCCACACTCCTCTCAGCCGAGCCTTCCTCACAGGGTTGTTGTGAGGATAAAATGGAGGAGGGCAGAACCTTGTAAGCTGCTTTGGGTCCCCCCCAAGGCTCCCTCTAAGCTGTGGAGTCTTGTGGGCAAAAATCCTACTTTGTGAGCTGCTGGCATTAAAGTTGTGAGCGAGCGATTTGGCCGCTGCATGCATTCGTCTGCTCTGGACCTGTCCTTCCCGAGCTAAGACAAAAATGGGTGCGCCGGAGGCTAAAAAGCTGTGAGCTGGCTCACACTCACTCAGCCTAGAGGGAACACTGGTCCCCGTTAAGGAGAAAGGCAGGGTATAAAATGAATAAAATAAAAATAATAAATATAAAACATTTGTAGGGGTAGGGTTCTCGCGAGGAGCTGAATCCAGTCCAGGTACCTGTGCCTCCCCCTCAAACCTTGCCAGCCTGGTTCTTACATCCAAAGATGCCTTTTACCCTAAAGGGCTCACATCTCCCTTTTGACTCTGTTTGTGGAGTACAGTCGTGGTCTTGTTCCCTGTTAAAGCTGGGGCAAGAGAGGCCGTTCAGTTCACTGTTCAGTTCCTGAAGGCAAAAGATCACATCGGCGCACGGGAAGGTTGATTTCCAAGCTTCCTCTTCGGAGAGGGAACCCCCTCCCCCCGCCAGGTACGGAGAAGACAGTCGGCCTGCAGCAGTGTGTCTTAGCTGTTTCACGGCCCCGTTGAAGAGCTGACAGTAGATCAGCAGGTTTACGACCGCTCAAGAGTCCGACTTAGGTTTTTTTGAACTCGGCCTCTTCCCCTGGGGCGGGGGCCGGGGAGAAAGACCGCGCAAACCGAATGGAGACTATAAATTCATTCTTTGCCAGCTCTTAAACACAAGGTGCGTTTATTTGGGCAGCAACTGAAGGAAAATGGCCTTTCAGCTTGGAGGGTAGAGATGGTTCATTGTGACCGCCGCCGCTTTCTTTGCATCGCCCGCCTCCGTCACAGGCCTCCTCTGTCATGTGGGATCTGGGCCCCATGTGTTCCCCCTACTGGTGATGGCACCGTCAGTTGGCTTCAGCATCCTGACAGTCTTGGCTTTTGTTTTTTGAAAAAGCATCTCTGGCCCCTTACGATAAGCTTGAAGACTCACCAGGAGGGTCTGCTGAAAGCACGGGCGTGTCTGCCCAAAGCAGCTGAATAAATTGCGCAGAATAACAAAACGTGTGCTTTGGCTTAATTGGGGTAGTGTATTAGTGGTGATGCTTCTGCATTCCTTTGGCACAAAAAGGGGGGAAGTTAATTTGGGAGGGGCCGTGGCTTAGTGGGAGAGCCTCTGCTTTGCATGCAGAGGGTCCCGGGTTCAAGCCCCAGCATCTCCAGTTGAAAGGACCAGACAGGAGGTGATGGGGAAGACCTCAGCCTGAGTCCCTGGAGAGCCGCTGCCAGTCTGATTACACAGTAAGGACCTTGATGGACCAATGGTCTGATTTAGTATAAGGCATCTTTCTGCATGTTCATCAGTGTTTGGGGAGGGGCTGTGACTCAGTGGGAGAGCATCGGCTTTGCACGCGGAAGGTTCCTGGTACAGCTCCCACTATCTCCAGTTTAAAGGACCAGGCAGGAGGGGATGGGAAAGACCTCAGCCCAAGACCCTGGAGAGCCACCACCAGCCTGGGTAGACAAGACTGACCTTGCACCTGCTGGGTGACCTTGGGCAAGCCATAGTTCTGGCACAGCTGTTCTTGAAAAAGGGCAGTTTCTGTCTGAGCTCTCTCAGCCCCACCTACCTCACAGGGTGTCTGTTGTGGGGAGGGGAAGGGAAAGGAGATGGTAAGCCGCTCTGAGACTCCCTTGGGTAGTGAAGGGCAGGGTATAAATCCAATCTCTTCTTCTTCTTCTTCTTCTGAGCCAATTTGGTGTAGTGGTTAAGAGCAGCAGCCTCCAGTCCGGAGAACTGGGTTTGATCCCCCCCTCTTCCTCCACACAAAGCCTGCTGGTCGACCTTGGCCCAGTCCCAGTTCTCTAAGAACTCTCTCAGTCCCACCTGCCTCACAAGGTGCCTGTTGTGGGGAGAGGGAGGGAAGGTGATTGTAAGCCCCTTTGAGACTCCTCAAGGTAGAGAAAAGCCAGGTATAAAAACCAACTCTTCTTCTTCTTGATGGGCCAATAAATATTCTGATTCAGTACAAGGCAGCTTTCTCTGTATGTCTTTTTAATGAGCCATGGCCAAGTGGTAGAACATCTGCTTGGCACGCAGAAGGTCCCAGGTTCAATCCCAGGCACCTCCAGTTAGAAGGACCAGGCAGGAGGTGATGGGAGAGACCTCTGCCTGAGACCCTGGAGAGCTATCAAGAGGGGCTGTGGCTCAGTGGAAGAGCCTCTGCTTGGCATGCAGAAGGTCCCAGGTTCAATCCCCGGCATCTCCAGTTAAAAGGACCAGGCAGGAGGTGATGGGAGAGACCTCCGCCTGAGACCCTGGAGAGCTATCAAGAGGGGCTGTGGCTCAGTGGAAGAGCCTCTGCTTGGCATGCAGAAGGTCCCAGGTTCAATCCCCAGCATCTCCAGTTAGAAGGACCAGGCAGGAGGTGATGGGAGAGACCTCCGCCTGAGACCCTGGAGAGCTATCAAGAGGGGCTGTGGCTCAGTGGAAGAGCCTCTGCTTGGCATGCAGAAGGTCCCAGGTTCAATCCCCGGCATCTCCAGTTAAAAGGACCAGGCAGGAGGGGATGGGAAAGACCTCAGCCTGAGACCCTGGAGAGCTATCAAGAGGGGCTGTGGCTCAGTGGAAGAGCCTCTGCTTGGCATGCAGAAGGTCCCAGGTTCAATCCCCAGCATCTCCAGTTAGAAGGACCAGGCAGGAGGTGATGGGCGAGACCTCCGCCTGAGACCCTGGAGAGCTATCAAGAGGGGCTGTGGCTCAGTGGAAGAGCCTCTGCTTGGCATGCAGAAGGTCCCAGGTTCAATCCCCGGCATCTCCAGTTGAAAGGACCAGGCAGGAGGTGATGGGAAAGACCTCAGCCTGAGACACCCCTGGAGAGCTGTAAAGAGGGGCTGGGTGGCTCAGTGGCAGAAGAGCCTCTGCTTGGCATGCAGAAGGTCCCAGGTTCAGTCCCCGGCATCTCCAGTTAAAAGGACCAGGCAGGAGGGGATGGGAAAGACCCCTGCGTGAGACCCTGGAAAGCGTCTGCCAGTCTGAGCAGACCATACTGACCTCCGTGGACCAGGGGTCTGATTCAGTATAAAACAGCTTCACGATGTGTTCATGTGATTTCTTTTTGCAAAGTAAAAACAACGTTTGATGGCGGGAGGCCAATGCATCTGTGGCAGCGGCCTGCAGTTCCCCAGGAGTTGCCCTTGCACTCTCAAGCTCCTCTTGTGGGCGAGAGACTTGCATTTTTAAAACAAGAGGCGAGATTCTCCGGAGTCCAACATCCAGTATCGTGCTCTCTGCTTTCCCACCAAATTATTGTGTAAATACAGTCCCATATTAGATCCTCAGGAGATCTCCTTTCCCCTCCCCCACATGGGCTGTTAATTGAAGTATGTCCCCCTCGGGAGCTGGTGTCCCTAGCTTGTCTGGCCTTTGCACCGAAGAAACATCAAAGCGAGTGACTCACAGCCTTGCCCCCTCGTGTGTTGGTCTTTCCAAGTCAAGATGGCTGAGGGTTTGTTTTGAAAAGGGAACGTCCGTCGCCCCAGTCTCCAGCATCCCAGTCTTTAGCAAAGCAACGTTTCCGTCTGCTGTCTTAACAAGGCCAGCCAAGTCAGCAGCTCATAGGAACGGCACAGCCCCCAAATCTCCCTTGGATGCAATTCTACAATTCCTAGTCCCATCACATTGCTTACTGGATGCTTCATCCTATAGATTGCATCAACTTGCACTATAGGATCCACCTTGAGTCTCAGTGAGGAAGTCAGACCGCAGTTGACATCGATAAATAAGCAAGCGCGGGCTATCAACTCTCATCGTGTATCTGTGGCCCTTCTTTTGAAAAACGAATAGACAAGAACAATAGAAGAGATAGATCCATGGAGATTAAGTCTTATCAGTGGCTGCTTGCCATGGGGGCTGAGGGGGACCTCCCCGTTCCTCTGATTCCCAGAGCCAGGCGGCAACCTCAGGGGAAGGCCTCGGCCTCCATGCCCTGTTGTTAGCCCTCCAGAGGAACTGGCTGGCCGCTGTGTGAGACGGGATGCTGGACTAGGTGGACCCTCCCTGGTCTGATCCAGCAGGGCTCTTCTGAGGTTCTTATGAAGGCCTCGGCCTCTCTGCCCTGTTGTTGGCCCTCCAGAGGAACTGGTTGACCACTGTGTGAGACGGGATGCTGGACTAGATGGACCCTCACTGGTCTGATCCAGCAGGGCTCTTCTGAGGTTCTTGTGAAGGCCTCGGCCTCTCTGCCCTGTTGCAGGCCCTCCAGAGGAACTGGCTGGCTCCTGTGTGAGACAGGATGCTGGACTAGATGGACCCTCCCTGGTCTGATCCAGCAGGGCTCTTCGGAGGTTCTTCTCAGGGGAAGGCCTCAGCCTCTCTGCCCTGTTGTTGGCCCTCCAGAGGAACTGGCTGGCCCCTGTGTGAGACAGGATGCTGGACTAGATGGACCCTCACTGGTCTGATCCAGCAGGGCTCTTCGGAGGTTCTTCTCAGGGGAAGGCCTCAGCCTCTCTGCCCTGTTGTGGGCCCTCCAGAGGAACTGGTTGACCACTGTGTGAGACGGGATGCTGGACTAGATGGACCCTCACTGCTCTGATCCAGCAGGGCTCTTCTGAGGTTCTTGTGAAGGCCTCGGCCTCTCTGCCCTGTTGCAGGCCCTCCAGAGGAACTGGCTGGCCCCTGTGTGAGACAGGATGCTGGACTAGATGGACCCTCCCTGGTCTGATCCAGCAGGGCTCTTCGGAGGTTCTTCTCAGGGGAAGGCCTCAGCCTCTCTGCCCTGTTGTGGGCCCTCCAGAGGAACTGGCTGGCCCCTGTGTGAGACAGGATGCTGGACTAGATGGACCCTCACTGGTCTGATCCAGCAGGGCTCTTCGGAGGTTCTTCTCAGGGGAAGGCCTCAGCCTCTCTGCCCTGTTGTTGGCCCTCCAGAGGAACTGGCTGGCCCCTGTGTGAGACAGGATGCTGGACTAGATGGACCCTCACTGGTCTGATCCAGCAGGGCTCTTCGGAGGTTCTTCTCAGGGGAAGGCCTCAGCCTCTCTGCCCTGTTGTTGGCCCTCCAGAGGAACTGGCTGGCCCCTGTGTGAGACAGGATGCTGGACTAGATGGACCCTCACTGGTCTGATCCAGCAGGGCTCTTCGGAGGTTCTTCTCAGGGGAAGGCCTCAGCCTCTCTGCCCTGTTGTGGGCCCTCCAGAGGAACTGGTTGACCACTGTGTGAGACGGGATGCTGGACTAGATGGACCCTCACTGCTCTGATCCAGCAGGGCTCTTCTGAGGTTCTTGTGAAGGCCTCGGCCTCTCTGCCCTGTTGCAGGCCCTCCAGAGGAACTGGCTGGCCCCTGTGTGAGACAGGATGCTGGACTAGATGGACCCTCCCTGGTCTGATCCAGCAGGGCTCTTCGGAGGTTCTTCTCAGGGGAAGGCCTCAGCCTCTCTGCCCTGTTGTGGGCCCTCCAGAGGAACTGGCTGGCCCCTGTGTGAGACAGGATGCTGGACTAGATGGACCCTCACTGGTCTGATCCAGCAGGGCTCTTCTGAGGTTCTCATGAAGGCCTCAGCCTCTCTGCCCTGTTGTTGGCCCTCCAGAGGAACTGGCTGGCCCCTGTGTGAGACAGGATGCTGGACTAGATGGACCACGCATGGGATGTTGTCCGGCAGCAACACGGGGTCTCGATGAAATGCAGGCTGAACTCTCCCTAGAAGCTAAAATGACCAAACTAAGGCTATCGTACTGTAGTCCTATTTTGAGAAGACAAGAGTCGCTGGGAAGGGCCAAAATGCTGGGAAAGTTGAAGGCAGCAGGAAAAGAGGAAAACCCAACAGGAGATGGACTGACTCAATAAAGGAAGCCACAAAGGCCCCCAGTTTACAGGGCCTGAGCAAGGTTATTATCAACAGGAGGTTTTGGAGGAAGATGAAGAAAAGAGATTGGATTCATACCCCTTCCTTCACTACCCAAAGGAGTCTCAGAGCGGCTTAAAATCTCCTTTCCCCTCCCCACAACAGACACCCTGGGAGGTACGTGGGGCTGAGAGACCTCTTTCGAGGACTGCTCTTGAGAGAACAGCTGTGAGAGAACTTGCGACTGACCCAAGGTCACGCCAGCAGCTGCACGTGGAGGAGCAGGGAATCCAACCCGGTTCTCCCATGTTAGAGTCCACACTCTTAACCATGACACCAAACCGGACATCCATTTATGGGGTCGGAAGCAACTTGACGGCACTTAACTCGCGCACAAAGTTGGGACTGAGGCGCAAGGGAGCTGTCTAGAGCGGAGCGGACCTTGTGGCGCCCCTTCGCTACACCCTTTGGGGGAAACTGCCTCGCTCTTCCAAAATGATACGTCCCTTATCATCAGAACTAGGAACTTGCCGTATTTAAAAACGAAACAGACTTGAGATGGACAGGATTTCTGTCTTCCGTGCCTGGCGTGAATTCCATGCTTTTGTTACATATCGGCCGGCCTTAAGCTCAGCCTGTCCAGATGCAGCTAGCATCTAAAAGCAAGGAGACTGTACCAGAGCATGAGTGGTGCGCTGTGAACATGTGGTAGCTAGAGCTGGAAGTGTCTCCCTGGGGCTAAGTGGTTGCCTAATAGAGCAGTCAGGGGTCCGTTGGGGCAGGAGCACACAGGAGCGCAGCTCCGGGAGTGAGAAGCCCAGGGGGCGGGCACATGACCAAGCCCCGCCGCCTCCTCGGCTTCCCCGAGCAGTGCAGAGGCGCAGCGCCCCGGGGAAAGCCCGGCTAGGGTCTTTATTGTTTTTAATGTTTTGTTTTAATATTGATGATTTTATCATTGTTCCTTTTATGACTGTGTGCTGCTTTTCCAGAGACTGGCTCAAGGTGGCATATAAATGTTCTAAGTATACCATTTTTTATCTGGGCACATGGCACTTAAGTACTGGAGAAATTTCACCAACCCTTCAGCAGCTTCCACCCCATCAGTTTGGTGTAGTGGTCAGGAGTTGGACTCTAATCTGGGAGAACCGGGTTTGATCCCCCACTCCTCCACATGCAGCTGCTGGTGTGGCCTCGAGCCAGTCACAAGTTCTCTCAGAGCTGTTCTCTCATGAGCAGTTCTCAAAAGACCTCTCTCAGCCCCACCTACCTCACAGGGTGTCTTGTTGTGGGGAGGGGAAGGGGAAGGGATGGGTGGTGCACATGTCCTGGGTATCTCAAGTCTACTTGAAACCTGGTGGTTTCAAGGGAGCAGGAAGAGAATGAGGGTGTGTTCTTGACGCTTATTTTAATTGCACCAAGTATTGGATGGGGAAGGGAACGGAGGAAGAGCAGGTCAGTTTCACTCACCTGTGGAGTGGAGCCTGAGGGGTGGGTGTTGCCTTCTGACACCCTTCCGGTAGGTTAGGGGGGGTGGCATATGCAAATGTGTTACGCTAATGAGCTCCTGCACCTCTTTTTCTACGAAATGACCCCTGAGAGCAGTGATGTGTCAGCTGGTGACTGTGTGGCCAGGGATGGCTCGGAAGCTTCTGGCGGGTTGGGGAGGGGGACTCTGTCTTGCATGATTTAAGTGCGTCCCCTTCCAAGTGCACCAAAGGAGGCGGCTGCTTTTACTTGCTACTGACTTTCCCTCTAACAGCGATTTCCGAATCATCTTCCGTTCGCAGATGCCCAAAGTGCAGTACAGATCCAACGTCAAGCCCTCCACTTTTGCCTACCCGGCTCCTTTGGAGGTGCCGAAGGAGAAGGAGAAAGAGAAGGTTCGTGGGCCTCGCTTTGGCCGCAGTGGTTTGTCTGACTGTTGGCGGGTGGCCGGGAAAGAAACCCTTGGCCTCTTGGCTTCTCTGATGGCCTGGGTATTGCGGGGGGTTGGGGGTGTTCACACTTTGCAGGCCCGTCGCCAGGATTTTGTGGCTTGTGGGGCAAAACTTTTTCTGGTGGGGCTGCCGTTATCTGCTATAATGATGGGAAGGGGCGGCGCATGCCCCTCTCCCTCCCTTCTGCAAGATTTAAAGGGCCCTCCAGGCGATTGGCAGGCCACGTGCTCCCCACGATCAGCTGGAGGGCCCTTTAAATCTTGCAGGGGAGAGGGGTGCTTGTTACCGCCTGCTTCTTCTCAAAAGCATGTAAAAGATCCCTTTAAATGCCTTTAGGAAATAAGGGGGTGCCTTTAAGAGGTGGGGGGGGCTTTAAGGAAGTGGGCGGAGCCCCCAAAAGCCCCACTGTAGCTACAGGCCGGATGCTTTGGCGTGACTGGAGACACCCTTGCTTTTGAGAGCAGAGCTGGGGGAGGAATCAGCCCTGCTCTGGGCCCTTCCACACATTACACAGCCTGGCCTGCGACACGAGCGTATGAGGGAGCATCCATCGATCCTGGCCCCCCACATCCCGCTCATTCCAAAAGGATGCAACTCACTCCTCCATTGCGTCGTCAGATAGGCGCCCTCTTTTGTAAGTCGCACTTTGTGGGCAGAGTTCTGTCGTGTGCCCAAAACAACTCTTCTTGAATGGTTCTGGTATCCCGGAATATCTATTTGCAGAAAGTGCCAAGTGTAAACTTGGTGATCTTTTAATTATGTATTTATTTCAAATGTTTATTCACCGCCTTCCTTCCATATGGAATTCAGAGCAGCGTACGATATACAGTACATGAAATCCATTAAAAAAACAACACAGTTTAGAAGCACCGCTTAGGACTGCTTAAATCAAACGCAGTCCTAAATGAAACAGTCTTCAGCTGCCTCCCGAAAATTGAAAGGGAGGGGGTCAGGCGCACCTCCCTGGGGTGATCGTTCCATAATTGCGGGGCTGCCACTGAAAAGCCCCCGTCTCATGCGCCTGCCGAACGAGCTTCTTTGTTTGACAGGACAGTCAGGAGAGCCTCACCCGGTGACCTTAGTTCATGGGCAGGAACATGCGGGAGAAGGCGGTCCCTCAGATATCCTGGCCCCCAAGCTGGTAGGGCTTTAAAGGTCTGAGGGGTTAAAGACTGGAAATCGTATAAAACCCAGGAAGTTTAAAACAACAGACCATTAAAACAGCCCACAGAAATGTGAAGGACACCCCTAACATACCCTGGGCCCTGTGGACCTGTCTGTAGCTGCAGACTGCATGCTGCTCTTGGCATGTTTTGTTGAAAGGCATTGTCATTGACCCACACAGGTGTCCACTGCTGTGCTGTCCATCACTGCGAAAGCCAAGAAGAAGGAGAAAGAAAAGGAAAAAGAGAAAAAAGAGGAGGAAAAAATGGAGGTGGTAAGTATAGTCTAGAAACAGCTCAGCTATAGTCTAGGATTACAGTGCTGAGATCAGAAAGAGCAGGGTGGGGGGTCGGGGTCAGGCTCTCTGGGCTTAAATTCTTCCTTCCTTCCTTCCTTCCTTCCTTCCTTCCTTCCTTCCTTCCTTCCTTCCTTCCTTCCTTCCTTCCTTCCTTCCTTCCTTCCTTCCTTCCTTCCTTCCTTCTCCTCTCTGTCTGGGGAAGGAAATCTTGCTGGATGCCATTTGGTCATAAGCATAGGGTTTGAGGCAAACCTTCCTTCCTTCCTCCCTCCCTCCCTCCCTCCCTCCCTCCCTCCCTCCCTCCCTTCCTTCCTTCCTGCCTTCCTTCCTTCCTTCCTTCCTTCCTTCCTTCCTTCCTGCCTGCCTGCCTGCCTGCCTGCCTGCCTTCCTTCCTTCCTTCCTTCCTTCCTTCTCCTCTCTGTCTGGGGAAGGAAATCTTGCTGGATGCCATTTGGTCATAAGCATAGGGTTTGAGGCAAACCTTCCTTCCTTCCTTCCTCCCTCCCTCCATCCCTCCCTCCCTCCCTTCCTTCCTTCCTTCCTTCCTTCCTTCCTTCCTTCCTGCCTTCCTTCCTTCTCCTCTCTGTCTGGGGAAGGAAATCTTGCTGGATGCCATTTGGTCATAAGCATAGGGTTTGAGGCAAACCTTCCTTCCTTCCTCCCTCCCTCCCTCCCTCCCTCCCTCCCTCCCTTCCTTCCTTCCTTCCTTCCTTCCTTCCTTCCTCCCTCCCTCCCTCCCTTCCTTCCTTCCTTCCTTCCTTCCTTCCTTCCTGCCTTCCTTCCTTCCTTCCTTCCTTCCTTCTCCTCTCTGTCTGGGGAAGGAAATCTTGCTGGATGCCATTTGGTCATAAGCATAGGGTTTGAGGCAAACCTTCCTTCCTTCCTTCCTCCCTCCCTCCCTCCCTCCCTCCCTCCCTTCCTTCCTTCCTTCCTTCCTTCCTGCCTTCCTGCCTTCCTGCCTTCCTTCCTTCCTTCTCCTCTCTGTCTGGGGAAGGAAATCTTGCTGGATGCCATTTGGTCATAAGCATAGGGTTTGAGGCAAACCTTCCTTCCTTCCTTCCTTCCATCCATCCATCCATCCATTAATAAAGACCTCCACCCCATTGAGTTTCAACCAGTGTTTATTTACACATGCAAAGACTCTTGGGGGTCCTTCTCCTTTTAATCATTTTTCCCATCCTCCTCCGTCTTGAGTTCTGAGGAGGCCTGGATATCTGGCCTGGTTGCTACAGTTACGCAAAATAGCGCCCAGAATCTTGCAAGAGGACCACACGAGTCTTTGGGCGCCATTCAGGCATTGCCACCTTTTGTGGGTTAAGGGGGATTCTTGTCTCTACTTGGGCTTTCCTCCCAGATACGGAGAACCCTCTCTTCCCTTTGTGCCTAGCCCCGTTGTATAGGTTTCTGAGTCCACGTAGGGGCTAAGACTTTGAAATTAGACACTGCGGCTGAACTGAAATTAGATACAGCGGTCTACTCTGCAGTTGACTTGTGGTAATGGTGCTTGGCGTTGTACTCTGTCCGCCTAGGCACCTGGGATCTGGACCGCAGGGCCCCATGGGGCAACGAGAGGGGCAGGGTCTTTCTCTGGAGCCAGGAGTTGGGCTTGCCAAGAGTTAAGAGTTTTCAGGTTTAAATTTCTTTACCTGCAGGAGCACTTACAATGGCCCCATAAGTAGGGTTGCCAACTCTGGCTTGGGAAATTCCTAGAGATTCAGGCAGTGTCTGGGAAGTGCACAGTTTGGGAAGTGGAGGGTTGTGATGCCACTCTAGGACTTCCCTTTCTCCTAGACTCTATGGAATGCCATAGAGTCTTCCCTCTGAAGCTGCCATTCCCACCAGTTTCAAATCCAGCAGCACCTTAGAGACCAGCAATATTTTGGGGGTATAAGCTCTGACTCTCAAAAGCTCTTCCACTTGGAAACCTTGCTGGTCTCTCAGGTGAATCTGCAGGCCGGCCCGGCCGCCCTCTGAAACTCTTTCCACCAGTGGAACCGATCTCTGTAGTCTGGAGATCAGCTGTAATTTAGGAGGAACCACAGGCCACATCTGTTGATCAGGCATTGTCTGGTGTATGATGCCAGCTCGAATAGGCTGGTTTACTGACAGGGCAGCGTAGAACATAAGAACGTAACGTAAGAACATTAGAGAAGCCAATGCGGGATCAGGCCAGTGGCCCATCCAGTCCAACACTCTGTGTCACACAGTGGCCAAAAACACCAGGTGCCCTCAGGAGGTCCAGCAGTGGGGCCAGGACACTAGAAGCCCTCCCACTCTTGCCCAAGCACCAAGAAGACAGAGCATCACTTGCCCCAGACTGAGCGTTCCTACCTATACCTTGTGGCTAATAGCCACTGATGGACCTCTGCTCCAGATGTTTATCTAATTCCCTCTTGAAGCCGTCCGTGCCTGTAGCCGCCACCCCCTCCTGTGGCAGTGAATTCCATGTATTGATTGCTCTTTGGGTGAAGGACTTCCTTTTATCTGTTCTAACCCTACCGCTCAGCAATTTCAGGGAGTGCCCACGAGTTCTTGTATTCTGAGAAAGGGAGGAAAGTACTTCTTTCTCTACCTGCTCTATCCCATGCATCATCTTATAAACCTCGATCGTGTCACCCCTCAGCCGTCGTTTCTCCAAGCTAAAGAGCCCCAAGCGCTTCAGCCTTTCTTCAGAGAGGAAATGCTCCAACCCTTCAACATTCTAGTTGCCCTTTTCTGCTCTTTCCCCAATTATTCCCGTATTGTTCTGGCTGAGAGTGAATCGCTCGCCAAAGGACCACCCAGTGAGGTGAGCCAGGGGCTTTCTGGCTAACGCTCTCAGGCCCAACACAACCCTGTCTGGACGGCCTCGTTGGCATTTTGGCCCCCAGTTTGCTATTGTCCAGACCATCCTTCCTTCCCCGAGTCCCTGGGAATTTACAGCCTCCTTCCGTGTTGTCCAAACATGTGACCGGGCAGCATACCTGCCAGTGAGTAGGGAAAACATGACGCGCACCCGGAGATATTTTAACGAGGCGGCAAAGAGGCTTCCATCCAGTATTGTGGGCCACCAAGTATGCGCAGGGAGTGAAACGGCCCTGAAACGACCCCCCTCCTCCAGAGGACCATCAATCCCAGCCCTTTCCCCTGTTTCTGCCATCTCACAAGACAGCTTTACGGCCCAGAAAAACGCCCTTGTTGAGCTTGGAATGGGAGAAGGTGCTCCACGGAACATTCCACAAGCTGCTTCGCTCCTGCTGATTGGGCACCCTGGTAGTGTCTTTCCAAAATCTGGGAGTCATAGAATCGTAGGCTCATAGAGTTGGAAGGGATCTCTAGGGTCATCTAGTCCAACCACCTGAACAGTGCAGGGAATTCACAAACACCTCTCCCCCACACACACCCAGTGACCCCTATTCCACGTCCAGAAGATAACAGAAAACCTCCAGGGTCCTTGGCCAAACTGGCCTGGAAAACAATTTCTTCCTGACCCCAAAGTGGTTACCGGCATTTCCCTGGGCGTCCTTTCAACTGGAGATGCCAGGGATTGAACCTGGAGCCTTCTGTGTGCCAAGCAGAGGCTCTGCCGCTGAGCCACAGCCCCATTCAGGTGAAAGGGTGCAGAAGGTCCCAGGTTCACTCCCCAACCTCTCCAGTGAAAAAGAACACACACGAAGCTGCCTTACCCTGAATCAGACCCTTGGTCCATCAATGTCAGTATTGTCTGTTCAGACTGGTGGAGGCTCTCCAGGGTCTCAGGCGGAGGTCTTTCCCACCCCCTCCTGCCTGGTCCTTTTTAACTGGAGATGCCAGGGATTGAACCTGGGACCTTCTGCATGCCAAGCAGAGGCTCTTCCACTGAGCCACAGCCCCTCTTTCCAGCTCTCCAGGGTCTCAGGCGGAGGTCTTTCCCACCCCCTCCTGCCTGGTCCTTTTTAACTGGAGATGCCAGGGATTGAACCTGGGACCTTCTGCATGCCAAGCAGAGGCTCTTCCACTGAGCCACAGCCCCTCTTTCCAGCTCTCCAGGGTCTCAGGCGGAGGTCTTTCCCACCCCCTCCTGCCTGGTCCTTTTAACTGGAGATGCTGGGGATCGAACCTGGGACCTTCTGCATGCCAAGCAGAGGCTCTTCCACTGAGCCACAGCCCCTCTTGACAGCTCTCCAGGGTCACAGGCGGAGGTCTTTCCCATCACCTCCTGCCTGGTCCTTTTGAACTGGAGATGCGGGGGATTGAACCTGGGACTTTCTGCAAGCCAAGCAGAGGCTCTTCCACTGAGCCACAGCCCCTCTTTACAGCTCTCCAGGGTTACAGGCGGAGGTCTTTCCCATCCCCTCCTGCCTGGTCCTTTTTAACTGGAGATGCCGGGGATCGAACCTGGGACCTTCTGCATGCCAAGCAGAGACTCTTCCACTGAGCCACAGCCCCTCTTTACAGCTCTCCAGGGTCTCAGGCTGAGGTCTTTCCCATCACCTCCTGCCTGGTCCTTTTGAACTGGAGATGCCGGGGATTGAACCTGGGACCTTCTGCATGCCAAGCAGGGGCTCTGCCACTGAGCCACAGCCCCTCTTTACAGCTCTCCAGGGTCTCAGGCGGAGGTCTTTCCCGTCCCCTCCTGCCTGGTCCTTTTTAACTGGTGATGCCGGGGACTGAACCTGGGACCTTCTGCATGCCAAGCAGAGGCTCTTCCACTGAGCCACGGCCCCTCCTTACAGCTCTCCAGGGTCTCAGGCTGAGGTCTTTCCCATCCCCTCCTGCCTGGTCCTTTTTAACTGGAGATGCCGGGGATCGAACCTGGGACCTTCTGCATGCCAAGCAGAGACTTTTCCACTGAGCCACAGCCCCTCTTTACAGCTCTCCAGGGTCTCAGGCGGAGGTCTTTCCCACCCCCTCCTGCCTGGTCCTTTTTAACTGGAGATGCCGGGGATCGAACCTGGGACCTTCTGCATGCCAAGCAGAGACTCTTCCACTGAGCCACAGCCCCTCTTTCCAGCTCTCCAGGGTCTCAGGCTGAGGTCTTTCCCGTCCCCTCCTGCCTGGTCCTTTTTAACTGGTGATGCTGGGGACTGAACCTGGGACCTTCCGCATGCCAAGCAGAGGCTCTGCCACTGAGCCACAGCCCCTCTTTACAGCTCTTCAGAGTCTCAAGTGAAGGTCTTTCCCATCCCCTCCTGCCTGGTCCCTTTAACTGGCGATAACAGGGATGGAATCTGGGTCCATCTGCATGCCAAAAAGATGCTCTACCACTGAGCCACAGCCCCTCCCCTCAAGCCACAACACCAGGAAATGACGAGGGCACTCTGGAAAGCCCAGGGCCCCCCCTGGATTACCTGTCTGTGCTTCCTCTATGCACCCTTCTTACTATTTGAGACAAGGAAGGTATGGCAGAGAAGCCAGGCTTGAATGCTGCCGTGGTCTGGACATTGACCCCCGGGCATCCGGGAGCCGCCGTCCCCATGCCTTGTTTGGAGCCATGCCTTCCCTGAAGGCCTTCCTCCCTCCCTCTTTCTCCTAGGATGAGATGGAAAAGAAGGACGAGAAGGAGAAGAAGAAGGAGCCCGAGCCGTCCTTCCAGCTGCTGGACAACCCGGCCCGGGTGATGCCCGCCCAGCTCAAGGTCCTCAGCATGCCGGAGAGCTGCCGCTACCAGCCCTTCAAGACCGTAAGTCCCAGCCGCAGCTTCCCTTCAGCCACACGGTCAAGACCCTTGTCCTAGGGGGCCAGCTGCTGCCAAAACCCACACTGACAATCAAATCTCCAGGGGCCAATCAGAGGCCTACCTGGGTGAAAGACCCACCAGGCCTCACCCACTCTCTAAAAATGCTTGGCAGATGTAAGAAGGGGGGGGGGCAGGTGGTGCCATAAGAACAGAAGAGAAGCCATGTTGGATCAGGCCAGTGGCCCACCCAGTCCAACACTCTGTGTCACACAGTGGCGAAAAACACCAGGTGCCCTCAGGAGGTCCAGCAGTGGGGCCAGGACACCAGAAGCCCTCCCACTCTTGCCCCCCCCCCAAAGCACCAAGAATACAGAGCATCACTGCCCCAGACAGAAGAACATAAGAGAAGCCAGTGTTGGGTCAGGCCAGTGGCCCATCCAGTCCAACACTCTGTGTCACACAGCAGCCAAAACCCAGGTGCCCTCAGGAGGTCCACCAGCAGGGCCAGAACTCCAGAAGCCCTCCCACTCTTGCCCCCACAAGCACCAAGAAGACAGAGCATCACTACCCCAGACATGAGAAAAGAAGCCATGTTGGGTCAGGCCAATGGCCCACCCAGTCCCTCACTCTGTGTCACACAGTGGCCAAAACCCAGGGGCCATCAGGAGGTCCACCAGCAGGGCCAGAACTCCAGAAGCCCTCCCACTGTTGCCCCCCCCCAGCACTAAGAATACAGGGCATCACTGCCCTAGACATAAGAACAGAAGAGAAGCCAATGTTGGATCAGGCCAGTGGCCCACCCAGGCCAATACTGTGTCACACAGTGGCCAAAAACACCAGGTGCCCTCAGGAGGTCCACCATCAGGGCCAGAACTCCAGAAGCCCTCCCACTCTTGCCCCCCCCCCCAGCACGAAGAATACAGAGCATCACTTGCCCCAGACCGAGAGGTCCTATCTGTACCTCGTGGCTAATAGCCACTGATGGACCTCTGCTCCGGATGTTTATCTAATTCCCTCTTGAAGCCGTCCATGCTTGTAGCCGCCACCCCCTCCTGTGGCAGTGAATTCCACGTGTGAATCACTCTTTGGGTGAAGAAGGACTTCCTTTTATCCATTCTAACCCGACTGCTCAGCAATCTCACGGAGTGCCCACGGGTTCTTGTCTTGTGAGAAAGGGAGAAAAGGACTTCTTTCTGTACCTTTCTATCCCATGCGTCATCTTATGAACCTCAATCATGTCACCCCTCAGCCATATTTCCTCCAAGCTAAAGAGCCCCATGCGCTTCAACCTTTCTTCATAGGGAAAGTGTTCCAACCCTTTTATCATTCTAGTTGCCCTTTTCTGCACTTTTCCCAGTGCTGTAATATCTTTTTTGAGGTGTGGCGACCAGAACTGTACACAGTATTCCAAATGAGGTCGCACCATCGATTTATACGGGGGCATTCTGATACTGTTTTCAGTTCCCTTCCTAATAATCCGCCACAGACTAAAAGGAAAGGGGCCCCCCTCACCTAGCTTTGAGCAGAGTCCGACGTTGTGCTTCCCTTTCCCCAGCTCTCCATCGGCGGCATCATCGTCCTGCGAGATACCAGCGAGGACACCGAGGAACTTGTGGAGCCGGTGGCGGCGCACGGGCCAAAGATCGAGGAGGAAGAACAGGAGCCGGAGCCCCCCGAGCCGTTCGAGTACATCGACGACTAGGATGCGGGATACATGGAAGAGTAAGAACTGCCCGCCCGGATGGACCCGGGGTCTGCTGAATACAGTGCCCTGGTCTCCTGCTGGAGCCAGCCAGATGCCCCTGAGAAACTCCCCAGCAAGGCGTGATGGAGGTAGCCACCTCCTCACCTCGGCCCCAGAAAGACTGCCTTTGCACATGGAGCCTCCGTTGGACACACCTGTCTTCCACGAATTTAAGAACTCATTTGAAGAAGCCGCTTAGGACGGTGGCCGTTGCGGTGTTCCGCGGCAACCAGTTCCACAGTTGGGTGCGGAGTTCCTTTCAGTCCACCCCTCGCCAACTGGCCCTGGCTCCAAATGGCCATGGGTAGGGAAGTGAGTGAGTTTTCTAAAAAAAACCAAAGGCACCAAAAGGATCCGAGAACCGAGCAGCGTGCTGTGGTGCGGGACTCTCACTGCTGCTCTTGTCCCGGTCGGTGTTCCGTCGAAGCTGAGTTAGTGCGAGCTAGCTCACAGTTCTTTAGCCTCCAGCTCACCCGTTTTTGTCTTCGCTCAGGAAGGAGGGCTCCAGAGCAAACTGATTTGTGCAGCGGCCCAACCGCTCGCTCACAGCTTTCATGCCCGGAGCTCGCAAAGCAGAATTTTTGCTCGCAAGACTCCACAGCTTAGAGGGAGCATTGGTCCCAGTTGAAACCAGAATAAGATAGCAACTCCCAAATCTCTCTCTCTCTCTCTCTCCCTTAAGTGATGCCTGCCATTCAAAACCTCTCAAAGAGGCAGGCCTGGCCGCACCTCCTGAAGAACAACAAGAACGGGACATGCGCGCGCGCGCACCCTTCAGGGAGCTCCTTCCACAGAACCAGAGCCACAATGGAAAAGGCCCGGACTCTGGCTGATGCCAGACGGGCCACCCTCAGTGGTGCGGGAGCCGACAGACGGCTGCCTGCAAGTCTTCGCGCCGACAGCGACACTGTTGGCTTTCCCAGAGGCAAAACCAGGTGTATGCTAGACATGCTTGTAAAACAACCAACCAGATCCCTGAAATCGTTTTCAGGAGGTGCAAGGCGGCCAGGAGACTGCGCTTGGTTGGTCTCCTGGTGCTCACCAGCACCTCTTTGGCCAAGAGGCACATTTCAGGGAGTGGCACTGTTACGTCTCTCAAACCGAGCAGGGCTGGGCTCCCCCATGGTTGAAAAGAGGGGGAAACCACCCCAGGGTCGTGTACACTTCCTGGAGGAAGGCAGCCAACCAACCAAACTGAGGGCACTAACCCTTCTTGTCTCCTTTTCCTCTGCCAGGTCCCGGCCCTTCAAGAAGCTGGCCTTTGTGTCTGATATTGGAAACGCGCCAGAAGGAAGTCCCTGTGGCCCAAGGCAAGCCCCCATCGTTTCTATGCCGGCCAACCGCACGCAGTCCACGTTTTAGGGTTGAAAAACGGAAAATGTATCCTATTTAGTGTACGCTTTCACAGGAACCTGGTTTTCAGAATAAATAAATTAAAACTCCCCCGTGGCAACCTTGCTTTTTGTTTAGTTTCTTCCAAGGGGCTTTTCGTAGAGATGGTTGGATCCCGATCTGGCTGCAGTGTTGTAGGAGGGATTCAAGAAGAAAGCTGGGAGAATAAAGTTAGTAATAGCTGACGTGAGTTTTATGTTTGATCGTTTATATGCTACCGCCCCTTTAAGGCATGACCAGGTGGCATTCTGGGAAAGGAAAAGCGGACTTCAGCACTGAAGTGCTTTTCGTTCTGGAGATGTTGTCATTCATGTTAAGTCGGGTTTGGGCAGAAATAAAAGTTGGTATAGTGGTTAAGAGCACAGACTCTAATCTGGGAGAACCGGGTTTGATTCCCGACTCCTCCACGTGCAACTGCTGGTGTGACCTTGGGTCAGTTACAAGTTCTTTCAGAGCTGTTCTCTCGGGAGTAGTTCATGGAAGAACTCTCTCAGCCCTACCTACCTCACAGGGTGTCTGTTATGGGGAGGGGAAGGGAAAGGAGATTGTGAGCTGCTCTTGAGACTCCTTTTGAGGGTGGGGAATAAATCCAATCTCCTTCTCCTCCTCCTCCTCCTCCTCCTTCTCCATCTCCTTTTCATCCTTCCCTTCTCCCCTGATCGGAGTGTAACACGAGCACTCTCTTTTCCAATTTAATGGCCTTGGAGAAGACATTCTGTTGGAGCACTGCAAGCCGTTGTCCTTGGCTGAAAGCTAGATTTCAGTCCAGCGACACCTTAGGGACAGACAGGATTTTCAGGGGAGCTTTTGAGCTTTTGAGTGTTGAAGCTCCCTTCGTCAGATACAACGGGGCAAAGGAGGCATTGACTCTCATACCCTGAAAATCCTGCTGGACTCGAATCGAGTTCTTCTACAGCAGACCAACACAGCTGCCCTGGGAAACCAGGAGCACCCCAGAGACTAACGGGTTCTTGGGGGGTCAAAGCTTTTGAGCTTTCAAGGTAGAAGCTTCCAAGAGTCAAAGGAGCATACTCCCCTGGACTCGAATCTAGCTTTTCTCCTGCGGACCAACACAACGACCCCCTGAAACTGTACTTAGTGACGTTAGCTCTCCATCCTGTCCTCATGCAAAGCCCTCCACTTCCCCTTCCGTGGCGCAATAACGCTCGGGCACCTCCGCGTTGCTGGCACGTGCGTTCCGTCCTGGTGCTGTCTTGCCTCGGAGGGTGGGAAAGGCACCAAGGGTGCGGCTGGTGGTTTGGCTTGCCTCCAAGCCTCGGCTCGCGCTTTCTATCCCCTTCGACTCCTGCCCTTCCGGAGGTTCCCGCAGTCCCTTCGTTATCTGAGCACACGAAGCCGCCTTCTACCGAGTCAGACCACGGATCCATCATGGTCAGTATCGCCTCCTCCAGGGGTCCCCGGGACGGTGCCCATGGGCTCCGGTACGCCCACCAAGACCTTCCCTTTTAGAAAGCGGGCTGGCTAGAAGGGGCTTTTGCAAATCGGGGCCATGCAGAGCTTCTGCCTGGAATGTCAAAGAGGTCCCCAATGCTCCCTCTAAGCTGTGGAGTCTTGTGAGCAAAAAATCTACTCTGTGAGCTCCTGACATTAAAGTTGTGAGCAAGCAATTTGCTCTACTGCTCTGGAGCCATCCTTCCTGAGCTAAGACAAAAATCTGTGAGCCAGAGGCTAAAAAACAGTGAGCTAGCTCACACTAACTCAGCTTAGAGGGAACACTGGTCCTATTAGAGTTGTATCTAACGTCTCTCCCTGACATTTTGTGATTGGCTCCGCCTCCTGTGCCAGCCATTTTGTGCCCAATGCCCTGTGTCAGAATATCAAAGATGTCCAGCAGACTCTAAAGTTCAGGTGGCCGAGCATGCTTAACGCAAGAGCCGCGCAGAATAAATGTCAAATGTTTGAGAGCCGGAAGACCTGCACAAATACTATGTTTTTATTAGCGAATACGCAAATTTGCTTTTTATTAACATTAAACGAGACTGCCACAAATAAAAACAAAAGGGGTAAAAATAGATATTGATGATATTTATTTGTCCAATGATATTTATTTGTTTGCTCATGACAGTTATCTAAGAGAGAAAGATGGAAAGAAAGAGAATCGAAGAACGCAAATAGATGGGAGAGGGAAGGAGGGAGGGAGGGAGGGGAAAGAAAGGAGAAAGAAAGGTGGAAAGAAAGCAGATAGATGGGTGGAAAGAAAGAAAGAAAGAAAGCAAATAGATGGGAAGGGAGAGGGGAGGAATGGAAAGAAGGAAGAGAAAAAGAAAGGTGGAAAGAAAGAGAAACAAAGATGGGGGAGGGAAGGAGGAAGAAAGAAAGCAAATAGATGAGGGAGGGGGAGGAAAGAAGGGAGAGAAAGGAAGGAAGGGAGAAAGAGACAGATAAAGGTAAAAAGAAAGGTGGAAAGAAAGCAAATAGTTGGGGGGAGGGCGGGAGGAAGGGGAAAAGAGAGAGAGAGAGAGGCCCCCAGCCGCCCTGCCAGAAGCTGTATAATATGTGTGAAAGAGCCACGTGGCTGCCAAGCCACAGTTTGGCCACCCCTGCTCTAAAAGATTGGGGGACCCCCCCAGTCCACTCAGACTGGCAGCAGCTCTCCCGGGTCTCGGGCCGGGGTCTTTCACATCACCTGCTACCCAAACCTTTTAACTGGCAACGTGTCAGCATTATAAATCTGCCTGGTTTGGGGGTAGATTTGCAGTCGGATCCTGTGGCTTCTTTGTTTGTACCATGATGACCGTTATTCAAATGCTTTTCAAAGTGTTTATTGTGCAACTAATGTACACCGCTGTGAACTGTAGAAAGGCAGGATGTAAATTTTCAAATCCGTCGCGCTTTCTTGGCTGCCGCAAGTGCTCCTGGCTTCGGTGCAGCCAGTATATTGACGCACTGAGAGCACGAAGAAAGGTTCCAGCGTCTCAGCTGCCCCAGCGCCTTTAAGCAGCGGCTGTCTTCTGGAATGTCCCTAATTCCGGCAGTCCTTATCTTGGAGATGCTTTAAAAAAAGCATCGTGGCCTAAAGTGATGAGAGGGGCTAGTGGTCAGGTCCTGCCTCCCTTCCGTCCCTGGATGGTCCCAAGGGAAGAACAATGAGGTTTTCGGTGCCTTTTGTAATTTTCAAGAGAGAGTGAAAATCGCATTCATCTTCTAGGGGGGAAACCCTTATCGTCTCCATTCCCTTCTCTTCTGGGTGGGCCTCATTTCGCATGGAGATGTCAGGGCTGGCCTTTTGGAGGCCAAGATGCAGGAAGGCGCTGGCGAGGCGGTGAAGGGAGCCGCCTGACTGCAGGAAGAAATCAAAGGGGATATCTAAATCCGCACATCGGGGGCGCTTGAGGGGCAGAGAGACTTTCCTGCACACTTGGGGGCTCCCCAGGTGTGCAGAAAAATCCTAAAAAAATTTTAAAAACCATATGGGGGATATTTTAATTCCCAAAAAGTTAAAGAGCGTTCCCTGCGTATGCACAGGGAACACAGTTAGAATGATGCCTCGTCTTCGCTGCAGGGGGGAGGGGGAGGGCTTGGCGGGCCCGGTGGCTGGCGGGCCTCGTCATCGCTTGGGGGGGGGGGGGAGCTGGGCAGGGGAAAAGGCTCACTTGCAACGGCTTCCTCCTCTGCGTGGAGCTTCCCCCCCCCCCGCGAGTATCACGGGTTCCCCCTTCTTGTATTATAAATGTATAAGAAGATAATAAGGAACAAGGAGTTTTTACACACAATAATGTATAAAAGCGACAGTGCAGAAATCTGAACATGTAACTGTGACAGAGGTTAAAGTTTAAAGGCCCATCTGAAAGTCATATGATCGGGGAACAGTGAGTACGCTAGTTTAAGTTATAATAGATTCAGTCCAATATAAGAGGCCCCAACAAACAGGTAGTTCTTGGGTTTGATTAGAAGTGGACCCAAGAGTGATAAGATGGGTTTGCAGGGAGAATAGCCTTATCTGCCATAAATTGCAGTTATCCACTGCTTGAAAGGCAGGGTTGCCAACTCCAGGTTAGGAAATTCTTGGGAATTTGGGGGTGGAGCCAAATCCTGCAGGGATGTGATGCCGTAGAGTCCATCCTCCAAAGCAGCCATTTTCTCCAGGGGACTTGATCTCTGTGGTCCGGAGATCTATTGGGAGATCACCATGCCGCACCTGGAGGTTGGCAACCCACTAAAAGGGCACTGGGACCATCCTGTTGAAGTTCTGCAGAGGGGAGTGCCGGGAGAGCAAGGAGGGTTGGGCAGGGAAGAAGCAAGAAGAGAAGAGGTTGGATTTATACCCCGCCTTTCACTACCTGAAGGGAGTCTCAGAGCGGCCTACAGTCTCCTTTCCCTTCCCCTCCCCACAACAGACACCCTGTAATGCCGGTGGGGCTGAGAAAGCTCTCTCAATGACTGCTCTTTCCAGAACAGCTCTGAGAGAATTTGTGACTGACCCAAGGTCACACCAGCAGCTGCATGTGGAGGAGTGGGGAATCGAACCTGGTTCTCCCAGATCAGAGTCCATGCTCCTAACCACTACGCCAAACTGGCTCTCAAAGCAAAGGAACCAGAGAGGATGCGGAAGGGTGGAAACAGAACCCTCCTAGCTGAGTCTTCACCTTGAGGGGCTAGATTTCTACATGGTGGGAATCTCTCGTGTGGAACTTCTCGGTGTGTGCCTCACCCACTGACTGGAGCGTCATGGCCCAAATACAGCTGCCGCTTCATCTGCTGCCTGTGTGTTTGGCTAAACCTTCCCATTCCAGATGAGAAGAGCCTCGTTCCTCGTTTTCTCTGGAAGCCTCTTTGCCCTCCCTTTGCCTCGCCATCTGCCAGAGGTGCGTTTTCTTGGCTGGGCAGTGATCCGACGTGGCTTTGGGGGCGCTGGCAACTTGCTCTGCTTTTCCTCTGCTCAGTGTTTTTCTAGTGTCTTGATTTATTGTCAACGAAGTTCCCTTTTTAGGAAAACAGAACTCGACTGTTCTTGGGCATCAGGCTCTGGGCAAGTCTCTGTGCCAATTTGGACGGATCTTTCTGCATAAATTCTCGGTGGGGGGGAGGTGGGCAGGGCTGTTCCCTGTAACTTGTGGGCCGAGAGGTGTGAAGATCCAGCCATGGTTCAAAGAATCATAAGAGTTGGAAGGGACCTCCAGGGTCATCTAGTCCAACCCCCTGTACAGTGCTGGAAGTTCACAAATACCTCCCCCTCCACACCTGCAGGGACCGCTGCTCCATGCCCAGAAGATGACAAAAACCTCCAGGATCCCTGGCCAAACTGCTTCCTGACCCCAGAAGAAAGGGCCATGAGAACTAAGCAACCCTTCCTGCCCTCCCTTCCTGTGATCTGCCTAAGTTCACAGAATCAGCATTACTGTCAGATGGCCATCCAGCCTCTGCTTGAAAGAAGGAGAGCCCACCACCTCCCGAGGAAGCCTGTTCCCCTGTCCCACTCTAAGGGCGCGATCATACGCACCTATTTGCCACGCTAGAGGGACGATTCATCGACGGATCAAACTGGTGCAATTACACCAGCACATCTGGGAAGCGTCCCACAACCATCGTCAAGCCACTGCAAATTGTTTTGATCCAGTGGGGAATCATAGTAAAACTACTAGTGAAACTCCAGTATCAAACGGTTTGCTGCGGCTCACAGCCGGAGTTTCCCTGTGTGATCGCGCCAGCGCGGAAGTGTGGCGTCACGGATAGCGTGATCACATGCTACCTGTGTGAGCAGCATCGAAAGCCCTTGTGGGGTAGAAGCAAAGCATCGATTCCCCCTTCCCCCCTTGCAGCAATTCATCGATCCCCCGTTTAAGCACCTCGGAAACCCACCACAAAAAAAAAAAACACCTGCCCGCAGTTGCGTCTGATCACACAGCGGCGGTTTGCCTCGGCAGGTCCATGGAGCTGTGTGATCACGCAACTGCGGGGCAAATTGCTCCGGAGCAAAAAAGCCTTGATTCCCCTCCGGATTATCTCGCTCGTGTGGCTGCAACCTAACTGTCAGGAAGTTCTTCCTCATGTTTAGCCGGAAACTCTTCTGATTTAATTTCAACCCACTGGTTCTGGCCCGACCTTCTGGGCAGCAGAAAAAGACTCCGCCCCATCCCCTACATGACAACTCTTCAGGTACTTGAAGATGGTTCTCATCTCCCCCTCTCAGTCGTCTCCTCTCCAGGCTAAACAGACCCAGCTCCTTCAACTTTTCCTCATAGGACTCCTCCAGACCCCTCCCCATCTTTGTTCTGCCCCATCTCCAGACCCCTCCCCATCTTTGTTCTGCCCTCCTCTGTTCACGTTCCAGCTTGTCTATGTATCCTTCTTAAACTGTGGTGCCCAAAACTGAACACAAGACTCTAGGTGAGATCTAACCAGAACAGAGTGAAGCGATACCATCACTGGATGATCTACATCGCGCGATCTGGACAGTCTACTTCTGCTGATGGAGCCCGAAATCGCATTTGCCTTTTTAGCTACAGCATCACACTGCTGATTCGTGTTCAGCGTATGGTCTACTAAGACCCCTAGATCCTTTTCGTTGTGTTATAAAAGGTGCCAGGGCCCTATCCTGCATTTTAGAACACTCCCATCTCCCAAACAGCTAGAACCGAAAACTGGTTCTCAGACCTTGGGTTGGGGGCTGAAAGTGGGTCATGGCTTTCGTGCGGCCGGGTTGTGAGGCCAAGAGGGAGGAAGGGTAACAAGGTGAGCGGGAGACAACAGAGGCTGGATGGTAAACTTGGCTTTCCTGCTGCTGATTGCACAAAAGAGCCTGGGAACGCAGCCAGTGGCTCGATAATACTCAGGGGTCGTTTCGTAGAAAAAAGAGGTGCAGGCGCTCATTAGCGTAACTTATTTGCGTATGCTACATCACCGGAAGTATGTCAGAAGGCAAGAAAGAAAGAAAAGAGAAAGAGGAAGGAAGGAAGGAAGGAAGGACAGAGAGGGGACAGCTACTAATCCAAGCCTCAGAGATACCCCTATTCTGGGAGGATAGCTTCAGTGGTGGCTGAAGCCTTCAGGAGGCTGGTCGGAGGAACAAGGACCTTTCCAGGGGACGGGGTCATTTTGCTGCAGCCAGGACACGAGCAGGCATTCCCCCGCGGGGGGGGGGGGGGGCTGGCACCAACTCCCGGAGATGAGCTCCCCAGAGCTCCTGCTCGAAATGACCCCTGATAATACTGTCTATGGAGATGGGCAGCCGTGTTGGTCTGTCCGCTGCAGTAGAAAAGAGCAAGAGTCGAGGAGCCCCTGAAAGGCTGACAACATTCATGGCAGCAGGTAAGTGAAGAGGTGAGCGGTGACTCACGAAGGCGCAAACCCTGCCGCAAATTTTGTTAGCCTTTAAGGTGTGGGCTGCTGGACTCTGGCTCTTTTCTGCGGTTGTATATTGGTGGCTGCGATCGCGCACACTAAATAATCCAGTTTGAATCCCACTTTCAGTGCACTTTCCCACTGGATTCTGCCAGTTCACACAGTAAAATCCGGTTGGGAAGTGGATTGCAAGTGGACCATTCCGTGCGGGTGATCGCAGCCTAAGTAGACAATACTGCCCTCGACGGACCAAGGGTCGGATTCAGTATAAAGCAGGTTCGTAGGCGTGAATGCTGTGGGGCCCCCCTCCCCACTTCTTGAGCTGTGAGAAGATCCCGCTGGGACACCACAGAGCTGTTTGTTTCCCTTGGATGGACGCATGTTTTCTTTGTCAAGAAGGACGCAAGCAGTAAATAGAAGAGAGAAATTTGCTCTCCGATTTCTGCATGGGAGGCTCTGGAAAAGCGGACGCTGGGCTGGAGGTTAGAGCACTCTCGCGTGTGTGTGTGCGCGTGCGCGTGCGCCATCAAGTTGCTTCCTTCCATGTGGGCTTTTTCCCCTGTTGGCTTTTATGTGTATGGGCTTTTTTTCCCTGTGGGCTTTTTTTCTTGTGGGCTTTTCTCCGGTCACCTCCAAGTTATGGCCACCCTACAAATTCATGTCCTCCAAAACATTGTGTGTGGGTGGACGTGTGTTAACTGCCGTCAAGTTGCTTATGGAGCAGAGGTCCCTCAGTGGCTATCAGCCACAAAGTATAGATAGGAACTCTCAGTCTGGGGCAAGGGATGCTCTGTATTCTTGGTGCTTGGGGGGTGGGGGGGCGACAGTGGGAGGGCTTCTAGTGTCCTGGCCCCACTGCTGGACCTCCTGAGGGCACCTGGTGTTTTTGGCCACTGTGTGACACAGAGTGTTGGACTGGATGGGCCACTGACCTGATCCAACATTGGCTTCTCCTATGTTCTTATGTCTGGGGCAGTGATGCTCTGTCTTATTGGTGCTGGGGGGGGGGGCGACAGTGGGAGGGCTTCTAGTGTCCTGGCCCCACTGCTGGACCTCCTGATGGCACCTGGTGTTTTTGGCCACTGTGTGACACAGAGTGTTGGACTGGATGGGCCACTGGCCTGATCCAACACTGGCTTCTCTTATGTTCTTCTGTGTGTGTGTGTGTGCGTGTGCGTGTGTGTGTGTGTTAACCGCCATCAAGTTGCTTCCAACTTATGGCCACCCTACAAATTCATGTCCTCCAAAATGTCCAGTGATTAACAGCCTGAGGGTCAGGGCTTCCTTTATGGAGTCAGTCCATCTTCCTCCTTTCCTGCTTCCTTTCCTAGCGTGATTGTCTTTTCCTTGTGATTCTTGGCTTCTCATGATGTGACCCAAGTACGATAGCCTCAGTTTTCTTTGTTTTAGCTTGTAGGGAGAGTTCAGGCTTGATTTTACGATGGAGCCAAGGAATAGGAAATCTGGAGCCATTTCAGTTTCTTCACTGTCAACTTTCAAGTTGCGTGATTCCACCATTGTCATTACTTTTGTCATTACTTTTGACTTCTTGATGTCTTGACTTCTTTTGACTTCTTGATGTCTTGACTTCTTTTTGTCATTACTTTTGACTCTTTTCCTGTTTTGGCAGTTCTTCTTTAATCTTGATTTGATTTATTAGATTTTCACCCCGCCCTCCCGGCCAAGCAGTAGTCATTAGAGAACCAGTTTGGTGTAGTGGTTAGGAGCAGAGACTCGAATTTGGGAGAGCCAGGTTTGATTCCCCATTCCTCCACATAAAAGCCAGCTGGGTGACCTTGGGTCAGTCACAGTTCTCTCAGAGCTATTCTCTCAAAAGCAGTCCTCTCGGAGCTCTCTCAGCTCCACCTACCTTACAGGGTGTCTGTTGTGAGGAGGGGAAGGGAAAGGAGATTGCAAGCCGCTCTGAGTGAAGGGCGGGGGATAAATCCAATCTCTTCTCCTCCTCTTCAAGAGCACTCTGCCACTGTTTAAATGAATCAAAAATACAGAGGGGAGATACACAGTAAGAGAACAAAACAAAAGATAAACTGTGTACTGGGAATGCAAACCACAAATGCAAAATCACTCAAATAATTACAAGAGGCAGGTAGCCAATATATTATATCAGAGTACTGCTCTGTTAGGCACGTGTGAAATGCACAAACGTAAGACTTAACTGAAGTCCATAATAACAAGGAATTCAGGGGTGAAATACCCTTAGTAGCCACAACTTCATGGGCAGGTCTCCAAGTAAACAAAATAAATTGGAATGCAGCGTTTACTTGGGAGACTTTGTTCCCCGATAAGAATACATTCCTTAGGACATTTTATATATTTTTCCTTTGTATGAAATAGCTTTTGTCATTTTTACATTTGTTTTCCATACCCAAGTCCAGTGATCTTAAGTGGCTAGTATGGCCAGTGTTCTGTGCCCATTTAACCGTGGAATTTTTAACTATTCCATCTTGCGTCTTCTCTTCTAACATCAATACATACAATTTTTTAATCAGTTTTTCTTCAGGGTGAAGCAATATCTTCTCAGTTATACTCAACCTGAGTCGTTCAACTATTCTTAAAGATTTGTAGACTACTTGGACTATTTTATTCTACTAGGTTTATTACACTTACTTAATACAGAAATTGATAACTAGAGAATCTAAGGCAAAAAAACTTTGGGGATACTCCTAGGCAGGGGTCATTTCGTAGAAAAAGAGGTGCAGGAGCTCATTAGCATAACTCATTAGCATAACTCATTTGCATATGCCACACCCCCTAACATACCGGAAGTGTGTCAGAAAGCAACACCCACCCCTCAGGCTCCACTCCACAGGTGAGTGAAACTGACCTGCTCTTCCTCCATTCCCTTCCCCATCCAATACTTTGTGCAATAAAAAGAAGCGTAAAGAACACACCCTCATTCTCTTCCTGCTCCCTTGAAACCACCAGGTTTCAAGTAGACTTGAGATACCCAGGACATGTGCACCACCCATCCCTTCCCCTTCCCCTCCCCACAACAAGACACCCTGTGAGGTAGGTGGGGCTGAGAGAGGTCTTTTGAGAACTGCTCATGAGAGAACAGCTCTGAGAGAGCTTGTGAATGCCCCAAGGTCACACCAGCAGCTGCATGTGGAGGAGTGGGGAATCAAACCCGGTTCTCCCAGATTAGAGTCCAACTCCTGACCACTACACCAAACTGATGGGGTGGAAACTGCTGAAGGGTTGGTGAAATATCTCCAGTACTTATGTGCCCTGTGCCCAGATCAAAAATGGTATACTTAGAAAATTTATATGCCACCATGAGCAAGTCTCTGGAAAAGCAGCACACAGTCATAAAAGGAAAATGATAAAATTATCAATATTAAAACAAAACATTAAAACCAATAAAGACCCTAGCAGGGCTTTCCCCGGGGCGCTGCACCTCTGCACTGCTCGGGGAAGCTGAGGAGGGGGCGGGGCTTGGTCATGTGCCCACCCCCTGGGCTCCTCACTCCCGGAGCTGCGCTCCTGTGCGCTCCTGCTCCTAGGTATACTATCCTCCGTCTATTTTATGTATATTTGTTTTGTGTCTTTCGTATGTTTGTGTTTATGTTTGTTTTGTATTTTGAAGATAAAACTCTTAATAAGATTTTAAAAAGAATGCATTCCTGAGGACGGCATGCACCGGAGAGGCTTTAGCACTTAAGTTTCAGCTCTTTGTCTTTCGATGAAGCCTTCACGGCGAAACGAGGCCACGGAACCGGTCAGCACGTAGATACAGTCATTTGGAACCTGCACATGAAATTGTGGCTACTGAGGGTATTTCACTCCTGAATTCTTTATTGTTATGGACCTCAATTAAGTCTTATGTTGGTGCATTTCACACGTGCCTAAGTGAACAGTACTCTGATATAATATATCTCTTTAACTTGGAGAAACGACGGCTGAGGGGTGACATGATCGAGGTTTATAAGATGATGCATGGGACAGAGCAGGTAGAGAAAGAAGTCCTTTTCTCCCTTTCTCACAATACAAGAATTCGTGGGCACTCTATGAAATTGCTGAGCAGTCGGGCTAGAACGGACAAAAGGAAGTCCTTTTTCACCCAAAGAGTGATTAACACGTGGAATTCACTGCCACAGGAGGTGGTGGCGGCTACAAGCATGGGCGGCTTCAAGAGGGAATTGGATAAACATATGGAGCTGAAGTCCATCAGTGGCTCTTAGCCACAAGGTAGAGATAGGAACTCTCAGTCTGGGGCAAGTGATGCTCTGTATTCTTGGTGCTTGGGGGGGGGGGGGGGCAACAGTGGGAGGGCTTCTAGTGTCCTGGCCCCACTGCTGGACCTCCTGAGGGCACCTGGTGTTTTTGGCCACCGTGTGACAGAGTGTTGGACTGGATGGGCCACTGGCCTGATCCAGCACTGACTTCTCTTATGTTTTTATTGGCTATCTGCCTTTTGTAATTATTTGAGTGATTTTGCATTTGTTGTTTGCATTCCCAGTACACTGTTTAAATGAATGGCACGTGCCCGGCCTGGCCGTTGTGTTCAACTCTGGCCGCCCCGGCAGTGTGTACAAAGTGGGTCTATGCGTGGAGATAACAGGAGGGAAGTCTTGTAGTACAGAGCGGGCGTCTGTTCCCTTCCTGCTGCTGCGGAGAATGGCTGTGACATTCAGCCAGCCCGGCTCCTTAGGGCTAATTGGGGAGGAAGCGCTGCTCCTCTACTGGGCCTGCTTCAAGAGGAGCCACCCCTTTGGTTTGTGTGCAGATAGCTCATTAGTGCATTAATGCACGTCTGCTGGAAGAGCCCCAGGGAACGGTGGTGGCAGCTTCAGACTCGGTGCCGGGAAGAGGGTTAAGCTCTGCTCCTCACCATATCTAGCATTTCTGCTCCTGCTCCAGGTTTTTTTCCAGGCACTTCTGAGTAAATGGGGCCTAAAGCCCACCCACCAACTTGAACATAAGAACGTCAGAAGAGTCCTGCTGGATCAGGCCAGTGAAGGTCCATCTAGCCCAGCATCCTGTCTCACACAGCGGCCAACCAGTTCCTCTGGAGGGCCAACAACAGGGCAGAGAGGCCGAGGCCTTCCTAAGAACATCAGAAGAGCCCTACTGGATCAGACCAGTGGTCCATCCTGTCCAGCATCCTGCCCCACTCAGTGGCCAGCCAGTTCCTCTGGAGGGCCGACAACAGGGCAGAGAGGCTGAGGCCTCCATAAGAACCTCAGAAGAGCCCTGCTGGATCAGACCAGTGGTCCCTCTAGTCCAGCATCCTGTCTCCCACAGTGGCCAACCAGTTCCTCCAGAGGGCCAACAATAGGGCACAGAGGCTGAGACCTTCCCCTGATGTTGCCTCCTGGCTCTGGGATTCAGAGGATTGAATATGGAGGTTCCTCTCAAAACCCCTCAAGAATACAGAGAATCACTGCCCCAGACAGAGTGTTCCATCTACAAGAACATAAGAGAAGCCATGTTGGATCAGGCCAATGGCCCATCCAGTGCAACACCCTGTACCACACAGCAGCCAAAATCCAGGTGCCGTCGAAAGGTCCACCAGCGGGGCCAGGACTCCAGAAGCCCTCCCACTGTTGCCCCCCAGGCACCAAGAATACAGGGCACCACTGCCCCAGACCGAGAGTTCCCTCTATACCTTGTAGCTAATAGCCACTGATGGACCTCTGCTCCATCTGTTTACCCCATCCATGCTTGAAGCTCTCTTTGCTTGTAGCCGCCGCCACTTTCTGTGATAGTTCCACCTGTTAATTACCCATTGGGTGAAGAAGTAGGTGATGTGAAAGACCTCTGAGGGCCTGGAGACCCATTGACAGTCAGAGTAGACCAGGGGTGGCCAACCTTGCTTAACGTAAGAGCCACATAGAATAAACGTCAGATGTCTGAGAGCCGCAAGACAGGAACAAATATCACACACACGTTTTTATTTTTAAAAATATGCAAATTTGCTTTTTATTAACATTAAATGGGACTGCCAAAAATAAAAACAAACAAGGAAAACCGGTTATTGATAATGATATTACTTGTTTGCTAATGATATTGAGAGAGAGAGAGAGAGAAAGAGAGAGATGGAAAGAAAGAATTAAAGAAGTGGAAAGAAAGAGAGAGAGAGAAACTAGGAAAGCAAATAGATGGGAGGGAGGAGGGAAGGAAGGAAGGGAGAAAGAGAGAAAAAGCATGCCTCCCCTTTCCTTCCCCAGCCGCCCTGCCAGGAGCCGCACAATATATGTGAAAGAGCCGCGTGTGGCTCCCGAGCCACAGGTTGGCCACCCCTGGAGTAGACAATACTGATCAATTACCCGATTCGGTATAAGGCAGCTTCATATGTTAATATACCTGACAAGAAAGGTAATGACATTGGGTTACAAAATTGAAGAGCAATGCAGGAAAACCCAAATGGATGGGAATGGCCTTCACTGAAACTAGTGAGCAACCTCATCGAGCAAAATTCGATCTCCCCTCATCTCTGAGTCTCCTTCGAGGAGGAGGAGATTGGATTCATACCCCACCCTTCACTACCTGAAGGCTTCTCAGAGCGGCTTACAAACTCCCTTCCCTTCCCTTCCCCACAACAGACACCCTGCAGTGTTCCCTCTAAGCTGAGTTAGTGTGAGCTAGCTCACAGCTTTTTAGCCTCCGGCTCACACATTTTTGTCTTAGCTCCGGAAGGAAGGCTCCAGAGCAAACTAGTTTATGCCAAATCGCTCGCTCACAACTTTAAGGCCAGTAGCTCACAAAGTAGAATTTTTGCTCACGGGTCTCCACAGCTTAGAGGGAACATTGCCTGTGAGGTAGGCGAGGCTGAGAGAACTCTCTTGAGAACTGCCCTTGAGAGAACAGCTCTGAGGGAACTTGTGACTGACCCAAGGTCTCACCAGCCGCTGCATGTGGAGGAGTGGGGAATCTAACTCAGCTCTCCCAGATTAGAGTCCGCGTTCCTAACCATTACACCAAACTGGCTCTCCTTTTCAACGGAGGACGTCCTTTGCAACAGAGGACGTCCTCAGCGTCTTCAGCGGCCCTTCCCAGATGCATCAATTCAGCATTCCTACTGACCCGCAGGATTCCCACCCCATTCAGGCCTCACTCCACAAGTACACAAAACCGGCAAAACTCTCCCACGCCAAAGCCTTTCTCCTCTGCTCAGCCTTTCCGATCTCTGAGCCAGGCCGTCCGTCATCAGGATTCTGGGGATTCAAAGCGCTGGCCGACTCCTCGGGCGCAAGCGGGCGTTTTCGTGTTTCGTTTTCAGCACCTTGGGTTAAGGGGAAGGAAGGAGAACAGTCAAATGTCCCGAAGGAGGACGTTTCCCTGCCAGGTCTCCTGGCTCAGGCATAAGATCTGTGTACCATATGCTCAAAGGCGAATGTGGCTGGGTGGTGGAAAGCGCCGTCAAGCCACAGCTGACTTATGGCGACCCCAGAGGGTTTTCAAAGCAAGAGACTTTGAGAGGCGGTTGGCTGTTGCCTGCCTCTGCACAGCAACTCTGGGCTTCCTGGGTGGTCTCCCATTCTGAGTACTAACCGGGCCCAACTGCTTCGCTTCCAGGCTCTGATGCGATCAGGCAGGCTAGGCTGGACTATTCAGCTCAGGGCAGATATCGTTTGGGGAGAGTATTTATTGATTTAATTCATGTTCACCTCTCCTTTTGCCCCAGTGACGACCCGAAGAAGCTCCCATCATCCCTCCCCTCCTCTGTTTTATCCTCACAACAACCCTGGGAGGTAGGTTAGGCTGAGAGACCGTGAATGGCCCAAGGTCACTCAGGGAGCTTCTGTGGCACAAGTCGAGATTTGAACTTTCTCACACAGGGGCCAACCAGCTCCTCTGGAGGTCCAGCAACAGGGCAGAGAGGCTGGGGCCTTCATAAGAACATCAGGAGAGCCCTGCTGGATCAGACCAGAGGTCCATCTAGTCCAGCATCCTGTCTCACACAGGGACCAACCAGCTCCTCTGGAGGTCCAGCAACAGGGCACAGAGGCCGAGGCCTTCATAAGAACCTCAGAAGAGCCCTGCTGGATCAGACCAGAGGTCCATCTAGTCCAGCATCCTGTCTCACACAGGGGCCAACCAGCTCCTCTGGAGGTCCAGCAACAGGGCACAGAGGCCGAGGCCTTCATAAGAACCTCAGAAGAGCCCTGCTGGATCAGACCAGAGATCCATCTAGTCCAGCATCCTGTCTCACACAGGGGCCAACCAGCTCCTCTGGAGGTCCAACAACAGGGCACAGAGGCCGAGGCCTTCATAAGAACCTCAGAAGAGCCCTGCTGGATCAGACCAGAGGTCCATCTAGTCCAGCATCCTGTCTCACACAGGGGCCAACCAGCTCCTCTGGAGGTCCAGCAACAGGGCATAGAGGCCGAGGCCTTCATAAGAACCTCAGAAGAGCCCTGCTGGATCAGACCAGTGGTCCATCTAGTCCAGCATCCTGTCTCACACAGGGGCCAACCAGCTCCTCTGGAGGTCCAGCAACAGGGCACAGAGGCCGAGGCCTTCATAAGAACCTCAGAAGAGCCCTGCTGGATCAGACCAGAGATCCATCTAGTCCAGCATCCTGTCTCACACAGGGGCCAACCAGCTCCTCTGGAGGTCCAACAACAGGGCACAGAGGCCGAGGCCTTCATAAGAACCTCAGAAGAGCCCTGCTGGATCAGACCAGAGGTCCATCTAGTCCAGCATCCTGTCTCACACAGGGGCCAACCAGCTCCTCTGGAGGTCCAGCAACAGGGCACAGAGGCCGAGGCCTTCATAAGAACCTCAGAAGAGCCCTGCTGGATCAGACCAGAGATCCATCTAGTCCAGCATCCTGTCTCACACAGGGGCCAACCAGCTCCTCTGGAGGTCCAACAACAGGGCACAGAGGCCGAGGCCTTCATAAGAACCTCAGAAGAGCCCTGCTGGATCAGACCAGAGGTCCATCTAGTCCAGCATCCTGTCTCACACAGGGGCCAACCAGCTCCTCTGGAGGTCCAGCAACAGGGCATAGAGGCCGAGGCCTTCATAAGAACCTCAGAAGAGCCCTGCTGGATCAGACCAGTGGTCCATCTAGTCCAGCATCCTGTCTCACACAGGGGCCAACCAGCTCCTCTGGAGGTCCAGCAACAGGGCACAGAGGCCGAGGCCTTCATAAGAACCTCAGAAGAGCCCTGCTGGATCAGACCAGAGATCCATCTAGTCCAGCATCCTGTCTCACACAGGGGCCAACCAGCTCCTCTGGAGGTCCAACAACAGGGCACAGAGGCCGAGGCCTTCATAAGAACCTCAGAAGAGCCCTGCTGGATCAGACCAGAGGTCCATCTAGTCCAGCATCCTGTCTCACACAGGGGCCAACCAGCTCCTCTGGAGGTCCAGCAACAGGGCATAGAGGCCGAGGCCTTCATAAGAACCTCAGAAGAGCCCTGCTGGATCAGACCAGAGGTCCATCTAGTCCAGCATCCTGTCTCACACGGGCCAACCAGCTCCTCTGGAGGTCCAGCAACAGGGCATAGAGGCCGAGGCCTTCATAAGAACCTCAGAAGAGCCCTGCTGGATCAGACCAGTGGTCCACCTAGTCCAGCATCCTGTCTCACACAGGGGCCAACCAGCTCCTCTGGAGGGCCAGCAACAGGGCACAGAGGCCGAGGCCTCCCCCTAATGGTGTCACCTGGCATTGGGATCCAGAGATTTATAAGAACATCAGAAGAGCCCTTCTGGATCAGACCAGTGGTCCATCTAGTCCAGCATCCCGTTTCACATAGTGGCCAGCCAGTTCCTCTGGAGGGCCAACAACAGGGCAGAGAGGCCGAGGCCTTCCCCACCTGGCTCTGGGATTCAGAAGACCAGGGCCTCTGAATGTGTTGCTTCCCCTTGGTCACCATGGCTAGTAGCCCTTGACAGACCAATCCCCCATGAATCTGTCTAATCCCCTTTTAAAGCTCTCTATTCCTGTGGCCAGCCTTACATCCTCTGGCAGCAAAGTCCACATTTGTAATCTCCATCCTGCCTCTCAAACGCCCCCAGGCACCAGAATTCGGCATCTCCACAGCCTCCCCGTACAAACCGTCTTCCTGGAGCAGCGGAGCTGCAGCCTCTCTTGCGCTCCCTCTCCGACAGCCCAGCAGTGTGCAAATACCTGGTTGGAAAAAACCCAGGGGAATGTTAACAGGAAGGAATTCTTCCCTGCACGCCTCATCGACAGCCCTGCGGGATCCACATCAACAGATGGCTAAGTAAACTCGGCTTTTGCTGCACGGCTCTCGTCCGCCCGCTGAGCCTCTCTCCTCCCGGGTATCTCTGAGCGTCACATTATAGACCCCGGCGCTGTTCATTTTGGGCTGACTCTGGGCCAACTCAAAGAGATGAAATGTAAACAGATGTGTGCTTCATATATATCCGTGTGCGTGCACAGACTCACATGGGGCTGCTCCAAGCTCCTAGGCTGAGTGTAAAGGGGCACGGTTCAGATCGCTGGGACTGGCTTTTCAAGGGGGATCTGTTTGTTGCTGTGGCAGATGTGTGATCCTATACGGGAACCGGGTAAAGGGGGTGCTGAGAACTTGGAGATGGTAAGGGGTGAGGGCTCTTTAGCCTGGAGGAATGACGAGTGAGGGGTGACGCAATAGAGGTTTACAAAATGATGCATGGGATAGAGAAGGAAGATGTAATCTTCTCCCTTTCTCGCAATGCAAGAACTCTGTGGGCACTCCATGAAATTCATGAGCAGTAGGCTTAGAACAGAGAAAAGGAAGGTTTTCTTCAGCCAAAGAGTGATGAACGTGTGGAGTTCACGGCTGCAGGAAGTGGTGGTGGCTACAAGCATGGACAGCTTCAAGTGTGGATTGGAGAAATGTATGGGGCAGAGGTCCATCAGTGGCTATTAGCCTCAGGGTATAAAGGGAATGCTCCGTCTGGGGCAGTGATGCTCTGTATTCTTGGTGCTTGGGGCGGGGTCAACAGTGGGAGGGCTTCTGGAGTTCTGGCCCCGCTGGTGGACCTCCTGATGGCACCTGGGTTTTGGCCACTGTGTGACACAGCATTTTGGACTGGATGGGCCACTGGCCTGATCCAACACTGGCTTCTCTTGTGTTCTCATCAGCTTGAAGAGGGGGCTGGAGAAACATCTGGAGCAGAGGTCCCTCAGTGGCTATTAGCCACAAGATATAGATATGAACTCGCAGGCTGGGGCAAGTGATGCTCTGTATTCTCGGTGCTTGGGGGGGGGGCAACCGTAGGAAGGCTTCTGGAGTTCTGGCTCCACTGGTGGACCTCCTGATGGCACCTGGGTTTTGGCCACTGTGTTCCTTGAACTGGATTTAAGACTACTTACTGTAGAGTTGACAATCTCTAGGTGGGCCTGGAGATCTCCTGGGATTACCGGGATCTTCAGACAACACAGAGATCAGTTCTCATTATGAAAATGGCTGCTTGGGTGTGGATCCTGTGGCACCGTACGCTGCTGAGGTCCCTCCCCACCCCTCCCCTCCCCTCCCCTCCCCTCAGGCTCTCCAGGAATTTCCCAACTTGGAGGTGGCAACCGCATCACCGTAAGTAACCCAAAACCTTTAAACACCCCATTGTCCTGGAAGTTCTAACGAGGAATGGTAGAATTGGGGAAAAGCCCTACTTAGTTCAAATCCAGCTGCTGGTGGTCATTCAGGAGGCTGTGATAGGGTTGCCTATTCTGGGTTGGGAAAGTCCTTGTGATGGGGGGGGGTGGAGCCTGGAGAGGGCAGGGTTTGGGGAAGGGAAGGAACCGAGTGGGGTGCAAACCTGTGGTGTCTTGTCAGCAAAAATTCTCCTTTGTGAGCTCCTGGGCATTTAAGTTGCGAGCGAGCGATTTGGCTACTGCATCAATTAGTTTGCTCTGGAGTCATCCTTCCTGAGCTGAGACAGAAATGTCTGACCCATAGGCTAAGAAACTGTGAGCTGGCTCACACTAACTCAGCATAGAGGGAACACTGGTGGGGTGTAATGCCATAGAGGCCAAGGCAGCTGTTTCCTCCAGGGGAAGTGATTTCTGTCATCTGGTGATTAGCTGTGATTCTAGGAGATCTCCAGGCCCCACCTGGAGGTTGGCATGCCTTATTTGAGTTGGAGAACAAGGAGGCCTGACACACACACCCCCTGCAAGGGGTCCCACACATTTTCCAGTGGCCTTCAGTGGGAGACTGCCCCAAATGGATAGTATGCACTTTCCAATAATATATAATAATATATAAAAAACTAAAGAGAGCCAGTTTGGTGTAGTGGTTAGGAGCGTGGACTTTAATCTGGGAGAACCGGGTTTGATTCCCCACGCTTCGGCTTGCAGCTGCTGGATGACCTTGGACAAGCTGTAGTTCTGGCACAGCTGTTCTTGAAAAAGAGCAGTTTCTGTCAGAGCTCTCCCAGCCCCACCTACCTCACAGGGTGTCTGTTGTAAGAATGGAAAGGAACTTGTAAACCGATCTGAGACTCCGAGTGAAGAGCGGGGTATAAATCCAGTCTCCTTCTCCTCCTCCTCCTCTTCTTCTTCTTTGAGCCAGTTTGGTGTAGTGGTTGAATGCGTGGATTCTAATCTGGGAGAACCGAGTCTGATTCCCCACGCCTCCGCTTGCAGCTGCTGGATGACCTTGGGCAAGCTGTAGTTCTGGCACAGCTCTCCTTGAAAAAGAGCAGTTTCTGTCAGAGCTCTCCCAGCCCCACCTACCTCACAGGGTGTCTGTTGTAAGAATGGAAAGGAACTTGTAAACCGATCTGAGACTCCGAGTGAAGAGTGGGGTATAAATCCAGTCTCCTTCTCCTCCTCCTCCTCTTCTTCTTCTTTGAGCCAGTTTGGTGTAGTGGTTAAATGCGTGGATTCTAATCTGGGAGAACCGAGTCTGATTCCCCACGCCTCCGCTTGCAGCTGCTGGATGACCTTGGGCAAGCTGTAGTTCTGGCACAGCTCTCCTTGAAAAAGAGCAGTTTCTGTCAGAGCTCTCCCAGCCCCACCTACCTCACAGGGTGTCTGTTGTAAGAATGGAAAGGAACTTGTAAACCGATCTGAGACTCCGAGTGAAGAGCGGGGTATAAATCCAGTCTCCTTCTCCTCCTCCTCTTCTTCTTCTTTGAGCCAGTTTGGTGTAGTGGTTAAATGCGTGGATTCTAATCTGGGAGAACCGAGTCTGATTCCCCATGCCTCCACTTGCAGCTGCTGGATGACCTTGGGCAAGCCATAGTTCTGGCACAGCTGTTCTTGAAAAAGAGCAGTTTCTGTCAGAGCTCTCTCACCCCCACCCACCTCCCAGGGTGTCTGTTGTGGGGAGGGGAAAGGAAAGGAGATTGTAAGCTGCTCTATGACTCCGAGTGAAGGGCAGGGTATAAATCCAATCTCCTCCTCCTCCCCCCTCCCCCTCCTCTTCTTCTCTTCCTCCTCCTCCTCCTCCCTTGGGCATCTCCTGGGCCTCAGCGAGGTATAATGCCGTAGACTGCCTCTCCTTCAGACCTTACAGCCGGGAGCCAGGAAGGGCTTGGGCGGTGGGGGAAGTTGGTCACGCAAGCACCTTTTCCATGTCTGGTTAGTCCGAAAAAAACATCTCCTCCGTCAACTCTCCCCAGCTAACTTTCCGCCTCACAGCTTGACAATTTGCCTCACAGCCGCCTGCGGTTTCCCTGGCGAGAAGCCACAGACGGCTCCCTCGAAAAATCCACCTAACGATTTATGGAGTGGGGAGGGAGAGGGAGCTCAAAGTCATTGCCAGCTTAAGGTTGGTTCATTCGGGTTCAGTCTCAGTTCCTTGTGGAAGCTGCTGGAACACAGAACCCTGCTTGGTTTATACTCTACCCCAGGGGTGGCCAAACTGTGGCTCGTGAGCCGCATGCGGCTCTTTCACACATATTGTGCGGCTCCCAGCAGGGCGGCTGGGGAAGCTAAATGTCATTAGCAAACAAAATATCACTGGACAAATAAATGAAGCTTGTTATTTCTGTTTAAGAACATAACATAAGAACAAAAGGGAAGCCAATGTTGGATCAGGCCAGTGGCCCATCCAGTCCAACAATCTGTCACACAGTGGCCAAAAATACCAGGGGCCATCAGGAGGTCCAGCAGTGGGGCCAGGACACGAGAAGCCCTCCCACTGTTGCCCCCCCAAGCACCAAGAATACAGAGCACCACTTGCCCCAGACCGAGAGTTCCTATCTATACCTGGTGGCTAACAGCCACTGATGGACCTCTGCTCCATATGTTTCTCCAATTCCCTCTTGAAACCGTCCACGCTTGTAGCCGCCACCACCTCCTTTGGCAGTGAACTTCATGTTTGGTCCTTACATCTGTTAAACAACCTTAGTTATGAAGAAGCGAATGTATTTGATGAAGTGTGCTTGCGCACAAAAGCTTATACTTTGAATAAAAGACTGTGGGTCTTAAAGTTGCCACTGGAGTAAAAATTTTGCTTCGTTGCTTCAGACCTACACCGTACCCCACCTGAATCTACCCTAATATTCTCATTAAAGTGTTCCAAAATAGCCAGCATTCCTTGCCGCAAACCAGGGAACAGCTGCTCAGTTTGGGAATGTTTATGCTGGAAGGGTTTCTTGGAGGTTGATCCACTGTCTGCTGGGCATGACATATTTTCATTTATTTTATTTTTCATTTGTAAGCCACTTTCCTCCCCAGTGGGGAACCGAAGCGGCTTGCAGCCCCCTCTCCCTCTCCAGCTGGTGCTCACAACAACAACCCTGTGAGGGAGGTGAGGCTGAAAGGGTGCGACCGGCCCAAAGTCACCCGGCAAGCTTCCATAGATGGGGTCGCCAACCGAAGAGTCAGTTTGGTATAGTGGTTAGGAGTGCAGACTCTAATCTGGGAGAGCCGGGTTTGATTCCCCACTCTTCCACATGCAGCTGCTGGTGTGCCCTTGGGTCAGGCACAAGTCCTTTCAGAGCTGTTCTCTCAAGAGCAGTCTTCAAGAGAGCTCTCTCAGCCCCACCTACTTCACAGGGTGTCTGTTTTGGGGAAGGGAAGGGAAAGGAGATTGTAAACTGCTCTGAAACTCCTATGGGTAGTGAGGGGTAGGGTATAAATCCAACTCTTCTTTTTATTTCAGAGCTATTCTCTCAGGAGCAGTCCTTGAAAGAGCTCTCTCAGCCCCACCTACCTCACAGTCACAGGGTATCTGTTGTGGGTCATGGAAGGGAAAGGAGATTGTAAGCTGTTCTGAGACTCCTTTGGGTAGTGGGGTATAAATCCAATCTCCTCCTCCTCCTCCTCCTCCTCTTCTCCTTCTTCATCATCATCATCATCTCCTCCTCCTCCTCCTCCAGATGGGGCCTGGAGATCTTCTAGAATTAGAACTGATCTCCAAACTACAGGGATCAGTTCCCCTGGAGAAAATGGCTGCTTCGAAAGGTATATTCTATGGCACTATACCTTGCTGATGGCCACAGGAACAAACAGCTTTAAAAGGGAATTAGACAGATTCATGTTGGAACAGTCTTATCAGTCGCTACCAGCCATGGTGACTGAGGGGAACCTCCACTTTCAGAGGCACTAATCCTCTGGATCCCAGAGCCAGGAAGCAACCTCAGGGGAGGGCCTCAGCCTCTATGCCCTGTTGTTGGCCTTCCAGAGGAACGGGTTGGTAGGGATGGGCACAAACTGGTTTATGAGGCAAAATTCAGCATGAACTTGGCCCTGATCAAAGCCTCCGATTCAATGTTCAGGGAAGAGGCCTTCCCCGAACATTTACGGACTTTGGCCCAATTCAGTTCAGCTGTTCGGGCCACTTAAACCTAACAGCTGAGCGGCACGACTCCACAGCTGACCTGTTAGGTTTAAATGGCTGGCAGCCATTGCAGACAAACAGCTGATGAGCGTAAGAACATAAGAGAAGCCATGTTGGATCAGGCCAGTGGCCCATCCAGTCCAACACTCTGTGTTACACAGTGGCCAAAAACACCAGGTGCCCTCAGGAGGTCCAGCAGTGGGGCCAGGACACTAGAAGCCCTCCCACTGTTGCCCCTCTGTCAAGCACCAAGAATACAGAGCATCCCTTGTCCCAGACCGAGGGTTCCTATCTATACTTTGTGGCTAATAGCCACTGATGGACCTCAGCTCCATGTGTTTATCTAATTCCCTCTTGAAGCTGTCCATGCTTGTAGCCGCCACCACCTCCTGTGGCAGTGACTTCCACATGCTAATCACTCTTTGGGTGAAGAAGGACTTCCTTTTATCTGTTCTAACCCAACTGCTGAGCAATTTCATCGAGTGCCCAAGAGTTCTTGTATTGCGAGAAAGGGAGGAAAGGACTTCTTTCTCTACCGGCTCTATCCCATGCATAATCTTACATACCTCGATCATGTCACCCCTCAGCCGTCGTTTCTCCAAGCTAAAGAGCCCCAAGCGCTTCAACCTTTCTTCACAGGGAAAGTGTTCCAACCCTTTCATCATTCTAGTTGCCCTTTTCTGCACTTTTTCCAATGCTGTAATATCTTTTTTGAGGCGTGGTGACCAGAACAGCGTATTCGTGAACATGCCAACGTGATGTCTCTTACGTTCTCATGTCTGGGACAAATGAAGCTCTGTATTCTTGGTGCTTGGGGGGGGGGGGGGGCAACAGTGGGAGGGCTTCTAGTGTCCTGGCCCCACTGCTGGACCTCCTGCTGGCACCTGCTATTTTTCGCCACTGTGTGACACAGAGTGTTGGACTGGATGGGCCACTGGCCTGATCCAACATGGCTTCTCTTATGTTCTTATGTCTGGGGCAGAGATGCTCTGTCTTCTTGATGCTTGGGGGGGCAACAGTGGGAGGGCTTCTGGCCCTGCTGGTGGACCTCCAAACGGCCCCTGGGTTTTGGCGAGTGTGTGACACAGAGCGTTGGACTGGCTGGGCCATTGGCCTGATCCAACATGGCTTCTCTTCTGTTCTTACATACAGGCCTGCCCTCTTCCTCTTCATCGTATGCAGCTGGTCGGACAGAAGTTTCCCCACTCTGTCGATTGTGAATGGACAGGGCAGGGCGTTGGCTGCTGATTGAAATGCTGGAGGAAATGAGGCTCCTGGATTAGTTGGACCCCTGCTGGCCTGACTATTCGTATGTCCTCTTTGGTGTTTCCTGCCACGGTCGTTTCCCCAGAAGTCATTCCACTTTATCGCACTCTTCTGTGAGAAAATTTCTTCTCCTCAAAGGCTTGACCCAAGCGATCAGTTTGAGTGCTACCAGAAGCCGGAGGGCGAGGGGGATTTTGGTGACCGGCTGCCTTCGGAATAAACAAGAAGGGGAGCAAAAAAAGTAGGTCTGCTTTGATCGGGAACGCTGTGGCAGAGGCCGTGAGTCCTGGCCGGCCACCCTGCCTTTCATGGCCTTGCCAGATTGGGCAGATGGCTTCACGTCCTCAGATGTCCTAAATCAATCTGGAAGTTTTTAAAAAATCTTCGGCGTATTTATGCAGGACATTGCTACAAATGCAGACTGCCAAAAGGGGCTGAGGACCCTCAAAGCAGTCACATCAGGACGCACGAGAAGGGGGACAGTCTTCCAGAGGGTTGCCAACTCTGGGTTGAGACATTCCTGGAGATTTTGAGGGCGGAGTCTGAGGAGAGCAGGGTTTGGGGAGGGGAGGGGGTATATTGCCGTAGTATAATGGCATAATGAGGTATAATGCCATAGTAGCATTGCCAGCTTTCCCTGGCCACTGCCCGAGAAATGGGAGGGGTTAGGGTTGCCAGATCCAGGCTGGGAAACTCATGGAGATTTGGGGGTGGAGCCTGGGGAGGACAGGGACCTCAGTGGGGTCCAAGACCATAGAGTCCACCCTCCAAAGCATCCATTTTCTCCAGGGGAAACAATCTCTGTAGTTTGGAAACGAGCTGGAATTAACTGGGGGATCCCCAGGTCTCACCTTGAGGCTGGCATCCCTATGTCCTAGAGCCCACCTTCCAAAGCAGCCATTTTGTCATCAAGTACAGGAGGCTGAACAATTTGGGGCATCCAATGAAGCCGATGGGCAGTAGGTTCAGGAACGACAACAGGAAATACTACTTTAAACACAGAGCGATTAAAATGGGGGATCCGCTGCCAGACGGTGCTGTGATGGCCACAGGAATAAACAGCTTGGAAAGGGGATCAGATGGATTCATGGTGGACATCTATCAATGGCTGCTAGCCATGGCAGCTGAGGGGAACCTCCACATTCAAAGGTGCTAATCCTCTGAATCCCTGCACCAGGAGGCAACGTCAGGAGAAGGCCTCGGCCTCTCTGCCCCGTTCTTGGACCTCAAGAGGAACTCATTGGCCACTGTGTGAGACAGGATGCTGGACTAGAGGGACCACTGGTCTGACCCAGCAGGGCTCTTCTGAGGTTCTTGTGTAATTATTGCACTGTCTACCATACATATACGTGGATTTATATAATGTAAAAATGTGGGGTTTTTTGGTGTGAGTATGCCTGAGAGAATGTTTGTTTATGTGTGTAGGAGAATGCAATTACTTTCTGTCATTAATGTCAGATTTGAAAGTGCTTTGGCTAGTCCGTTAATGAGTTTCAGATGAGCCTCATCCATGGGAAACTCACCCCGCCCCCCAATCCATGCCCCTTCTGGACTTTTCCGGCTTATAAGGACTTCGGACGCACAACATTCTCCTAATAACACGCATGCCCTGAGGCTTCTCCGAAACAACTAAATCCCCTTCTGTAACAAAGGAGTGCTAAACAGTGTGAGGGAGAAACAGGAATTTCCAATATGATTCTCTTTTCCTTTTAGCTGCACTGTCCATAACTGTGTCATTACTTCTGGAGTAATGTTAATTTACTACACATTGTAGAGGGAACTCCCCCCCCCCCCCCCCAATTTTACCTTTTAACTGCAGTTTGGTGTAGTGGTTAATTTTACTTATTTATTTATTTAGACTTATATCCCGCCTAGCCAGCACAAAGCGGCTCTAGGCGGCTCACAGCATTAAAATCAGTAACATACAAAAAATTCAGATAATAACTAATTACAATAAAACCACAGAACCCACTGAAGTGCACGGACTCTAATCTGGGAGAACCGGATTTGATTCCCCACTCCTCCACTTGCACCTGGCTGGATGACCTTGGGCAAGCCATAGTTCTAGCACAGCAGTTCTTGAAAAAGAGCTTCTGTCAGAGCTCTCTCAGCCCCGCCTACCTCACAGGGTGTCTGTTGTGGGGAGGGGAAGGGAAAGGAGTTTGTAAGCCTCTCTGAGACTCCTTCGGATAGTGAAGGGCGGGGTATAAATCCAATCTCTTCTCTTATACTCTCCTATTGGTGATGATGAAGAAGAGATTGGATTTATACCCTGCCCTTCACTCCCCAAAGAAGTCTCAGGGCAGCTTACAATGTCCTTCCCCACAACAGACACCCTGTGAGGTATGTGGGGCTAAGAGAGCTCTCTCGAGAACTGCCTTTAAGTGAACAGCTCTGAGAGAACTTGTGACTGACCCAAGGTCACATCAGCAGCTGCCTGTGGAGGAGTGGGGAGTCAAACTCGGTTCTCCCAGTTTAGAGTCCATGCTCCTAACCACTATACCAAATTGATAAACAAGCCAAGGTGGATAATGATGGACGGGTCATCTCCTTGGTCCTAATTAGAAAGTATTATGTTGATTGTGTCCTTAGTCTGATAGAGAGAAACCCTAAAACCTGTTTAGGGTTGAAGAGTGCCACTGAGAGCAGATCTTGGATCCCTGGGGTTTACTTCAGAATAGCCCATTCATTTCCATTCCACATTGGGCCATCCTGTGAAACCTAATCAGTCTGGACCATCTGTTTGCCATGGGCATTCATGGCCGTTACCAGATGCTCAAAGGGCAGAACTATAATTGTACAGATTTTCTGACTGGAAAACAGTCGCCTCTGACATCAGAGATGGGATTTTGGATCGAATTGGCTTAAATCTGCTCATCAGTCTTGGAGAGGAGCCTGGCTTAGTTCCCATTGCACTGACCATAAATCTGGACATTTGAGATTTTCCCTGGTCATCAGAAATTAAAGAACTCTGCACATGCTCTGAGAAGCCTGTTACAGCATAGATAACGTACTCAGCTTAGTGAGATCTACTGTATTACTTTTTATTTGAAAATCTGTGAGCTATTTTAAAGTAGACCTTTCCCCTTCATTTTTGTTTTCTTCTGCCCATTTCCCGAATTTGAATCCAACCATCTCTCCCCCCTCCCTTTATAATAAACCTTTTAAAAAAGACATTTTGGGGAGGTATTGTTGTTCAGTACAATCTGTTTCTCTGGGATTTTTCTCTTAACGTCTCTCCTACATGGTATATCACACAGCCACTATATAGTTATTTTCCAGGGTTCCCACCCTGCCTCTTCATTACTGGTCTAGTACGACATTAGAAGGATATCCTCTCAGCGGGTCAGTATAGATGTTCTCAGGAGACCCCTGAGTGGTGGCAGCTGGTTTACCAGGCTGCTCTCTGGGGAATCCTTGGTCTAAGGCAGAGGTGGGCAATTGTTTTGGCTCGGGGGCCACTTTGTGGGAGCGGAGGGACACACCTTTTAAAATGATTGCATTAATTAGTTAACTTTGCATTTCAGACAAGGTATAAAAGGTATCATAAAAATCAATAAATACAAATTAAATAAAATAGTGGTAGTTTTATTCAATTTATTTATTGTTCTAATTTCATGTCATCTATAGCTGCAAGCACATTTAATTTTAGAATCAGTTTAATGAGACCAATGTACCCTATCACACTTTTCTACAATTTTTTTGAAATCAGGAATGAGATTGCTTGTTAAGAAACCACGTGGCCGACTGTCTTGGCGGGCTGCAAAAAACTCTGTGGCGGGCCGCAGGTGGCCCACAGGCCGCAATTTGCCCACCCCTGGTCTAAGGGAATTTCCCAACATGGAAACGCATCTTTTCCCCTTCCTTATGAAACGGTTTCGAAATTTGGTTTTGGATCAGCACGACTAGAAGCACATTTCTTCAGCTTTTATGATGCTTAAATTCAGCCGATAAAAAGGAGGTATGTGACAAGTGGAAGACAATGAGACTGGCAACAGACGGTGCGTAGAAGAAAGCGACGCAGGGGTAAAAATACCCAGTTTGTCTTCAATTCACTTTACATCTTGTGTAACAGATTTATATCCAGAGTTAATAACAATGACTACCAAGCAATTTCTGCGCTTTCTGCCTAAAAGGAATGTTTTAGCAAAATAAACAGAGACACTTGCAAGCAACTGAGTACAATTTAATGTACAAGCTAAATTTATCATGGATCTTAAACAGGCATAACAATGGCAGCATAACTCAGTAAACCTTTGAATACCAGCGCTAGGAGGTAACAGTAGGGAAAGAAGAAGAGATTTATACCCCACCCTTCACTACCCGAAGGAGTTTCAGAGCGGCTTACAATCGCCTTCCCTTCCTCTCCCCACAACAGACACCCTGTAAGGTAGGTGAGGCTGAGAGAGCTCTGAGAGAACTTGTGACTGACCCAAGGTCACCCCAGCAGCTGCATGTGAAGGAATGGGGAATCAAACCCAGTTTTCTCTCCTTGGCCTCTATGCTCTGGTCATTTGGACCTCCAAAGAAACTGGTTGGCCACTGTGTGAGAGAGGATGCTGGACTAGATGGACCACTGGTCTGATCCAGCAGGGCTCTTGTAATAGTCTTACGAAGGCCTGGGTCTCTCAGCCCTATTGTTGGCCTTCCAGAGGAACTGGCTGGCCACTGTGTGAGACAGGATGCTGGACTGGATGGACCACTGGTCTGATCCAGCAGGGCTCTTCTGAGGTTCTTTTGAAAGCCAATGCCAGAATCCACCCTTCAAAGCAGCCATTTTCTCCATCAGAACTCATCTCTGCTGTCTGGATTGCAATTCCAAAAGTACTCCAGGCGCCACCTGGATGTTGGCAACCTTATGTATCGCCAGGGGCCCGTTGGAGCAGGAGCACACAGGAGCGCAGCTCCAGGAGTGAGGAGCCCAGGGGGCGGGCACATGACCAAGCCCCGCCCCCCTCCTCGGCTTCCCCAAGCAGTGCAGAGGCGCAGCGTCCCGGGGAAAGCCCTGCTAGGGTCTTTATTGTTTTAAATGTTTTGTTTTAATATTGATAATTTCATCATTGTTCCTTTTATGACTGTGTGCTGCTTTTCCAGAGACTTGCTCAAGGTGGCATATAAATTTTCTAAGTATACTATTTTTTATCTGGGCAGATGGCACATAAGTACTGGAGAAATTTCACCAACGGGTTTGGTTCCCCACTCCTCCACATGCAGTTGCTGGTGTGATCTTGGGCCAGTCACAAGTTCTCTCAGAGCTGTTCTCTCAGGAGCAGTTCTCAAAAGACCTCTCTCAGCCCCACCTACCTCACAGGGTGTCTTGTTGTGGGGAGGGGAAGGGGAAGGGATGGGTGGTGCACATGTCCTGGGTATCTCAAGTCTACTTGAAACCTGGTGGTTTCAAGGGAGCAGGAAGAGAATGAGGGTGTGTTCTTCACGCTTATTTTTATTGCACAAAGTATTGGATGGGGAAGGGAATGGAGGAAGAGCAGGTCAGTTTCACTCACCTGTGGAGGGGAGCCTGAGGGGTGGGTGTTGCCTTCTGACACACTTCCGGTATGCAAATGAGTTATGCTAATGAGCTCCTGCACCTCTTTTTCTACGAAATGACCCCTGGGTATTGCATCCTCGATGTTATACCTTTTTTGGTAACATTCCAGCCTGATGAAGACTTCTGCAGAACTGTACTGTTCATACACTAAAGAGGAAATTAGATAAACTTCTGGAGCTGAGGTTCATCAGTGGCTGTTAGCCACAAGGTATAGATCAGAAGAACCCTCAGTCTGGGGCAAGTGATGCTCTGTATTCTTGGTGCTTGATGGGGGGGGGGGCAACAGTGGGAGGGGCTTCTAGTGTCTTGCCACCACTACTGGACCTCCTGAGGGCACCTGGGGTGTTTTTGGCCACTGTGTGCCACAGAGTGTTGGACTGGATGGGCCACTGGCCTGATCCGACATTGGCTTCTCTTGTGTTCTCTTGTGTTCACACCATGATGACTCTTCTAGTTGGGCTACAGTTGCAACCTCCAGGTGACGCCTGGAGACCTCCCGGAATCACAAGTGATCTCCAGCCCGCACAGATCAGCTCTCCTGGAGAAAAACCGCCTGCCGTGGAGGGCGGGCGACATTATACCCGGCTGAGCTCCAGTCCCTCTCCAAACAGCGCCCTTCCACAACCAAATATCCAGGAATCTCCCGAGCCAGTGTTGGCAACCGTAACGTGGCCCTAAGACACCCTCCACGTGGATTCTGCGCCTGTGCTCCTCGAAGAAAGGACATTTTCCCAGCATGCACCTGGGCCAACTCCTCCTCCTCCTCCCTTTGCCTTTCGGCATCCCCCGTTGCCAGGACGCGGCGCATCCCGCTCTCTAACCTTCGGCTTCTGTATGGCTGACACATCCCACGTGATAGCAGAAGCCGCGGGGGGGGGGAAGCCCTTCGTTGCTCGCGATTGGTTCTTAGGCGCCACGTGACTTTTGCGAACCGTCGGCGAGACGCGGCGGGGACGTGGGAGGGGCTGGGCGAAGCGCCTGTTGCTAGGAGACGGGAGCGCGGCCGCGGCCTGCTTCCCCGGGCGGGTCAGGTAGGGGCGGGATGCGGGGGGTGGGCATGGGGCTGGGGGGGGTGTGATGGGGGGGGGTCCTCCCGGAGATGTTTTTACGATAACGGATCCATTTCTCAAAAGAAAGGCCGCCGCCGCTCGTTGCGAGCCCTTGCCGCGTCGCTGGGGACGGGTTTCGCACTCTGCACATGGGCAGGGACCCTGCTGGATTTCTGCCTGTGGGGGTCTCTGCAAGGGAACCTGGCCGTAGAGCTGGGTGGGCTTCTTAAGAGGCGGGCTTCTTTCTCGAGGAGGAGGAGGCTTGATTTATACCCTTTTTTTGTAGAAAAGGCCCAGCAGGAACTCGTTAGCATAATAGGCCACACCCAACAGCAGAAACGCATTAGCATATTAAGCCACACCCATGGCAGCTTATTAGCACATTAGGCCACACCCCCATGTTGCCAGAAGAGCGGTCATCCAGCCACACCCACCTTTTGCTTCTTACTCTGTTTACCTTGTTTGTTGTCAAAACCCAGGGCTTTTTTTGCAGCAGGAATTACTTTGCATGTTAGGCCACACACCCCTAATGTAGCCAATCCCAATGAGTTTCTGCTGTTGGGTGTGGCCTATTATGCGAATGAGTTCCTGCTGGGTGTGGCCAACTCAGGAGCCAGCCGGAACGCCGTTCCTGTGCGTTCCTGCCCAAAAATAGCCCTGCCCCTGCCCCTTCACTTGGAGTCTCACAGCCGCTTACAATCCCCTTCCCTCTCTAAGCTGCGGAGTCTGGTGAGCAAAAATTCTACATTGTGAGCTCCTGGCCTTAAAGTCGTGAGCGAGCGCTCTGGCTGCTGCATACCTCAGTTTACTCTGGAGCCATCCCTTCCTGAGCTAAGACAAAAAGGTGTGAGCCGGGGGGCTAAAAAACGGTGAACTAGCTCACACTCACTCAGCTTGAAGAGAACACTGCTGTCATAGGCAATCCTCCCTCTAAGCTGTGGAGTCTTGTGAGCAAAAATTCTACTTTGTGAGCTCCTGGCCTTAAAGTCGTGAGCGAGTGATTTGGCTGCTGCAGAAATTAGACTGCTCTGGAGCCATCCTTCCTGAGCTGAGACAAAAAGGTGTGAGCCGGAGGCTAGAAAACTGTGAGCTAGCTCACACTGACTCAGCTTAGAGGGAACACTGCCTGTGAGGTCGGTGGGGCTGAAAGAGCTCTTTCGAGGACTGTTCCTGAGAGAAGAGCTCTGAGAGAACTTGTAACTGACCCAAGGTCACAGCAGCAGCTGCACGTGGAGAAGTGGGGAATCAAACTGGACTTAAAGTTTGTTCTGTTGCAACAGACCAGCATGGCTACCCGCATTACTTATAGTCTGGCTTTCTCACAGGGACTCAAGGTGAATAATGCATTACTGAGCCAGTACAATAGTGAAAATGGGGCATTCAGTTACCAACGCGTTAGGATTTGAGAAGTCTGGAACCACCAGAAAGAAACTGAAGTGTGGCATAAGTGTTCACAGGTCACATTAAGCGGTACAGAGATTACATAAGAGGATCCGAAATACAATGAGCTAAACATGGCAGTACAGGTGACCATCCTTAATCACATCTCCAAATAAGTTTGTAGAAAAGCTCTCCTAGACTCTATGGTGTATCATAGAATCTGCCCTCCCAAGCTGCCGCTTTCTCCAGGGGAACTGTTCTCTGTCGGCTGGAGGTCAGTTGTAATTCTGGGAGAACTCCTGGCCCTGTCTGGAGATTGGCAACCCTACTCGAGCGGGACTCTGAAGATGGGGCATAGAAATCTTCCTATATCAGGAGGCGATCAGTACCTCTGAAGAAGTGGGCGACAGAAGTTTTCTGAAGGAATAAAATGTTATTAGTTTACCAAGTGCAAAAGGAGACTGTTTTTGCTGCAGCGCACTAAGCTGGCTACTAAGCTGTGGGATTCTCTTTTGAGCCAGTTTGACCTAGTGTAGCGGTTAGGAGCATGGACTCCAATCTGGGAGCACTGGGTTTGATTCCCCTCTCCTCCCCGTGCAGTTGCTGGTGTGACCTTGGGTCAGTCACAAGTTCTCTCAGAGCTGATCTCTCCAGAGCAGTCCTCGAAAGAGCTCTCTCAGCCCCACCTACCTCACATGGTGTTTGTTGTGGGAAGGGGAAGGGAAAGGAGATTGTAAGCCGCTCGGAGACTCCTTCGGGTAGTGAAGGGCAGGGTAACTCTTCTTCACCTGGTGTCCATCTGATCCACCCCTACCAGAGACAAGCTAGCTCACTTTGGTCCAGATCATGTCACATGTTCATGTTCTGATTCCCTTCCCCATTTTGTGGGTTTCTAAGCAGTGATGTTTGAATCAAGCAACTGAGGTTAACCCTCACTCCCAAGCCAAGTGTGGTTTGTACTCACAGAGAGCCAGTTTGGTTTAGTGGTCAGGAGTGCAGACTCTAATTTGGGAGAAACACGTTTGATTTCCCACTCCTCCTCCACATGCAGCTGCTGGCATGACCCTGGGACAATCACAAGTTCTCTCAGAGCTGTTCTCTCGCAAGCAGTCCTTGAAAGAGTTCTCTCAGCCCCACCTGCCTCATAGGGTGTCTGTTGTAGGGAGGGGAAGGGAAAAGGAGATTGTAAGCCGCTCGGGGACTCCAAGTGAAGGGCGGGGTATAAATCCAATCTCCTCCTCCACCACCTCAGTTCTGAAGTAAGGTGACTTGAGAAACAAAACAGATCTGAAGTGAAAATAAAATGACTGTTCTATTATCAACTGTATGCATTCATTCTTATTGTGCCACAGGTTCTTCTACTCTGAAATCCACTCTTAGCATTTGATGATGGGGGACGTTCTAGCTTATGAAGCAGAGCTACTTGGGATGGTGAAGGAGGTGAGTGTTTAATTTTAAAGAGAGAAAAGCGGTGCATTTCACGTTTATGGAACTCTCTGGAAGGATGCCGCAAAGTTCTACCTGGTAACTCGGAACTCTTAGGCCTCGATGGCACATTTTCACTGACGTGGTGAGGAAATTGATGAACAAAGGCAGCTTGATACCAAGGGCTGACCTGCTACAAGGTCGGCCCAAACGAAAAATACCTGGCACTAATATTCAGAGGCAGTAAACGTCTGAATTCCAGTGCCAGGAGGCAACATCAGAGGAAGGCCTCAGCCTCTGTGCCCTGTTGTTGGACCTGTGGAGCAACTGTTCGGCCCATCTCTGCAGGTACCCCTGCAACGCAGAGCGTTTACCCTGGCCAGATGCAATGCTATGCCACAGGCATCTTATATGGCAGCTTTAACAAGGTTTCGCATTTGGCCAGTTATTGCCCATGCAGAAAGAGCTGTGTGGAATCAATGACTCATGTTCTTTTGCACTGTGACTTGTACGTAGATCTAAGGAGCACACATTTACATTCTTTGTTCACTAGTATGGGTGCTTGTTCTGATGCACTCAAGGTGCATAGAATTCTAAGAGATTCCAGTTCAGACACCACGGAGAAGGCGGCCAAGTTTCTTTGTCTGGTCTTAAAGTTGCGCCAAAGGTTCTTTTAGAATTTTTATATATGTGTTTTATAACGGGTTTTAACATGCAGGAATTGTTTTTCTAATTTATGCCAATAAAGGCTGACTTGACTTGACTTGACTTGAACTGTTCGGCCGTTGTGTGAGACAGGATGCTAGACTAGATGGACCACTGGTCTGATCCAGCAGCGCTCTTCGTAGATTTTCTCTGATTTGCTAATAATGGTGGGGCTAGCAGTAATTGAAAGAAAGCATTCAGAACCTTTGCAGTTTTTGTCCTGAAGACCAACTGCTCACTTCCTGCTCTTTGCTGATGCCTTGAAATGGGCGTTATTATTCCTGATCCCCCACCCCCCCCCGACTTCTTAATTTGCTTGCAGTATTTGGAGTTTGCGGAATTTGAGGATACAGTGAAGTCCTTTACAAAGGAATGCAAAATCAAAGGGAAGCCATTACCGAAAACAGGAGGTGGGGCTGCGAGAGACTCTAAGGCTGCGATCATCCAGGTAAGCCCCCACCCCCAGGTGAAATCAGTTTCAGTATGGCTTGCTACTGATCAAGTAAAGCCAGATTTCTCTCCCTGTATGTTGAGCCTCTCTTCTATGAGACTTTTAATCTTTTTTAAAACTACTTGATGGTATCGCCCTCTGTATGCCTTTCGCTATAAGCTTCATTAGATGACCTAATAAAACAAAGTTAAAACAGATACAATTACATCAGTATTATATCAATTAGAACGAACATGCAATATGATGACTGGAAAAAATTAAAAATTGAAAATTGCTTTTAAAGTTATTTTAAAAAATAATTTTAAGACACACTCTGGAATCTGGACATGTTATAAGGAACTTAACATATTCTCTAGTGTTAGAGAGCCAGTTTGGTGTAGTGGTTAGGAGCACAGACTCTTATCTGGAAGAACCAGGTTCGATTCCCCACGCCTCCGCATGTGGCTGCTGGGTGACCTTGGGTCAGTTACAAGTTCTCTCAGAGCTGTTCTCCCAAGGGCAGTTCTTGAAAGAGCTCTCTCAGCCCCACTTGTCTCACAGGGTGTCTGTTGTGGGGAAAGAAGGGGAAGGGAATTGTAAGCCGCCCTGAGACTCCTTTGGGTAGTGAAGGGCAGGATATACATCCAATCTCTTCTTCTTCTGGGGATGTTTGGTTAGATACATTCATTCTAATCGATGTAATATTGATGTAATTGTATCTGTTTTAATTTTGTCTTATAGCAAAACATTTTGGGATCTAAAGAGTCAAATAAACCGCTCTACTTTGCACCTTTGTTTATTTATTTTTCCTATTTATATTTCCCCCAGCCGACCTGTGTGGCCTTATTTTCTTCCTGATCGCCATCTCTAGCAAGCTCTTGTGAGGTGTTAATGACAGCACAAAGATGAAGATGGGTAGCTGTGTTAGTCTGTCTGTAGCAGTAGAAAAGAGCAAGAGTACACAAACATTCTGCATTTTGGTGCATCAGAAGCAAAAAGGCAGCAAGCTACATAAGCACCTTAGTGTTAGTTCCTGACATTGTCACCAAGGTTATGTCTTCAGTTTTTGGTTTGTTAAACACGTTCCCCATCAAATTTGAAACCGCCACAGAAGGCATTCCTTCCATGGTTTTACAGGTCAGGTTTGCTGGCTGAATCTGTTGTTGTAGCCTTCAAATGATTGATTCAGCTTTCCACATTTTGCCGGAGTGCCCTGTGTTTGTGACTCTCAGGAACCACTGTTACATGCCCATATTAAGCAACCACATACTCCCCTAATCTCCGGAAACTGTTCTCTTCTTACTCAAAGATAATGATTTGAAAATCCCACTGGGCGCCCTGACCTGGATAGCCCCGGCAAGTCTGATCTCACCAGATCTCGGAAGCTAAGCAGGGTTGACTGTGGTTAGTACTTGAATGGGAGACCGCCTGGGAAGACCAAGTCGGGAGGACGGGGGCAGGCTTTATTCAGCCACTTCTCTGAATATCCTCCAGGCGATCACCAGAGGTCAGCGTGACTTCCAGGTGCACGTACACCCCCCCCCCCAAAAAAGGGGGAGGAGAAGAAAAGTACATTGGGTGTGGCTAAATACGTATCAGTCCTTTCAGTTCTTGGTTCCAAATAGAATATCTAAAAATCTTCTGCTGCTCAAGGTTATAGATCTATGAACTTCTAGGGTTGGAAGGAAAGGAAACTGCCTGAGGCCGACAATGTCAGTTTCCTGAATGTGATGTATTGCTGGGCTTCTTCAGTGCTCAGCTCCTGCTTACCTTGCTTGTCCCACATCTCTTTTCTGGGGCATAGTGGCCTAGACCAGAGGTCTCCATTTTTTTTAAACATGCGGGCACCTTTGGAATTCTGACATACTCTTGTGGGCACAGCCACAAAATGGCTGCCACAAAATGGCTGCCGTAGAAGGCAGAGCCAGCCCTAAAATGGCTGCCATGTCTTTCCTTCAGTCACACAGTGAAGATCCTTGCGCTGCTAGATTCAGTATTGTGGTGGTTTCCTCCCCACCCATCCCCACAGCTCACCACAGAACAGTGCAAGAACTGTGGCAGTTGGCTGGCGTGGTGAGGCCTCCCACCATTCAAGGTGGCAGGTTAGCAAGAGTGAGAAGGGAAAAAACATGATCGTGCACTGGGTTAAGAGCAGTGTTCCCTCTAGGCTGAGTTAGTGTGAGCTAGCTCACAGTTTTTTAGCCTCCAGCTCACAGGTTTTTGTCTTAGCTCAGAAAAAATGGCTCCAGAGCAAACTAATGTATGCAGTAGCCGAATTGCTGGCTCACAGCTTTAATGCCAGTAGCTCACAAAGTAGAATTTTTGCTCACAAGACTCCACAACTTAGAGGGAGCCTTGATTAAGAGTATTATATTTTATGAAGGATCTTTGGCATTTCTTCTCTCATAGCATGATCTTTTTTCTTTTCTCCCTTGATTCTGTATTGGTGCACCCTCTTTTCTGCACAGGTTCACACAAGAGGCAGCCGCAAGCGTGAAAATGTCCTGTGCCTTTTTGTGAAACTTGCAATGCAAAGATATTTAAATTGTGTATCATTCTGTTATGTGTCTGTGTATTGGAGTTTTCTTTCTGTATCTTAAATCGGCCCTTAGTCTCCAGTGCTCAGATCCTGGACAGCACAACTTTGGAGCAGCTTCCGTGATTATTTGTCCAGGTCTGATGTTTATCTTTTAATTTATTTATACATATAATACATAAGGTCTAACGGTTATCAGAGGATCGAAATAAAGTAATGATACATATAAATTTGGACAACTGAGTTACCAAATAAAACCCTGAAGCAAAACATAGAAGTGATTAACTTTGCTTAAGGCCAGGCTCATAAATATAAATCACAGTAACCAATTCTGCAAAAGCAGTTGTTCCGTCCTCAGTCTCCTTATTTTCTAGGATCAAGAAGACGCAAGGGAAATTGGGGGAGATGCGGGTCAAAATGTAGCCGTGCAGCAAATAGTGGGAAATTGAGCAGTACAACCAGGGGAAATGGGAGACTGAGGGCGGAACAACTGCTTTTGTGGAATCGGTCAGTGTCTGTTCCATATGGCTTAATGCTTGTAAAATCCTCACTTTTTAATAACGCTGATGACTTTATATATAAATAAAACTCTCAGGTCCTGTATTGTTAAACACGATGGGTGCCCTGAAATTAGCGCTTAGACCCAATGATCAATAAATTGAATTACGCAAAGAAGCAGGAGTCCTTTCGAGCAGGAGCTCGGGGGAGCGCAGCTCCGGGAGTTGGTGCCAGCCCCCCCCCTTGGGGGAATGCCTGCTTGTGTCATGGCTGCAGCAAAATGACCCCGTCCCCTGGTAAGGTCCTTGTTCCTCCGACCAGCCTTCTGAAGGCTTCAGCCACCACTGAGGCTATCCTCCCAGAATAGGGGGATTTCTGAAGCCTGGATGAGTAGCTGTCCCCTCTCTGCCAGTTCTTTCTTTCTTTCTTTCTTTCTTTCTTTCTTTCTTTCTTTCTTTCTTTCTTTCTTTCTTTCTTTCTTTCTTTCTTTCTTTCTTTCTTTCTTTCTTTCTTTCTCCCTTTCTTTCTTTCTTTCTTTCTCCCTCCCTCCCTCCCCCTTTCTCTCTCTTTCTTGCCTTCTGACATACTTCTGGAGATGTCAGGGGGTGTGGCATATGCAAATAAGTTATGCTAATGAGTTATGCTAATGAGCTCCTGCACCTCTTTTTCTACGAGATGACCCCTGCAAAGAAGAGTCTTAAGATCACAAAGAGGGAATTATCATACACGTCTCTTCTTTTTGGAAGGATCTGCTAGCGTCCTTTACCGATGGAGACCAGGATGTCTTCTTTGAACTCTGGGAAGAGCACGTTCCTCCTTCAGTCCGGGACAACGAGGCCGTCACCCAGAAGCTGGAGTTCTACCTCCACATCCATTTTGCCATCGTCCTCTTAAAACGCAGCGTGGGGAGGCCTCTGTCGGGCTCGTCTCCTGGTTATGTACGTGCCTTGGATTCTCTCTTAAATCAGCCGCGCCGCTTTTTAGAAATCTGCCCTGAACAGCAGGTGTGTTTCTGTGTTGGTGTACAGCCCGCTAGCACCATGCCACGGCTTTTCGGGGAAACTCTCAGTTGAGGGTTGTGGATCGGACCTTCCTCTTGAGGCGTCAGAACTGTGTCTGGGCCCTACTGCTTAGTGGTGCTGGAGGGCGTTTAGATGACTGCGTATTCCTTTGCACGCCGAAATGCCCTCCGTGCAGAAAACTGGCACGTCGGACCAAAGAGTTAAGAACTTACAGAATGCAGTTAGAACCATGCTGGATCAGACCAAAGGCCCATTGTTACGGATCCCGGTCAGGGGCTCCGTAGGTTCCCAGAAGTTCCCAAAGAAATCATAGGTGTAGCTTCCCCAGGAGACACAGGCTGGGGTCCCGCAGGGCAGGGCACAGGGAAGGCTGCAGAGAGGAACCAAAGCCCAGTCCAAAAGTCAGGGGTTCCAGAGAGCGGGTTTACCAAAGTCCAGTCGAGGGTCAGGGAGTTCCCGGCAGCCAGTCCAAGGTCAGAATGCTTTCAGTACACAAAGACGTTGCAGTGCAGTGTAAGTATCATGAGAGCGATAGAGAAAATGTTGTGTTTTTCATTTCTATTTACATCACGCCTTGCCGGACAAAGTGGCTTGAGGCGGCACGCAGTGATAAAACAATAAATACAATAAAATGCATATATACACCGTGAAATACAGATCAAAACAGTATGACCACAGATGGTGGCAGCATTCAGTAAACAATCAGGGATGGAAAGCAATATCCAACAGTACATCACAAGGGCCGTAGGATGTTTCGGTGACACGGTCATCAGTCACGCATTCGTCAGTGGCGGCTCCTAGTCAAAGGCCTGGTGGAAGAGCTCCGTCTTACAGGCCCTGCAGAACTGCAGAAGGTCCCGCAGGGCCCTGATGTCCTCCGGGAGCTCATTCCATCAGCGTGGAACCGCCACTGAAAAGGCCCTGGTTCTAGTAATGGGCAGCCTGGCGTCTCCCGAGCCAGGGAGAGTTCTCCATTAGCAGTTTCTCATTCCAGTTTTCCCTCTTTCCCCGTTCTCCAGTCCCTGCATGCCCTGCCCCTGGTTCCTGCACCCCTTCAAAACGAGTCCCCCTGGGAAGGAACTGCCTCAAAGACTTCTGTAGTATTCAGTCCATGCAAATGGATTCCTGTATCAGGGCAGCTGCTGCGGCACTGAGAGCCAGTTTGGTGTAGCGGTTAGGAGTGCGGACTCTGATCTGGGAGAACCGGGGGTGACTCCCCACTCCGCCACATGCAGCCGCTGATGTGACCTTGGGTCAGGCACAAGTTCTCTCAGAGCTGTTCTCTCAAGGACGGTCGTCTCAGAGCTCTCTCCGCCCCACCTACCTCCCAGGGTGTCTGTTGTGGGGAGGGGAAGGGAAAGGAGACTGTAAGCGGCTCTGAGACTCTGAGTGAAGGGCGGCGTACAAATCCAATCTCCTCTTCTTCATCCTGTATAAAAGTTGTCATTGCTTTCCAGGCCGCTGATTTCTTTCTTTTCCTGCCCTTAGAACAAAGCAGCACTGGGTGAAAGAGTTTCACGTTTCAAGATGTATCTCGAGACCAAAGGGGCTGCCCTAAGCCAGACTACGGAGTTCCTGCCTTTCTACGCTCTGCCTTTTGTTCCTAACCCCATGATCCATCCCTCCTTCAAAGAACTTTTCCAGGTACGTCCTCGGTTTGCACAAGAACGGCAGTCCGGTGATGCTGAAATACAGCGCTGACCTCAGTTTTGGTCATTGGACCATGGCGTTTTAAAAGCTGTGCGTTGTTCTCCTAGAACACAGTCCACCGAGTTCTCCATTGAAGTGGATGGGAACTCCACAAGAGCGTGCTGTGCTTACAGAGCTCCTATCCATTTCAGTGGAGACCTTCGTGGTGGGTTGTATCCCGGTTGGTCATAGAAGAGCCCTGCTGGATCAGACCAATGGTCCATTTAGGTCCAGTATCCGGTCTCACACAGGGGCCAACCAGTTCCTCTGGAGGGCCAACAACAGGGCAGAGAGGCCGAGGCCTTCATAAGAACATCAGAAGAGCCCTGCTGGATCAGGCCACTGGTCCATCTATTCCAGCATCCTGTCTCACACAGTGGCCAACCAGTTCCTCTGGAGGGCCAACAACAGGGCATAGAGGCTGAGGCTTTCCTAAGAACCTTAGAAGAGCCCTGCTGGATCAGGCCACTGGTCCATCTATTCCAGCAACCTGTCTCATACAGTGGCCAACCGGTTCCTCTGGAGGGCCAACAACAGGGCAGAGAGGCCGAGGCCTTCCTAAGAACCTCAGAAGAGCCCTGCTGGATCAGGCCACTGGTCCATCTATTCCAGCATCCTGTCTCATACAGTGGCCAACGAGTTCCTCTGGAGGGCCAACAACAGGGCATAGAGGCTGAGGCTTTCCTAAGAACCTCAGAAGAGCCCTGCTGGATCAGGCCACTGGTCCATCTATTCCAGCATCCTGTCTCATACAGTGGCCAACCGGTTCCTCTGGAGGGCCAACAACAGGGCAGAGAGGCCGAGGCCTTCCTAAGAACCTCAGAAGAGCCCTGCTGGATCAGGCCACTGGTCCATCTATTCCAGCATCCTGTCTCATACAGTGGCCAACGAGTTCCTCTGGAGGGCCAACAACAGGGCAGAGAGGCCGAGGCCTTCCTAAGAACCTCAGAAGAGCCCTGCTGGATCAGGCCACTGGTCCATCTATTCCAGCATCCTGTCTCATACAGTGGCCAACGAGTTCCTCTGGAGGGCCAACAACAGGGCATAGAGGCTGAGGCTTTCCTAAGAACCTTAGAAGAGCCCTGCTGGATCAGGCCACTGGTCCATGTATTCCAGCATCCTGTCTCATACAGTGGCCAACCGGTTTCTCTGGAGGGCCAACAACAGGGCAGAGAGGCCGAGGCCTTCCTAAGAACCTCAGAAGAGCCCTGCTGGATCAGGCCACTGGTCCATCTATTCCAGCATCCTGTCTCATACAGTGGCCAACGAGTTCCTCTGGAGGGCCAACAACAGGGCATAGAGGCTGAGGCTTTCCTAAGAACCTCAGAAGAGCCCTGCTGGATCAGGCCACTGGTCCATCTATTCCAGCATCCTGTCTCATACAGTGGCCAACCGGTTCCTCTGGAGGGCCAACAACAGGGCAGAGAGGCCGAGGCCTTCCTAAGAACCTCAGAAGAGCCCTGCTGGATCAGGCCACTGGTCCATCTATTCCAGCATCCTGTCTCATACAGTGGCCAACGAGTTCCTCTGGAGGGCCAACAACAGGGCAGAGAGGCCGAGGCCTTCCTAAGAACCTCTGAAGAGCCCTGCTGGATCAGACCAGTGGTCCATCTAGCCCAGCATCCCGTCTCACACAGTGGCCAACTGGTTCCTCTGGAGGGCCAACAACAGGGCATAGAGGCCGTGGCCTTCCTAAGAACCTCAGAAGAGCCCTGCTGGATCAGGCCACTGGTCCATCTATTCCAGCATCCTGTCTCATACAGTGGCCAACTGGTTCTTCTGGATGGCCAACAACAGGGCAGAGAGGCCGAGGCCTTCCCCTGAGAAGAACACCAGAAGAGCTCTGCTGGATCAGACCAGTGAGGGTCCATCTAGTCCAGCATCCTGCCTCTCATGGGGGCCAGCCAGTTCCTCTGGGCAGCCAAGAACAGGGCAGAGAGTCCGAGGCCTTCCCCTGATGTTGCCTCCTGGCACTGGGATTCACAGGTAGACTGCCCCTGAACATGGAAGGACCTTTTCCTTTCCATGGCTAGTAGCCAGTGGCAGACTTCTCTTCCTTTTAAAGCCATCTGTCCACATGATTGTACGCCTTTGGCTGCCACGACCAGTCTACGTTTCTGCAACCCGTGTTAAAATGGCAGTAATTTCCTTTACAGAAAGCTGCCTGAAATCTCCCGATTTCCATGCACTTCTCTTTTTTTAAAGAAGTTATGTGGTGTTCCGACCTCTCTGGTGCCTGGTAAACAATTGTAGTGTTAAACAGAACCGTGTGTGTGAAGTAAACGACTGCTGCCTTTTGTTTGATCTTTTCCAGGATTCCTGGGAGTCCGATCTAAAAATGAGGCTGGACGATTTCCTGTCCGCTACTCTGAAAGCCAGCAATACCCCGAGACTTCTGACACTCTATGTATCCTTTTCGAAATGCTGCAAAGGCCGTTCCATTGTAGTGACCCCTTGACGACCGGTATAATTCTCCTTGGCCGCGTCCGTCTCTTTGTAACGTTGCTCGGTTCTTTGCCTTCCCCTCCACCAAGCAGCCACCTTCAAAGAGAAATCATCGGTTGGCGATTCAGGAACCCGGCTGCACAATCCGTCTTGGCCTCTGATTTTAGGGGAAGGCTGCGGCTTTCCCTGTACAAGCCAGGCCTGGCAAGACGGGGCTTGCAGTGTTTCGGGCGGGAAAAAAGCACTTAATCTTTATCCACCCTCAGTCTCATTTACCAGCTGATCTCCCCATGGCATTAGTAGAAAACACCATCAAAGACTGCCAAGCAATGTATTAACCAATTTTACAGTTGGTGGTGTCACAACAAACAACATAAATGCATACCGTGATATAATAAAGCAAAAGATACGATATTTCCTCCTTTGAAGATAAGACATAAAGTCAGGGGTCTGTTGGAGCAGGAGCGCACAGGAGCGCAGCTCCGGGAGTGAGGAGCCCAGGGGGCGGGCACATGACCAAGCCCCGCCCCCTCCTCTGCTTCCCCGAGCAGTGCAGAGGCGCAGCGCCCCGGGGAAAGCCCTGCTAGGGTCTTTATTGTTTTTAATGTTTTGTTTTAATATTGATAATTTTTATCATTGTTCCTTTTATGACTGTGTGCTGCTTTTCCAGAGACTTGCTCAGGGTGGCATATAAATTTTCTAAGTATACCCTTTTTTATCTGGGCACGTGGCACATAAGTACTGGAGAAATTTCACCAACCCTTCAGCAGCTTCCACCCCATCAGTTTGGTGTAGTGGTCAGGAGTTGGACTCTAATCTGGGAGAGCCGGGTTTGATTCCCCACTCCTCCACATGCAGTTGCTGGTGTGACCTTGGGCCAGTCACAAGTTCTCCCAGAGCTGTTCTCTCAGGAGCAGTTCTCAAAAGACCTCTCTCAGCCCCACCTACCTCACAGGGTGTCTTGTTGTGGGGAGGGGAAGGGGAAGGGATGGGTGGTGCACATGTCCTGGGTATCTCAAGTCTTCTTGAAACCTGGTGGTTTCAAGGGAGCAGGAAGAGAATGAGGGTGTGTTCTTTACGCTTATTTTTATTGCACAAAGTATTGGATGGGGAAGGGAATGGAGGAAGAGTAGGTCAGTTTCAGTCACCTGTGGAGTGGAGCCTGAGGGGTGGGTATTGCCTTCTGACACACTTCCGGTATGTTAGGGGGTGTGGCATATGCAAATGAGTTATGCTAATGAGCTCCTGCACCTCTTTTTCTACGAAATGACCCCTGCGTAAAGTCCATGTAACCAGTGTAACTTGACAGGAGAAGTCCACACAGTCATAACATTTTCCAAACAGCCTTTGCGAAGACGCCGGTTCCAGATACTTAGAAGATGCGTTTCCTTCGACTTCTTTGGTTTGCCGGCTGCGTAAGTGGAACCTGATTTCAGCAATTCCAGCAGACCACAAGGTTCCTAGTGTAAGAAGTGAATCATCGGTTCTCTTTTTTTGCCGGCTGTGTAAGGGGAACTGTAAAGAAATTTACACAAATGCCTAACCGCAAAAACACATATGAAAAACAGAATTGTTTTAACCTATGATTTGCTTCTTGTACTAGAAGAAGGTGAAGGAAACGCATCTTCTAAGTATCTAGAATGGGTGTCTTTGCAAAGGCTGTTTGGAAAATGTTATGACTAGGTGGGCTATTACGTCTTATCTTCAGAGGAGGAAATATTGTCTCTTATGCCTTACTATAGTTAGAGTATGCCCTAATGTTGTTGTTGTGACACCACCAACTTTATAATGGTTTAATATATTGTTTTGGCAATCTTTGATGGTGTTTTCTACTAGTGGAATTTGTATATTTGGAACTTCTGTGACACTAGTCCAGGGGTGGCCAACCTTGCTTAACGTAAGAGCCACATAGAATAAACGTAAGAGCCACATAGAGATGTCTGAGAGCCGCAAGACAGGAACAAATATCACACACACGTTTTTATTTTTAAAAATATGCAAATTTGCTTTTTATTAACGTTAAATGGGACTGCCAAAAATAAAAACAAACGAGGAAAACCGGTTATAAGAGAGAGAGAGAGAAACTAGGAAAGCAAATAGATGGGAGGGAGGAGGGAAGGAAGGAAGGAAGGGAGAAAGAGAGAAAAAGCATGCCTCCCCTTTGCTTTCCCAGCCGCCCTGCCAGGAGCCGCACAATATGTGTGAAAGAGCCGCATGTGGCTCCCGAGCCACAGGTTGGCCACCCTTGCACTAGTCTTTTCCCCTTGTGTTTTGGATTCCCCACGGCATGCCTGGAACACCGGCCAGGGGGGAAGGAGCTGATGCAGGGAGTTGCAGTGGAAAAATGGAAGCCTGAATGTAGGAAGTTGCCTTGCGCCGAATCAGGCTCTCGACCCACCTGCCTCATCATTGTCTCCTCTGTCTGGCAGCAGCTCTTCAGAGGAAGGGAGAGGTTGAGCGCTCTCTTCCAGCCCCTCTGCTCCATTGCAAGTTGTAGCCTCCCAACCTAGCTTGCCCAGCTTCGGTTGTTGCGTCAGCTGTATCTGTTCCCGGGTCACTCAGACCTACCCGCCGCGATCTGTGCCTTAGTTACGTCTAGACTGGACTACAGCAGTGTGCTCTACCTGGGGCTGCCCTTGAAGAGTGTTCGGAAGCGACAGCTAGTGCAGACTGCTGTGGCTAGACTGCTGGTCGACGCTAGCTATTAAGAGCAATCGAGGGCATCCAATGAAATGGATGGGCAGTAGGTTCAGGACAGACCAAAGAACATCCTACTTTCTACAGGGAGTGATTAAAACGTGGAATTTGCTGCCAGAGGATGTAGTGATGGATATGGGAAGAAACAGCTTTTGAAGTGGATGAGATAGGTTCATGGAGGACCAGTCTTATCAGCGGCAACTGGCCTTGGTGACTAAGGGGAACCTCCACATTCAGAGGCACTAATCCTCTGAATTCCAGTGCCAGGAGGCAACATCAGAAGAAAGTCTCGGCTTATATGCCCTGTTGTCGGTCCTCCAGAGGAACTGGTTGGCCCCTCTGTGAGACAGGATGCTGGACTAGATGGACCCCCACTGGCCTGATCCAGCAGGGCTCTTCTGATGCTCTTCTGAAGGCCTCAGCCTCTGTTCCCTGTTGTTGGCCCTCCAGAGGAACTGGCTGGCCACTGTGTGAGACAGGACACTCAACTAGATGGACCACTGGTCTGATCCAACAGGACTCTTCTGGTGTTCTTATGAAGGCTTCAACCTTTCTACCCTGTTGTTGGCTGTCCAGAGGAACTGGCTGGCCCCTGTGTGAGACAGGATGCTGGACTAGATGGACCACTGGTCTGATCCAGCAGGGCTCTTCTGAGGTTCTTATCAGGGGAAGGCCTCGGCCTCTGTGCCCTGTTGTCGGTCCTCCAGAGGAACTGGCTGGCCACTGTGTGAGACAGGAGGCTGGACTGGATGGACCACTGGCCTGATCCAGCAGAGCTCCTCTTACGTTCTTGTGTTCTTATGAGCACGTGACCCCAGTATTAAAGCAATTACACCAGCTACCAATCCACTCCTGAGCCCAATTCAAGGTGTTGGTTTTGACCTGCAAAGCCCTACATGGCTTGGGACTGAGGTACCAGAAGGATGGTCATCTCCCTGATGTTTCTGCCTTGGAATGAAGATCCCTGGGAGAGGCCCTTTAAACTGTCCCATCGATCGAAGCTCCTTTGGTGGGTACACGAAAGAGGGTCTTTTCAGTGGCAGCCCCACAATTATGGAACAGTCTCCCTGGGGAGCTGCGCCCGGCCCCCCTCCCTTTAGATCTTTCAGAGGCAGCTGAAGATGGTTTTATTTCGGACTGCATTTGGCTAAAGGGATCCTAAATTGTGATTTTTAAAATCTTGGTGTTCTATATTTTTATGTACTCGGTTTTATGCATTCGTGGATAAAAGGAACAGGCCAGTTTGGCTGGGGATTCTGGAGGTTTTTTGTCATCTTCTTGGCATAGTGTGTTGGGGGGGAGGTATTTGTGAATTTCCTGCATCGTGCAGGGGGTTGGACTAGATGACCCTGGGGTACCTTCCAACTCTATGATTCTATTGGAAGCTGCCTTGAGCTCTGCGAGGAAGAGAAGTGGCAAATAAATGTTTTAAATAAGCAAATAAATTTGCAGGGGACAGGCTGCGGCCGATCTTTACAGAGGTAGAAAGCCTAGTTCTGCCGTTTAAACTCTCACTGCCCTTCTGAATTGACTTTATGAAACACACGTTGGAACAGAAATTCCCCTCTGCATTGCATGCTGCTTTCACTTTCTTTGATCCTCAGATTTTATGGTACCTTCTGCATAGATTTATGGCTGTTCAGGGGTGACTTTGCAGTCCATACGGCGCTGCCCCGGGGTATTTGAATGTGGTTTGGAGCTGCACTTAGCGGATGCCAGCTGCAGAATCGCCCAGAGTCTCTGAAGCGGCTGCTTCTCTCAGGCCTCAAAGGAAAGAAAGCAGTGAAATATGCAGTTTTTCAAAACGTTTGACCCCCCACCTGCTTGTTTATACTTGATTGCCATTAATTAGAGTGGTTTACAGCTGGGTGGCTTTTGCTTGAGACTGCCGTCTCTGAGCGAGCCCTCGGTTGGCAAGGCAGATCGCAGCCATCGTCTGATGGAATTTTCTGTTTCCCAGCTCTTAAGCCTTGTTTACGCGCCCAGGAATAAGCCGGTATTTCATTATATCCGTCACAGAATTCTCTAAACGTTTCTCCAGCTTTAGGGAAGGGGCCGTAGCTCAGCTTTAGGACACAGGGTTGATATGAGGTTTCAGGTTCATTACCTGGCATCTCCAGGTGAAAGGATTTTAGGTTGCAGGGCTGGCGACTGTCCCTGCCTGGACTTTGGAAGGCTCCTGCCAGTCAGCTGGACAGTGATAGGTTAGAGGGCCGGCAAAGTGGAGAGTGTCAGATTGGATTGGGAGGGCCGTGGTTTGTGTATATTTTAAGAACATGAGAGCCCTGCTGGGTCAGACCAGTGGTCCATCTAGTCCAGGCTCCTGTCTCACTTAGTGGACAAGAAGTTCCTCTGGAAGGAGAACAGCAGGGCACAGAGGCTGAGGCCTTCATAACATCAGAAGAGCCCTGCTGGATCAGACCAATAGTCCAGCATCCTGTCTCACACAGTGGCCAGCCAGTTCCTCTGGAGGGCCAGCAACAGGGCAGAGAGGCCGAGGCCTTCATAAGAACATCAGGAGAGCCCTGCTGGATCAGACCAGTGGTCCCTCTAGTCCAGCATCCTGTCCCACACAGTGGCTAGCCAGTTCATCCAGAGAGCCAACAACAGGGCATAGAAGCCAAGGCCTTCATAAGAACCTCAGAAGAGCCCTGCTGGATCAGACCAGTGGTCCCTCTAGTCCAGCATCCTGTCCCACACAGTGGCTAGCCAGTTCCTCTGGAGGGCCAACAACAGGGCACAGAGGCCGAGGCCTTCATAAGAACCTCAGAAGAGCCCTGCTGGATCAGACCAGTGGTCCCTCTAGTCCAGCATCCTGTCCCACACAGTGGCTAGCCAGTTCATCCAGAGAGCCAACAACAGGGCATAGAAGCCAAGGCCTTCATAAGAACCTCAGAAGAGCCCTGCTGGATCAGACCAGTGGTCCCTCTAGTCCAGCATCCTGTCCCACACAGTGGCTAGCCAGTTCCTCTGGAGGGCCAACAACAGGGCACAGAGGCCGAGGCCTTCATAAGAACCTCAGAAGAGCCCTGCTGGATCAGACCAGTGGTCCCTCTAGTCCAGCATCCTGTCCCACACAGTGGCTAGCCAGTTCCTCTGGAGGGCCAACAACAGGGCACAGAGGCCGAGGCCTTCATAAGAACCTCAGAAGAGCCCTGCTGGATCAGACCAGTGGTCCCTCTAGTCCAGCATCCTGTCCCACACAGTGGCTAGCCAGTTCATCCAGAGAGCCAACAACAGGGCAGAGAGGCCGAGGCCTTCATAAGAACCTCAGAAGAGCCCTGCTGGATCAGACCAGTGCTGCACCTAGTCCAGCATCCTGTCTCACACAGGGGCCAACCAGATCCTCTGGACGGCCAACAACAAGGCACAGAGGCCGAGGCCTTCCCCTCATCAAAAGAGCCCTAATGGGTCAGACCAGTGATCTATCTAGTCCAGTATCCGGTCTCACTAACCAGTTCCTCTGGAGGGCCAGCAGACAGCACAGAGGCTGAGGCCTTCCCCTGATGTTGCGTTCTGGCTCTGGGTTTCAGAGGATTAGTGCCTCTGAATGTGGAGGTTCGCCTCAGCCACCATGGCCGGTTGCCATTGACAGACTTATCCTCCATGAATCTATCTAATCCCCTTTGGAAGCTGTTGATTCCTGTGGCCATCACTACATCCTCCAGCAGTGAATTCCACGTTTTAATCGCTCTCTGTTGTAAAGCAGACTTTCCTCTTGTCTGTCCTGGACCTACTGCCCATCCATTTAATTGGACTCCCTCGAGTTCTAGTATCGTGGGAGAGGGGGGAAATATTTAGATCCCCACACTGTCAGGGAGTTTTCTGAACAACCTTGGGCCAGCCTCCGCAGGCAAGGCGGGATATAAATCGAAACTAATAAATAAATAAATCCCCCACAGGGTTGTTGCGAGCATAAAAGGGAGGCGGAGCGCCGTATTCACACAGTCCCTTGGAGGAAGGGCAGGATAAAGATGGACAAAATGGACTGATGTACCACTGGCATGCCGATAGGAGTTAGCTTGCTGTGTCTCCCTAATGTTTGCCCTTTGTGTCATCATTTCCTGCGCTTAGAGAAGCTTTGGGCATGTGGACACGGATTGCTTCTCTCTGTATTTGTACCAAAACGTCTTGCACCTTTCATGGTCATTTCTCCCAGTCGGCATAGTGTTGTTTGGGACTTTTGAGCATGAAAGTGAATACTTTCTTAAGACAATAGTGACACTCCTGCTTACACCTTATGCTTGTGAGAGCCAGTTTGGTGTAGTGGTTAAGAGCATGGACTCTAATCTGGGAGAACCAGGTTTGATTCCCCACTCCTCCATGTGCAGCTGCTGGATGACCTTGGGTCAGTCACAAGTTCTCTCAGAGCTGTTCTCTCAAGGGCAGTTCTCGGAAGAGCTCTCCCAGCCCCACCTGCCTCACAGGGTGTCTGTCGTGGGGAGAGGAAGGGAAAGGAGATTGTAAGCTGCTCTGAGATTCCTTTGGGTAGTGAAGGGCGGGGTATAAATCCAATCTCCTCCTCTCCTTCTCCTCCTCCTCCTTCTTCTTCTCCATCTCTTTTTCCTCCTTCCCTTCTCCCCTGATCGGAGTGTAACACGAACACTCTCTTCCCCACTCCTCCATGTGCAGCTGCTGGTGTGACCTTGGGTCGGTCACAAGTTCTCTCAGAGCTGTTCTCTCCAGGGCAGTTCTCTCAGAGCTCTTTCAGCCCCACCTACCAAACGGTATCTCCTGTGGGGAGAGGCAAGGAAAGGAGTTTGTAAGCTGCTCTGAGACTCCAAGTGAGTGAAGGGCAGGATATAAATCCAATCTCTTCTTGTTGTTGTTGCCTAGCAACATCTCTCCCCCTGCCCCCCTACAAGAAAATGTTTCAGATAGACGCCAACGTCCAAGATGAACTTCCAAACGGGAATGCTGGGGGAGACAACTCCTGAGGAAAAAGTTGAAGAGTCTGAACTCAATAATTTGAATCCGAGGTTGGTTATTGTGCAATAATGTCACAAACACTCATGAAGACGCCTTATACGGAATGAAACCATTGGTCCATCAAGATAGATCCCGGTGGCCAGCCGTGTTGGTCTGAAGCAGGAGAACCAATTTAGAGTCCAGGGGCACCTTTAAGACCGACAAAGGTTTATTCCAGGTGGGAGCTTTCGTTTGCGTGCACGCTTTTCCAAATACACTGGAATGGAAGGTAACAGTTCAAACTTATAGGCAGGTTGCCAAACACTAAATTAGCTTGTGACGTGATGATGTTTAAGATATGCAAAGTCAGAAATAACAAGCTGAGGTTATAAGGTCAACGTAAAGCAATAAACATGTCACATTAGCAGATAAATGTCTAAAGGTGTATTTTCTAATTGTGGGAAGCAAACCGAGAAGGGAGAATGGACAGGCATCAGATCTCCAGGGGTGTCTCAGGTCTTTCTGCATGCCAAGGAGATGCTCTTCCACTGAGCCACAGCCCCTCTTGACAGCTCTCCAGGGTCTCAGGCTGAGGTCTTTCCCATCCCCTCCTGCCTGGTCCTTTTCAACTGGAGATGCCGGGGATTGAACCTGGGACCTTCTGCATGCCAAGCAGGGACTCTTCCACTGAGCCACAGCCCCTCTTTACCGCTCTCCTGGGTCTCAGGCTGAGGTCTTTCCCATCCCCTCCTGCCTGGTCCTTTTAACTGGGGATGCCGGGGATTGAACCTGGGACCTTCTGCATGCCAAGCAGGGACTCTTCCACTGAGCCACAGCCCCTCTTTACCGCTCTCCTGGGTCTCAGGCTGAGGTCTTTCCCATCCCCTCCTGCCTGGTCCTTTCAACTGGAGATGCCGGGGATTGAACCTGGGACCTTCTGCATGCCAAGCAGGGACTCTTCCACTGAGCCACAGCCCCTCTTTACAGCTCTCCAGGGTCTCAGGCAGAGGTCTTTCCCATCCCCTCCTGCCTGGTCCTTTTAACTGGAGATGCCGGGGACTGAACCTGGGACCTTCTGCCTGCCAAGCAGAGGCTCTTCCACTGAGCCACAGCCCCTCTTTCCAGCTCTCCAGGGTCTCAGGCAGAGGTCTTTCCCATCCCCTCCTGCCTGGTCCTTTTAACTGGAGATGCCGGGGACTGAACCTGGGACCTTCTGCCTGCCAAGCAGAGGCTCTTCCACTGAGCCACGGCCCCTCTTGGCAGCTCTCCAGGGTCTCAGGCGGAGGTCTTTCCCATCCCCTCCTGCCTGGTCCTTTTAGCTGGAGATGCCGGGGGTTGAACCTGGGACCTTCTGCATGCCAAGCAGAGGCTCTTCCACTGAGCTACAGCCCCTCTTTACAGCTCTCCAGGGTCTCAGGCTGAGGTCTTTCCCATCCCCTCCTGCCTGGTCCTTTTAACTGGAGATGCCAGGGGTTGAACCTGGGACCTTCTGCATGCCAAGCAGAGGCTCTTCCACTGAGCTACAGCCCCTCTTTACAGCTCTCCAGGGTCTCAGGCAGAGGTCTTTCCCATCCCCTCCTGCCTGGTCCTTTTAGCTGGAGATGCCGGGGGTTGAACCTGGGACCTTCTGCATGCCAAGCAGAGGCTCATCCACTGAGCCACAGCCCCTCTTGACAGCTCTCCAGGGTCTCAGGCAGAGGTCTTTCCCATCCCCTCCTGCCTGGTCCTTTTAGCTGGAGATGCCGGGGGTTGAACCTGGGACCTTCTGCATGCCAAGCAGAGGCTCTTCCACTGAGCCACAGCCCCTCTTTACAGCTCTCCAGGGTCTCAGGTGGAGGTCTTTCCCATCCCCTCCTGCCTGGTCCTTTTAGCTGGAGATGCCGGGGGTTGAACCTGGGACCTTCTGCATGCCAAGCAGAGGCTCTTCCACTGAGCCACAGCCCCTCTTGACAGCTCTCCAGGGTCTCAGGCGGAGGTCTTTCCCATCCCCTCCTGCCTGGTCCTTTTAGCTGGAGATGCCGGGGACTGAACCTGGGACCTTCTGCATGCCAAGCAGAGGCTCTTCCACTGAGCCACAGCCCCTCTTGACAGCTCTCCAGGGTCTCAGGCGGAGGTCTTTCCCATCCCCTCCTGCCTGGTCCTTTTAGCTGGAGATGCCGGGGGTTGAACCTGGGACCTTCTGCATGCCGAGCGGAGGCTCTTCCCCTGAGCCACAGCCCCTCTTTACAGCTCTCCAGGGTCTCAGGCTGAGGTCTTTCCCATCCCCTCCTGCCTGGTCCTTTTAGCTGGAGATGCCGGGGATTGAACCTGGGACCTTCTGCATGCCGAGCAGAGGCTCTTCCCCTGAGCCACAGCCCCTCTTTACAGCTCTCCAGGGTCTCAGGCTGAGGTCTTTCCCATCCCCTCCTGCCTGGTCCTTTTAGCTGGAGATGCCGGGGGTTGAACCTGGGACCTTCTGCGTGCCAAGCAGGGACTCTTCCACTGAGCCACAGCCCCTCTTTACAGCTCTCCAGGGTCTCAGGCTGAGGTCTTTCCCATCCCCTCCTGCCTGGTCCTTTTAACTGGGGATGCCGGGGATTGAACCGGGGACCTTCTGCATGCCGAGCGGAGGCTCTTCTACTGAGCCATGCTAGAAGCAGATTGTGTCAAAAGAAACTAACGTGCAAAAGTTCTTTGGATAGGCTGCACTCTGCCTCAACCTCTGTTCCCCATCCGTAACCTCAAGATTGTCCTTAAAAAGTAGAGAAGAGGAAAAAGAGGAGATTGGATTTATACCCCACCGTTCACTACCCGAAGGAGTCTCAGAGCGGCTCCCAATCTCCTTCCCCTTCCCCTCCCCACGACAGACACCCTGTGAGGTCGGTGGGGCCGAGAGAGCTCTTTCGAGGACTGCTCCTGAGAGAACAGCTCTGGGAGAACTTGTGACTGACCCAAGGTCACACCAGCAGCTGCCTGTGGAGGAGTGGGGAATCAAACCCGGTCCTCCTAGATTAGAGTCCGCGCTCCTAACCGCTACACCAGACTGGCTCCGTACTGTGGGTAAGATGATGCTAGTAACAGAGTTCATCGCCGCCTCTCCATCCCTTGGTTGTTCTGGTTCTCTCTCCCCCCTCTCTCTGTTTCCAGCGTGTCCATTTCCCTTAACATCGTGTTTTCTCACGCGGCAGAAGGAGAACGTGCAGTGCAGCCAAGGTAAGTCTCCAGATTTTCTAGAAGTGTTTTTTCTCCTTGCCGTTACTTGGACGGCCCAGGTTAGCCCGATCTCGTTGGGTCTCGGAAGCTAAGTAGGGTTGGCCCTGGTCAGGACTTGGATGGGAGACTCTCCCAAGGAAGTCAAGGGTCACCCAGTGCTCCCTCCAGTCCAGGGGTGGGCAAACTGTGGCTCGGGAGCCGCATGCGGCTCTTTCACATATATTATGTGGCTCCCGGCAGGGCGGCTGGGGAAGCTAAGTATCATTAGCAAACAAATATCACTGGACACATTAATATCATTATCAATATCTGCTTTTACGCCTTTTGTTATTATTTTTGGCGGTCTCATTTGATGGTAATAAAAAGCAAATTTGCTTATTTTCCAATAAAAGCAGGTAATATTTGTTCACGTCTTGTGGCTCTCAAACATCTGATGTTTATTCCGTGCAGCTCTTACATTAAGCAAGTTCGGCCACCAGCGGCTCTTACGCTGAGCCAAGTTTGCCCACCCCTGCTCTAGGTTGCGGGGTCTCGTGAGCAAAACTTCTACTTTTGTGAGCTGCCGGCCTTAAAGTTGTGAGCAAGCCATTTGGCTGCTGCATCAATCAGTTTGCTCTGGAGCCCCATCCTTCCTGCGCCGAGACAAGAAACTGTGAGCCGGAGGCTAAATAAACTATGAGCTGGCTCACACTGACTCGGCTTCGAGGGAACATTACGCAGAGGCACCTGTTGAGGCGGCACATCCAGCCTCTGCGTCCTGGAGCCCAGGTGAGATTAGAATAGGAGGTTCTAGGGACGTTTTTCGACCTGAGGCTTCCGCTTGCTTTTCTTTGAAATTGCTAAGCGCAAGACATGCTTGCTCCGGAGCAAAGGAGCTCCCTTCCACAGCCTTTCCACAGTTATTCATCCTGCCTTCACGGAATTACGCTGCACAAAGCATAATGGTGCATTTAAGGGCGGAACACTATGTTTAAAGGGAAACGGACGCATCCTCACTTTCAGTGCTGAACTAGAGGTGGCGGAGGGGACATTGGCAAGGGAGAACCAGGGGTGCTGGGAAGGTGCTTAATTCTTCTCTTGTCTACTGATTCGCTTTTGCAAATCCACCCCACCCCCATGTTTCTCTCTGTCTTTTTCTTCTTTTTTTGAAATCAATGGGTTCTCCTGACCTTTGCCAAACTTTGGGAATCCTGGCAAAAATTACTGGGCTCCGCTATAAAAGCCCAAATACCTGGTAGGCATTTTGTGGTTGCAGCTGTGTGGTTCATTTAGCTGTCGGAACAAAATCCCAATCGAATTATTTTCAAGCGAGGGAAGGTACTTGACTGAAAGGCCTTGGAAACTTCCTTTTCTTGTCTGCCAGAGCTTTTGCTGAGGTAGTGGAGAGTACAGAAGGAAGGCGAGGTGAAAAGGCAAGTGATGCACTTCTGGGGCAAGTGATGCTCTGTATTCTTGGTGCTTGGGGGGGGCAAGAGTGGGAGGGGCTTCTAGTATCCCGGCCCCACTGCTGGACCTCCTGGGGGCACCTGGTGTTTTTGCCCAGTGTGTGACACAGAGTGTTGGACTGGATGGGCCACTGGCCTGATCCAACGTTGGCTTCTCTTATGTTCTTATGTTGGTAGGGAATGATTGGCGGGTAAGAGGGATGTACCTTGCTTTCCCCTGTTTATTGAATCTCCTCTAGTCTCACCCTGTGTGCCATGGACTCAGATATATTGGAAGGTGGAGAGATTTCAGATACCGAATTATATTAGCAGGAAAATGACAATAGCGGGTGAGTGACAATAGCAGGCACGATTGGATTAGGTGTGCTATGCAGAGGGATAGTAGGTGTGGAGAAATCAGCATTGGTAATGAGACAACAAGCTTAGGTCTCGATTCAGTCCAGGAGGATGCATTGTCTCGAGCTTCATTATCAGCGGCAATTCAGCAGCCTCTCTAATCAGCCTTTGAAATTCCTTTGTAAGAAAACTGCTACTCTTAGTTCAGCAGCTGAACATCCTAGAAGATTAAAGTGTTCCCCCACTGGTTTTTTGAATGTTGTCGTTTCTAATGTCAAAATTATGCACATCGATCCTTTGTCGAAGGAACTGGCCTGTTTGTCCAGTGTACAGGGTGGGGGAGGGCATTGCTGACAGACGATGGCATAAAGCACATTAGAGGATGAGCCGGAGTACGAATCTGAGACGGTAGGGCCGATGTTGCTGGGTCCGCTGACGGCGTCGCTGGATCTGTACGAGAGCAAAGTTGGCATCTTGGTTTGTCGCAGGCCCTGGTACTGGAGTCCATGTTACTTTTTGAAAAGGTACACAGAATGCGGGGCGGCCTCTTCTCGCAAGGTGGCGAGGAGGCTGCGGACTTCACAGGGTGATAAAACGCAGCAGCCTCTTCAGTGAACGCCCTCGAGAGCCATTGTGCTGAAGAGGGGGCTGTGGCTCAGTGGAAGAGCCCCTGCTTTGCTTGCAGAAAGTCCCAGGTTCAATCCCCGGCATCTCCAGTTAAAAGGACCAGGCAGGAGGTGATGGGAAAGACCTCTGCCGGAGACCCTGGAGAGCTGTAAAGAGAGGCTGTGGCTCAGTGGAAGAGTCTCTGCTTTGCATGCAGAAGGTCCCAGGTTCAGTCCCCAACATCTCCAGTTGAAAGGACAGGTGATACGAAAGACATAAGAACGTAAGAGAAGCCAATGTTGGATCAGGCCAGTGGCCCCTCCAGTCCAGCACTCTGTCACACAGTGGCCAAAAACACCAGGTGCCCTCAGGAGGTCCAGCAGTGGGGGCAGGACACTAGAAGCCCTCCCATTGTTGCCCCCCCACGTCAAGTGCCAAGAATACAGAGCATCACTTGCCCCAGACTGAGAGTTCCTATCTGTACCTTGTGGCTAATAGCCACTGATGGACCTCTGCTCCAGATGTTTATCTAACTCCCTCTTGAAGCCATCCATGCTTGTAGCTGCCGCCACCTCCTGTGGCAGTGAATTCCAGGTGTTAATCCCTCTTTGGGTGAAAAAGGACTTCCTTTTATCCGTTCTAGCCCGACTGCTCAGCAATTTCATGGAGTGCCCACGAATTCTTGTATTGTGAGAAAGGGAGATAAGTACCTCTTTCTCTACCTGCTCTATCCCATGCATCATCTTGTAAACCTCGATCGTGTCACCCCTCGGTTGTCGTTTCTCCAAGCTAAAGAGCCCCAAGCGCTTCAACCTTTCTTTGCATGCAGAAAATCCCAGGTTCAATCCCCGGCATCGCCAGTTGAAAGGACAGGTGATGTGAAAGACCTGTACCTGAGACCCTGGAGAGCCGCTACTGGTCTGAGTAGACAGTACTTACTTTGATGGATGGATGCTCTGGTTCAGTTATCAGGCAGGTTCACATGGCCCGCCTCCAAACACCTCAGCTTGTCAGGAGGGGTGAATCGCTCTCACACCCCTGCGTATGAATAGCTGCATTGAGCTCTTCCTTGCGGTGTGGCTCTTCGTTTACCTGTGGCCTGCATGCTTTGTTTGCCTGTCTCTGTAGAGGAAAAGGCAGGCACGCCTTGGCTTCTCCTAACAGGACGCACTGAAGATTGCCCCGCCGTCACATCCTGGAATCATTCTCCTGGGCAAAGTTCGTGTCCCCAAAGAAGGGTGCTCAAAAGTGTTGCAGCATGGGAGAAGCCTTGCGGGACCAAGCCAAAGGACCGCCTTGTCTGGAACTCTGTTTCTGAGAGTTTAGGCGGGTAGCCGCATTTGCGTCTGGGAGTAGAAGAGCGAGATTCGATTCCAGTACCGCCTTAGCGGCCAGCAAGATTTCCAGAGTATAAGCTTTCAAGAGTCAGAGCTCCCTTTGTGAGATAGTTTCTGAGCTTGTAGAGTCAGATGATTCTTATACTAAGCTAGGGACCGTCCGTTACCTCATCTTCTGGCAGCAAATTCTAGCCTTTTAGTCGTCTTAAGACATAGAATCCTAGAGTTGGAAGAGACCTCCAGAGTCATCTGGTCCAACCCCCTGCACAATGCAGGATATTCACAAATACCTTCCCCGCCCATACCCCCAGTGACCGCTTTTCCATGCCCAGATAATGACAAAAAACTCCAGAATCTCCAGCCGAACTGGCCTAAAGGAAAATTGCCTCCTGACCCCAAAGTGGCGATCGGCATTTCCCTAGACACCTAAGAAAGGGCCACAAGAACTAAGCACATGACAGCTAAATGGAGCCTCCAGGTTTAGAGGCAGCGTACCTCTGTTCCTAACATCTGCCACTCAGACAACAGGGAAAGGGCACTGGTTCCTTTGCCCTGCTTATGAGCTTACCAGAAGCATCTTGTCGACCACTCTTGGAAATAGGAGCCCAGGCCAGGTTGAGCTTGCTGGTCCGATGCCGATAAATTCTTCTAACATTCTTATGTGTTGTTTATTGGAAACTGCTCCCAGCTAAGCCTTTAAATGAGTTTAAAAGGGTTTTCAAATGCTGAGAAATGAAGTGATGTGCGTATATTGTTATCCCCAGCTGACACTGTTGTATGTGTGAGTTTTTCCCTGGAAAACGTCTCTCTCTCATCGGGTCTGTTATTAAAAGCAATTTTTGTTTTGTTTTGTTGGTGGTTATAAAAAGAATATTTAAAACACCCTCTAAGTCCAGAGATGCCAAATAAGGCCAGGTTGAAAAACAATAAGTTCTCCTGATCTGGTCCAGGATTTGGGGGGTTCCTGGAAAAATTACGTTGCTCATCTGAGCGGAACGGATGATTACCTGGTAGGCAATTCTGCGGCTGCGGTTGCATGGTCCATTTAGGCGTGAGAACAAAAGTCAGCACGAAATGGTTTTCCAGTTGGGGGGAAAAATTGACTGCAATGTTCTTGGACGTTCTCTCAGTTGTTCTGGTCTATTGAAGGTGGCGAAAGAAAAAGCAGCGGGGATAGAAAACGGTTCTGGGTTTCCCTGGGAATCTTTTTTTTTTTTGCAATAGAATTTTTTCCCCCCATTATTCTCAAATGCAGTTAGCTTTTATACATATTCCATTCTCTATAAAATTGCATAGTTAGCTAAAAAGATATAATCATTAAATGACTTCCCACCCCACCCGCACCTTCATATATATCAACCGGTAAACATGTATTTTAAAAGTATTTGCCTCCTAAGGTAACATTTTGAGCTATTATAACTTTTATACATTTAAAAATTATATTGGTTAAAAAAGAAAAAAAGGTTTAGTTTCGCAGCCAACTAAAGATTCATTTTTTGTGTTATAATTCTGTCCCTCATTTCAGTAGTTAGAAAGTGTAAAAATATTGTCTTTCATATTCCACTCTCGCTCCATATATTCCTTCAAGTCTTTCCAGTCTTCTGAGAACTTCGCTGAGTCTTAATTGTTTAGTTTTCTTGTCCATTTGTCCATTTCTGCCATAAATAGCAATTTTCTCAACCATTCCCAGAGTTCTGGAGTTTTCTCCGATTTCCAACTTTGTGCATAAACCATTCTTGCTGTCGTAACCATATACCAAATCAATGTTCTTTTACTTATGTTGACATCCTCTAACTTTAGACCAAGCAACAACATTTCGGGCAATTTTTTAAACTTACATTTCAAAATTTTCTCCATTTCAGCATGTATCATACACCAAAAACTTTTTGCTTTATCGTAAGTCCACCACATATGATATAACGATCCTTCTTTTTGTTTACATTTCCAACACTTATTAGACATATTTTGACCAATATTTGCAATTTTTTTCGGAGGGGTTTCCCTGAGAATCTTGAGGTTTCTTTTCCATGCCCAGAAGTTCCCCTCCAGAAGTTCTGCCACCTCCAACCACCTATACCTTTTTTTGTTAACTTTAAAAGATTTTTTGCCCTTCTCCCATGCAGCTCCTCCCACCCATAGACGGATGAAGAAGAAAAAGAAGAAGAGATTGGATTTATACCCCGCCCTCCACTCCCCAAGGGAGTCTCAGAGCGGCTTACAAACTCCTTTTCCCTTCCCCTCCCCACAACAGACACCCTGGGAGGTAGGTGGGGCTGAGAGAGCTCTTTCCCAAGCTGTCCTTGAGGGAACAGCTGGTACAGAGCTATGGCTTGCCCAAGGTCATCCAGCCAGGTGCAAGTGGAGGAGTGGGGAATCAAACCCGGTTCTCCCAGATTAGAGTCCGCGCACTTAGCCACTACACCAAACTGGCTCTCTGGATGCAGCACCATTCCTCTCTCTTGAAATCCCTCCTTAAAGCCCACCAGTTCTGTGAAATCTTTGCCTAACTCCTTAGTTTTCAATGCAAGCGGAGCCTCAGCATGTGTAACCAACTGCTGACATACCTCTGCACCCATCTCAAAAAAGAGATTGGGGAGGGCGGGATATGAATGGAATGAATGGATAAATAAAGAAGCGCTGTTAATGGTGATTCTCAGTTTACTTCCCACATTTAGAAAAGCTGCCTTTCCACATTTGCCCCCTATTTTGACATATTTATTACTTTGCTGTCCTTTGTCCCCCTTAATGAAATCAAAACGAGACTGTGGACCTTGTAGCCTAAGCTTGGCTGAGGACAGACTGGCAATCTGGAGCGAGATGAATGCGGAGGAAACTGCTGCGGGGGGAAAACTCCCCGGGGCTGGCCGTTCACACCGGCCGGTGTATTGCGCAGCGGTGCTGATACGGAGCGTTCAGACCGCTGCGGAGTGGCCCCACGTGGGCCGGCCTCCGCAGCTCGTGATAGGGCTGTTTCGGCAATTTGCGCATGTGCGCACGTGCGCAAACTGGCAAAACGCCACGTTCACACTGCCGCCTCCGCTTGCCTCCCGCCTTCTTCCGGTTCACACTGCCTGGAAGCAGGAGGCAAGCGCAAGATGGCCCCTGGACACCGGTTTCTCCCGGTGTCCTGTTAAAGCGGATGGAAAGCGAGTGGGAGACGGGTAAGTGCGAAACGGAGCCGACGGACAGATGCGCATGTCTGAACGCGCTCCCTTCTTCCACTTCCAACGCGGGGCTGTCCCGCTTTACATTGCCAGTCTGTCCTCAGCCCTTGTTGTTTAGTTTTGTCTTTGCTTATCTGAAAGCATCCACATCATGTTACGTGTTAATTTGCTGTTCAGCCTCTGTCTATAAGTCTGAGCTCTAGCTTCCTTTCCAGTGTATCTAAAAAAGTGTGCCTTCCACACGAAAGCTCATCCCTTGAATAAACCTTTGTTGGTCTTAGAGGGGCCACCAGACTCTAAATTTGTTCTGTGGCTTCAGACCAACACGGCTGACCACCTGGAACCGGATTTGCTCAGGTTCCTCTCTTGGGATCTGTGTCCCTCCTGTCTTTAACATCTGTTGTTGGCCCTGCAATGCCTAAAGTTGGACTGTAACATCCTCCATCCCAAAACCAGGGGCCGTGTTTGTGGGTTCTGTTTTTGCCACGGAGTCGCGGCTGACTTATAGCGACTCTATGTGTTTTTCAGAGCAAGAGATAAACAGGTGGTTTGCCGTTGCCTGCCTCTGTGTCGTGACCCACTGGTATTCCTTGGAGGTCTCCCATCAAATATTAGCCAGGGCCAACCCTGCGTATCTCTGAGGCTGTGATCACTCTGGCGGCTTGGTGCAATATGGTGCCGCCTCTAATTGAACCGGTTGAAAGTATTGCGGGGCATATCAGCCACACAGCACACCCTGCTGAGGGCTACCCATGGAGACATCCCGTGGTAAAGCATCCACATTATTGCAGCGCATCAGCCACGGAGCGCACTGCTAAAAAATGCAAAATTCATGCGTGTGCATATTGCGCATGCGTGCGCACTCGTGCACATGCACTCATATGCGTGCGTAGGTGTTTAAAAAAAAAACAAAAAACCCTGCGTCCCCAGTGGCTGAACAGATGTGCAGGTTCAGACGACCAAAGCCGTTCTGCGCGCGCTCCCCCATGTTCAGATGTCCAGCCATGCGCAATGAGTGTGCAGCGAAACAAAAACACCCCTTCGGAGGTGGTGGCTTTTTAACCCAGCTCCAAGTCGTCCTCTGATGGGTTGAGTAGGCCCAGGGAAGGCCTGACAGATGTGGCTGTGTGACCGGGCCCATTTAATCCATTTGTGAAAGGGTGCCTACATCAGGCCAAACCGCCAGTCTGAACAGAACCTGAGATTGGACAACATCCAGCTATCCAGGTGCATTTGAGGGTTTGTTGCTCAGGTTTAAATGCTCAGTAAGCCCCCTTCAAAAGCGTTAGAGAAATCAGTTTTCTCCCATTTTATTTTTTCCCCTTCCCCTTACTAGGGAGAAAGCAAGTTCATATCGGGGGGTCCCCTCAGTAGAAACATCCATAAAACGGTGCCGGTTGCAGAAAGAAAGCAGCGGGTTAAGTTCGAATGTTGATTCCTGTGGATTTCTTTGCCACCCTGTTCCCTGGGGAAGTCTCCCTTGTATGTGCTGCCAACAGCCGCAAGCGTCACTCTGGGGCAGAATGTTCTAGGGAGGCCATTAAATTGTCCTGTTTCAGAAGCTGACGTTTTCCCGTTCCTCGCTTTGTGTTCTTCAGCATTTGGGTGGTGATGTAGTCGGAAGGGGGGGGGGGGGCGCAGTGGCAGAATAAATCCTCCCTCTCTTCGTCCAACCGGTGGGGTGATGACAGCCCTTGCCCAGCAGTTATCCTGGGCGCTACAAAATTGAGAGCCTCCCTCGTGCCCGTTTATCACCTGATTGAATCACCAGCCTAAGTGGCTGCCAACAGCGGAGCTGTTCTTTCTTTCAGTTCAGGATTTACAGAGTTTTTGACCGCTTGTTGCAGCAAGGTCAGGATAAGAGGTAGCTGGAAGGAGCTACGTCAGTCCTCAGGGCCAAACGAGGACTGATGATGCGGGCTTCGCGTCCGGAGCTCTCCGCGTTTAAAAAACTTGACTCTCCGGCCTCGTCCGGTCAGGGCTCTGGAGGAAGGGCAGGGCGGGCCGGCTTCCGGAAGTCACCTCTTCTTCTCCCTCCCTCCCGCAGAAATGTTGCAGCAGCTTCATCAGCAGCTGGTGGAGTCCGAGCGCAAGACCATGACCTACCTGAAGCGGTTCAACAAGATCCAGGCGGACTACCACAACCTCATTGGGGTCACCGCCGAGCTGGTGGATTCCCTGGAGGCCACGGTCAACGGCAAAATGGTAAGGGAGAGTCTGAGAACATCCAGGTTGTATGCGCGCGCGCGCTAAGCGTTGTCAGGTGGCTTCTGACTTACAGTGACCATGTGGATGAACCCCCTCCCAAACAGGCCCGTAGCCACAGCGGGACATTCTGGGGCTCCGCCCCCTCAAATGTGAGGCATGCCCCACAACAGCTGCCCCTCCCCTCCTGTGACATTAAAGGGGCCCTCCAGCTGATTGGGGGGAGCACGTGGCCTATCCCTCTCCCTCCCCTCCTCCAAGATTTAAAGGGCCCTCCAGCTGATCAGTGGGCCCTTTAAATCTTGCAGGCGAGGGAGAGGGGTGGCTGCTGGCTGCGTGCCTTCCCTGAACTCCGAGTGGTGTGCATCCGCCCCTCCCTCCTCCCCTTCCTCTGCTGCCCCACAAAATTGCCCCATGCCCCACCAACCCAAAATTTCTGGCTGCGGGGCTGCTCCCAAACGTCCTGTTGTTAACAGCCTCGCTCAGGTCTGGCAGACTGAAGGCCATGGGATCCCCGGTTGAGTCCATCTCTCTCCTGTTGGGCCTTCCTCTTTTCCTGCCACCTTCTGCTGTTCCTAGCCTTCTTGTCCTCTCTGGGGACTTTGGCCTTCTCACAGTGTGATCAGCGTACAATAGCCTCCTTTGAGCCGATTTGGCTTCCTGGGAGAGTTCAGGCTTGGCTTGACCGAGAACCCGCTGATTTGTCTCTTTTGGCAATCCACGGTATCCGCAGAGCCCTCCTCCAACGCCACGTTTCAAACGACTCAGCCTTCTTCCCGCTCGCTTTCTTAATAGAATCATAGAATCACACGGAGTTGGAAGGGGCCATGCGGGCCATCCAGTCCAACCCCCTGCTCAGTGCTGGATTGGCATCCCCTGACAGGGGTTTGTCCAGCTGCTGCTTAAAGACTGGCAGGGAGGGGGAGCTCTCAACCTCCCGAGGCAGCTGATTCCGCTGTTGCACAACTCCTCATGGAAAAGAGTTTTTCCTAAGATCCAGGTGGAACCTTCCTGCCCTTAAACCTATACGAGTCCTCTCCTCTGCTGCCCACGGGAACAGCTCCCGGCCCTCCTCCGAGTGACACAGCCCTTCAGAGACTTCCAAGAGAGCCGTCCTGGCCCCCCTCCGCCTCCTCTTCTCCAGGCTGAACCTTCCCGAGTCCCTCAGACTTTCCCCCAGAGGGCTTCTTGGTCTCCTGGCCCCCGATCTTCCTCAGCGCTCTCCTCTGCACCCGCTCCATTCTGCCCCATTCATTGCATCCGGAGAGCATCCCACGAAGTGGATTTCCAGGCAGTCCATTCTGCATACTCTTTCGTCACATGCACATGACCGAGCAGACTGTAATCCCGGGATTCCCAGCTTGGAGCCTGTGCATGCCATGGCATCCGCTGACGCTTGGGACCTTCTGCATGCCAAGCAGAGGCTCTTCCACTGAGCCACTGCCCCTCTTTACAGCTCTCCAGGGTCTCAGGCGGAGGCCTTTCCCATCCCCTCCTTCCTGGTCCTTTTTTACTGGAGATGCGGGGGACTGAACCTGGGACCTTCTGCATGCCAAGCAGAGGCTCTGCTACTGAGCCACAGCCCCTGGGTGAGTCCCCAAGACAATTTAAAATACAATAAAACACAAATGCAAAATGCAGTGCAAAATTTACAATAAAATTTCCAGAAACGAACAAAATAAATACAGTGCAGTTAATACAGACGGTGATTGCTGTATGATGATCCAGTGTAGCAAGACCAGTATCCATAGATCTTAATGCCAGTAGCAAGGGCCATAATGATTCAGATTTGAATAGCTCATTCATCAGTGGCGGCTCCTAATCAAAAGCCTGGTGGAAGAGCTCCGTTTTACAGGCCCTGCGGAACTGTAAAAGGTCCCACAGGGCCCTGATGTCTTCCAGGAGCTCATTCCATCAGTATGGAGCCGCCACTGAAAAGGCCCTAGGCCTGGTGACGGCCAGTTTGGTGTCTTTCAGACCGGGAAGAGTCAGGCGATTTTGCGACCCTGACCTCAGTGCTCTCTGGGGGAACATATGGGGAAAGGCGGTCCCTCAGGTAGGCAGAACCCCCAACCATGTAGGGCTTTAAAGGTCAAAACCAGCACCTTGAAGCGAATCCGGTATGCTGTTGGCAGCCAGCGCAGTGCCTTCAGCACAGGCCGGATGTGCTCTCGTACAGAGAGACCCATCAGCAGCCTGGCTGCTGCGTTTTGCACTAGCTGCGATACTCACACCGACTTTCCTGTGCCAGTATTCCAAAGGTGCCTGCAGGCTCAGAAAGGTCGGGGACTCCTGACGTGGCCTCTTAAGCCTTTAAAGTGGTGCAGTATTTATTTCCACTTTGGTTCAAAACTTCCTTTTTTCCCGTGAGAGCTTTAAGCCCTTTTGAAATTGCAAGTGGTACGTTTGGGAAGAGGACAGAACAATGCGGCAACCGGTTTTTTTGTTGTACTGTAAAGAAATCGCAAGTCTGGATTTCAGCAAAATCCCCTTGTGTGCAAGGAGGCAGCCAAGATAAATTAAGGCGTTGTGGAGCACCTTTCCTACGAGGGAAGCCGGAAGAACCCAGGCCTTTTTTCTTTAGAGAAAAGACAATTACGTGGCGGGGAGGGACACGAGGAAGATTTATACAATTGTGCTTGGCATGGAGAAAGTGGATGAAGATAATTTCCCCCCCTCCATAACACTGTAACTGGGGGGCATGCGTTGGAAGTCGATGGGCAGTTAAGATTAAGGGTGGACAAAAGGAAGTACTGCTTTGCCGAACGAGTTATGATGTTACGGGATAATTAAATTGTAATTGCGGAAGTAATTAGATTGCAGATTTCGTTGCCAGAGGACAGAGCAATGGGCACAAGCGTAGATGGCTTTAAGAGGTGATTAATCAGATTCACAGAAGAGAGGTCCATTAGAGGCTAGTGGCCATGGAGACTAGAGGGAGCCGCTGTATTTAAACCTCAGGGAATACCAGTGCCAGGAGGCCGGGTCCGTAGAAGGCGTTGGCCTCTGTGCCCTGTCCATTGGCCATCCAGGACAACTGGTTGGCCACTCTGTCAAGCAGGATGCTGGACTAGGTGAACCACAGGTTAATTTTTTTATTTTATTCTTATTTTATTAGGTTTATTATTTGGTGCGGAGAGCCAGTTTAGTGTATTGGCTTAAGTGCGCAGACTCTAATCCGGGAGAACCGGGTTTGATTCTCCACTCCTCCACTTGCACCTGCTGGATGACCTTGGGCAAGCCATAGCTCTGTACCAGCTGTTCTCTCAAGGACAATTGACTCAGAGCTCTCTCACTGATCCGAGGAAAGGGCTATGCCTGAGACTCTCTACAGGAGCCCTTGGCGGAATTTGGGGCATTGCCACCACCGGGAAGAGGGGGAGAATTCAGCGAAGAGGTGCGGAGAAACGCCGACGCCTCCGCTGCAGCCGGAACCGGAACTGCAGCAATAAGACTATTGTTGTCTCTTTTAAAAAGTAGGTGTAACCAAAATTTAATGGCAATAATCCATACTCTAGTTTCAAGGAGTCTTTGGTTTGATTCTATAAGTTAGTGCCAGTCAATTATAGCACATAACACAGCTGTTTGGAAAGCTGAATTTTGCTTTACTTTAAACTTGTCAACAGGGTGCCTGTTGTGGGGAGGGGAAGGGAAAGGAGTTTGTAAGCCGCTCTGAGACTACAAGTGAAGGGCGGGGTATAAATCCAATCTCTTCTCTTCTTCTTCTTCTTCTTAGATTTATATCCCGCCTCACCACATGGCAGGCTCTGGGCGCGTTCCAAATATAAGTAAAGGTCAAGGTTTCCCTTGCTCGAAAGCCAGTTGAATCTGACTCTAGGGGGCGGTGCTCGTCTCCTTTTCCAAGCTGAAGAGCCAGCGCTGTCCAAAGACTTCTCTGTAGTTATGTGGCCGGCATGACTAGATGCCGAGGCGCACAGAACGCTGTTCCCTTCCCACCGAAGTGGTACTTATTTATCTACTTGCAGTTTCTTGCTTTCAATCAGCTAGGTTGGCAGGAGCTGGGGCCAGAGACGGGAGCTCACTCCGTCACGTAGCACTCGGCTCTCGAACTACCGACCGTCTGGTCTGCAGCTCAGCATCTTAACATACAGATCGGCAAATAATGCAGATTTACAGTTGAAACATATTCATCAGTACAATAACCATTAAAAATCACGAACACATTAAAACATACAATGTGCCTCAACAGGTAATGTTAATTCCGGCAGTGTTGTAGTTCCAGTCGGCTTCTAGGATCTGCGGTTCCTGGAAGGGAGCCAGATCGAAGTGGACGCCCGCTGCCTCAACTAAAAGCCCAACCGAAGAGCTCCATCTTACAGGCCTTGCAGAACTGTAACATATCCTGCAGGGCCCTGATCTCATAAGGTAGCTCATTCCCTGGCCCTGGTTGAGGCAAGTGAGACATCCCTGGGGTCAGGGACTACCCGAAGATGATAGTTCGTCGAACACAGTGCTCTGTAGGGCCAGTTTCGTGTAGTGGTTAGGAGCATGTACTCTAATCTGGGAGAACCGGGTTTGATTCTCCACTCCTCCACATGCAGCTGCTGGTGTGACCTTGGGCCAATCATAAGCTTTTTTCAGAGCAGTTATCTCAAGAGCAGTCCTCGAGAGAGAGCTCTCTCAGCCCCACCTACCTCCCAGGGCGTCTGTTGTGGGGAGGGGAAGGGACAGGAGATTGTAAGCCATTCCGAGACTCCTTCGGGTAGTGAAAGGCAGGGTATAAATCCAATCACTGCTGCTGCTTCTCTTCCTCCTCCTCCTCATATTGGGAGAGGTGCTCTCAAAGAGAGGCCCCTGGCCGTCTGATCCAGCAGGGCTCTTCTTATATTCTCGATCAAGCCCCCGTGTTGTTTGTTGGGACAGGTGCAGTATTCACGGCTCAGTCCGTACTGGGCGGAGAAGAAAAGTGGCAAGAAGAGGGGACAGCCGAGTGGGCGGAGTGACTGCAGGGCTGGCGGTGGCCAGGCAGCGGTGAGAGAGGGATGGGTGAGCGCTGGCAGAGCGATGAGAGGCGGGGGCGCGGAAGGCAGGATGAGGAAAGAGGGCATAGCAGGAGAGCAAGGGGAGGTGTGGACCAGTGTTGGGGGTGGGCGGGGGAAGAAGAAGTAGAGTATGGAAGGAAAAAGAGGAAGTGGAGAAAGGTTTAGAGAAAGATGGCTGGGAGGGGTCAGAAGCCATAGGAGGAAGCAGGTGCCAGTGAGGGAATTTCCCGTCGACTTTCTCATGGGTCCCTGCTTGTCCATCAGCCTAACGCTCGGCATGGCCTCCATCTGTGGATACGTAAATCTCGCCCTTGGGAGCCATGAACCGATGAGAGATTTTTCTGCAAACCTGAGAAATGCCCCAAATTTGCAGAAAAACCTGAAATTTAAAAAAAAAAAATCTGTTGGGGGGGATTAAACTCCCCAAAATACGAGAAGATGCCGCCGTGCCTTTAAGAAATCCGAGCCCTTTGAGATCTCAGAGGCCGTTGGGGTGGCTAGGCAACCACAACAGTATTGCCAGCCTTCAAACCTTGGTTTCTGTCAATAAAAGGCAGGAGAAGAGCTCCTTCCAGGCCTATTTTGGGCTCCAAGTCCGCCCCTGCTCCCCTCCCCTCTGCCCTGGAGGAACCACTGGGCAACTCGCTGCCATGCCGTTCACCCAGATGTACCGGTAGCTACGACTGGATGCCGCATGACACAACTTGCCCGTGCCCACTGGCAGCCTCCACATAACTTGTGCAACTGGGCTGGGCCCAGAAGTGGCCACCACTCAAGTCACCTGAGCAACTGGCTCTCAGACAACTTTTGAAACCTGGCCGGACCGAGAGGCTGCCCGGGGGAGGGAAGGAGGGAAATCTGAGAGCCTGTGTAGGGGAGTGGTTAGAGTGTCAGAGCGTGATCTGGGAGGCCCAGGTTCATATCCCCACCACGCCACGGAAGCCTGCTGGATGACCTTGGGTCAGTCACGCACTCTCAGCCTAGCCCAGGGGTGGGCAAACTGTGGCTCGGGAGCCGCATGCGGCTCTTTCACATATATCATGTGGCTCCCGGCAGGGCGGCTGGGGAAGCTAAATATCATTAGCAAACAAATATCATTGGACAAATTACTACCATTATCAATATCTGCTTTTACCCCTTTTGTTATTATTTTTGGCAGTCTCATTTAATGTTAATAAAAAGCAAATTTGCTTATTTTCCAATAAAAGCAGGTAATATTTGTTCATGTCTTGTGGCTCTCAAACAGCTGATGTTTATTCTATGCAGCTCTTACGTTAAGCAAGTTTGGCCACCCCTGTTCTAGGTGGCTCTTACGCTGAGCAAGTTTGCCCACCCCTGGCCTAGCCTAACTCACAGGGTTGTTGTGAAGGTGAAACGGAGGAGAGAAGGACGATGCAAACTGCTTTGGGTCCCCACTAAAGAGGAAGGGTATGGTATAAATGAAAGTAAAGTTGACGACCATGGAACGGATACCAGAGAGAGGTTCAGGGCTCATTTCGTAGCAGGAGCTCCTCTGCGTATTAAGCCACACGCCCCTGATGTAGCCAATCCTCCAAGAGCTTACGGTACCCCCTGTAAGAAGAGCTCTGTAAGCTCTTGGAGGATTGGCTACATGAGGAGGGTGTGGCCTAATATGCAAAGGAGCTCCTGCTACGAAATGAGCCCTGGAGAGGTTGGTGGGTGGGTGGCAGGGAAAGGGGAGGGGATATAGGGATTCCCAGGAAGAGAAAGAGGAACCGGTTTGAGGAAGGGGATACAGGGGGAAGGTGCAGTGATCTTGTGTGTCCTTGCAGATTCCCCTCTTGGCCGTTACTAATTGCTTTTTCCCCTGGGAGAGTTTTGAAACGGAGTGTTCGAGCAGCACCTTCTGAGCAGGCTTTTCCACGTTCTGTTCTCGCACCTGCATAATCTTGGCAAACCAGAGTTTGGGAAGACGCTTTGCAGAGACGGCATCTGCTTCCATCCCAAGATGCCCTAGGATCTTTTTAATGAGCTATCCGTTGGTTTTTTCCTGGATATTACCACACGGTGGCACTGTTTAGTTGAGCATTAGGACTGCTTTCACTGCCTTTAGAGGCATTTTGGAAAAGGAATTGCATCAAAATACGTTTTTTTTTCCAAAAAAAAATTGTCTTGTTTTTACATTTTTCCAAAGCGTGAGTGCATGCAAAAGCTTATACCGAAAATCAGGGGTCCTTTCGAGCAGGAGCACGGGGGAGCGCAGCTCCGGGAGTTGGTGCCAGCCCCCCCCCCCCCCCGGCGGGGGAATGCCTGCTTACGTCATGGCTGCAGCAAAATGACCCTGTCCCCTGGAAAGGTCCTTGTTCCTCCGACCAGCCTTCTGAAGGCTTCAGCCACCACTGAAGAAGAAGAAGAGATTGGATTTATACCCCGCCCTTCACTCACTTAAGAGTCTCAGAGTGGCTTACAATCTCCTTTTCCCTTCCCCTCCCCACAACAGACACCCTGGGAGGTAGGTGGGGCTGAGAGAACTCTTTCCCAAGCTGTCCTTGAGGGAACAGCTGGTACAGAGCTATGGCTTGCCCAAGGACATCCAGCCAGGTGCAAGTGGAGGAGTGGGGAATCAAACCCGGTTCTCCCAGATTAGAGTCTGCGCACTTAACCACTACACCAGACTGGCTCTCTCCAGCTATCCTCCCAGAATAGTGGTATTTCTGAGGCTTGGATTAGTAGCTGTCCCCTCTCTGCCAGCTCTCTCTCTCTCCCTCTCCTTTCTTTCTTGCCTTCTGACATACTTTTTCTAGTGATATCAGGGGGTGTGGCATATGCAAATAAGTTATGCTAATGAGTTATGTTAATGGGCTCCTGCACCTCTTTTTCTACGAAATGACCCCTGCCGAAAATTAAACTTCGTTGGTTTTAAAGGTGCCGCTGGACTCAAACTTCTGTTTTATTTTACTTATAACAAATTTAGAGTCCAGTGGCACCTTTAAGACCTACAAAGGTTTATTCAAAGAGTGAGCTTTCATGTGCATGCCCACTCTTTCGAATACATTGGACTGGAAGGTAACAGTTCAAACTTATAGACAGGGGCTGAACAGCAAATTAGCATGACAGGTGATGAAGATGTTTCAAGAAGAAGAAGAGATTGGATTTATACCCCACCCTTCACTTGGAGTCTCAGAACGGCTTACAAACTCCTTTCCCTTCCCTGCCCCACAACAGACACCCTGGGAGTTAGGTGCGGCTGTGAGAGCTCTTTCAGAATTGCCCTTGAGAGAACAGCTCTGACAGAACTATGGCTTGCCCAAGGTCATCCAGCAGGTGCAAGTGGAGGAGTGGGGAATCAAACCCGGTTCTCCCAGATTAAAGTCCGCGCACTTAACCATTGCACTGAACTACTCAAAAGACTAAACTAAATAACAAGCTAAGGTTATGACTCATGAGGTCAGCTTTTGTGTTTGAAAAAGTTGAAGGTGGCTTTTCATGCACCTGACGAAGTGGACTCCGCTCAGAAAAGCTATTGTTAAAATAAATGAGCTTGTCTTTCAGACACCCCAAGACCATTGCTTTGGCCACAACCTTTCTGTACACATGAGGCTGCCTTAAACTGGATCAGACCACTGGTCCATTACGGGTGGTGTCATCTGGCTCTGACCTGGATAGCCCAGGCAAGCCCAGTCTCGTCAGATCTCGGAAGCTAAGGAAGGCTGACCCTGGCAAGAAAAACCAGGGCTCAGGACACAGAGGCAGGCTATGAAGCCCCCTCTCTGAAACCATGAATTCCAGGCGTGCAAGCACCAGTGCTCCCTCTAAGCTGTGGAGTCTTGTGAGCAAAAATCCTACTTTTGTGAGCTACTGGCATTCAAGTTGTGAGTGAATGATTTGGCTGCTGCATCAATCAGTTTGCTCTGGAGCCATCCTTCCTGAGCTAAGACAAAAATGCGTGAGCTGGAGGCTAAAACAATGTGAGCTAGCTCACACTAACTCAGCTTAGAGGGAACACTGGGAAGCACATAGACACACACACACACACACAAATCCTCCCCCCCCCCCCCCTGGGCAGTGTTGTCTTCTCAGAGTGGCCGCGGCTCTCCGGGGTCTCAGGTAGAGAAGAAGAAGAGATTGGATTTATACCCTGCCCTTCACTACCCGAAGGAGTCTCGGAATGGCTTACAATCTCCTGTCCCTTCCCCTCCCCACAACAGACACCCTGGGAGGTAGGTGGGGGCTGAGAGAGCTCTTTCAAGGACTGCTTGTGAGAGAACACTTCTGAGAGAACTGGGGGTTTTGCCCAAGGTCATCCAGCAGCTGCATGTGGAGGAGGAGTGGGGAATCAAACCCGGTTCTCCCAGGTTAGAGTCCACGCTCCGAACCACTACACCAAACTGGCTTTCACGTCATCTCCCACCTGGTCCTTTCAACTGGAGATGCTGGGGATTGAACCCAGGACCTTCTGCATGCCAAGCAGAGGCTCTGCCACTGACCCACGGCCCCTCCCTTACACAATCGGGACAGAATCAAGGGACAGAATTCCTCGTCCCAGATGTGTTCACTTGTCAAATGAGCATAAAGCAAAACTCCGTCCTTTGAGCTGAGCCTCTCTGCATTTTATTTATTCATCTTTACATTTATATCCCACCCTCCCCGCCATTTGGCTGGCTCAGGGCTAACAACACATATAAATATACATTGAAACTCCAATTAAAACAATCAAAATCAGTATAAAGCCATAACTGTACAAACATATGTTAAAAGATGGCAATCTTCTGAATGGTGCCTCCAGGCTCCCACCTAGCTGTTAAACTTCGGTTGGTGGTGCTGTTGGTACTGTTGGCAATCGGACCAGGGCCATAATATCGAGGCGGCACCCTACTTGAAAGCCTGGCGGAAGAGCTCCGTTTTACAGGCCCTGCGGAACTGTAAAAGGTCCCGCAGGGCCCTGATGTCCTCCGAGAGCTCATTCCACCGGTACGGGGCCGCCACAGAAAAGGCCCTGGCCCTCGTTGTAGCCAACCTGGCCTCTTTAGGGCCCGGAAGGGCCAGGCGGTTTTGGGAACCCGTTCTTAGTGCTCTCCGGGGTACGTATGGGGAAAGGCGGTCGTCTAGTTAAGTAGGTGAAAAAAACGTGGGGAAAAAAGTAGGTGAGAAAAACATCTTGGAACAGAAAGCATTTATGTTCCTTGAGCTCCCGTACCCAAGTCCCAGCATGAATGCAGTTCTGAATCGGGCTGCTTTTGGCCCCTCCCCAGATGGTGCCGCTTCTGCAAACAAGAGGTTGGGGTTAAAGAGAAATGTTCCATTTCCCCACCGGCCTGGTTCGTTTCCCTCTCTCGCAGATCACCCCGGAGGACCTGCAGAGCGTCTGCGTCCGTCTGTTTAGCACCCAGATGACGCAGAGCGTGGTGCACAGCTTAGACTTCACCAGGCCTGGGACGGTAAGTACGATCCATCGGGGCCAAGGCGGCCCATCTTCGGCTTGGGGAGTTCCTGACAATTTGGGGGCGGGGCCTGAGGATTGGCAGAGTCTGAGGAGAAGAGGGAGCTCAGTGGGAATACGATGCCACTCTAGGATTTCCGGTTCTCCTAGACTCTATGGCAGGGGTGTCAAACATGCGGCCCGGGGGCTGGATCAGGCCCCCAGAAGGCTTCTATCAGGCCCTCAAGGGACTGGCTGTCTCCTGCTTCTTCCTCCAGTTCTGCTGCTGCTGCTGTGTCATAGCTTGCTTTCCCAGACCCTCTCAGTCGCTCAGGAGAGATAGATAGGCCAGCCTCTGCTCCCTGCACTGGGCTGAGGCTCCTCCCCCTCCCAGATTGCAACAGCACAGACATTTTGATGCAGTAATTCAGAGCAAGAAGCGTCAGTTATCGGAGACTGTTGAATAAGCAAAATATTGCAAGAATGCTAATATTGCAAAGCGTGTTTTTATTTTAAGCTTTAAAGAAATCTTTGCGTTTGTGTCCTTGATAAAGGTTATATCTCCGCTACCTGGCGTTACATTTTTATGGCACACACGGCCCGGCCCGACAAAGTCCAATTTATGTCAGATCCGGCCCTCCATAACAAATGAGTTCGACACCCCTGCTCTATCGGGTTCCACAGAGTCCACCCTCTGGAGCTGCCATCTCCCCCAGGGGAACTGGTCTCTGCAGATCAGTTGTAACTCTGGGTTAACGCCAGGTCTCCTGTTAAGGCTGGTAATTCTAACTGGGAGAGGTTGACCTTAAAAGGTAATACCATTCTACTAAGTTGTTGTGTGGCCAGCAACCCTCATCATTTCCTGAAGGTATTCAAGCATAATGGTCTTGTAATCTGACAGTGGCCTTGAATGAGGTCTTTGAAGCCAGGTCTTTTGGCATATTGGACTGATAAGCCGCAGTGGGTATTGAGGGGTTCCGTGCTCGCTGGCTGCATTCCTGTCTGACTCATCAGTCCCATAAAGCCCTATACAGCTGGGGGACCAGTATGCCTGAAGGACTGCCTTAAGAACGTAGGAGAAGCCATATTGGATCAGGCCAGTGGCCCATCCCGTCCAACACTCTGTGTCATGCAGTGGCCAAAACCCAGGTGCCACCAGGAGGTCCAGCAGCAAGGCCAGAACTCCAGAAGCCCTCCCACTGTGGCCACCCAAGCTCCAAGAAGACAGAGCATCACTGCCCCATCTATAAGAACATAAGAGAAGCCATGTTGGATCAGGCCAGTGGCCCATCCAGTCCAACATTCTGTGTCACGCAGTGGCCAAAACTCAGGCGCCCTCAGGAGGTCCACCAGCGGGGCCAGGACTCCAGAAGCCCTCCCACTCTTGTCCCCCAAGCACCAAGAAAACAGAGCATCACTGCCCCAGACAGAGTGTTCCATCTGTAAGAACATTAGAGAAGTCATGTTGGATCAGGCCAGTGGCCCATCCAGTCCAACTCTCTGTGTCACACTGTGGCCGAAACTCAGCTGCCTGCAGGAGGTCCACCAGTGGGACCAGAACTCCAGAAGCCCTCCCACTCTTTTGCCCCCCCCCAAACTAAGAATACAGAGCACCACTGCCCTGGACATAAGAACATAAGAGAAGCCAATGTTGGATGAGGCCAATGGCGCATCTAATCCAAAATACTGTGTCACACAGTGGCCAAAACCCAGGGGCCCTCAGGAGGTCCACCAGCATGGCCAGAACTCCAGAAGCCCTCCCAGTGTGCCCCCCCAAACACCAAGAAGACAGAGCATGACTGCCCCAACAAAGTGTTCCATCTATTTCTGCTGCCTTCAGGTTTTCCTAGCATGATTGTCTTTTCCAGTGACAAAAGTACAACAAATACAAGCATTGTTTTATAAACCACATTGACACTACTGTGTGTGATTCTACATCATCTCAAACGGGCTCCAAACGGTAAAGAGATGTGATTTGCAGTGGGATACTGAGCAGGGCTGCTTGGAGTTAAGCCCCGCTATTCATTTGGAAATTGTGTCCCAGTAAGCGGGCAGAAGGATGGAGCTTTGGTAGATCAAAGCCTTGGAGGAACTTTCTAAAGGGAAACTCTTAAGAGTGTTTGCAGCTTCTTAGTTTAGAAGGGAGAGCAGGGCCAAAGATATTAAGATTACAAATAAGATAGCCTGCGTGTATTGTATGCCGTCAAATAGCCCCTGACCGATGGTGATCCCAGGAATTAATGACTTCCAAAACATTTGATCGTGAACAGCCTTGCTCAGGCCTTGCAAACTGACGTCTGTGGCTTCCTTGAGTGAGGCCGTCCATCTCACGTTGGGTCTTCCTCTTCTCCGGCTACCTGCGACTTTTCCTAGCGTTATTGTCTTTTCCGGGGACTCATGTCTCCTCATAATGTGACCAACGATTATTCATTTTATCTTCTAAGGGAGAGTTCACTATATATATATATATATATATATATATATATATATATATATATATATTCTTTTATTTATATCCCGCTCAGAGTGGGTCGCAGCATGTCACAAAGTTCTCATGTCTCCTCATAATGTGACCAACGATTATTCATTTTATCTTCTAAGGGAGAGTTCACTGTATATATATATATATATATATATATATATATATATATATATATATATATATATAAATTCTTTTATTGATATCCCGCTCAGAGTGGGTCGCAGCATGTCACAAAGTTCTCATGTCTCCTCATAATGTGACCAACGATTATTCATTTTATCTTCTAAGGGAGAGTTCACTATATATATATATTTATATATATATATATATATATATATATATATATATATATATATATATATATAAATTCTTTTATTTATATCCCGCTCAGAGTGGGTCGCAGCATGTCACAAAGTTCTCATGTCTCCTCATAATGTGACCAACGATTATTCATTTTATCTTCTAAGGGAGAGTTCACTATATATATATATATAGATAGATAGATAGATAGATAGATAGATATATAGATATATATATATAAATTCTTTTATTTATATCCCGCTCAGAGTGGGTCGCAGCATGTCACAAAGTTCTCATGTCTCCTCATAATGTGACCAACGATTATTCATTTTATCTTCTAAGGGAGAGTTCACTATATATATATATATAGATAGATAGATAGATAGATAGATATATAGATATATATATATAAATTCTTTTATTTATATCCCGCTCAGAGTGGGTCGCAGCATGTCACAAAGTTCTCATGTCTCCTCATAATGTGACCAACGATTATTCATTTTATCTTCTAAGGGAGAGTTCACTATATATATATATATATATATATATAGATAGATAGATATATAGATATATATATATATATTCTTTTATTTATATCCCGCTCAGAGTGGGTCGCAGCATGTCACAAAGTTCTCATGTCTCCTCATAATGTGACCAACGATTATTCATTTTATCTTCTAAGGGAGAGTTCACTATATATATATATATATATAAATTCTTTTATTTATATCCCACTCAGAGTGGGTCGCAGCATGTCGCAAAGTTCTATTATAGTTAAAACATACCAGTTTAAAACGATTCCAGACGTTTAAAGTTAATCAGATGGCACATAAGTAACACTATAATACTGTCCCGGGGCGAGGGGGGGGGGAAGGAGGAGGCAGGAGAATCTGTGGGAATTCTCCTGACCTCACCCATATGCTTGGCAGCCCATTTCCATTTTACAGGCCCCGTGGAACTGCACGAAGTCCTGCAGGGGCTGGATCTCGCTCGGAAGCGCCTTCCACCAAGCTGGAGCCACCGCCAAAAAGACGCCGACTCTCTTTGAAGCCAGGCAGATACTCCTTGGTCCTAGGGTCGTCCGTGTGTTGTTGCTCAGAGAGGGTCGTGCTCTTATGGACGTATTATATATACACATACACAGGGGTCCTTTCGAGCAGGAGCTCGGGGGAGCGCAGCTCCAGGAGTTGGTACCAGCCCCCCCCCCCTTGGGGGAATGCCTGCTTGTGTCATGGCTGCAGCAAAATGACCCTGTCCCCTGGAAAGGTCCTTGTTCCTCCGACCAGCCTTCTGAAGGCTTCAGCCACTACTGAAGCTATCCCCCCAGAATAGTGGTATTTCTGAGGCTTGGATTAGTAGCTGTTTCCTCTCTGCCAGCTCTTCCTTCCTTCCTTCCTTCCTTCCTTCCTTCCTTTCTCTCTCTCTCTCTCTTACTTTCTTTTTCTTTCTTTCTCCTTTCTTTCTTGCCTTCTGACATACTTCTGGTGATGTCAGGTGGTGTAGCATATGCAAACAAGTAATGCTAATGAGTTATGCTAATAAGCTCCTGCACCTCTTTTTCTACGAAAGGACCCCTGCACATACCTACTTATGTGTGTGTGTGTTTGTGTATATATACACACATGCACGCACATATACTTTGCTCTGGTTCCACAGCACCTGCTGGTCTCTGGTGAAGCCCCATTCACCACTGCTTCCTCTTTTATGCTTTCCAGCCCGGGCTCTTCTACGCTCTTATTTTTATTGCCTGCGTGCCTCTATTGCGTCTTTTTTTTTGCTTTTCCCCATGTGTCCTGCTCCCTCTAGTGGTCAGTTCGATATTACATCTCTGTATGTCCGGACGTAAAGCGACATGCCAGATGTACAACGACGGAGAACCGAATTGACCACTAGAGGGAGCAAGACACATATGGAAAAGAAAAAGAAGACGACGCAGTATGGACACACAGGCGATGAAAATAGAGGGTGTGGAAGAGCCCCCCGTTAGGTACAGCCTCCCGGCACTAGTGGTACCTGGCAATCATGTTGAGTCCTGCCTGGCTGGGGTTAAAGCTTGCACTTAGAAGTCCTGTTTTAGGAAGACTGAATGCTAAGGCAGAAGTAACCCTGCAGCCTCTTTCAGGTACGGAACCAGCAGCCAATAAGCTTGAAGCCGGAATGTGGTCCTCTGACCACACCATTCCCTGGTACTCCTCGGGGTTTCTTCGGCAGTGGCCCTGCATAGGGGAAGGGGGATGCGGTGACCTTACCGGAGGGCATCCAGGGGTGGTGCCGCCGCCGCCGCCTCCTCGTGCCCTCCAGTCAGGGTATCATGTTCCCTTTCTCCTTCGGTGTTGAGAACGGGAATCCCCACTGCTGGCTGGGAGTAAAATCCCGAACAAAGGCAGTGAAAAGAAAGTCGACAAGTGCAAATGAAAGCAAGTTGACTGTGCAAACACTGCTGAAAACATTTGAAAACATTCAGCAGTGGTTGGCATTCTCTTGCCTTGAGAAAAAAACAAAGTGATGTCCTGGATGCGCTTGGCCTGGTGTGAGAACCTCAAGCTTTGTCTTTCTCTCTCTGTGTATCCTTTTGTATGTTGATTCTGAGATTACAGGTGCAGGAAGCAGAACTCAGGCTGACTCGTATCGTGTTTAAGCCTTGTTGTCTTTGGTTCAGCAGGGCCTAAGGTGTCCTTTCACTTTCTCTTGACATCAAATGCTTGAGAAAGTTCTAATTGCAAGGGGTCTTTCTGCGCAGTTTGAAGGGCTGTAAGCAGGGCTAGACGACAGCCGGGGTCCAGCAGCACCTTAAAAAATAACACAATTTGTGGCAGGGTACGAGCTTTCGGGAATCACTGCTCACTTCTTCAGGTATCTGAAGAAAGCTCATAACCCTGCCACAAATTGTGTTAGTCTCTAAGGTGCTACTGGACCCTTTGCTCTTTTCTGCAGACAGACTAACATAGCCACCCATCTTGATCCATCCCCATGGAAGGCACCACATTTAGCTGTACAGAACAGCAGTATCTGAAGAAGTGAGCAGCGACTCACGCAAGCTCCTCCCCTGCCACAAATCTGGTTGGTCTCGAAGGGGCTGCTGGACTCCTTCTCTTTTCTACTGCTACAAGCAGACTAACTAGAGTTGCCAGGTCTTACCTTCATCCCAGGATGGGGGGGACTCCAAGATGGCTCTGAGACTCTTCTGCGGACACTCTAGTATTCGAGGGACACTCTAGTGTTTGGGTAAAAACTCTATGGTCACCATAGAGTTTTTACCCAAATGCTAGAGCATCCCCCAAACAACGTGCACAGCATGATGATGTCACCTCCAGGAGATGATGTCACCTGGAGGTGACAGTCAAGAGGGCCTCTCCTTGTGATCTTAATTCCTGGGCAAAAACATAGAAGAGAAGACGGTTCTTCAGACACCCGAGGCCCAAGCCACGTAAGGCTTTAAAGGACAAAACACTTAACACCTTGAGCTGGGCTTGGGAGTTGATCGGTAACCAGGGTAATTGCCGTACTATTGGGGGTCACATGCTCCTGATAGCTGACCCGGACCAATAGTCTAGCCGCAGCATTCTATATGTGTTGAGTCTGACGTGTTGAGTTGATTGAGCTGGTGGAAGATAAAGCATGGAGACCAGAGCAGGAGAGGCCCTCTTGACTGTCACCTCCAGGTGAGATCATTGCACTGGGCACGTCAGGCATGTCGGGACTCTTTGGGGGTGGGTCTCCCCCTCTGTCTTGCTGGCTGGCAGCAGATTGGGGCCCCTAAAATTGGGGAACACCCCCCCCCCCGCCCCCATCAGGGGGTTGGAAACCCTAAGACTAACACGGTGACTGTCTTGATCTATAAGCTGGGGAAACTCTCGTTTTCACTTTTTGCACTGGCCTACGTATCCTACCGTAGGGGTATGCATTCAGCAATAACCAATCTGAAAAAAATACCCAATAGGGTATTTTTCGGGTATCACATAAGCTGAATACAGATCAGAGATCTGTATTTGGCTACCGGTATAGCTGAACCTGAAAAAGCCGATATTTTCCAGCTTTTTTCGGGTTCATTCTGCTATACCGAATACAAGGGCAAGCAGGGAACCATGCCTGGGCTCCTTGCCTTCCCTTCTCCAGCTACCCCATGTCAGCTAGAGAAGGGAAGGCAGAGAGCGGAGGCTTTCCCTTGTCAATTTCACTCACAGCTGACTGGCGGGAAGTGAAAGTGACAGGGAAATCTGCAGGGGCTACCAGAGGGAAAGAAGCATTTTAACATGCCTCCTTTTCCTCTGGTGGAGTATATCAGACCTGAATATATTTGGTGATACCAAATATTTCCCGAATCCCAGTACTTTACCGGTATTGGACTGGGGAAATTCGGCATTTACCGATGTTTTTCGGGTCTGATTTACCGGAAGCTGGAAAATACCGGCTTTTTGGGGGGGGGGGGCACCCCTATCTCACCATTGTGTTCAGCACAGCTTGAAGTCTTCCTCCAGCCTAAGGAGCCTTCCTCCAGGTTAAATGGCTATTAGCCCAGGGAAGAAGAAGAAGAAGAAGAAGAGATTGGATTTATACCCCGCCCTTCACTCACTTGGAGTCTCAGAGTGGCTTACAAACTCCTTTTCCCTTCCCCTCCCCACAACAGACACCCTGTGAGGTAGGTGGGGCTGAGAGAGCTCTGAGTCAATTGTCCTTGAGAGAACAGCTGGTACGGAGCTACGGCTTGCCCAAGGTCATCCAGCCAGGTGCAAGTGGAGGAGTGGAGAATCAAACCCGGTTCTCCCAGATTAGAGTCCGCGCACTTAACCACTACACCAAACTGGCTCTCTGGGAAACTGGCAAACTGGGAAGAAACGCTGAAGTTGGAGGAGGGGCCCTTAGGCTGGGGGAGAAATTCACACTTTCCTAAGCGGAGTGGTAGAATGTAGGCCAGTGACTTTTTCCCCCTCTTCCAGTTTCTGAATAAAGTGGCCATTAATAAGCAGACGCTGCTGCTCTGCTCAAGGGAAACTTCGATGTCATGTTTGTTTGTGGAAACTTAAATCTCCAAAAGAATTGACGGTCTGTGCGTTGATGGGCGTGTCGGCCTTGGTATTTAGACGAGTTGTCCCACTGATCCCAGAGAATACAAGATCACGGACTGGAGAAGGTGATCTGCAGCCAATCACAATTTTATGAAACTCTTGTCATGTTGTCGCTAAGTCGTCAGTTCAGAAAAGTCGACTACAGGGGGACACGATAAGAGGTTCATGCAATTATGCATGCGGTGGAGAGAGTTCTGGTCACCATATCTCCAAAAGGACATTGCAGAGCTGGAAAGAGTACAGAGGAGGGCAACCAAGACGATGAAGGGGGTTGGAGCCCCTTCCCTAGGAGGAAAGGCTGAAGAGGCTGGGACTTTTCAGTTTAGAAAAGAGACGACTAAGGGGGGACATGATAGAGGTTGATAAAACAATGCACAGGGTGGAAAGAGTTAAGAACATAAGAGAAGCCAATGTTGGATCAGGCCAGTGGCCCACCCAGTCCAACACTCTTGAGTCACACAGTGGCCAAAAACACCCCAGGTGCCCTCAGGAGGTCCAGCAGTGGGGCCAGGACACTAGAAGCCCTCCCACTGTTGCCCCCTCCCCCTTCAAGCACCAAGAATACAGAGCATCACTTGCCCCAGACCAAGAGTTCCTATCTATTCGTTACTGCTCATAGCCACTGATGGACCTCTGCTCCATATGTTCATCTAATTCCCTCTTGAAGCCATCCATGCTTGTAGTCGCTGCCACCTCCCGTGGCAGTGAATTCCACATGTTCATCACTCTCTGGGTGAAGAAGGACTTCCTTTTATCCGTTCTAACCCGACTGCTCACCAATTTCATGGAGTGCCCACGAGTTCTTGTCTTGTGAGAAAGGGAGAAAAGGACCTCTTTCTCTACCTGCTCTATCCCATGCATAATCTTGTAAACCTCGATCATGTCACCTCTCAGCCATCGTTTTTCCAAGCCAAAGAGCCCCAAGCGCTTCAACCTTTCTTCACAGGGAAAGTGTTCCAACCCTTTTAGCATTCTAATTGCTCCTTTCTGCACTTTCCCCAGCGCTATAACATCCTTTCTAAGGCGCGGCGACCAGAACCGTACCCAGTACTCCAAATGAGGTCGCACCGTCGATTTATACAGGTGGCTTGCCATTCCCTGCCTCCACGTCACTGTCCTGGCATTCCTCCGAGGCCTTCCCATCCAAGTACCAGCCAGGGTCGACCCTGCTTAGCTTCCAGGATCTGACGAGAGCAGGCTAGCCCGGGCTATCCAGGGCAGGGCATACCAAAGAGTAAACCCGGTAAATGAATTGCGCATGGTAAGAGAAACAGTGCTCATTTAACTAGCATACGGGTTGCAGAACTGTGAGACTTCCTTCCAAAGCTCTGCTCCGTCAAAGCCCCATGTCTCAAGAGAAGCAGGTCTACGTATAGCGGACCCTCGGGTGCTTGGGCTTCCAGCACCTCCGGGTGACCTCCAGGGGGGAGGGCCAGGGCACAGAAGTAAGATAATAAATGCCGATTGCCAAGATAGAGACTCTATCCAGCCACGCCCGTTCAGGTAGCGCTTTGGTTTCTGCTTGGCTGGCGTCACACACTGAGTAAATCCCCTGGCACCTCGATACTTGATCTTCTCTGTATTGTCCCTGTAAAGCCCTTTGGATTTCTAATCTAAACATAGCATTTTGAGCAGCACTTGTCGCATTTTTGAAATGTCGTAATCGCATTATATAGTATTGAGAGTGTTTGCCACCAGAGGATGGAGCGATGGCCACAGGAATGAACGGCTTGAAAAGAGGACTCGTCCGATTCATGGAGGATAAATCTATCAGTGGCTACTAGTCATGGTGACTGAGGGGAACCTCCACATTCGGAGGCAGTAAACCTGTGAATCCCAGAGCCAGGAGGCAGCCCTGTTTGTTTGCTCCTCCAGAGGACCTGGTTGGCCACTCTGTGAGACAGGAAGCTGGACTAGATGGATCAGTGGTCTGATCCAGCAGGGCTCTTCTTAGGCTCTTCTTAGGGGAAGGCCTCGGCCTCTCTGCCCTGTTGTTGGCCCTCCAGAGGAACTGGTTGGCCACTGTGTGAGACAGGATGCTGGACTGGATGGACTCTTGGTCTGATCCAGCAGGGCTCTTCTGATGTTCTTATGAAGGCCTCGGCCTCTGTGCCCTGTTGTTGGCTGTCCAGAGGAACTGGTTGGCCATTGTGTGAGACAGGATGCTGGACTAGATAGACCAGTGGTCGGATCCAGTGGGGCTCTTCCGATGTTCTTATGAAGGCCTCGGCCTCTCTGCCCTGTTGTTGGCCCTCCAGAGGAACTGGCTGGCCCCTGTGTGAGACAGGATGCTGGACTAGATGGACCACTGGTCTGATCCAGCAGAGCTCTTCTGATGTTCCTATGAAGGCCTCGGCCTCTCTGCCCTGTTGTTGGCCCTCCAGAGGAACTGGCTGGCCCCTGTGTGAGACAGGATGCTGGACTAGATGGACCACTGGTCTGATCCAGCAGGGCTCTTCTGAGGTTCTCTACTTCAGGTTGTTTGAGTGTGCCTAAAGGATTGACTTGACCGGTCCAGTAGTGCCTTAGAGACCAACCAAATTTCCCAAGGTATAAGCTTTTGTGAGTCAAAGCTTACTTTGTCAGATAAAAATGGAATGAATGCTCAATAGGCGGGTCAAAAGGTGGGAGGGGTGTTACAAAGAAGGGCCAGTTGGAGTCAGGATGAAGAGACAGAACGCGAAACGTAATCAGCTTGATTGGAACTAGGAGATTTACACAGAGGTGGGAAAAGCAGAAAATTAATATCTAGAATAAGATAAGAATCCTGTGACCCTGTTAAGCTGTGGTCCTGAAGTTGTTAATGAATTCTAGTTTGGTGGTCTCAGACTGTAATCTCCCTTTGAAGCTTCTCTCTCTGGGTTGAACTGCCATTCGTAGGTCAGCAGCGGAAGATCCTGGACGATTAACTCTTTTCTGAGTATTGAGAGTCTTAATGTCCCTTTATTCTTTCGCGCAGAGACCGACCTGTTTGTCTTGATGTAGAGAACAGAAGGGTACTGTTGACACTTGGTGGTGTGTATAATGTTGGATGATGAACAAGTGAACGAACCGGAGACGATGTGGCTGGTATTGTCGGGTCCAGTGACTGCGTTGCTAGGGAGCGCATGGGAACAACAGGTGCTTCTTGGTTTATTGTAGGCCCTGATCCCATGTTCATGTTAGCTCGTGCGTTATGATGTGGGAAGTTTTTTTACAGTTAGGTTTCTGTCTGTGGGCCAGTTTGGTGTAGTGGTTAGGAGCGCAGACTCTAATCTGGGAGAACCAGGTTTGATTCCCCACTCTTCCACATGCAGCTGCTGGCGTGACCTTGGGTCAGTCACAAGTTCTGTCAGAGCTGTTCTCTCAAGGACAGTTCTGTCAGAGCTCTCTCAGCCCCACCTACCTCACAGGGTGTCTGTTGTGGGGAGGGGAAGGGAAAGGAGTTTGTAAGCCACTTTGAGACTCTTGACTGAAGGACAGGGTATAAATCCAATCTCTTCTTCTTCTTCTTCCTCTTCTTCTTCTTCTTTGAGAGGTCTGTCGCCTAGCGCCCGTGAGAGGTCAATATTGTTATCCAGCATAGGTTGTTGGTCATTAATGATGCATTGAACCAGTTTGAGCTGTTGCAACCCAGACAGAAAGGAGGATAGGATTTTAAAAAATTAATCTGTTTTAGAAAAACAGTGAGGGTACAGAAAGGAAAAGGAAAAGGTGTGTGTGTGTGAAATGGGTTACACAACGCAATCACATTTGTTGAAGACAGTCATGTAGTATATAATGTACAGGACAGAGAATAATTTCCTTTTCATCCCCTTCGTTATATAGTTCTTAAGGTAGGGCTTCAGTCCTCAGTAATGCCTGTTAAATTCAGGTGGACTTACTTCCACATAAGCCTGCACAAGAGCAGGCCGTAAAGCTGTGTTTTCTTGAGCTGAACTGGCTTGTCTGACAGTTTGAGTAGCTCCCCTTTCTGTTATGTGTCAGGATCAGTACTCTGAAAGGGCCACCCCCCCCCTCTCTTTTAATGGGACCAATTTCAATTTAGCAGTGCAATTGAAATCAAGAAAGGTGTAACTCTGTTTAGGATAGCCCTGAAAGCCTTTAGGAAAAACCCTGTATTTCCAGCCTTCTCCTGGGATTTTATAGCCACCGAAATACGATGCAGTGCAATTAGCGTAGCGTAGCTTTTCGGAGATCAAAGCACAGCTGCCCCTCTCTTTCCAAAATCTGTTTTTCTGTTTCCCTTTAACAAGCTTATGTCTCTTTTCCCTTTTCTTATTTTGCCACGTGATGTCTATCTTTATACCGCTGACAATCTTCGGGTGTGATTTCTGTTTGTTTCATTTTTGTGTGTGTTCTGTTTCATCTCTTTCCATTGTAACGTGTGCCCGTTTGCCCCTAAAGGGATACTGCTGTATGAGCCCATATGATGATGAATATGTAAGTCCCTGCATCTTCTTTTTATCTTTTTGCATTGCCTGCTGCATCCTTTTGTGTCCTCTGTCCTCTCATGTGCTCTTTTAGCCTGTGGGTTTGCTTTGCATCAGGGGCATTTGTGTAGGGCAGGATAGATATGAGGGTTGGAAGGTCTGCATGGAAAGGCGCCATTCAACTGCTAGTCAGTCACAAAAGAGTTTGCTGCTGCTTAAAGATAAGCTTCCAGACTGGCAGAGTGAGAGTCCGGTGGCACCTTTCAGGCCAACAAAGTTTTATTCAAAGTGTGAGCTTTCGTGTGCACGCACACTTCATCAGACGAAGTGTGTGTGCACACAAAAGCTCACACCTTGAATAAAACTGTGTTGGCCTAAAAGGTGCCACCGGACTCAAAGCTTTGTTCTGTCGCTTCAGACCAACACGGCTGCCCACCTTGATCTTCCAAAAAAGAGGAAGGGCTTCCTCCTGGAGGCTTGAGTGATTGCCCGTTACAGAAAGACAACTTTCTTGCTTCTTTAGCATCTTGCTTTGGTCTGTGTCTTCTCCAGGCCGGAGCACAGCGACTTCAGCTGACTTCTGCGTCGCTTCCTGCCTTCCGCGATGGAAACGGGATTTCGTTAGGGGATCCTGTCTTTGCCACCACTTTTCCCGCCACCTTTGAGCATGCTGCATGACAGTCCCTGGGCTTGAAGCGGGATGAATCCCCGGAGCAAAGGCTTAAAAACATCTCTGTGTCCTTTCCTGCGACTGGGGCCGTCCCAAGGCTTTTTGCGTACTCCCCCCGCCCTGCTCTGGATGAATTAAAATTCCTCTTTCCGCCTGTGCATGGGATCATATACTGAGCAGCGTAATGTGGGCATGCCATGACCCCTGTGGGTTGCCACCTTCTGCCGCCACCACCCTGGACTTCGGGTCTCTTGAGAAGGCCCAGGGTACCCTCCCAAGCCCAACCAAATGCCCTCTTTTAACCGAGGAACATAAGGCATGATGACCAGGCAGAGAACAATTAAACAAAAGGGTTTATTAATACAATGCTGGGGCAGGGAAAAGGAGACAAGGTGCATTAAAATCAGTAACAGTGTTTAGAGGCAAAATAAGCGAATCTAACGTGGCTATTTCTTAACTGTTTACTACTTCCAGGCCTACTTTCCGTATATACCAGGCCGGAGCCTGCACTCACTCCGCCCCAAGTGAGGGATCTTTCTCCCAGCCCAGACGGTCCCCTCAGCTTGACTCTGTGTGAGGAAAGGCCGCAGTAGAGAAAGAGCACCGTTTAACAGTTCACAAAAGCTTAAGTTCCGTCTCCTCGCGCAATCCCGGAACTCCCCATGGGTTGCCGCCATTGCTAAGCATTATGGGGGTTGTAGCCTGTCAGCTTTCTACTCCCACACAGGTCCCTCCTGTGCCTAGGCCGCACTAGGCCTGTCTTCCAGCCTAGCACAGATCATGACAGGGCATGATCGAGACTTGACCGGGATGCGGTTTTCTCGTTTCCACTGTTCGAAAAGCCCGTCACTGCTCTATGTCCTCCCTTTTCTCTGTGCTCAGAGGCCATGTGATGCTGCCTTGTACTGAGTCAGACCAGTCGTCCGTCGAGGTCAGTGTTGCCTACTCGAGCTGGCAGCGGCTCTCCAGGGTCTCAGGCTGAGGTCTTTCACTTTACCTACCGCCTGGTCCTTTCAACTGGAGATGCCGGGGGTTGAACCTGGGACCTTCTGCATGCCAAGCAGATGCCCCACACTGAGCCACGGTCCCTCCTCAAAGACACACGAACATACATGAAGCTGCCTTATGCTGAGTCAGACCAGTCACAGCTCTCCAGGGTCTCAGGTTAGAAGTCTTTCACTTCACCTCCTTTTAAGTGGAGATGCTGGGGACTGAACCTGGGACCTTCTGCATGCCAAGCAGAGGCTCTTCCACTGAGCCACAGCCCCTCTTTACAGCTCTCCAGGGTCTTAGGTTGAGGCCTTTCCCATCCCCTCCTACCTGGTCCTTTTAGCTGGAGATGCTGGGGATTGAACCTGGGACCTTCTGCATGCCAAGCAGAGGCTCTTCCCCTGAGCCACAGCCCCTCTTTACAGCTCTCCAGGGTCTCAGGCTGAGGTCTTTCACATCCCCTCCTACCTGGTCCTTTTAGCTGGAGATGCCGGGGACTGAACCTGGGACCTTCTGCATGCCAAGCAGAGGCTCTTCCACTGAGCCACAGCCCCTCTTTACAGCTCTCCAGGGTCTCAGGCTGAGGTCTTTCACATCCCCTCCTACCTGGTCCTTTTAGCTGGAGATGCTGGGGATTGAACCTGGGACCTTCTGCATGCCAAGCAGAGGCTCTTCCCCTGAGCCACAGCCCCTCTTTACAGCTCTCCAGGGTCTCAGGCTGAGGTCTTCCACATCCCCTCCTACCTGGTCCTTTTAGCTGGAGATGCCGGGGACTGAACCTGGGACCTTCTGCATGCCAAGCAGAGGCTCTTCCACTGAGCCATGGCTCCTCTCCAGGACAGTTGAATACCATGTTGATTATGTCCTCACTGCCCAGCTGACTCCTCCTGTGTACTTTCTGCAAAGTGCAGGGACAAAGAAAGGGGGAAAGGGGGTGAGGTCAACCTATAGCTAAAGCAGGGACCCCAGATGGCTGTCTAGCTGGCCTCTGTGGTTGCATCATCCCTGCTTGCTGCCCCTTCATTGCAGGAGGCTGGGCAGCAGATCTGAGTAAAAGGTGGAATTTGCTGCCATAGGATGTAGTGATGGCCACAGCTTTAAAATAAACAGCTTTAAAAGGGGGGATTTGATTCATGGAGGAGAAGTCTCTCAGTAGCTACTTGCCATGGTGACTGAGGGGAACCTCCACGTCCAGAGCCAGGAGGCAACATCGGGGGAAGGCCTCAGCCTCTCTGCCCTGTTCTTGGCCCTCCAGAGGAACTGGTTGGCCCCTGTGTGAGACAGGATGCTGGACTAGATGGACCACTGGTCTGATCCAGGAGGGCTCTTCTGAGGTTCTTATGAAGGCCTCGGCCTCTCTGCCCTGTTATTGGCCCTCCAGAGGAACTGGTTGGCCCCTGTGTGAGACAGGATGCTGGACTAGATGGACCTCTGGTCTGATCCAGCCGGGCTCTTCTGATGTTCTTATGAAGGCCTCGGCCTCTGTGCCCTGTTGTTGGCCCTCCAGGGGAACTGGCTGGCCCCTGTGTGAGACAGGATGCTGGAGTAGATGGACCACTGGCCTGATCCAGCAGGACTCTTGTTATGAATTTCTCCACTTCTATTCCCTCTAGTTGGATGTCCAGAAAAACCGGTTGACCACTGTGAGACAGGAGGCTGGACTACTGGTCTGATCCAGCAGGGTTCTTCTTATGAAGGCCTCGGCCTCTATACCCTTTTGTTGCCATCCAAAGAAACTGGTTAGCCACTGTGAGAGACAGGATGCTGGACAAGATGGACCCTCACTGGTCTGATCCAGCCGGACTCTTCTGATGTTCTTATGAAGGCCTTGGCCTCTCTGCCCCATTGCTGGACCTCCAGAGGAACTGGTTGGCCACTGTGTGTGACAGGATGCTGGGCTAGATGGACTATTGGACTCATCCAGCAGGGCTCATCTTAGATCCCAGGCAGCGATGAGCAGAGGTGTCCTTCAGATACTTTGAGCATAGTTCAGTTAATGCCTTAAAAGCCCCCCCCCCCGAGCATAGAAACAGATTGGTAGTCCCTGTAGCAGATAAAGCATTGACATGTTCAAACCATCCACTCCTTGTTAGCATTCAGGCTGCTTTGTCTATTGCAACAGTTCAAGTTTCTGGACTGTCTTCAGGGGAAGTCCCGTGTAAAGCCCATTACAGTAGTCCAGCATGCATGTTACCAAGATGCGTGTAATCATGCCCAGGGCCACTTTTTCTAGGAATGCTCCCAGTTGTTGAACCAGCCTAAGCTGGTAACGTGCAATTTTTGTCATCTCGGTTACCTTCTTATCCAGATGCAGCTCCAACAGCAAGGCAAGGTCGTTCAGGGGGAGAAAAATCCCTTTCGAATAAACTTGGACACCTGCTCCTGGATCAGCTTGACTTTCCACTTTCAGCATTTCTATCTGGTCTTTGCTCCCCCTTATCTAGCCTTCCACCGAACAAATATTTGTTTAGGATGCTCGCTGTGCCTCTAGAATTGGATAGGAAAGAAGATAAGAGCTGGGTATTATCAGCCTGTTGGTAACGCTTCAGTGTAAATCTCTGAATGACTTCCGAATTACCTTTTCCAGGAGATCGGGGTAAAAGAAATTGGCGGTGTAACAAAGTTGTATCGACCAGGCCTTGTAGAGCCCTATAGACTAGAGTAGCGCCTGCCAACCCTTTCCTGGTGCCTGCCCAGTGCTTTTAGGAAGTAGGCAGAACTAGTAGGGCTTTCCCCCAGTGTGGCTTCTGATTTATTTATCTATTTATTTAATTTGTATCCCTGCCTCCCGTTCAACAGAGCTTCTGCCTGCAGTGTTGAAGAGTTACTGTTAGAGTTGTGTATAACGTCAATCCCTGATATTTTGTAGTTGGCCCCACCTCCCGCGGCAGCCATTTTGTGATTGGCTCCGCCTCCTGTGGCTGCCATTTTGCGATCGTGTCTCGTGCCCTGCTCAGGATTCCAAAGGTGTCCACAGGCACAAAAAGGTCAGGGACCCCTGGACTAGAGGACGAGGGGCAGAGCGTTTGTCTCCCAGCGCCGTCTTCTGCGTGACGGATGCCACGGTTGTTATTGATGGTATTGAAAGTTACCGGGAGGCCCAGGAGAGCAAGCACGGATACGCTCCCATTGTCAGCAGGCAGAGAGTCGACCATTTCCCCCCGTTATATATAGGTTCCAAACCTTGTTATGCCACACGTTTATGGAAGGCCCTTCCTTGTCTCTTCATTTAGCAGGTATAGCTGTTTTCGCTGCAGTCGCTAATGTGGCTATTAATTCTTCAGCAGAAAACCTGTTCCCAGGAGACTGTGATAACCTTGCACCTCCACCAGCGACGCTCAGACGAACCCGCTTGTCCACACGTTTTCCAGTGTTTTCCTAGCTGAGTGGCAGGCCCCATCCTGTCCGGCTCTGGAGCCCAGATGGCCGTTTGCATTTGGGCGACACAGCCAAGAGGCCGTCCTGACCGTTCCATTTTGCCCGCAGCCAGTGCATTCTTGGCGGGGAGAGGATATTGGCTTCCTAAGCCTTGGCCGGAATCAGAGCCTGGAAGCAGGAGCAGACGTCCCTTTGGGGAGAAATGAACACAGTCGAGTCCCATAAAAGCGCCACTAAGAAAGTTCCAGGCCGCCAGGCTACTTTAAAGAAGAAGAAGAAGAAGAAGAGATTGGATTTATACCCCGCCCTTCACTCACTTGGAGTCTCAGAGCGACTTACAAACTCCTTTTCCCTTCCCCTCCCCACAACAGACACCCTGTGAGGGAGGTGGGGCTGAGAGAGCTCTTTCCCAAGCTGTCCTTGAGGGAACAGCTGGTACAGAGCTATGGCTTGCCCAAGGTCATCCAGCCAGGTGCAAGTGGAGGAGTGGGGAATCAAACCCGGTTCTCCCAGATCAGAGTCCACGCACTTAACCACTACACCAAACTGGCTCTTTGTCAAAAGTCAGGTTGGGAGGTTTCTGTGGAAGTGCCAGGGGGGGGGGGGGAATCAAAGAACCTGACTTTAATTGGTTGCAGAATTCAACTCCTGGAAAATTTCATCCTTTTTAAAAAACAAAAATTGTTGACGGAGCCGGTCTCCTCTTTCAGGTGCTTTGAAGTCAATGCCCGCAAGCCCTTTCTTCTCCAAGAGAGCCAGTCTGGCATAGTGGTTAAGAGCGCGGACTCTAATCCGGGAGGACCGGGTTTGATTCCCCACTCCTCCACTTGTAGCTGCTGGTGTGACCTTGGGTCGGTCACAAGTTCTCTCAGAGCTGTTCTCTCAAGGGCAGTCCTGGAAAGAGCTCTCTCAGCCCCACCTACCTCACAGGGTGTCTGTTGTGGGGAGGGGAAGGGAAAGGAGTTTGTAAGCCGCTCTGAGACTCCCTTGGATAGTGAAGGGCGGGGTATAAATCCAATCTCCTCCTCCTCCTCCTCTTCTTCCTTCCAGATCCTTACTGGGTGCCTGTCGCATGCCCAGCCATTATCTCTAGTTGGAGACCAGTGTTCCCTCTAAGCTGAGTTACTGTGAGCTAGCTCACATGTTTTTAGCCTCTGGCTCACACATTTCTGTCTTAGCTCAGGAAGGATAGCTCCAGGGCAAACTAATTTGTGCAGGAGCCAAAGCACTCGCTCACAACTTTAATGCCAGTAGCTCACAAAGTAGAATTTTTGCTCACAAGACTTCACAGCTTAGAGGGAGCATTGTTGGAGACCCATTCCTGTCTCCCATGGGTTCATCCAGCAGGGTTGGAAAACTCCAGGTGGGGCCTGGGGAACTCCTGGAATTGCAACTCATCTCTGAATGACAGAAAGCAATCCCCCTGGAAGAAGAAACGGCTGCTTTGGAGGGTGGACCGTCTGGCATTCTACCAGGCTGAGATCCCTATCAAACCCCAAGCTCCCGCCCTCCCCGGGCTCCACAGGAGGTGGCACCAACCGCAGCGTGTCAGGGAGTGTGGATCCTTGTGCGGTGGCAGCAGCTGCCGCCAGAGCACAGCCAGTCCTTCCAAATCTGCACTGCCAAGCAAATGTCCGATGGCCGGCCAGAAACCTTCCTGGCCCCTGTCTGCTTTCCACAACACTTGGTGGGTGCCAAGAAAGATGTCGGCGGGTACCCCCCTTGGGAACAATTAGCTACCCAGTGAATTGTCTCCATGCGGAAGGCATGTTCAGACGGTGACCAAGAGGCACTCCAGAACTCCTGTGGGCCATTTTGTATTCCTCTTTCCCTCACCTCCGTGTCACCCCTCACTCTTTCCCTCACCCCAATGTAGACCGAAGGCCAGTTTGTTGTAGCGGTTAAGAGTGGCAGACTCTAATTTGGAGAACCGGGTTTGATTCCCTGCTCCACATGCAGCTGCTGGCGTGACCTTGGGCCAGTCACAAGTTCTCTCGGAGCTGTTCTCTCAAGGGCAGTGCTGGAAAGAGCTCTCTCAGTCCCGCCTGCCTCACAGGGTGTCTATCGTGGGGAGGGGAAGGGAATGGAGATGGTAAGCCGCTCTGAGACTCCGAGTGAAGGGAGGGGTATAAATCCAATCTCTTCTTCTTCTTCTTCTTCTTCTCGTTATTTTTCGTTGTTGTTGTTGTTGTTGGCTTGGAATGAATCTGGCAATTGTCACTTTAAAAAGTTTTAAGAGTAAGAGACCGCCTGGGCGCAAATCAGCGCGATTCCATCTGCAGGGGCTCCGGCGGCTTTTGATTGGGCGGCGCATCTCACGGAAACAAAAGGGCTGCCGAACCCACTCATCAGCCTGATCTCTGGGAAATGAATAAAAATGAGTGAAAGGCCAAATAGGTGTCGGTAGAACTCGATACATCTGGAAGGCCAACCGACTGGGAAAGGCCGCCGCCGTTATGCGGGGAGACGTGTTTCGATTGAAGGCCAGCGGGCTTTTAATAAGCTATTATGTATCATTGCTCATTGATTTAAGCAGCGTATGAAATGAATTCCAAGCGCGGCTTTATGCTTACTCATTTGTGAGAGAGGTGCGCTCCTTGTGTTACATAGGATGGTTTTGCAAAACCCCAAGCGCTTGGGATGGTATGTGGTAACCCGATCCTCCCTTCGGCGTTTCACGCCTTTTTGTCTTTTAAGCCCCGCGGCTTAACAATAGGCACTGATTATTGAGCCATGCCTCAAAGAATCTGGGTTACGGAGACCAGACCAGACCAGACTCTGAAGGCCTAAATGGGCAGAGACGATTTCCTTACAAAGCCAGGAGTCATAATCAGGACAAAAGGACGATAATGAATATTCTGAGAATCAGTGGCCCATGATAACATCGTTAGAAATATGCGCAGAATGTCCTTTAGGCTCACCTAGAAATAACGCCCTTCACCGAAGGATCTGTGTTATTAGAAAATAGGCCAGAGTTTCTGGTAACCTAAAAGAACAAGTGTATTGTCCAGGAACACCTTAAAGACTAACAAAATTTGTGGCCAGGTAGGAGTTTTCGTGAGTCACTGCTCACGTCTTCAGAACCTAAGTTCTCTTGCTCGCAAGCCAGTTGGATCCGACTCTAGGGGGTGGTGCTCATCTCCGTTTCCAAGTTGAAGAGCCAGCGTTGTCCAAGGACTTCTCCGTGGTCATGTGGCTGGCATGACTAAACACCGAATTAAGGGTGTATTTAATTGATGTCAGCTCAAAAGGCTGGGGGGCGGGGGGGGGTGTCCTTATGTGCATCCTGCTCCATTGGTCCCCGGCCTTTTTGAACTTGCAAGCATCTTTGGAACTCTGATACAAGGTGATGGGTTCAGCTACAAAATGGCTGCCGCAGGAGGCAGGGCCAAGCACAAAATGGCTGCCTTGGGAGGCAGAGCCTTGGGAGGCACAGCCAGAGTCCAAATGCGGGGGAGAAGAGGGTTTTTTTTTTTAAACACAGTGGGAAAGAGGAGTGAGTGAGAGGATAAACCAACATAGTAGTGGTGGCAGTCGACACCCAAGCAACATTATTTTAATCAGGTCAGTGGCCAGGCAGAAGCTGTTATCAGAACGAACCCTACTTGGCCCCCGATGTAGACCAACCGCTGCATTATAAATGAGCGGAGAAGATGCTTTGCGAATAGAATAAACTCTGAATTAGACTCCCCTGTCTTGTTTAAAATGATTATGTAGCCCTGCATGTTAACGGGAATGGTATGCGGCTGTTATCGAATGGGGATAAAGTATAAAAACTAAATGAATAATTTACAGAGATTCTTTAGTTGCTGTTGCTGCCCCCCCCCCCCCCCCCCCCGGTTCATCAATCTTCATTCAGAAGCGCGTGGTTTCTTTTGACAGCAGTCTTTCGTCACAAATAGAGGCGCTGGTTTGGTTGCGACTGGTAATTTCCTTTCTGATTATCCTGGGCTACAAAGTCAGGTTGCAAGCCGCCCTCGGAATGGTTTAATCCTGCTCTTGTATACTGTTAACGTTTCTGAGTGTCTGTTGGTTTTCGATGACCTATAGGTTTTAAGAAAAACCGCGTGATGATCAAGCAGAAGGGTTAAAGTTCTTTAGTAGGGGTGTTTTGGTTGTGGGGGGGGGGGAGTTCTATAACTTGGGTAAGTTTTGTCTAAAAGACTTGTTCTTTCTTTTCACTCTTCCCCTTCCAAATGCAGGCTTCCACAATGTTAAGAGCATCATTGGCTCCTGTGTAAGTAGTTTTCTTTAGTTTTTTTTTTCTCTTTTTCTTATTAAAAACAGATTATGGTTAACTTGGGTGAATTTCTGTAGCTGCGATGTGAATGAACTTGGGGGACTCTTGAGGTTGCATACATCTTCCTCCTTCTTCCTTCACCCAAAGAACTCCAGGTGGGGCCTGGAGATCTCCTGGAATTACAGCTGATCTCCAAGAAACAGAGGTCAGTTCTCCTGGAAGAATTGGCAGCTCTGGAAAGTGGCCTCCATGGAATTATGCCCCCCAAGGACCCTCCTTTCCCCAAACTCTGCCCTCCCAGACTCTTCCCCAAATCTTCTGGAATTTCCCAACCCAGAATTAGCAACCTGAAATATACTGGGCTTAGATGCTTAGAATGATCAGCTCCTAGTTTATTGGTGATTACAGCAAGGAGAAAAGAAGACTAGCTATCCTGGGCTGAAGCCCGGTATTTATGCCTGAAAAGGATTCCACCCCAAACACACCCCACTCCCAACGATAGGCTATTTACACTCTATGGTTTCCTGATTGGTTTCCTCTAGGATCCCTGTCTCCCAACTGGCCCATTCTAGGACGCTAGCGATCTTTTGTTATGCGTCCCAAGCGAAGTCCTTTTAGAAGGAAGTCCAGGCTCAATGCATAACACAACCCTATTCCCCCAGCTCAAAAAACGTGGCATATTATTGTTTGTCCTCGCGTTTGGACAGCAAAGATGGCCAACACGCAAGTACTGGAGCGCATAAAACCAGACTTGTCACTGGAAGGAAAAACCATAAAACTGCGACTGACTTCTTTTGGCCATGTCATGCCGAAGAGCTCACTAGAAAAAGCAACTACGCTCGGATTGGTCAGTGGCAAAAGGAAGCCGGGCCACCGTAGAACACGGCGGCTAGACACCATGAAAGTTGACACCAGCCTGAGCATGGAAGGACCCAAAGAGACAGCGCGAGATCGGAAAATGTAAAGAGAGCTGGCCCATAGAATCGCCAAGTCGGACACGACTGGATGAGGTTCAATTCTTGTTTGGCAGAAAGAACCCCCCTCCCTTTTTAAAGTTATTAACTATGTGCCATGAAAGGGGAAGTATATAAATCCATCCAGGGGGAAAGCGGAAAAAAGTGTGTGATCCACGGTGTCCATCAAGTATGCTCAAACAAGGTATGGTTTGCCGTCGCTTCTGAATGAGGTCATAGAGGTAATACCTAGAGTCGAGGCGGAGGTACCTTTAGATACTCGTGGAGGTGACAAATTTAGGAACTATGCAGACAGGAAGGGGAAGGCAACAATGCTTGCATAGGGCGACCGCTTCCTGAAAGACAAAATTCTGACAGGTAGGTAGACATGGGGATGAAGCTCCATTAATTTAGGTTATAAAGGTATATATATGGCTATTGATGGTGGGTATAACTGCCCTGACCTGGATAGCCCAAGCTGGCTCGCGCTCATCAGATCTCAAAAGCAAAGTACAGTCGGCCCTGTTTAGTACTTGGATGGGAGACCACCAGGGAAGTCCAGGGTCGTGACACAGAGGCAGGCAATGGCAAACTACCTCTGGACGTCTTTTGCCTTGACCACCCTATGAGGTCACCATTAGTCGGCTACGACTTGATGGCAAAAAGTAAGGGCCCTGCCCTCAGGCGAGGTGACCCACCAATAACCGTTTGCATTTTCTTTCTTATTTGTTTAATTAGTTTCATTTAGATGGGTTGTTTTGATTGCGTTTTTGGAAGTTACCGTTAGCCTCTTTTGATCCCTTTGGGGAGAAACACAGCACATTAATATCCAAATAAATGATGATGCGAAGAAGAAGAAGAGTTTGGATTTATACCCCACCCTTCACTCACTTGGAGTCTCAGAGCGGCTTACAAACTCCTTTCCCTCCCCCTCCCCACAACAGACACCCTGTGAGGTAGGTGGGGCTGAGAGAGCTCTTTCCCAAGCTGTCCTTGAGAGAACAGCTGGTACAGAGCTATGGCTTGTCCAAGGTCATCCAGCCAGGTGCAAGTGAAGGAGTGGGGAATCAAACCCGGTTCTCCCAGATTAGAGTCCGCGCACTTAACCACTACGCCAAACTGGCTCTCAGAGCGTATGAAGTAGGTAACTAAGCAAGCTGACAGTTGCTCAGATGTGTCAAGTCACGCATTCATTGCACAAATAAGCAGCAAGGAATCAAAACGTTTAGAAATCCTTCTGAAGAAAGTGACCCATTTTACAGATGGGCAGCATTAAGGCCGAGAGATGTCTTCAAGTCCCAAAGCAGCCAGACTGGTTGGATTCTGATTCCTTGGCAGCTCTTCTAATTTTTAATTCTTGGCAGGATTAGTGAGTGGAAGTATTTCAGGTATTCTGAACCCGAGAGAGTTCCCTCTCTAAATAAAGGCTGAAGAGTCTTTATGTGGTCTGGCTGTCCCTGTGGTGAGAACCGTTTCCGATGGCAAGACCGGAATGGCCCTCCAAACAAAAATATTTCCTCTGCACAGAAAACCATTATGTTAAAGGAGAAGACTAGGAGAGGCCTAGAATGGTTCTCCTTGACATTCTGATTTTCTGCAGGGAGGGATTTCTTTAATAGAGGAATGTGCATTCGTGTGAGCCCCCACCGGCCACCTGGACGTGGGTTGACCATCTCAGTAAAGCCCGGGCCCCCATTTCTATTCTTATTTAGTGTAGTTTTGGGTTGGTTTTTTAAAAAAAAAATATTAGACTGTACTCAGCCTTTCTATGGACTCTTATTCAAGAAAGCTCACAGCAAGATTCAGTTAAGAACATAAGAGAAGCCAATGTTGGATCAGGCCAATGGCCCATCCAGTCCAACACTCTGTGTCACACAGTGGCCAAAAATACCAGGTGCCCTCAGGAGGTCCAGCAGTTGGGCCAGGACGCTAGAAGCCCTCCTGCTGTTGCCCCCCCCCCCCCAGCACCAAGAATACAGAGCATCACTTGCCCCAGACTGAGAGTTGCTGTCTATACCTTGTGCCTAATAGCCACGGATGGATCTCTACTCCAGATGTTTATCCAATTCCCTCTTGAAGCCGTCCATGCTTGTAGCCGCTGCCACCTCCTGTGGCGGTGGATTCCACATGTTAATCACCCTTTGGGTGAAGAAGGACTTCCTTTTATCCGTTCTAACCCGACCGCTCAGCAATTTCATGGAGTGCCCCCGAGTTCTTGTCTTGTGAGAAAGGGAGAAAAGGACTTCATCTCTACCTGCTCTATCCCATGCATAATCTTGTAAACCTCGATCATGTCACCCCTCAGCTGTCATTTCCCCAAGCTAATTAAATTAGTTAAATAATTAAAGCAGTAGTTAAATAATTACCTAAAATTAGTTAAAGCAGTAAAGCGAATATATTGAGGAAAGGGGATGTGGCTGAGTGGTAAAGCATCTGCCCAGCAAGCAGGAGGTCCCCGGTTCAATCCCCGGCATCTCCAGTTAAAAGGACCAGGCAGGAGGTGGTGGAAAGACCTCAGCCTGAGACCCTGGAGAGCTGTAAAGAGGGGCTGTGGCTCAGTGGAAGAGTCTCTGCTTGGCAGGCAGAAGGTCCCAGGTTCAATCCCCGGCATCTCCAGTTAAAAGACCAGGCAGCAGGTGACAGGAAAGACCTCAGCATGAGACCCTGGAGAGCTGTAAAGAGGGGCCGTGGCTCAGTGGAAGAGCCTCTGCTTGGCATGCAGAAGGTCCCAGGTTCAATCCCCGGCATCTCCAGTTAAAAGACCAGGCAGCAGGTGACGGGAAAGACCTCAGCCTGAGACCCTGGAGAGCTGTAAGGAGGGGCTGTGGCTCAGTGGAAGAGCCTCTGCTTGGCATGCAGAAGGTCCCAGGTTCAATCCCCGGCATCTCCAGTTAAAAGACCAGGCAGCAGGTGATGGGAAAGACCTCAGCCTGAGACCCTGGAGAGCTGTAAGGAGGGGCTGTGGCTCAGTGGAAGAGCCTCCGCTTGGCATGCAGAAGGTCCCAGGTTCAATCCCTGGTATCTTCAATTAAAAAGGACCAGGCAGGAGGTGGTGGAAAGACCTCAGCCTGAGACCCTGGAGAGCTGCTGCCAGCCCGAGCAGACGAGACTGACCTTGGTGGAGCAGTGGTGTGAAGTAGTATAAGGCAGCTTCATGCGTGTTCACGCCTCATTTGACTAACACTGACTTGTACCAACCAAAGGAGTTTGCTGCCTTTGTCACCAAGTGTGGCTTTTTCGTTCACCCTGCAGGAAAGTGCAAGAAGTGCCTCTCCTGCCCTCCTTGGACTACGAGAAGCTGAAGAAAGACCTGGCTGAGGGGAGCGACTGCCTGAAGGCCTTCTTACTGCAGGCCCTGCGCTGGGTGGGTGAGCTGAAGCATGCCGTTGAATGCGTTTGGAAGAAAGTTGATGTCGCCCTCTCCCGGCAGAGCGGTGTTGCAGAATTCTCCGGGCTGACATTTCATTTGGAAGGTTTGGCGGTTTCTAAAACGTTGCCTTCCCCCCGGCGGGACTGTGCTGCAAGGTGGAACCTCACTGAACCCCCTCAGATAAGTCCCAGCCGGCACTATTATTTTTTAATTATTATTTGATTCAGTTTATACCCCGCCCTCCCCATGAGCGGGCTCAGGGCGGCTCACGCAATTGATCTACCGTGACCATAAACACACATAAAAGCAATTAAAAAATATACCAAGTACAATACATAGAATAAAATTTTTATATGTACTAACAAGTCAAAGTGCCAGAGCTACTGCAGTAGTTACCTCAGATGGCGTGCTGACATTTCCCTGTCGCTTTCATCCGGAAAGCTGTCACTTTTCATACGGAAAGCTGTCACCACCTGATCAATGGAAAGGGCAAATTTGAAACAGGTGGTAGTTGAGTAGAGCCAGTTTGGTGTCGTGGTTAAGTGCGCGGATTCTAATCTGGGAGAACCGGGTTTGATTCCCCATTCCTCCACTTGCAGCCAGCCGGGTGACCTTGGGCAAGCCATAGTTCTGGCACAGCTGTTCTCGAAAAATGCAGTTTCTGTCAGAGCTCTTTCAGCCCCATGTACCTCCTAAGGTGTCTGTTGTGGGGAGGGGAAAGGAAGGGAAAGGAGTTTGTAAGCTGCTCTGAGACTTCTTCAGGTAGTGAAGGGCGGGGTATAAATCCAATCTCCTCTTCTTCTCTCTTCTTCTTCTTGATAACTAATTCATGCATTATCATATGGCATTGTATGTAGAATAGCTAGGAGATCCTAGGATTGTCTGGCAGCTGCAAGTTCTAGCTTTTAGCATTATGCTAGTGGTGAGCTAGACTTGTTTTTAGGGGCTGAGAGAGCTCTGAAAGAACTGTGACTGGCCCAAGGTCAACCAGCTGGCTTCACGTGGAGGAGCAGGGAATCAAACCTGGTTCTCCCAGACTAGAGTCCGCCACTCTTAACCACTACACCAATCTGGCTCTGGTCGTTGATAATGTGGTGCAGAGGTCAAAGTGCTGGACTAGGATCTGTGAGTCCTAGGTCCCAATCCATACTCTGCCACAGAAGCCCGCTGGGTGACCTTGAGCCAGTCATAGACACTCTGAGCCTAATCTGTTTTACCCACTTTCAGATTTCTGTCCATTCTGTGTAGTCTTGAGCACTTGGAACTGTTTTAAAAAAAACAAACCCTTGAAATTCTAAATTCTCTGGATGCTGAAATGGGAGCTGGCTTCTGCATTTGTGCAGGGGAACCACAAAACATTCATTCATTCATTCATTTTTTAAAAAGTTGCCACTCACCCGAAGCGTCTTGTGGCAACTTGCAACATTAAAACCGATTAAAAAAATTAAAATGGCGTAAACATAAATATAAAATATTAACATTAAAAGCCTGCTGTGTGGGGAGAGCGGCCTAGAAATTGAATTAAATAAATAAATAAATAAATAAAAATATAAAAAGTATATGGCTATCACCGTACTGCTGCGCCCTGCGGAAACAAAACAAGTCCGGCCGGGCAAAAGTGCCATCCGAGAGTGCATTCCACAGGGTAGGGGGCCACAGCTGAGAAGGCCCTTCCCCCTCGTGGCAGCTAACCAAGCCACCCAGGGGCCAGGCACCCGCAAGAGGCCCCTAGATAATGACCGATGGGAGCGTGGGGGGATGGTAACAGGAGAGGGGGTCCTGTAGGTATGAGAATCCCAGACCATTACACAGAGTTCTGGCTGTGGCCTCGCCGGGTGCTCTTGAGCGAGTTGTCTTTGTGAGGTTGGACAGCACAGGATGGTTGCCTGCAGGGATCATTTCGTAGAAAAAGAGGTGCTGGAGCTCATTAGCATAACTTATTGCATATGCCACACCCCCTAACTTTGCTGGAAGTGTGTCAGAAGGCAAGACCCACCGCTCAGACTCCACCCCCAAAATCTCCAGGTGTTTCCCAACTCAGAGCTGGCGGGCCTACCTGGAGAAAAACTGCTTCAAAAGCACAAAGAAAATAGGCATGGAGGGACGACGCAGACGACAGCAAGAACAACCAGCAGACCCCCCCTCCCAGGCGTCGCCCCAAGTGAGGGCTGCTGGGAGCGGGGGGCCCTATAGCTGGGAGGCTCCTAACGAGGGGGCGGGGCTGCTGCCCGAGCCCAGCGCTCCTCAGACTCGGAGCTGGAGACCCGGGTGCGCTGGAGCTGCGCTGGCAGCAGGGGAAATGATGGCCTTGCGCCAGCACGCACCACAGAGGGAACTGGGCTCTGAAGTGATCCTGTGACGCTCCAGCCCTGGGCTTGTTGCTCCCGGAACGCCGTTCCTGCTCGTCCCCCCTCGAAATGGCCCCTGGTTGCTTGGCTGAGAGAGATGAAGAGGCAGTTTCCCAACTTGGCTTTGTTTCTAAGTAATTCCAGTCATGCTAGAAGATCGACTTGACGGCCGCTCTCCTGTGCTTCTCTGACAGCGCCTGACCACCTCCCACCCCGGCGAGCAGAGGGACACGGTTCTGCAGGCTTATATCAACAACGATCTCCTGGATTGCTACAGCAACGTCCAGGTCAGTCAGAAGAGCTCTCCGGTTCGATCCGTGATGGGGCACGCGGTTGGCCAACACTGCGCTCGAGTCTTGACTCTTTCTCCTCCGGGAGAAGGCTGCCTCTCTGGGAACCCGGTGGAGCTGGTTGCGTGAGCAGCTGACACATGCAGGGCTCTTTTTCTAACAGGAGCTCCTTTGCATATTAGGCCACACACCCCTGATAGAGCCAATCCTCCAAGAGCTTTCAGTAGCCCCTGGAAGAAGAGCTCTGTGAGCTCTTGGAGGATTGGCTACATTAGGGGGGGTGTGGCCTAATATGCAAAGGAGCTCCTGCTACGAAAGGAGCCCTGGACACCTGTCTCTGAGGATGGACAACTTGTGCTTAGATTAACGGTGTAATGGTAAACAGAAGTTCCTCCCTCTATTTTGTGTGTTGCGTGCGATTAAAAGGAACACAAATTGCGTTGAGAACTGGAACACAGTTCGAGTCCAGTGGCGCCTTTAAGACCAACAAAGTAATTCTGGGTATAAGTTTTCCTGTGCATGCATCTGAAAGCTTATAACCAGAACAGAAGGGCATTGAATGCCGTACCTCCAGCTGTGATGTCAGGAAGGTTTAATTGGATTTCGTACTCAGATCGGCTCTATAAATTGCAGCAGCAGTAAAATTGACTCTGCGATCATATTTTGCTTGATTGTCCCAAATTTTTAGCTCTAAGGGACGAACTGATCTCCCCTTTATTTAACCAGGGCTTCCTCTCTCCAGAATTGTCCTGGTTACTTAGAGACAAAGACAAACAAACTATTTTGCATGTGGCAAAATTTCCAGCAGCTGTTGTCAAACCACATGGCAGCTTTTGCGGTAGCAACCTCTCAATTCTTCCATGTTCTCTCGTGGAACGAGGTTTCTTGCGGGATGAGGGTTTGCTGTTTATGACTCCGGCTGCAAAAACAGTAAGGGCAATTTTTAAAAATGACTAGAATAAAACTTTGTGGGTCTTAAAGGTGCCACTGTTGTCCTACTCTTTGTAAACCCTTGGTGGGCTCCAGGAAAGGTGTTGCATCTATGGAGGCCTCACTGTAGATTCCTGGTCCAGAAGGATATCGTGGCTGATGGTATTAAAAGCCACAGAGAACCAACAGGGTCATACCCACATTCACCCAGGCTGTCCCCAGATGTCAGTAAACCACCAGGTTACCAAGACCCATCCCCAAATCAGGCCTAAACCCAGACTTGTAAGGATCTAGCTGTCACTTTCATCCGGAAACCCAGAGTTCATCTAGAGTTGTGTGGCCACCAGTGTTCCCTCCAAGCTGAGTTAGTGTGAGCTAGCTCACAGTTTTTTAGACTCTGGCTCACACATTTTTGTCTTAGCTCAGGCAGGATGGCTCCAGAGCCAACTAGTTTATGCAGTAGCCAAATCGCTCGCTCACAACTTTAATGCCAGGAGCTCACAAAGTAGATTTTTTGCTCACAAGACTCCACAGCTTAGAGGGAACATTGGCATTGGCCACCACCTGATTGATGGAAAGGGCAAATTGGAAACAGGTGGTTGTTGAGTAGAGCCAGTCTGGTGTCGTGGTTAAGCGCGCGGACTCTAATCTGGGAGAACCAGGTTTGATTCCCCACCCCTCCACTTGCACCTGGCTGGATGACCTTGGGCAAGCCATAGCTCTGGCCCAGCTGTTCTCTCAAGGGCAGTTCTCAAGAGAGCTCTCTCTGCCCCCACCTCCCTCACAGGGTGTCTGTTGTGGGGAGGGGAAGGGAAAGGAGTTTGTAAGCCGCTCTGAGACTACAAGTGAGTGAAGGGCGGGGTATAAATCCAATCTCTTCTTCTTCTTCTTCTTCTACTGCCTCAGATCAGCATGGCTACCCACTTGAATCTGTCTGCATGAAGAACCACTACACCAAACTGGCTCTTTGGTGCAAGGGGGGGAGGTATTTTTGCCTATTCCTCCAAAACACACCCCAGAATCCTGCTGCTGAGTGGGGGGGGGGGTTGTGTGTCTCCAGGAATAGTTATTTTGGGGAGGGACATTGGTGAAAATTGCCTCCTTGCGCCCACATAGGGTGCATTTTCTGTGAGCTGAGCACCAAATGGTTTCATTTGAGAGTTCATAAGTTGAAGGGCAGACTCCTTGTCACGTGTCTTTTGTCTCTTACAGAAAAGTGTGTTGATGCTGATACAGTCGAAGAACGAGGTGGTCCGTCAGTACACAGCCAGGCTGGTCAATGCATTTGCCTCTCTGGCTGAAGGTAAGGGATGCCCAATGATGCAAGCATGCCGCCTCAGGGCCCATGTACTTTATGCGTCAGTGTCGGTCCAAGTGGTTTCTAAGTACTGACAGTTAATTTATGTAAAGCTTTTCTATGCCGCCTTTCCACCTGACCAGGTTGCCTCCGTATGTTCCCCAGCGAGCACTCCGGTCTGGATCCCAAAACCGTCTGGCCCTCCCAGGGCCGAAGGAGGCTCGGTTGGCGGTGACAAGGGCCAGGGCCTTTTCGGTGGCGGCCCCCCACTGGTGGAATGAGCTCCCGGAGAACATCAGGGCCCTGCGGGATCTTTTACAGTTCCGCAGGGCCTGCAAGACGGAGCTCTTCCACCAGGCTTTTAAGTAGGGGCCACCTAACGTATACATCTTGGCCCTGGCCCGATCTTATCCACCAGTCTGTGTGACCGCGTACAATGATTACATCGGGGCGCTGCTCTGATATACCAAGTTGAAGATACGCCATCTGTGCGATGCTCATGCTGTTTTATACATTTTAATCGTTTTTAAGATATTGTACGTATTATTGTTGGTCTTGCTGTTAGCCGCCCTGAGCCTGTCATATGGCGGGGAGGGCGGGATACAAACCTCAAGAAATAAATAAATAAGGTGAGCTAGCTCACACTCACTCAGCTTAAAGGGAACACTGGCTGTTAGTCTGTAAGGCATCACTGGAGTTCTGTTTCACTTTGCTACGGTGGACGAACACGGCCACCCCTTTGCCATCAGAAGAGCCCAGCTGATCCCTCGATCTCTCTTCCAGGTCGCCTCTACCTTTCCCAGAACCTCCGGGTGCTCCGACTGCTGGAAGAGAGACTGAAAACCGAAGAGAAGGATTCTCTTACCCGAGAGAACGTCCTGGGGGCTCTGCAGAAGCTCAGCCTCAGGTGATGAAAGCGTGGGGGGGGGGGGGGGTTGGCGGCAGCAGAGAAGGAGCCGCAAAGGCCGGCTGTGTCGGGCAGGTGGTGGTGGTGGGGAGATACGAGCTCTTGATTTCTGAGCAGCTGTCATCGGGCCCTTCCAGAGCCGATGACAGCAGTGTCACTTAAGAGGTAGAAGAGAGGGGCTCGGTGGGACCTTTGGCTGGCAAAGTTCACGGGGGATTATTTTTCTCAGCTCCCACAAACCCATAAAGCTGCCTTTAAGTGAATCAGAACAAAGTCGGAATCCAGGGGCACCTTTAAGACCAACAAAGTTTTATTCAAGGTGGGAGCTTCCGTGTGCGAGCGCGGTTCTTCAGTCTGTATCCGAAGAAGTGTGCCTTGCACACGAAAGCTCACACCCTGAATAAATCTGTGTTGGTCTTAAAGGTTCCACTGGATGTGAAGTTTGTTCTGCCTCCATTAATCCATCTAATCCCCCTCTAAAGCGGTTTATTCCTGTGGCCATCACTGTGTCCTCTGGCAACGAATTCCACATTTTAATCACTCTCGGTGTAAGGTAGTCTTTCCCTTCATCCGTCCTGAACCGCCTGCCCATCAGCTTCATTGGATGCCCTCGAGTTCTAGTCTTTTGGGAAGAGGGAGAAGAAGTTCTCTTTGTCATATGCATACTTTTATAACCCTCTGTCCCGTCCCCCCCCCCCCCCCAAAGCATCTCCTTTCTGAACTGAAAAGTCCCGGACTCTTCAGTTTGATTTATTAGATTTTTCAGTCACTGCTCACCCAGCGGATCTCGCAGCGACTTACGCCAATTAAACAGCATCCTACAAAATCAGCTAAAAGCGAACAAAATCAAATAACTCATATAAAATATTAAAATATATAAAACGTGGAATTCCCTGCCAGAGGATATGGTGATGGCCACACCTTTAAAAGGGGATTAGATGGATTGCGAGAGGATAAGTCTTATCAATGGCTATTAGCCATGGTGACTGAAGGGGAGCCTCCGTGTTCCGAGGCATGGGCAGAGAGGCCGAGGCCTTTCCCTAATGCTGCCTCCTGGCATTGGTATTCAGAGACTGACCGTTTCCCCGGCGAATTGAATCCCAGCTGATGCTCCAACTTTGCAGCACCTATTCCGCAAAAAGGCGTTTATTTGGGGGGATTTCTTCTTGAACTCCGTTCTGACCCTCCCCAAGTGTTCCACACTTCCTTTGAAAAGGAGTTGTGCAGCTGTGTCGTTGTGCCTTTCGTTAGCGACGGAACCTCCCTTTTTTGCGCACGTGTAGTAACGTTATAACTTTATTTTTAAAAGGCTGCATGTATTGTGGGGAACAGCATGGTTGTTGCCAATGCTCCCTCTAAGCTGTGGGGTCCTGTCCTGTGAGCAAAAATTCTGCTTTCTGAGCTCCTGGCATTAAAGTTTTGAACAGGTGATTTGGCTCCTGCATAAATTATTTTATTCTGTAGCCACCCTTCCTGAGCTAAGACAAAAATCTGTGCGCCAGAGGCTAAAAATCTGTGAGCTAGCTCACACTGACTCAGCTTAGAGGGAACACTGGTTGCTGCCATTTCAGAGGTCCCCCACTCCCTAGCCACCAACTAAGAAAATGGCTGGCACAGATTCCCACAAAATCCTAATGAAAATAGTACTCCATTCACGATCGTTGAGCTGGATACACCAGTTCATAACAGTGTTATTCAGTAGTTATGAAGCACGCTAAATGGAAACACTGCACATGTTTTCATTATTATCAAATCAGTTATACGATTCCATTCTATTAAGATATTTAAAAGACTGAATTGTCATCAAAAACACACTGGGAGCTACAGGAAAAGAGGAGGGGTGGGGGGAGAATGGAGAAACAGTACAAGCACGAGGTGAAAAAACCTACTGAAAGAAAAAGAAAGAAAGGGAGGGAGGGAGGAAGGAAGGAAGGAATTCCTGTAGCATGGAAGGCTGAGGGGAAGGAAGGAAGGAAGGAAGGAAGGAAGGAAGGAAGGAAGGCAGAAAGAAAATTAAGAAGGAAGGAAGGAGTTTCTGTAGTATGGAAGGCTGTAGAAGAAAGGAAAGAAAGAAAGAAAGAAAGCGAAAGAAAGAAAGAAAGAAAGAAAGAAAGAAAGAGAAAGAAGAAAGGAAGGATGAGAAGGAAGGCAGAAAGAAAATTAAGAAAGGAAGGAATTTCTGTAGCATGGAAGGCTGTAGAAGAAAGAAAGAAAGAAAGAAAGAAAGAAAGAAAGAAAGAAAGAAAGAAAGAAAGAAAGAAAGAAAGAAAGAAAGAAAGAACTTCATGGATGGATAATTGCATAGAGAAAGCTACATTAAACATCACTGCTTTTGTCCATATATTATTAGCACGGCGATATTATTAAGGTAAAAACCAGTGTCGTAACACAATCCAAACTATGCTTAGAAAAAAAATCAGTCTGTTGTTTGGGGGGCCGGGGGGGGGGGCGGGTTCACACGTAACGCTGACACCACAAAAGGGCGGCAGGGAACAAAATTCAGTTTAGGGAAGTCCACACTTGAAAACTGTGAGTCCACACCCAAAGGAGAAAAAAAGGGCAGGAAAAGTGGATCTGGAAAACACGGCGTAACGGGGCAGTAGATTCAGGGCTACTCCTGGAACAGCCAAAAACTGCAGAAAGTTTTACAAACGTTGATGGTTAAAGAACGCCAATGTGGCAGTTTGGGTGTGTGTGGAAACAGTCTGAGACCCTAGAGAGCAGCTGCCAATCTGAATATACAATACTAACCATGATGGACTGATGGTCCTATTCAGTATAAGGCAGCTTCCTGTGTGTGTTTTTGGGGAGGGGCTGTGGCTCAGTGGCAAAGCATCCGGTTGGCACGCAGAAGGTCCCAGGTTCGATCCCTGGCACCTCCAGTTAAAAGGACCAGGCAGGAGGGGATGGGAAAGACCTCAACCTGAGACCCGGAGAGCTGTAAAGAGGGGCCGTGGCTCAGTGGAAGAGCCTCTGCTTGGCATGCAGAAGGTCCCAGGATCAATCCCTGGCATCTCCAGTTAAAAGGACCAGGCAGGAGGGGATGGGAAAGACTTGGACCTGAGACCCTGGAGAACTGTGTAGAGGGGCTGTGGCTCAGTGGCAGAGCCTCTGCTTGGCATGCAGAAGGTCCCAGGTTCAGTCCCCGGCATCTCCAGTTAAAAGGACCAGGCAGGAGGGGATGGGAAAGACTTGGACCTGAGACCCTGGAGAACTGTGTAGAGGGGCTGTGGCTCAGTGGCAGAGCCTCTGCTTGGCATGCAGAAGGTCCCAGGTTCAGTCCCCGGCATCTCCAGTTAAAAGGACCAGGCAGGAGGGGATGGGAAAGACCTCAGCCTGAGACCCTGGAGAGCTGTGTAGAGGGGCTGTGGCTCAGTGGAAGAGCCTCTGCTTGGCAGGCAGAAGGTCCCAGGTTCAATCCCCAGCATCTCCAGTTAAAAGGACCAGGCCAGGAGGTGATGGGAAAGACCTCAGCCTGAGACCCTGGAGAGCTGTGTAGAGGGGCTGTGGCTCAGTGGCAGAGCCTCTGCTTGGCATGCAGAAGGTCCCAGGTTCAGTCCCCGGCATCTCCAGTTAAAAGGACCAGGCAGGAGGGGATGGGAAAGACCTCAGCCTGAGACCCTGGAGAGCTGTCAAGAGGGGCTGTGGCTCAGTGGAAGAGCCTCTGCTTGGCAGGCAGAAGGTCCCAGGTTCAATCCCCGGCATCTCCAGTTGAAAGGACCAGGCAGAAGGGGATGGGAAAGACCTCAGCCTGAGACCCTGGAGAGCTGTGTAGAGGGGCTGTGGCTCAGTGGAGAAGAGCCTCTGCTTGGCATGCAGAAGGTCCCTGGTTCAATCCCCGGCATCTCCAGTTAAAAGGACCAGGCCAGGAGGTGATGGGAAAGACCTCAGCCTGAGACCCTGGAGAGCTGTGTAGAGGGGCTGTGGCTCAGTGGCAGAGCCTCTGCTTGGCATGCAGAAGGTCCCTGGTTCAATCCCCAGCACCTCCAGTTAAAAGGACCAGGCCAGGAGGTGATGTGAAAGACCTCCGCCTGAGACCCTGGAGAGCCGCTGCCAGTCTGAGTAGACGATAGTGGCCTTGATAGACTGATGGTCTGATTCAGTATACGGCAGGTTCATGTTCTCAAGCCTCCGGAGGGTGTGGAGTGCCATGTCGCGGGCAGAAACATCTGTAACGTTGGTGCTGTTTTGTGGGCGGAGGCTTGACCTTGCCAGAGCAGAGACCTGAACAAGCCAAGCGGCTGCCTTGGAAATGGCGCTAATGGGCCGGGGGCCAAGCCAATAAGAACCTTTGGGAACAGTAAATAGTTTTATCAGCTCTTCTTTGTGGCCCACAGTTTGTTAGAGATACAATGTGGAATACACAGTGAAAAATACAATATAGATCAATAAAGGCATACCAATAAAGGAGGTGTGGAGGACGAGTTCCCCTTGTGAGTGTTTTATGCGGCAGCCCGTGAGTAGAAACTTTCCAGGAGACTTTGTTCCCTTGAAGCTACCGATTTTTGTGAGCTGCTATTTTTCAGTCCTTCTAGTTCCTGGGAAAAGGTGGCACACGAAACGAAGGCTGTATCTAGACTCTCCGTTGGAACTGGATTTTGGAACTTCACGTTATTGTGATTGTAAAGCTTTATTGCTGGGACTGTTGTAGTAATTTACACTTGTTGTAAAGTCATGACCAGGGCTCATTTCGTAGCAGGAGCTCCTTTGCATATTAGGCCACATACCCCTGATGTAGCCAATCCTGCAAGAGCTTACAGTAGCCCCTGTGAGAAGAGCTCTGTAAGCTCTTGGAGGATTGGCTACATGAGAGGTGTGTGGCCTAATATGCAAAGGAGCTCCTGCTACAAAATGAGCCCTGGTCATTACCAAGTTGTGCCTCATTGCTGTGTTGAGATTATACTGACATTATTGTACTTGCCACAGTTTGTTAGAACATTTGAAGAATGGGAGGGAGAGATACAGAGGCACAAAAAGAAGATGGCGTTCCTGTCAGGCCCAGTGAAACATTAACTGCGTTGCCAACACAAGGCTACGTTTGTGCCTTCAGCGATTTACAGTGCAGTCCTAAGGAGGGGGCAGAAAGCGCTCATGGAGAAGAAGAAGAAGAAGAGAAGAAGAGATTAGATTTATACCCCGCCCTTCACTCACTTGGAGCCTCAGAGCGGCTTACAAACTCCTTTCCCTTCCCCTCCCCACAACAGACACCCTGTGAGGTAGGTGGGGCTGAGAGAGCTCTTTCCCAAGCTGTCCTTGAGAGAACAGCTGGTACAGAGCTATGGCTTGCCCAAGGTCCTCCAGCCAGGTGCAAGTGGAGGAGTGGGGAATCAAACCCGGTTCTCCCAGATTAGAGTCCGCGCACTTCACCACTACACCAGACTGGCGACCAATTGACCTTTGCATCAACGTACGTCCAAGTTATGCCATCGTGAGGGCCAGTTACCTTGGTGCCGCTCAGCTGCTGGTGGAGGGGTGTGTTGGCCACCTGCTGGTGCAACCAAAGCGTAACCCCCTGCGCTGGAGTGGTTCTGGGTGGTTCTGCAGGCGTGGCCAGAGTTAGTTGGCTCCCTGAGCCCTTTCCGCCTGGGACCCTCCCTCGCCAGAGACAGGCAGTTCCGCCAACAAAAAACGTGGCGCAGCCCATCGGTGCCAACCGAACTGAACGTTCAAGTCGTCTTTCCACCACTGCAGCCTCCCCAATGAGGCTCGGAGGAGCTCAGGATGCCGACTGCAGGCTTGGCCAATCACCTCCCTCTCCGGGGTGGCCAAGCCCCCTCCCCAGCACCCAGTCGCGCCCCCCCTACAAAAACTTCAGACAGGAGGACATCTCACAACTCAGTAGTTAAGGTGTGAAGCGCGGGACTCCGTCTTGAAGCTCCCTGCTGTGCGGACTTGGAGGAAGCAGCGGAGGCACTTTGGTGGTGGGAAAAGCACGGAGAGGGCACTTAGCACTACGGGGCGAGCACCCAGCACAAACACCCGGGCAGGAGAGCAAAGACCATACTCCGTGGCTGACCTCTCCCGTTTCAGAACCCTAACAGGTACCCCACCTTTGGAGGCTCGACCCACAGGGGGCAACCACGCACTGACAGGTAAGCAAGGGCAAGGATCCCAAACCCGCTCCCCCACTCCCCCCCCCTTTGCCTGAGGCTGGGTGCCGTGGCAGCCAATGCTCCCTCTAAGCTGCGGAGTCTCGTGAGCCAAAGTTCTACTTTGTGAGCTCCTGGCCTTAAAGCCGTGAGCGAGCGATTTGGCTGCTGCACGAATTAGTTTGCTCTGGAGTCTTGAGCTGAGACAAAAATGTGTTAGCCGGAGGCTAAAAAAAATGGTGAGCTAGCTCGCACTGACTCAGCTTAGAGGGAACACTGGAGCCAGCGTCTCCCGCACTCAAGCCCACCGTTGAGTCTGTGCAGGGGCAGCACGAGCCACTGCCATGTAGCACTGAGGCCTGGGAGATCTCGGGGGGTGGGGGTTCGTGGAGAAGCTGCATTTGCAGACCCTGCTAGGACAACACAGCCGTGGCCGAGCCCGGCACGGCACTTGTGACCGGTTGCCATGGCTGGACGTATCTCTGTTTTGCTTGCCTGCAGGTGGAGAGTCAACAGGGAGACTGGTGGGTGTGGCAAGTCCCGCCTTCCCCCCCCACACACACACACAAACTCTGCTCAGTCCACGGTTCCAGCCCTCCTCTTGAAGAGGAGCCTAGCACCCAGCTAGCCTTTCCAGGCTCCACCTGCACAGGGCCGTCCCACTCAGACGCCTGCCATGCGGAGGATCCTCAGTCCAGGAGGAAGCGAATGGAGTCTTCACACCTCGAGGATCCTCAGTCCAGGAGGAAGCGAATGGAGTCGTCACACCTCGAGGATCCTCAGTCCAGGAGGAAGCGAATGGAGTCGTCACACCTCGAGGATCCTCAGTCCAGGAGGAAGCGAATGGAGTCGTCACACCTCGAGGATCCTCAGTCCAGGAGGAAGCGAATGGAGTCTTCACACCTCGAGGATCCTCAGTCCAGGAGGAAGCGAATGGAGTCTTCACACCTCGCCGTGGTTTGCAGTGCAATAAAGTCTGTGTTGTGCCACAGCTGTGTCTCTGCTGTTTGGTTCTGACTGCCTGACAGGAGCTTTGCCATCCTTCCCTGCCCCACTCCCTCCTGACCCCATCTGCCACTCCCCCTGGGGGCTTCCCGAGGCCATGCCTAAGAGGAAGGACTCTTGGTCGCTGTGGTTGGCTACGGAAGGTTGTGCAGGTCCCGCGGGTCATAGTCACCTGCTGTCAGGGCTGGCTCCAGGTTTTTCGTGCACTAGGCGCCCCCCCCCCCCCCCCCGGTTCTGGCACCCCTCCCGTGCGCCCACCAATTTTCTGACCACCACCCCCTTCACGAGCGCCAGTGGTCTGGTGTCAGGAGCACGACAAAGGTAGGGGGTGGGGGGGGGCGCTCTGGGAGGTCGGGGAGGAGGCGGAGATCGGCCCCGAGGAGACGAGCCGCCGCTGGGAGGTGGGGAAGAAGGGAGGCTCCCCGGCCTGCTGCAGTCCCTTCTGGCTGGAACCGCAGGACGGGGCCGCTTGCATGACAGCTCCGGAGCAGGAGCGCGGCCAGAGCAAGCTCTGCCTGCCGGGGGCGGCTGCCGGCCCCTTTCCTCCACCCCTCAGAGACGTCCCCATGTGCGCGCCTCCCCTCCCCGTATCCCTGGAGGCCCGAAGTGGCGTCCCTGCTGGTGGCGAAAGCTATCTCCCTCGCCGGAAGACTCACCGCCGTGTCCTTGTCAAGCCGGCGCCCATAGGCAGCTGCCTAAATTTTGTCGATGACGAGCTGGCCCTGCCCGCTGTACATAGCAGGGGCCCAGTGGCTCGGGCAGGGTCCCTCCCTCACCTTGCAGGCTGTTGCGTGAAGGAGGGATGAAGAAGAAGAAGAGATTGGATTTATACCCCACCCTTCACTTGGAGTCTCAGAGCGGCTTACAAACTCCTTTCCCTTCCCCTCCCCACAACAGACACCCTGTGAGGTAGGTGGGGCTGAGAGAGCTCTTTCCCAAGCTGTCCTTGAGAGAACAGCTGGTACAGAACCATTGCTTGCCCAAGGTCATCCAGCCAGGTGCAAGTGGAGGAGTGGGGAATCAAACCCGGTTCTCCCAGAGTAGAGTCCGTGCACTTAACCACTACACCAAACTGGCTCTTCTACACCAAACTGGGATGGGCCAGAGGGTGGTCTGGGTGAATGAACCAGCTTGGTGCGGTGGTCAGAGCGGGAGACTAGGTCTGGAGGACCCAGATTCTGTTCCCCACTTGGACCTCGGACCAGACGCACACCCTCAGCCTAACCAACCTCATGGGATTGTTCTGAGTGTGAAATGGAGGAGAGGGGGATGACGTAAGCCACTTGCGGGAGAAAGGTTTGAAATAAAGTGACTGGAGTGTACGAAGTTCATAACTGTGTGTCTGCTCCAGGAAGGGGAGAGCCAGTTTGGTATAGTGGTTAGGAGAGCGGATTCTAATCTGGGAGAACCGGGGTTGCGTCCCCACTCCTCCACATGCAGCTGCCGGTGTGACCTTGGGTCAGTCACAAGTTCCCTCAGAGCCGTTCTCTCAGGCGCTGCCCTCAGCTCTCAGCCCCACCTGCCCCACAGGGTGTCTGTTGTGGGGAGGGGAAGGGAAAGGAGATTGTAAGCTGCTCTGAGACTCCTTTGGGTAGTGAAGGGCGGGGTAGAAATCCAATCTCCTCTTCTTCTGCCACCTAGGGGGGAAGGCATCTGTGAAGGAGGGGGTAGGGGATTGTGGGGGTCCCTGGAGTCAGTGGCCGGGGGGGGGGGGAGCCAATGCAGCAGATGAACTCGATGTATTTGAAGGGGGGGAGGTTTGGTGGGGGGGGGGACGCCCACTGGACATACCGGCAATGCAGAAACGACAAATGACTTACGTGGTTTCTGTTGCAAGATGTCACGACTCTTATCACTATTCTTCCTGGTTTCCTCCACGGGCATTTGGAGGGGAGGTTTCTTCCTGGGCCCCAACATTCCCTGTCTTTACTGAGCGTCCCTCTGATAGGGCGGCGTTTGAGCAGACAGACCTTGCTTTACATTTTAATGTGCCGCATCTCGTTTTATTATATTTATTTCCAGCTCTGGTTTTTAATTGGTCTTATGATGCACTTTCGTTACGCCTATTGGCCGCCTCGGTACCCCTGATCGGGCAGAAAGGCAGGGTAGAAATGCCATAAATACGGGCCGACTCTTTGCAAGGCGGCCTCATCCACCCACAGAGCTTTGTATGGGCCTTTTCGGTTTTGGCGAGGCCGCCGCTGTTCCGTGAAAGATTTCTCCTTGCCGGGCATCAGCTGAATATTCCGTTGCACGTCTCCCCATTCTAGGCGCGCTCTGCAGTCGGCCATGATCAAGGACGAGCTGATACTGTGGCTGGTGGAGGCGCTGAAGGACACGGACTGCATGTCGGATTACACCTTGACCTATTCCGTCGCCTTGCTCATGAACCTTTGCCTTCGGAGCTCAGGTACCCTGGGACAGCCTACGTGTGGGAAATGGGGTCGTAGGGCAGCTTCTCAGAGAGCCAGTTTGGTGTAGTGGTTAAGTGCGCGGACTCTAATCTGGGAGAACAGGGTTTGATTCCCCACTCCTCCACTTGCACCTGGCTGGATGACCTTGGGCAAGCCGTAGCTCTGTACCAGCTGTTCCCTCAAGGACAGTTTGGGAAAGAGCTCTCTCAGCCCCACCTACCTCACAGGGTGTCTGTTGTGGGGAGGGGAAGGGAAAGGAGTTTGTAAGCCGCTCTGAGACTCCTTCGGGTAGTGTAGGGTGGGGTATAAATCCAATCTCTTCCTCTTCTTCTTCTTCTTCTTCTCTGTTGAGGTTCTTTGGGGGCCTTTTGCCCACAGTGATTGGGGGCCAACGCTTCCCGCCCTTGAAGTCCAGCTTCATCACACAATAGTTATTTAGAGGGCTCAGTTTCAGAAGGGTAGCTGTGTTCGCCTACTGTAGAAAAGCCAGGTTTGGGTCATAAGAACATAAGAGAAGCCAGTGTTGGGTTAGGCCAATGGCCCATCCAGTCCACCATTCTGGGTCACACAGTGGCCAAAAATACCAGGTACCATCAGGAGGTCCAGCAGTGGGGCCAGGACACTAGAAGCCCTCCCACTGTTGCCCCTCCCCCCCCCCCCCCCCCCGCACCAAGAATACAGAGCATCACTTGCCCCAGACATAAGAACGTAAAAAAAGCCAATGCTGGATCAGGCCAATGGTCCATCTAGTCCAACACTCTGTGTCACACAGTGGCCAAAAATACCAGGTGCCCTCAGGAGGTCCACCAGTGGGGCCAGGACTCTAGAAGCCCTCCCACTGTCGTGCCCCTCCCCCCCAAGCACCAAGAATACAGGGCATCACTTGCCCCAGACATAAGAATGTGAGAGAAGCCATGTTGGATCAGGCCAGTGGCCCCTCCAGTCCAACACTCTGTGTCACACAGTGGCCAAAAACACCAGGTGCCCTCAAGAGGTCCAGCAGTGGGGCCAGGACACTAGAAGCCCTCCCACTGTCCCTCCCCGCCTGTCAAGCACCAAGAATACAGAGCATCACTTGCCCCAGACTGAGAGCTCCTATCTATACCTTGTGGCTAATAGCCACTGATGGACCTCTGCTCCAGCTGTTTATCCACTAGCACCTTAAAGACCAACAAAATCCCCAGGTAATTGTGTGCGATTCTGGTCGCCACACCTCAGAGAGGATATTATAGCATTGGAAAAAAGTGCAGAAAACGGCAACCAGAAAGATAAAAGGGTTGGGACACTTTCTCCATGAAGAAAGGTGGAAGCGCTTGGGGCGCTTTAGCTTGGAGAAACCACGGCTGAGGGGGTGACATGATCGAGGTTCGTAAGATGACGCATGGGATAGAGCAGGCCGAGAAAGAAGTCCTTTCCTCCCTTTCTCACAAGACAGGAACTCGTGGGCACTCCATGAAATTGCTGAGCAGTCGGGTTAGAACAGATAAAAGGAAGCGCTTCTTCACCCAAAGAGTGATTCACACGTGGAATTCACTGCCGCAGGAGGGGGTGGCGGCTACGAGCATGGACGGCTTCAAGAGGGGATTTCATTGAGTGTTCTTGCTCTCCCTTTGATGTGTAGATTGTCAGGGAATCTTCCTTCCCGCCTGACATTGTCTCTCCACACTGTGCCAGCTCTTCTCCATCTTGGCACCATGAGGGCAAGCCATGCTTCCTGCATCTCCATCCATCCTAGCTAGTTAAACCAGCTTAGAATCCTATCTCTATTCTATCCAGTTTGGTGTCGTGGTTAAGTACGCGGACTCTAATCTGGGAGAACCGGGTTTGATTCCCCACTCCTCCACTTGCACCTGGCTGGATGACCTTGGGCAAGCCATAGCTCTGTACCAGCTGTTCCCTCAAGGACAGCTTGGGAAAGAGCTCTCTCAGCCCCACCTACCTCCCAGGGTGTCTGTTGTGGGGAGGGGAAGGGAAAAGGAGTTTGTAAGCCGCTCTGAGACTCTTAAGTGAGTGAAGGGCGAGTGAAGGGCGGGATATAAATCCAATCTCTTCTTCTTCTTCTTCTCTAAATGGTAGATTTCTCTCTCAGTTCTCTCAGCCCCACCTACCTCACAGGGTGTCTGTTGTGAGGAGGGGAAGGGAAAAGGAGTTTGTAAGCCGCTCTGAGACTCTTAAGTGAGTGAAGGGCGGGATATAAATCCAATCTCTTCTTCTTCTTCTTCTCTAAATGGTAGATTTCTCTCTCAGTTCTCTCAGCCCCACCTACCTCACAGGGTGTCTGTTGTGAGGAGGGGAAGGGAAAAGGAGTTTGTAAGCCGCTCTGAGACTCTTAAGTGAGTGAAGGGCGAGTGAAGGGCGGGATATAAATCCAATCTCTTCTTCTTCTTCTTCTCTAAATGGTAGATTTCTCTCTCAGTTCTCTCAGCCCCACCTACCTCCCAGGGTGTCTGTTGTGGGGAGGGGAAGGGAAAAGGAGTTTGTAAGCCACTCTGAGACTCCCTTGGGGAGTGGAGGGCGGGGTATAAATCCAATCTCTTCTTCTTCTGCTTCTTCTTCTTCTATCCTGTCTAGAATGGAGTTCCTTACAATAAAGGACCCGTTTCAGTTTTGCAAAGAGGCTCCGGGTGTAACTTTTGTTTCTTGTCCAACCAGATTGGCTCCGCCGCGCTATGTGCCTTGAGCCCTCTGCTAACCCAAATAATCCTTCGCCTCCCAAGGCCTGTCTTTGGCCCATCTGAATCTGTGTCTTTTGACCCTCCGCAGGAAAGAAAATGTGCGTGAGAATCGCAAACGAGGTTCTCAAAGTTCTGTCCGATCTTCTCGGCCACGAGAACCACGAGGTACGTCTGCAGCTCCTACTCGCAGGTGTCTAGAATGGGAAAGACAGTGGGTGGGATTCCATGGACCTGTTCTTCCCGCACAAAGAGACTTCCAAAGTCCAGTGCTTGTCAGAAAAAGACAAACAGAATGTGTTGAGTTTATCATGACTAAAATTCGGGGGGAGTGTGTAGTCCCTTATTACTGAACTCTTGATGGTGGATTTTACTCGGCTGGCATCTGGAAAAGCTCGTTTCCCACCTCTGATTCCAAAATCTTAGCGTCTGGATTTGGGGGGGGGGGTCACCCAAGTTCAGCCTCGTGGCTACAGTGGGGCATTTCAGGTCACGGCGAGTCTTTCAAAAGCATCCCCGTGAGCAATGCTCCCTCTAAGCTGTGGAGTCTTGTGAGCAAAAGTCCTACCTCGTCAGCTGCTGGCATTAAAGTTGTGATCGAGCCATTTGGCTCCTACATAAATTAGTTTGCTCTGGAGCCATCCTTCCTCAGCAAAGACAAAAATGTGAGGCTAAGAAGCAGAAGAAGAAGTGATTGGATTTATACCCTGCCCTTCACTGCCCAAGGGAGTCTCAGAGTAGCTTACAGTCTCCTTTCCCTTCCCCTTCCCACAACAGACAGACCCCCTGGGAGGTGGGTGGGGCTGAGAGAGCTCTTTGGAGGACTGTCCTTGAGAGAACAGCTCTACCAGAACTATGGCTTGCCCCAGGTCATCTAGCAGCTGCAAGTGGAGGAGTGGGGAATCAAACCTGGCTCTCCCAGATTAGAGTCCACGCACTTAACCACTACACCAAACAGGCTTTAAGGTGCTTTTGGACTCTTGCTTTTTACGTGGCAGGAGAGGAGCTTTTGGCACTCACTGTTCACTTAAAGTGAGCGGTGACTCCCGAAAGCTCCGACTTAAAGTGAGCGGTGACTCACGAAAGCTCATACTTAAAAGTGAGCGGTGGCTCCCAAAAGCTCCTACTTAAAGTGAGCGGTGACTCCCAAAAGCTCCTCCCCTACCATATATTTTGTTAGTCTTTAAGGTGCTCCGGGACTCTGGCTCTTTTCTACTGCTATTGGTGGAGAGAGTTTACAGAGGATGGAGGATCACATGTCACTTCATATCTCCCCAGCTCCCAAATTAACTGAGCAGCCCCTTCCCACTCTATTCCAGCAGCCGCCTCCCAGTTTTAATATTGGTGTTGACGTGAGGAAGGAAAAAAGGATTCTGTTTGCGCACAGCAGGGCTGAACTCGACACCATCATTCTGGCAGCCAGGACAAGATCCCATTTAATCATTCACCGTCAGGTTGCGGCGCACTCTTAGAACATCGCTGCACATCAGAGCACAGCCCCGCGCACCAGTGGAGTGGCCGCCTCAGTTCTGACAGTCAGCATGTCGCCCTCTCCTGGGTGTGGAGGGAACTGCCAGTCTCAGCAAGACGATAGAAGAAGAAGAAGAAGAGATTGGATTTATACCCCGCCCTTCACTCACTTAAGAGTCTCAGAGCGGCTTACAATCTCCTTTCCCTTCCCCTCCCCACCACAGACACCCTGTGAGGTAGGTGGGGCTGAGAGAGCTCTTTCCCAAGCTGTCCTTGAGAGAACAGCTCTACCAGAACTATGGCTTGCCCAAGGTCATCCAGCCAGGTGCAAGTGGAGGAGTGGGGAATCAAACCCGGCTCTCCCAGATTAGAGTCCGTGCACTTAACCACGACACCAAGCTAGCTCACACTAACTCAACTTAGAGGGAACACTGCCCACGAGCCTTTAGGAAACAGGCCATGACCGAGGTGTTATACAGCACCTGGACACAGCAGGACTGGGGTGGCAGAAAGGGGGATTGCTGGAGATTTACTGAAGGTGCCACTCTTGAGTGCCCTTCTATGCTTTCTTGCCCTGTGGAAGGGAACTCAGAGGGCAATTAAATGCCTCCTGAAGGCAATTAAATGCCCTCTGGGCTGTTTTTTCCCTAGGAACTAACACGCTCGCTGCCCTGTCCCTTGAAAGGAAGGGCTAGACACAGGCTCGGAGCCTCCCGCTTTAAAGACAGGCATTCAGATTGATTTAACTAACTGTAATTACACTGCCCCCTTAAAAATTAAAAAATCCTGGCTTTGGGCCTGCCCAAATTTCTTGAAAAATCTGTTTTGGGGAGGCGTGGCCTCGACCCAGATTTAGGTACCGGCAGACGGGAGCCACGCTTGGGACAAAGATATGGCAACTGCCGAAGAAATATCTGGCAGCTGGGGTACTGCTGATCAGACCTGTTTGGATCCCAGACTTCTGGTTCCTGGGATTTATTTAAAACCTTGAAAACTATTCCCTTTTGAACCTCAGTTGGGTATCTGTCATGCGGTCCTCCTGCATAAACCCACACATGGCTCCGCAGATTCCAAAAACTTAGCGTCTGGCATGCCGTCCGTCGCTGCCGGAGGGTGCCCCTGCTACCTAACTTTAATTCACCGACGACAGTGCACTGGGCGCGGGACCCAGGTGGGGTGGCCTCGGCCCGGAAATTCTGCAGCACGTGCCGTCAGGAAGCCAGAGCGGTGGAGCAACGATTTCGACGCGGATCCTGCGACTGAGCGCCACGCCCACTAGCTAACCTCTGCTGCACAGCGCGCTTCCCCTTTTGCCAAAGCTTCCGTTCGCACAGGATCAGTGGTTTCGAACGGGCCCTTCTGCAAACGGGAGCGCGAGCGGAAGCGGAAGCCCGCTCTGAAGCCGGGACTATCTAGCGTGCACAGAACTCGGCCCTAGGATTCCAGCCATGCAGCCCACCCCACCCCAGGGCTCATGGCAGATGCTGATATATTAATCACAAAGCCCCAGTTATTAGTTGTTGAAAGGCTCCTTGTTATCTAGCCCCGGCATCCAAACATGTACCCAAAGAGTCATTCACACGTGGAATTCACTGCCACAGGAGGTGGCGGCGGCTACAAGCATAGACAGCTTCAAGCGGGAATTGGAGAAACATGTGGAGCAGAGGTCCATGCGTGGCTGTTAGCCACAAGGGATAGAAGGAACAGTCTGTCTGGGGCACATGCTGCTCTGCATTCTTGGTGCTTGGGGGGGTGGGCAACAGTGGGAGGGCTTCTGGAGTTCTGGACCCACTGGTGAAGGGTGGGGTATAAATCCAATCTCATCTCTTCTCCTCCTCCTCCTCCTTTCTTATGCAGGGGTGGGAAATGGTCAGTAAAATCCGTAAAAGTCAGTTTTTTCATCTTGGTCAGTAATTTGTCTTTTTTTTAAAAAAAATTGGTCAGTAAAGTCAGGATTTCTTTGATTTTTGTGAATGCCGTTTGTGGTTTTTTTTGTTTTCGTTACTGCATTTGGGGGAAACACGATAACTTCCCCGTGAGAAGTTCCGTTTGGTTTTTCAGTTCACTTATGGAGGACTTTAAGGACTTCGTTCTTAAACGTGATTTGGTGAAATCTTCCACAAAGTATATATAAAGTACTGAGTCCAGAGAGGGGTTGCAGTGAAATCAGCTCATAAGTTTATTGATGGTACGATTCCAGGCTGCTGAACGGGGTTCGGGGGTCCGCTTAAATACACGTCTAAACCGCACCCCCGGCCTCGCCCAAACATCCTGATAGGGTTACTCATGAGTCACCATAAACCATAGGTCCCCTGGTGGATCCGGGGTGGCCAATTGGTCTAATTTACAATCCGGCCGGGCTATTGTCTCCTGAGGCGAAGCTCGGTAGCTCGGCTGGCCACGTGCCTTTCTCTGACCGCGTGCGCGGTCGCCATCAGGACGCAACAGTATAGAAACATAATGAACCTCTTAAAACATGAGACAGTGAAAGCAGAGGTGATTTCTTTTTTCGCAAATGCCCAGCTGGTCCAGGGATGGACGGAGGCTGGAGTGGCCAGGCCTGGGGGGGGGAGAGGCGGCCTGGGGGGAGACATAATCCTGGCATGCGCGTGTGCTTTGTGCGTGCGCACACAAGAGGCCCTCCCCCCGGGGATTTTAAAACTCTACGCCCCTGCTTGATGCCTTCAGTGATGGGTACCACATACCTGTGGGAGAAGTAGGCGGTGAAAATAGAACCTGTGGCGAACTGGAAAACCGGATCACATCTGACTACGGAGACGGAGGAGGCCAGATAAGAAGCGTTTTGAACGAAGTCCTAGTTCTGCTTTTAAAACGCCGGCTTATCGACAGGCTGACATGAAATCGTTCAGTGATTTGTCAGTATTTGGTCAGTTCTTTTGGAGCGCTGGTCAGCAAAATCAGTATTTTTGACCCTCTGACCAGTTTCCACCCCTGTCATGCCACCCCAGGGTTGTTTTCATTCTGGCTGACTCCTTTTCCCCAGTGTATTTTTTAAAAAGCTATACTTCTTCTCCCCTGAACTTGGGTTTCCTCTGTGTGTGAGCCTCCACCTCCTGAGGCAGCCATTTCGTGGCTGGGCCCGCTGCCCTGTGTCCGAATTCCAAAGGTACCCCCAGGCTCAAAAGGGTCGGGGACCCCTGCTGCACACTTTGGCAGCAGGGAGTAGTTGGAGGGGCAGGAAAAACCCTGCTGAAGAAGGTGTCCCTGAAATGGCCAGGAGGGGGTGTGGGCACCGTGAAGGGTGATGTCACTGAGACTGCAAAATGGCCTCACCGCTCTGTTCCCTCTTAGATCCATTCATACGTGAACGGGGCCCTGTACAGCATCCTTGCTGTTCCCTCCATACGGGAAGAAGCCCTAGCAATGGTAAGAGACCCTGGCCTGCACTTGGTTTTGTCTCTGTGTCCAAAATCTGTGTGTCTGTAAAGTACTGTCAAGTTGCAGATGAATTATGGTGGCCCCATAAGGTTTCCAAGGCAAGAGACATTCAGAGGAGGTTTGCCACTGCCTGCCTCTGCGTAGCGACCCAGGACCTCCTTGGCGCTCTCCCATCTAAGTACCAACCAGGACCGACCCTGCTTAGCTTCCGAGATTTCAAGGCAAGAGACAAACAGAGGTGGTTTTCCATTGCCTGCCTCCGCACAGCGACCCTGGACTTCCTTGGCGGTCTCCCATCCAAATATTGACCAGGTCTGACCCTGCTTAGCTTCCGAGACTTGAAAAGATGGTGGTAGCTTGGGCCACCCAGGGGAAGGGAAAGTGCTGTCAAGTTGCAGCTGATTCACGATGACCCTGTAGGGTTTTCAAGGAAGGGAAGTTCAGAGTGGGTTTGCCATTGCCCGCCTCCGCATATCAGCCCTGGACTTCCTGGGCGGTCTCCCATCCCAGTGCTAACCAGAGCCGACCCTGCTTAGCTTCTGCGCTCTGACGAGATCAGGCTAGCCGGGGCCAGCCAGGTCAGGGCATACGAAATACTGAGCCAGAAGTTTCTCTGGGGACAAGCCACTAAATCACACTGCCTCCCATTAATCACCAGGGCAGCTGGATTTTTACTGATAATGAACGGCCCTGTCCTAAACGCAGGGGTCCGTTGGAGCGGGAGCGCACAGGAGCGCAGCTCCGGGAGTGAGGAGTCCAGGGGGCGGGCACATGACCAAGCCCCGCCCCCTCCTCGGCTTCCCCGAGCAGTGCAGAGGCGCAGCGCCCCGGGGAAAGCCCTGCTAGGGGCTTTATTGTTTTTAATGTTTTGTTTTAATATTCATAATTTTATCATTGTTCCTTTTATGACTGTGTGCTGCTTTCCCAGAGACTTGCTCAAGGTGGCATATACATTTTCTAAATATACCATTTTTTATCTGGGCACGTGGCACATAAGTACTGGAGAAATTTCACCAACCCTTCAGCAGCTTCCACCCCATCAGTTTGGTGTAATGGTCAGGAGTTGGGCTCTAATCTGGGAGAACCGGGGTTGATTCCCCACTCCTCCACATGCAGCTGCTGGTGTGACCTTGGGCCAGTCCCAAGTTCTCTCAGAGCTGTTCTCTCCTGAGCAGTTCTCAAAAGACCTCTCTCAGCCCCACCTACCTCACAGGGTGTCTTGTTGTGGGGAGGGGAAGGGGAAGGGATGGGTGGTGCACATGTCCTGGGTATCTCAAGTCTACTTGAAACCTGGTGGTTTCAAGGGAGCAGGAGGAGAATGAGGGTGTGTTCTTGACGCTTATTTTTATTGCACAAAGTATTGGATGGGGAAGGGAATGGAGGAAGAGCAGGGCAGTTTCACTCACCTGTGGAGTGGAGCCTGAGGGGTGGGCGTTGCCTTCCGACACACTTCCGGTATGTTAGGGGGTGTGGCATATGCAAATGAGTTGAGCAAATGAGTTATGCTAATGAGCTGCACCTCTTTTTCTACGGAATGACCCCTGCCTAAACGCATCTACTCACCACTGAGTCCCATGTACCTCAGTGGGATTTACGCTTAAGCATGTGGGCATTGAACAGCCTACGATTACTTCTACACTAAGATGCTTTTCAGCTGATCCGTTTTCCTCACCCAGCTGCAAGCGGAGCTGAAAGCTGGGGCTAGGGATGCCGACTTCTCCCCCTCCCACTGTTGGGGTCAGAGGTCCCCCACTGCCGGCCCCCACCTTTCTGCTGTGGATAAGCTGGTTGGCTGGTGGGAGGGAATTACCTCCAAAACAAAGGAGAAACACCTGCCTTTTCAGTGAAAAAGAAGAGACTGGATTCATACCCCGCCCTTCGCTGGGAGTCTCAGAGCGGCTTACAAACTCCTTTCCCCTCCCCTCCCCTCAACAGACACCCTGTGCGGTAGGAGGGGCTGAGAGAGCTCTGAGGGAGCTGCCCTTGAGAGAACAGCTTTGACAGAACTACGGCTTGCCCAAGGTCATCCAGCAGCTGCAAGTGGAGGAGTGGGGAATCAAACCCGGTTCTCCCCGATTAGAGTCCGCGCACTTAACCACTATACCAAACTGGCTTGCTTTCTTAATGTCACCCGGAAGTGACCAGAGCATCACCCCAACATGCCTACATCATTTCCAGGTCACATTGGAAGTCATGAGGGCACATCACTGGAACGTTCAAAGGAACTTCCAGCTCCTGTTAAGATCACGCCCCGCCCCCTATGCCCCACCGGCTGCCCAGAGAGACCTGGTGACCCTAACTGGGGTTCTGCCCAGCATTTAATAAAGTACTCTGTTCCCCATGAAAATCGAGCACTGCCTGTCTTCATGAGCCAGATCCTGCTATGCATTTGTACTGAAGTAAGTACCACTCATCAAAGCTTCCTTTTCTCCTTTCCTTTGGTTGCTTTGTCTTACTTGTTAATTGATTACTTCCTGTTTACTCACGGCTGGCTGCAGTGCTCAAGACTGCTTCAGGACTGCTTATGTCATGGTTAGTATTATCATGCTCTGATCCTAATAGCATGATAACAAAATTCCTGCGAAGCTGTACTTATGGGTCCTCAGGGAGCTGATAATTAAGTACTGGTTCATGAGTACATAGGAAATAGCGAAGCTGAAGCCAAAGGGAAGGAGAAAGATTTAAGAGGCCGAAGGACCAAGAAACCTCAGTAGTGAATTGCTTATTCGTAGTGGTCAGGCTGGTGTTGCCATTTCATTTTTTAAAAAAACCGACACAGAGCAACTCTGAAGAAAGACAGGAGGACAGCAGGGAAAACATTGGAATGTGTTGCATTACCAACGTTATCATCTGTTCTCCACTGAAAGCCAAATGAAGGCATAAGGGCAATTCCAGACTTACAGCTGATGTGGAAGCATCCTAAATTAGACTGAATTCTGGGAAAGAAGAAAAGTCACAGCACTGGAGGCCCCTGCTTTGCTCGTTCTTTCAGTAAAGAAATGTCATACTGTCAATGCAGAACGGCCTTCTGTTTCTCTTTTTCCCATCTGACTGCACTTCATGGCCATCTGCAAGTCCCTCCAGGAATGCTTATCTTCTCTCTCCTGGATTTTGTGGCTTGTGGGGCAACATTTTCTGGTGAAGTTCTCAGTGCAGAAAGAAAAGCCATTTAGCCAATAGAAAGCGGTGAACAGGAGAGATCTCTAAATTGCAAGCTGTCAAAACACTTTAGATGACAGTCCTCAGCCGCAGCAAGTTAATCACTTCTGCCAGCCTGAGCAATGATTCGGAGAACAAGCCGGCAGGTCGGGGTGATGACTTCTACACTCAAGAAAGCTAACCCTTAGGCAGAAAAACTCTCTTAGAGGAGACCCTTTTCTTGACACAGAAATAGAAGGGATTCTAAGGTCACCTACTTCTACACCCTTGCTCAGTGTGGGAATTAGTCAACTACAACACACCACTCTGCTTAAAGGAGTGCACGCTTTTTAAAAAAATGTCTAAAAACGACTGAAAAGAGCATTTACAGGAGAAATTCTTGTGGGGCTGTGCCTTTAAGAAAGGGGGCAGAGCCACCAAAAACCCCACTGTAGCTATAGGCTTTCCCTTTCCCCAGGTCTTGCCACTCTTTGGATTTTGGGCACAGTGCAAACAGAAATATGGGGACAGCAGCTGGGTTTTGTCCTAGTGACAGCGGCAACGGTGCAGTAACAACGACCCGCCCAGTGGAAGCAAAGCAGGGTCTGCCCTGGTCACTATTTGAATGGGAGACCACCAAGGAATATCAGGGTCACTGTGCAGGGGCAGGCAATGGCCAACCGCCTCTGAATAAAAATAAGAGAAGAGTTGGCTCTTCTAGGCCGCTTTTCTCTACCTTGAGGAGTCTCAGCGCAGCTTGGAATCGCCTCCCCTTCCTCTCCCCACAACAGGCACCTCGTGAGGTAGGTGGGGTTGAGAGGGCGCTGAGCGAGCTGGGACTGGCCGAAGGTCACCCAGCAGGCTTCACGTGGAGGGGGAGTGGGGAATCAAACCCGGCTCTCCAGATCAGAGTCCGCCCCTCTTAACCACTAGCCTTGAAAACCCTGTAGGGCTGCCGTGAGTCGGTTGCAGCTCGGCATCAAGTAAATATATAAATGCATTAGAAGCTGCCGGGCTGTCGTCGCGTGGTCCGAGTGGAACCAGTTCCGTCGCTCGCAGCTAGTTATCTGCAATGAAAGGGTGGCCGCAATGGACCCGCCGGGCATTGTGGGTGAAGGCGTCTGTCCGCCATCCCTGTTGTTGTTCACGATTAATGGGAAGAGGTGATGCAGGGTTTTTCGTCGGCTGTGGTCTTTCTCAGAGGAGATAACGGGGCCCCTTCCATTCAACAGCCCGGCGAGAGCTGGTCTCCCTCCTGACCAGCCCTCTCTCCCTGGACGGATGGTGCGCTCTTTCCCGTGGCCCTTCCCTTATCTCTCTCCCCGGATTCAAAGCTATCTCTGAAAGACACGACAGCGGGACTTTGAAATGGTCTTGTTTTTGAATTGTCTCTCGTCCTCCGCTCCCTCCGTGCCCTTTGAGGAAAGGATTGCAATCCTGCTTGGTCTGGAAGAGCCCTGGGGAGGGGGCTGGGTGCCCTAGGGAGGGGATCTGATGACTGGCAATTTCTATGCGGTGTGCTAAAATTCAGGGTGCCAGGTCAGTCCACTGGGGGAGGGGGATCCGATCTGCACAGGAATGGTATTGGAATACATTTTGTTAGGACCAGAGCTTTAAAAACCCATGTTAAGAACATAAGAGAAGCCAATGTTGGATCAGGCCTGTGGCCCACCCAGTCCAACACTCTGTGTCACACAGTGGCCAAAAACACCAGGTGCCACCAGGAGGTCCAGCAGTGGGGCCAGGACCCTAGAAGCCCTCCCGCTGTTGCTCTCCCCCCAAGCACCAAGAAGACAGAGCATCCCTTGCCCCAGACCGAGAGTTCCTATCTATACTTTGTGGCTAATAGCCACTGATGGATCTCTGCTCCATATGTTTATCTAACTCCCTGTTGAAGCCGTCCACGCTTGTAGCCGCCACCACCTCCTGTGGCAGTGAATTCCACATGTTAATCCCCGCCGAAGTGAGCTCAGGGCAGCTTACGTAAAACCCGTAAAACCATACATTTCAATGCAAATATCAATATAAATTACACAATTCAAAACCATAATGTATATCGTCGGCACAGCATAATAAAGTGCATCTAGAACATATTCCGCGGTGCAGTCATTCATAAAGCATCATAACAAATGAAATATTAGTTATCCTAAAGTGCTGGCGTAATTCTACCATAGAGACTTTGCCCACAAACCAGAGCATCCCCCCCCCCCCCGGACGTGCCTATGTAGGGTTGCCAAGTCCGGGTTGGAAAATACCTGGGGACTTTGGGGGTGGAGCCAGGAGAGGGTTGGGTTTGGGGAGGGGAGGGGCCTCAGCATGCTACAATGCCATAGAGTCCGCCCTCCAAAGCAGCCGTTTTCTCCAGGGGAGCTGATCTCTGTCAGCTGGAGATCAGTTGTAAAAGTGGGAGATCCCCAGGCCCCACCTGGAGGCTGGCAACCCTACCAGGGGAGCTGATCTCTGTCAGCTGGAGATCAGTTGTAAAAGCGGGAGATCCCCAGGCCCCACCTGGAGGCCGGCAACCCTATGCCTATGTCATGTTTATTTCCGGCTTCTTCCCTCTCCATTCCCAGTGTGTTCTGGCTGGTCTAACGGACCTGGTAGCCCTAGCCCTACCCATCCCCGCAGACTTTCCTAAAAACACTTGGTGGGCACCAGATAAGGTGTCAGTGGGTGCCGGGTGTGCCCAGGAACTACACTGGGGACCCCTGTCCTAGTGCTTCTGGTCAAGGAGTCCTTTGCCGCTTCTCTCCCCTCTGCCGTAGAAGCACCGCCAGCAGCATGACTCTACGCGGGGGGTCACCCCTGTGAACCGCTCACACCGCTCTGTTTTCCGACCCCTCCAGGAAATGGAAGACATTCTGCAGTGCTACATCGAGGAAGGAAATGCCGACATGATCCAGCAGATTGAGTTCATCATCAAGCAGCTTAAATCAGGTGAGAGGGACCCGGACCACTTTCTGGGCTGCGGATCTCTCACAAAAGCTGCGAAAGGCTTGGGCTTTTCTGGGGCGGAGAGCCAGAGGCAGGCGCTGAGGTTCTGAGACCAGAAGTGTCGCTGGTTTCCAGGTCAGTTCCTGTGACCCTCAGCTTGTCCTGCACTATCCGGAGCAGATTTACTTAGAAATAAGCCCTTTCAGTTTCAGATAGGTTTGTGCATCCCTCCAAGTCTCGGCAGCTTGTAGTTACCCGTAACTCAGTCCTCCTGATTTGTCGGTGCAAAGGTGCTTAGAACTGTAGCTTTAACCTTGGTGAAATACCGATTGATCCGTTGAGTGTAACATTTCTGCCCATCCGGTTGGATCCCCGTGAATTTCCACAGGCACCGGGGACTCAGATTACTCCTTTGGGTCAGGGGTCCATTGGAGCAGGAGCGCACAGGAGCGCAGCTCCGGGAGTGAGGAGCCCGGGGGCGGGCACATGACCAAGCCCCGCCCCCTCCTCGGCTTCCCCGAGCAGTGCAGAGGCGCAGCGCCCCGGGGAAAGCCCTGCTGGGGTCTTTATTGTTTTTAATGTTTTGTTTTAATATTGATAATTTTATCATTGTTGCTTTTATGACTGTGTGCTGCTTTCCCAGAGACTTGCTCAAGGTGGCATATAAATTTTCTAAGTATACCATTTTTTATCTGGGCACATGGCACATAAGTACTGGAGAAATTTCACCAACCCTTCAGCAGCTTCCACCCCATCAGTTTGGTGTAGTGGTCAGGAGTTGGGCTCTAATCTGGGAGAACCAGGTTTGATTCCCCACTCCTCCACATGCAGCTGCTGCTGTGACCTTGGGCCAGTCACAAGTTCTCTCAGAGCTATTCTCTCATGAGCAGTTCTCAAAAGACCTCTCTCAGCCCCACCTGCCTCACAGGGTGTCTTGTTATGGGGAGGGGAAGGGGACGGGATGGGTGGTGCACATGTCCTGGGTATCTCAAGTCTACTTGAAACCTGGTGGTTTCAAGGGAGCAGGAAGAGAATGAGGGTGTGTTCTTGACGCTTATTTTTATTGCCCAAAGTATTGGCTGGGGAAGGGAATGGAGGAAGAGCAGGTCAGTTTCACTCCCCTGTGGAGTGGAGCCTGAGGGGTGGGCGTTGCCTTCCGACACACTTCCGGTATTTTAGGGGGTGTGGCATATGCAAATGAGTTATGCAAATGAGTTATGCTAATGAGCTCCTGCACCTCTTTTTCTACGAAATGACCCCTGCTTTGGGTAATGGGTGGGGTATAAATCCAATCTCCTCCTCCTCCTCTTCTTTTTCTTCCTCCTCCTCCTCTTCTTCTACCCAGCAAGTCTTCTGATGGGCCCTTGGAGATTTGACTGGCCGTGCAGATTGTTAAAAACATTGCTCCGGCAGCTGCTGCACCCACCTCCTGTGGCAGCCATTTTGTGGCTACACTCACCACCCTATGTCAGAATTCCAGAGGTGCCCACGGGCTGAGACTGAGCCCTGGCCGACTGAGCCCAGTCTACCTCCCTTCGCTTGCAAATTCATTTTGGGTGGCTGTCCAAAAGAGAACTGCAAATGTACTTGATTGCATCAGTAATTAAAGGTCGAGCATTGCGTGCTCACACTTTGATCAAGTAGCTAAAACTTATTTGCTGCTTGTATTAGGATGTTTCTTCTGGGTTCACACACAGGCAGACTACATTTGGTAGGGGGCTGTCCTGCACAGGAAGATGAAGAAGAGATTGGATTTATACCCCGCCCTTCACTACCCGAAGGAGTCTCAGAGCGGCTTACAGTCTCCTTTCCCTTCCCCTCCCCACAACAGACACCCCCTGTGAGGTAGATGGGGCTGAGAGAGCTCTGACAGAAACTGCTCTTTTTCAAGAACAGCTCTGACAGAACTACAGCTTGCCCAAGGTCATCCAGCAGGTACAAGTGGAGGAGTGGGGAATCAAACCCAGTTCTCCCAGATAGAGTTTGCGCATTTAACCACGACACCAAACAGGCATTCTTCTGAAACTCCTGTTCGTTCCAAGGAGAACTCGCCCCCAGGGTTGTGACCAAGGACACGATAATATCTCCTCGATGCTATGCAAGATTTTTCAGGGGAACAGACGCTTATCAAAGTTTTTGATGAACCGAAAGCCAAGAACTCGGCTCCTTTTCTCAGTTGCTCTTCCTCCCCCATTATCTTTCAGAAGAGTCACTGGACGACAGCGTGGAGTCTGACGACGAGGAGAAGGAAGATAATAATGAAGTAAGTGCAGAGGGCTTTCCAGAAATCCAGCAGCATTCCGCCACAACAGTTGGCCATCCTTTCTCCGTGGCGTTCAGAACGCCACAAGTGGGGTTGTGTGTAACTTCATCCTGCGGTGTTTGTTAGGCTGAGGGAAAGTGGCTCTCCTGCAGTGATGCAGAGGTAGGGTTGCCAACCTCCAGGTAGCAGCTGGAGATCTTCCACTGTTACAGTGGATCTCCGGACTACAGAGATCAGTTCCCCTGGAGAAAATGGCTGCTTTGGAGGGTGGACTCTATGGCAGGGGTGGCCAAACCTGCTTAACGTAAGAGCCACATAGAATAAACGTCGAACGTTCGAGAGCCGCAAGACACGAACACACACATTTTTATTGAAAAATATGCAAAGTTGCGTAATAAAGAGAAAAACGCCTTCTCCAAGCCAAGCCAGCCTGATGGCGTGGCAGGGCTTGGAGAACACATTTAGAAGAAGAAGAGGAGGAGGAAGAGGAGTAGATTGGATTTATACAGGGGTCCTTTCGCAGAAAAAGAGGTGCAGGAGCTCATTAACATAACTCATTAGCATATGCCGCGTCTCCTGACATCACTGGAAGTGTGTCAGAAAGGGAATGTCAGTTTCAGCCCCATTATACCCTATGGGCCATTGAAATCAATGGCAAAAACTCATAGGGTATATGAGGGGCTGGAGGAAAGGGGGTTTGAGGGAGAGGCTCCAAACTCGCAGGGTAGCTGCTGGGGCCTCTCCTTGAAATACCCACCAAGTTTCAAGAAGATTGGACCACGGAGTCCAATTCTATGGGCCCCCAAACAGGTTGTCCCATCCCCTCCATTGTTCTCTATGGTGGGAAAAAATGTTACTTTTTCCCTACCATAGAGAACAATGGAGGGAATGGGGGCAACCTGTTTGGGGGCCCGTAGAATTGGACCCCCTGGTCCAATCTTCTTGAAACTTGGTGGGTATTTTGAGGAGAGGCCCCAGCAGCTACCCTGCGAGTTTGGAGCCTCTCCCTCAAACCCTCTCCCCTCCAGTCGCTTTTAAAGTTGCTGCCGAAATTCTGCGGCGGGCCGAATCAGATCAGGGAATCTGATTTGGCCTTTTGCTGCCCTAGTGGCCACTCCTGGGCTGGCAGAGCAACGCTCCGCCTCGCTCTGGCCCCAAAGGACCCCTGAATTTATACCCCGCCCGTCACTCAGAGTCTCAGAGCGTCTTACAAACTCCTTTCCCTTCCCCTCCCCACAACAGACACCCTGGGAGGTAGGTGGGGCTGAGAGAGCTTTTTCCCAAGCTGTCCTTGAGAGAACAGCTGGTACAGAGCTATGGTTTGCCCAAGGTCATCCAGCCAGGTGCAAGTGGAGGAGTGGGGAATCAAACCCGGTTCTCCCAGATTAGAGACCGCACACTTAACCACTACACCACATTGGCTGTCTTTAGATGGGGAGGGAGGGGAGAAAGAAAGGTGGAAAGAAAGCAAATAGATGGGGGGGGGAGAAGTGGAAAGAAAGCAACTTTAACTTTAAATGCATCCTCCATGTCCCCCCCCCCCCCCACCGGCTGGCTTGGCTTGGAGAAGGGATTTAAAGGGACAGATGCTTTCTCCAAGCTAGCCAGCAGGGGGAGGGCTTTCTTTCTCTGCTCCCCCCCGCCCCCACCTCAAGCCTATCCAGGGAGGGGCACAGCGGCTGGGGAAGGGAAGACTGATGGGGAGGCATGCCTCCCCTTTGCTTCCCCAGCCGCCCTGCCGGGAGCCACACAGTATGTGTGAAAGAGCCACATGTGGCTCCCGAGCCACAGGTTGGCCACCCCTGCTCTATGGCATTGTATGATGCTGAGGCCCCTCCCCTCCCCAAACCCCGCCCTCCCCAGGCTCCACCCCCAACTTCTCCAGGTATTTCCCAACCCAAAGCTGGCAACTCTCAGCAGTGGGAATCAGGCCTGAGAAGGCATTTCACCCCCACACGCCCCACATCCCCCACTGCATTGGCCCTCTTTGCAGGTTTTTTGCAGTAATGAGTATACGTCACAGAAGGGTGGTGATTCTTCCTAAGAACCAATTCAGGGCTTGTCTACACTCCATTTTACTGTGGTATTTGTACTGTTTTTAACTGGGAACTAGGGATGCCAGCCTCCAGGTGGGGCCTGGGGATCCCCCAGATTTGCAGATCGTCTCCAGGCTACAGAGATCAGTTCCCCTGGAGGAAATGGCTGCTTTGGAGGGTGGACTCTCTAGGGCACTGTGCCCTGCTGAGGTCCCTGTCCTCCCCAGGCTCCACCCCCAAATCTCCAGGTCTTTCCCAACCTGGATCCGGAAGCCCTGCACCCCTCATCCCCAACCAGTGGCCAGGGGAGACTTGGCAACCCTACTGGGAACTGAGATTCTCAGGAGACCCAGTTGAGGCACCGGAGACCTCACTGGAGAGCAGAGTCAGTCATGGCGGCTCAAGTGTGCTGGGGCCGGGGGTAATCTGATGGTCTTGCTGTTGGTACTGATGAGGGCCGGGCTGAATATTGGGCAGGTACGAGCAGTTTTCGCAAGGCAGAAAAAACTTCTGACATTTAGAGCTGAGCAAAACATGTAGATTTGTGTCCGACTGCTATTCCATTGCACTGCATTGCATTCCCTGTTGTTGGCCCTCCAGAGGAACTGGTTGGCCCCTGTGTGAGACAGGAGGCTGGACTACATGGACCCTCACTGGTCTGATCCAGCAGGGCTCTTCTGATGTTGTTATCAAGGGAAGACCTCGGCCTCTCTGCCCTGTTGTTGGCCCTCCAGAGGGACTGGTTGGCCACTGTGTGAGACAGGAGGCTGGACTACATGGACCCTCACTGGTCTGATCCAGCAGGGCTCTTCTGATGTTGTTATCAAGGGAAGGCCTCGGCCTCTCTGCCCTGTTGTTGGCCCTCCAGAGGGACTGGTTGGCCTCTGTGTGAGACAGGAGGCTGGACTGGGTGGACCACTGGTCTGATGTTCTTATGAAGGCCTCAGCCTCTCTGCCCTGTTGTTGGCCCTCCAGAAGAACTGGTTGGACCACTGGTCTGATCCAGCAGGGCTCTTCTGAGGTTCTTACGAAGGCCTCGGCCATATCTTCCCTGTGGTTGGCCCTCCAGAGGGACTGGTTGGCCCTCGTGTGAGTCAGGATGCTGGATTGGCTGGACCACTGGTCTGATCCAGCAGGGCTCTTCTGAGGTTCTTATTAAAGCCTCAGCCTCTGTTTGCCCTCCAGAGGAATAAGTTGGTTACTGTGTATGACCCCTGGTCTGATCCAGCAAGGTTCTCTCAATGTTCTGATGAAGGCCTCGGCCTCTCTGCCCTGTTGTTGGCCCTCCAGGGGAACTGGTTGGCCCCTGTGTGAGACAGGATGCTGGACTAGAGGGACCACTGGTCTGATCCAGCAGGGTTCTTCTGATGTCCTTAGGAAGGCCTCAGCCTCTCTGCCCTGTTGTTGGACCTGCAGAGGAACTGGCTGGCCACTGTGAGAGACAGGATGCTGGACTAGAGGGACCACTGGTCTGATCCAGCAGGGCTCTTCTGAGGGTCTTCTGAGGGTCTCGGCCTCTATGCCCTGTTGTTGACGCTTCTGAGGAACTGGTTGGCCCCTGTGTGAGACAGGATGCTGGACTAGATGGACCACTTTTCTGATCCAGCAGGTCTCTTCTGGTGTTCTTATGAAGGCCTTGGCCTCTCTGCCCTGTTGTGGGCCCTCCAGAGGAACTGATTGGCCCCTGTGTGAGACAGGATGCTGGACTAGAGGGACCACTGGTCTGATCCAGCAGGGCTCTTCTGAGGGTCTTCTGAGGGTCTCGGCCTCTATGCCCAGTTGTTGACGCTTCTGAGGAACTGGTTGGCCCCTGTGTGAGACAGGATGCTGGACTAGATGGACCACTTTTCTGATCCAGCAGGGCTCTTCTGGTGTTCTTATGAAGGCCTTGGCCTCTCTGCCCTGTTGTGGGCCCTCCAGAGGAACTGATTGGCCCCTGTGTGAGACAGGATGCTGGACTAGAGGGACCACTGGTCTGATCCAGCAGGGCTCTTCTGAGGTTCTTATGAAGGCCTTGGCCTCTCTGCCCTGTTGTTGGCCCTCCAGAGGAACTGGTTGGCCCCTGTGTGAGACAGGATGCTGGACTAGATGGACCCTCACTGGTCTGATCCAGCAGGGCTCTTCTGAGGTTCTTATGAAGGCCTCGGCCTCTCTGCCCTGTTGTTGGCCCTCCAGAGGAACTGGCTGGCCCCTGTGTGAGACAGGATGCTGGACTAGAGGGACCACTGGTCTGATCCAGCAGGGCTCTTCTGAGGTTCTTATGAAGGCCTCGGCCTCTCTGCCCTGTTGTTGGCCCTCCAGAGGAACTGGCTGGCCCCTGTGTGAGACAGGATGCTGGACTAGAGGGACCACTGGTCTGATCCAGCAGGGCTCTTCTGAGGTTCTTATGAAGGCCTCGGCCTCTGTGCCCTGTTGTTGGCCCTCCAGAGGAACTGGTTGGCCCCTGTGTGAGACAGGATGCTGGACTAGATGGACCCTCACTGGTCTGATCCAGCAGGGCTCTTCTGAGGTTCTTATGAAGGCCTCAGCCTCTCTGCCCTGTTGTTGGCCCTCCAGAGGAACTGGCTGGCCCCTGTGTGAGACAGGATGCTGGACTAGATGGACCCTCACTGGTCTGATCCAGCAGGGCTCTTCTGAGGTTCTTATGAAGGCCTCAGCCTCTCTGCCCTGTTGTTGGCCCTCCAGAGGAACTGGCTGGCCCCTGTGTGAGACAGGATGCTGGACTAGATGGACCCTCACTGGTCTGATCCAGCAGGGCTCTTCTGAGGTTCTTATGAAGGCCTTGGTCTCTCTGCCCTGTTGTTGGCCCTCCAGAGGAACTGGTTGGCCCCTGTGTGAGACAGGATGCTGGACTAGATGGACCCTCACTGGTCTGATCCAGCAGGGCTCTTCTGAGGTTCTTATGAAGGCCTTGGCCTCTCTGCCCTGTTGTTGGCCCTCCAGAGGAACTGGCTAGCCACTGTGTGAGACAGGATGCTGGACTAGATGGACCACTGGTCTGATCCAGAAGGGCTCTTCTGATGTTTTTATGAAGGCCTTGGCCTCTGTGCCCTGTTGTTGGACCTGCAGAGGAAATGGTTGGCCACTGTGAGAGACAGGATGCTGGACTAGAGGGACCCCTGGTCTGATCCAGCAGTGCTCTTCTGATGTTCTTATGAAGGCCTCAGTCTCTGTGCCCTGTTGTTCTTACAGTTAACGAAAGGCCTGCCAGAACAGCACAAGGACTTTTACCGTGTGCCTGAAGGTGAACTGTGGTGGCCATTTCGTGGCCAGCTCCACCTCTCATGGCAGCTATGTTGTTTGAGCCTATGCCATACCGTGTCGGAATTCCAAAGGTACCCACAGGCTCTAAAGGGTTGGGAAGGGCCCTAGAGCACAGCTTTTGACAGGATGCGCGAGAGGTGTGAGGATTTTGTGCTGTGTCAGTCAGCCTTGTGTTGCAAGAAGTAATTCAGCTGGGTTTGCAAGTACTTTTTGCAGACGTGCTGAGTATTTGCCAGAAATCCTTTTTTCATGCGCCACAGCAAATGTTTGTGAAACACGTGGAGTAATTTTAGCTCAGTCCTAACGCTAGCCTTTGTTACTTCGGCTCCTGATGCATCCTGGTTCCCCCCCCCCCCCCCCGGCCACAACTGGGGGATTGGGGGTAGGGTTGCTGGATCCTGGTTGGGAAATTCCTGGAGATTTGGGGGTGGAGCCTGGGGAGGACAGGGACCTCAGTGGGGTACAATGCCGTAGAGTCCACCCTCCAGAGTCCAGAGCATCCAATTTCTCCAGGGGAACTGATCTTTATAGTCTGGAGATGAGCTGTAATAGTGGGGATCCCCAAGTCCCACCTGGAGGCCGGCATCCCTAGTTCTTCCACTGGGGCCGTCGCTGGTGTCTCTCTTTCAGCACAACTGCACTTGGCGGGGGAGATTTCCTGGCAAAATCCTGGGGCATATATAAAGCCAGTGGCAAGGGCTTGAAAAGCCTGTTTGTCAGGGCCTGGCCTTCATCTTCCGCTTTGTATGTCAAAAAAAGAGGGCCTTCTGTAGGCTATTCAAAGCCACGCCGAGCGTCTGCTCTGGGGGAGGATGCCCGGCAGCCGCCAAGACACTCTGGGCAGGATCCACCAGGGACGTCTCCTGTGTAGGGGCCATTGAGATTCATCAGAGCTGCGCAAGAGCAGATTTTTCACCCCACCTCTCAAGCCACAGAGGGCCTTCCATCCCCCCGAACAGAAAGGAAGCAGGTTCCCCGCTTTATAGAGAGCAAGCCCACTTCCTCACGCCGGGGCCTGTCTTCATCTCAGGGAGACCTCCGGCCTCTGAGCACTTCAGATGCAGCGTGTAAATGAAAGCCGGTCCTGTGGTCTTGTCTCCGTGGCTCCGTGGAGCGGGTGGCTTTTCAGACACTCCAAGCTGATAGTATCAGAATGCCCCTGTATAAACCGATGGCGCGACCTCATTTGGAGTACTGGGTACAGTTCTGGTCGCCACACCTCAAAAAAGATATTACAGCATTGGGGAAAGTGCAGAGGAGGGCAACTAGGATGATCAAAGGGTTGGAACACTTTCCCCCGTGAAGAAAGGTGGAAGCGCTTGGGGCTCTTTAGCTTGGAGAGAAGACGGCTGAGGGGTGACACGATCGAGGTTTACAAGGTGATGCATGGGATAGAGCGGGTCGTTCTGTTCTTATCTTCTTATGTAATGCTGGCTACAGTCAGTTTCCAAAAAAAGGTTCAGCAGTTTTCTGTAGCGCTCCCAAACCCTGTTTGGCCAGAGACAATAATGGGACAGAAAGAAGGTAACATATGCACCAGAGACAGTGACATCTCTCTCTCATTAGAACATAAGAGAAGCCAGTGTTGGATCAGGCCAACGGCCCATCCAGTCCAACACTCTGTGTCACACAGGGACCAGAAACACCAGGTGCCCTCAGGAGGTCCAGCAGTGGGGCCAGGACACTAGAAGCCCTCCCACTGTTGCCCCCCACCCCCCGGTCAAGCACCAAGAATACAGAGCATCACTTGCCCCAGACCGAGAGTTCCTATCTATACCTTGTGGCTAATAGCCACTGATGGACCTCTGCTCCATATGTTTATCCAATTCGCTCTTGAAGCCATCCAATGCTTGTAGCCACCGCCACCACCTCCTTTTGCAGTGAATTCCATGTGCCAATCACTCTTTGGGTGAAGAAGGACTTCCTTTTATCCGTTCTAACCCGACTGCTCAGCAATTTCATGGAGTGCCCACGGGTTCTTGTATGCTGAGAAAGGGAGAAAAGAACTTCTTTCTCTGCCAGCTCTAACCCATGCAGAGACTTGTAAACCGCAATCATGTCACCCCTCAGTTGTCATTGTGGGACAACCCACAAGTGACACCAGCCCTCTCTAGGAATTGCCAGAAACTGGTTTTACCATAGAGTTTCCAGTGATTCCTAGAGAGAAATGATGAGACCTCCAGGTTTTCCCAGCAGGGACATCACACTGTCAGTGATTATTGCTTCCTGTGCCCCCCCCCCCCCCACTCCTGCTGGTTGCCAGCTCTGTTCAGTGTACAGAAAAATCGACCTCTCCTCTGTTGGCAGGAGCTCAGCATCATAACTCACACAAGTTCTCCACTTCACCCCCCCCCCCCCCCCCAAAACAAGTGGTATTTGGCTGGTTGGAGATGTTAGAGCTGTTGCAGCGACCCGGATCTGTCTTTGCCCTGTTTTGCATTTATCAAGGCCGCGAGTGTCGGTTTCCCAGGTACATCTTTTAACAGCCCAGGACAGGTTTCCTTCCTATCAGGAGGAGGGCAAAAGAGCATTTCCTGAGAGGGGAAATGCTTGCTTGCAACGGACAAACCCTGTTGTGCAAAACTCCCTTTGAGCCTTTCCAAGGCTGTTGAACCTCACGTGGGTGTCTACCAGTTAAATCAGGTCCACGGATCCCACTTTGAGTCCAGTAGCCCTGTAAACACCAGCAAGGTTTCCAAAGTCCCCTAGTTGTGTCTGAAGACACCCCCCCCCCTCTCTGTTTCTCTCTCAACTGTTCCTTTCCATGTCTTTCTTGCACTGTGATCTTGTTTTACCTGCACAATAAATGCTGAGGCAGGACGGATGCTCTGAGAGAGAGAGAGAGAGAGCCCAACCCCCCTCCAAGCACCATCTGCTGATTTTTGTGACTGAGTGGAGATTTCTGTCCAAACCCAGCATGTTGTTATCTGGGGCGGCGTATCAGCTCTGCTTGCTTTCCTTGTGATGGAAAGAGGTGTATCCCATCGTTGCTATGCGAGGAATGTGCCTTTGTTGATTTGTTCAGCAACTTCAGGGCATTGTTCTTTTGGGCACGGGCGAGGGAGAGGTGATACCACGTCATTTTATATATATTTGTGTGTGTGTGTGTGCACTTACTTTCTGAGCGATGGTTCTAGCTGCCCAGGAGCGGACTGCAAAGTAAAAATGGCTCTGGAGTGAAGAAGGGAAGAGATTGGATTTATACCCCGCCCTTCACTACCCAAAGGAGTCTCAGAGCGGCTTACAAACTCCTTTCCCTTCCCCTCCCCACAACAGGCACCCTGTGAGGTAGGTGGGGCTGAGAGAGCTCTGACAGAAACTGCTCTTTTTCAAGGACAGCTCTGAGAAAACTTGTGTTTGACCCAAGGTCATCCAGCAGGTGCAAGTGGAGGAGTGGGGAATCAAACCCGGTTCTCCCAAACTAGAGTCCGCGCACTTAATCATTACACCAAACGGCGGCTACAGGCATGGAGGGCCTCAAGAGGGAGTTAGATAAACCTGTGGCACAGAGGTCCCTCAGTGGCCATTAGCCACAAGGTCTAGATAGGAACTCTCAGTCTGGGGCAAGTGATGCTCTATATTCTTGGTGCTGGGGGGGGGGGGCAACAGTGGGGGGGCTTCTAGTGCCCTGGCCCCACTGTTGGACCTCCTGAGGGCACCTGGTGTTTTTGGCCACTGTGTGACACAGAGTGTTGGACTGGAGGGGCCACTGGCCTGATCCAACACTGGCTTCCCTTATGTTCTTAAGTGAGCAGTGACTCACGAGAGCTCCTCCCCTGCCACAAATTATATTAGTCTTTAAAGTGCTCCTGGACTCTTGTCCTTTTTTACTGCTACAGACAGACTAACACGGCTACCTATCATGTTCCATACCAGATTTACTTATTTGCTTCAATTTATATCCCGCCCTCCCTGCCAAGGCTGACTCAGTTTGGACTTGTGGGACACCATACCGAGGAGGCTGGGAACTGCTGATCTAGACAGGCGATTATTATGGGAGGGAGTCCTGGGGGTGCGTTCTGGTAAACCACTTGGCAGGAAGCCTTCCACTGATTGGGGAAGGGGGGCACTCAGTGTTTTGTATTAAAATAATGCTCTTTGCGCTGGAGGAAACTGCCACAATTAGCCAGTGGGGAGGCTCTGGTTCAGTGGAAGAGCCTCTCCTTTGCAGGCAGAAAGTCCATGGTTCAATCCCCAGCATCTCCCATTCAAAGGGAGGTATAAAGCACCATCAAGTTGCCGCTGACTTAACGGTGACCCCAGCAAGGGGCTTTCCAGGCAAGGGAGAAGGAGAGGTGGTTGGCCATGGACTTCCTCTGCAGGGCCTTCCTTGGTGGTCTCCCTTCCAAGTAGCAGCCCTGCATAGCTTCCGACTTATGGCAACCCCCGCAAGGGGCTTTCAAGGCAAGGGAGAAGCGGAGGTGGTTGGCCGTTGCCTTCCTCTGCAGAGCCTTCCTTGATGGTCTGTCTTCCAACTACCAACCCTACTTAGCTTCCCCCAGCAAGGGGCTTCCAAGGCCAGGGAGAAGCAGAGGTGGTTGGCCATGGCCTTCCTTGGGGGTCCCCCTTCCAAGTACCGGCCCTCCTAAGCTTCCCCCAGCAAGGGGCCTTCAAGGCAAGGGAGAAGCAGCGGTGGTTGGCCATGGCCTTCCTCTGCAGAGCCTTCCTCGGTGGTCTCTCTTCCAAGCACCGACCCTGCTTAGTTTCCCCCAGCAAGGGGCTTTCAAGGCCAGTGAGAAGCAGAGCTGGTTGGCCATGGCCTTCCTCTGCAGAGCCTTCCTTGGTGGTCTCCCATCCAAGTACCGGCCCTGCTTAGCTTCCCCCAGCAAGGGGCTTCCAAGGCAAGGGAGAAGCAGCGGTGGTTGGCCATGGCCTTCCTCTGCAGAGCCTTCCTCGGTGGTCTCTCTTCCAAGCACCGACCCTGCTTAGTTTCCCCCAGCAAGGGGCTTTCAAGGCCAGTGAGAAGCATAGGTGGTTGGCCATGGCCTTCCTCTGCAGAGCCTTCCTCGGTGGTCTCTCTTCCAAGCACCGACCCTGCTTAGTTTCCCCCAGCAAGAGGCTTCCAGGGCAAGGGAGAAGCAGAGGTGGTTGGCCATGGCCTTCCTCTGCAGAGCCTTCCTTGGGGGTCTCCCTTCCAAGCACCGACCCTGCTTAGTTTCCCCCAGCAAGAGGCTTCCAGGGCAAGGGAGAAGCAGAGGTGGTTGGCCATGGCCTTCCTCTGCAGAGCCTTCCTCGGTGGTCTCTCTTCCAAGCACCGACCCTGCTTAGTTTCCCCCAGCAAGAGGCTTCCAGGGCAAGGGAGAAGCAGAGGTGGTTGGCCATGGCCTTCCTCTGCAGAGCCTTCCTTGGGGGTCTCCCTTCCAAGCACCGACCCTGCTTAGTTTCCCCCAGCAAGGGGCTTTCAAGGCAAGGGAGAAGCAGAGGTGGTTGGCCATGGCCTTCCTCTGCAGAGCCTTCCTTGGGGGTCTCCCTTCCAAGTACCGGCCCTCCTTAGCTTCCCCCAGCAAGGGGCTTTCAAGGCAAGGGAGAAGCAGAGGTGGTTGGCCATGGCCTTCCTCTGCAGAGCCTTCCTTGGGGGTCTCCCTTCCATGTGCCAACCCTGTTTAGCTCCCGAGATCTGACGAGTGTGGGCTATTACACGCCACCTTCCCTCTGAGGTAGACAGTAGGTGATGTGAAAGACGTCCTCCTGAGACCGTGGAGAGCAGCTGCCAGTCTGAGTAGACAAGACTGACCTGGATGGGCCAAGGGGGGGGGGGGGTCAGATTCAATAAGAGGCGGCTTCATGTATGAGCCATGGGTCCCCGAACCACTGTCCAGAGACTTTTTGGAGGTTGTTATGGTTTGTGCGGATAGACGTTTCGGGCCACAATACCCATTCTACAGCGTGGCTCTCCTAGTCATTGGGGGCAAGCAGAAGCCAACTTTTTAAAACAAGAATGGCTGCCTGATTTTCCACAAAAGCCCGATTCCTCCAGCAGTGCAGTGCAATCCATCTATTAGAACATGGAGTTTTGCATACCGGTTTCTAAATGGCACCAGGATTACTTCGCATTCCTTAAGGTAAAGGACAAGGTTTCCCTTGCTCGAAAGCCAGTCGAATCCGACTAGGGGACGGTGTTCCTCTCCGTTTCCAAGCCGAAGAGCCACCGCTGTCTGAAGACTTCTCCGTGCTCCTGCGGCCGGCATTACTAGACGCCGAGGCGCGTGGAACGTAGTTACCTTCCCACCGAAGCGGGTACCTATTTATCTACCTGTAATTTCTTGCTTTCAAACTGCCAGGTTGGCAGGAGCTGCGGCCAGAAATGGGAGCTCACTCCATCACGTGGCACCCGGGTCTCGAACTGCCAAGCTACCGACCTTCCGGTCTGCAGTTCGGCGTCTTAACCACCGAGCCACCGTGGCCCTAGCAGGTCCTTAATAAGATATTGGGTTTTTTTAAAGAGCAAATAACCACTTGTTGACTCATCCGACAGACTATACTTTTGGAATGCAGGAAGGAATGACTTGCCGGCAGTGAGGTGGAATTGTGCAACAGAACAACACCTCTGCAACAATGTATTACCTGCTGGAGGAAGTGGGAAAGAAGGTAGGGAGAGCCCTGAAACCAGGCGTTCACGCCCCTGGCTTTCAAAGTGTGGGCTGGGGCATTCATCAAGGAAGGAATCAATTTCTGCCTGTGACCCTTGAAGGCACAGACTGAAATTGCACATTCATGCTGAAACTCTGGAAGGTTGAATCGTGACACGGAATCAACCTTCCTGCAGGATCATCAGTCCATGCGGGAACCTGACACAGCCTTTTTTTAAACAAACTTTGTCTTTCTCGCACATCAGAAATCCAATACACAGGGCAAGGGTCCCCAACGGATCATAGAGTTGGAACGGATCTCCAGGGTCATCTAGTCCAACCCCCTGCACAGTGCAGGAAATTCACAACTACCTTCCCCCCCACACCCCCAGCGCTCCCTCTAAGCTGTTGGGAGACCTCTGAGCAAAAATTCTACTTTGTGAGCCGCTGGCATTAAAGTTGTGAGCGAGCGATCGGGCTACTGCATCAGTGAGTTTGCTCTGGAGCCCTCCTTCCTGAGCGAAGACAGAAATGGGTGAGCCAAAGGCTAAAAAACGGTGAGCTAGCTCACACTAACTCGGCTTAGAGGCAACCTGGGGAAGTGGTGGGCTCCCCTTCTGTGGAGGTTTTCAAACAGAGGCTGGATGGCCATCTGACAGCAATGCGGATTCTGTGGACAGGGTGGCTTTTGCCCAGCAAGGCTTCTGATTGGCCCTCGGAGGTTTGATTGGCTGTACAGATTTCCTAAACTCTTTGGCAGCAGCAGCAGCCTCCACAGCACCAAGGATCTTCACTGTGTGACTGAAGGCAAGCTGGGGCAACCATTTTCCACCTCCTGCAGCGGACACTTTGAGAGCCGCCGTTTTGTGGTTAAGTGCGCAGACTCTAATCTGGGGTAACTGGGTTTGATTCCCCACTCCTCCACTTGCACCTGCTGGATGACCTTGGGCAAGCCGTAGTTCTGTCAGAGCTGTTCTCTCAAGGACGGTTGTCTCAGAGCTCTCTCAGCCCCACCTACCTCACAGGGTGTCTGTTGTGGGAAGGGGAAGGAGTTTATAAGCCGCTCTGAGACTCCCTTGGGTAGTGAAGCGGTCGAATCAGTTTGGTGTAGCGGTTAAGTGCGGGGACACTAATCTGGGAGAACCAGGTTTGATTCCCCGCTCCTCCACTTGCACCTGCTGGGTGACCTTGGGCAAGCCATAGTTCTGTCAGAGCTGTTCTCTCAAGGACAGTTCTTGAAAGAGGTCTCTCAGCCCTGCCTACCTCACAGGGTGTCTGTTGTGGGGAGGGGGAGGGAAAGGAGTTTGTAAGCCGCTCTGAGACTCCTTTGGGTAGTGAAGGGCGGGGTATAAATCCAATCTCTTCCTCTTCTTCTCCACGCTGTGTCAGAATTCCAAAGGTGCCCACAGGCTCAAAAACATTGGGGATTCCTGACACAGGGAATGCCCCCAAAGTACTTTAAGCGACCTGTCTGAATTCGGGTTGAGATGTCAAGCGTCTCTCTCTCTCTCCTTCCTCCTAATCACTGCAGGGCGAAAAGTTCAGCTGCCTTTCCATTACTATTTAATCAAGAATTATTATTTTTTTGGTGCCCGAAGCAGAAAATCCGGGAGATGCGCACCCCCCCCCCGCTAATTTCTGATCCGCCAGAAGCCCTCCTGTGCAAACTCGATGGAAACAAAACCAGGAGCTATCCAAGGGCACGCAGCCTGTTGAGACCCGTGCTTCAGGGGACCCCTCCCATACCCAGCCTCCGCTTGCTGAGATGGCCCGGTCGTTGTCACCAGCAGGACCTCCAGCGGTCCTCTCTCCTCTTTCGAGACGCCTGCCCCCGGGCAGAAGAATCGCCAGCACTGTTTGCCCATCGCCCTGACCCGGATGGCCCAGGTTAACTTGGTCTCATCCAATCTCGGAAGCTGGCCCCGGTTAGCACTTGGATGGGAGACCACCAAGGAAGTCAAGGGTCGCTATGCAGAGGCAGGCAAGGGCAAAACCACCAGTCTGGTGTAGTGGGTTAAGAGCGCAGATTCTAATCTGGGAGAACTGGGTTTGGTTCCCCACTCCTCCACACACAGCTGCTGGTATGACCTTGGGCAGGGGTCATTTCATAGAAAAAGAGGTGCAGGAGCTCATTAGCATGACTCATTTGCATAACTCATTTGCATATGCCACATCCCCTAACATACCGAAAGTGTGTCAGAAGGCAACACCCACCCCTCAGGCTCCACTCCACAGGTGAGTGAAACTGACCTGCTCTTCCTCCCTTCCCTTCCCCCTCCAATACTTTGCGCAATAAAAATAAGCGTGAAGAACACACCCTCATTCTCTTCCTGCTCCCTTGAAACCACCAGGTTTCAAGTAGACTGGAGATACCCAGGACATGTGCCCCACCCATCCCTTCCCCTTCCCCTCCCCACAACAAGACACCCTGTGAGGTGGGTGGGGCTGAGAGAGGTCTTTTGAGAACTGCTCCTGAGAGAACAGCTCTGAGAGAACTTGTGACTGGCCCAAGGTCACACCAGCAGCTGCATGTGGAGGAGTGGGGAATCAAACCCGGTTCTCCCAGATTAGAGTCCAACTCCTGACCACTACACCAAACTGATGGGGTGGAAGCTGCTGAAGGGTTGGTGAAATTTCTCCAGTACTTATGTGCCATGTGTCCAGACAAAAAATGGTATACTTAGAAAATGTATATGCCACCTTGAGCAAGTCTCTGGAAAAGCAGCACACAGTCATAAAAGGAACAATGATAAAATTATCAATATTAAAACAAAACATTAAAATCAGTAAAGAACCAAGCAGGGCTTTCCCCGGGGCGCTGCGCTTCTGCACTGCTCGGGGAAGCCGAGGAGGGGGTGGGGCTTGGTCATGTGCCCGCCCCCTGGGCTCCTCACTCCCGGAGCTGCGCTCCTGTGCGCTCCTGCTCCAACAGACCCCTGAGTCCTTGGGTCAGTCACAAGTTCTCTCAGGGCTGTTTTCTCAAGGGCAGTCCTCGAAAGAGCTCTCTCAGCCCCGCCTACCTCACAGGGTATCTGTCGTGGGGAGGGGAAGGGGAAGGAGATTGTTAACTGCTCAGAGACTCCTTCAGGTAGTGAGGGTGGGATATAAATCCAGTCTCCTCCTCCACCTCTTGCCCTGAAAACTCGACAGGGTTGCCATATGTCAGCTGCGACTTGGTTCCCCTTCCTTCCACTTGCCCCAACCTGGTTGGTCCAGGCTAGCTCAGTCTCTTCAGATCACAGAAGCTACGCAGAGTCAGCCCTGGTCAGTACTTGGATGGGGAACTGCCGAGGAAGTCCAGGGCCGCTACCCAGGTTAGTTTAAGATTAGGATTGCCGAAACAACCAGAAGTCTAAAAACAGAATGGAAGCCAAGCAGAATTGTGAACATGGCACATTAAATGAAGCAAACCCGCCCCCCGTGGGCTCCTACTTTCAACAAGCTGCACACAGCACGGTCAACCCCGGTCCCTAATAATTTGTCCACGTAACTCTGAATCGCTTAGTACAGGGGTGGGCAATTGTTTTGGCTCGGGGGCCACTTTGTGAGAGCGGAGGTTAGCGGAGGGCCGCAGCTTTTAAAATGATTGCATTCATTAGTTAACTTTGCATTTCAGAAAAGGTAGAAATGGTATCATAAAAATCAATAAATACAAATTAAATAAAATAGTGGTAGTTTTATTCAATTTATTTATTGTGCTAATTTCATATCATCTATAGCTGCAAGCAGATTTAATTTTAGAATCCGTTTAATAAGACAAATGTACCCTATCACACTTTTCTACAATTTTTCTGAAATCAGGAGGGAGATTGCTTGTTGAGATTCTCATCACAGCCTGCAAGTTAATGTCTGTCAAAGAGCATCTATATTTACTCATGTTGATCTTCATGCAAGAAAAACTTTGCTCACAAATATATGTAGACCCAAACATAGAGAACATTTTCCCAGCAAATTTCTTCATACATGGAATTTTTTTCAGCAGTCAAAGATTTGCAAAAGTCAACTAATGTCTCAGCATTAAACATTTCTTTCACAGTGTGATCTGACTGCATGTCAATAAGTTCAAGCTGCAGCTCCTCAGGTGCTGTATCAATATCAGCAGTGATGGGATAAGAGAGCAAATTGAATTTAGGCTCAATTTTTTTGAAGTCCTAAATTGGCGGGCCGCAAAAAACTCTGTGGCGGGCCGCATTTGGCCCCCGGGCCGCAATTTGCCCACCCCTGGCTTAGTACCCTGCAAAGTCTATTGCCCGCATACAAAAGCCCTCTTGAGTAATTCTTACAAGGGTTCTTACAAGCTTTTGAGGGACGTGAGAATGAACGCAGTGCGTATTACAGATGCACACAGTATTCTGTGTGTCCGAATATGCTGCAAGCTCCGTTGGTCATTTCTCTGGTTAATATCATTGGTTTGGAAAGAACATCTCGTCAGAGCAGCAGTGTCCTCGAATTAGGTTCCATTGGCATTTCTTTGGCCGCTGCTCCCTTCTCCGGCATCTCCCTTCCCAGTTCCCACAGAGCACTCCTCTTTGCAAACAGGTCTCTCTCCAGCTGGTGTCGGCTTTGACCCTGGCGGTTTGAAGGACAGATCTCAGTGCGTCTGTTTACATAAACGCTAGATTAAGCCCCAATTAAACAGCGGTGTCTTTGTCCTGATGTTTTGTCATTCTGGGGCTGATATTGCAGTATTTGCTTTTGAGGAGGGTTTCTCACTTCCTTTTCAACCGCAAACTCTGCGTGGAACTTCTACTGGGGTTGAGCAATAATTTCAGAAAGCGGCTTTAAAGTCCCAGAGCCTGAGGTTGAGTCGCTTTGGCCGTTGATGTGGTGTGTTCACTTTGCCCGCCATCCTGTCGGAGGGATACGGTTGCCTTTTGCCTCCAATGCTGCCACTAAGCTGTGGAGTCTTATGAGCAAAAATTCTACTTTGTGAGCTACTGGCTTTAAAGTTGTGAGCGCGTGATTTGGCTGCTGCATAAATGAGTTTGCTCTGGAGCCGTCCTTCCTGAGCTAAGACAAAAAGGTGCGAGCCGTAGGCTAAAACACTGTGAGCTAGCTCACACTAACTCAGCTTAGAGGAAACTCTGCAAGGGTCCACAACATCATACCTGCCCAGTGTTTTTGGAAAGTAGGCCAGCCCAGGTGGGACTTTCGCCAAGCAAGGTTTCTCATTGGCCATTGGAGATTAGATTGGCAGATTTTTTTTTAAAAAAAAATATTGCTTTGGCAGTAGCTGCCACCACAGCAAAAGGACCTTCAAATGTTTCACTGAAATTGTTACTGAGAGCCAGTTTGGTGTAGTGGTTTGATTCCTCACTCCTTCCACATGCAGCTTCTGGTATGACCTTGGGTCAGTCACAAGTTCTCTCAGAGCTCTTCTCTCAAGAGCAATCCTGGAAAGAGCCCTCTCAGCCCCACCTACCTCACAGGGTGTCTGCGGTGGGGAGGGGAAGGAGATTGTAAGCCGCTCGGAGTGAAGGGCAGGGTATAAATCCAGTCAGTTTGGTGTAAGAGCAGCTGTGAGACTCCTTTGAGTGGTGAAGGGTGGGGTATAAATCCAATCTCCTCCTCCTCCCTGACATTTTGTGGCTGCCTCCACCGGCAGCAGCCATTTTGTACTTGGCTCTGCCTTCCATGGCAGCCATTTTGTGGTGGCACCCACCACTACCCCATGTCAGAATTCCAAAGGTGCCTAGAACCTCCAGTAGGTTGAGGACCCCTGCTCTATACCATATATAATTTTGTAGCTCTGTATCACATAGTCCTCACATCACCCCTAAGGCCAAAGCAGCCTTTAGCCTTGCCTCCTACAGAAGGCCATCCAACTCCATGACCATCGTGGTTGGCTGTTTTGAGTGGGCTGACTCTTGGCTGCCTTGTCATGACAGGAGGACCATAAGAACATAACAAGAGCTCTGCTGGATCAGAGCAATAGTCCATCTAATGCAGCATCCTGTCCCACATGGTTGCCAACCAGTTTCTCTGGAGGGCCAACAACAAGGCATAGCTCCCAAGCATCTTCTAGGGATTTGATTCTCTTATGTCTCACCTTCAGCTTCCTTTTTACTATTCCCCGCATTTTTGTAAAGTTGCCTCTTTTGAAATCAAATGTGACAGTTTGGGACTTTAGGGGCAACTTTCCATTGACCTGAGTGGTGAACTTAAGAGCATTGCGGTCACTGTTCCCAGTTGGGGTAACAACCTCTGCATCTCGCACCAGTTCTTGAAACCTGCTCAGAACCGAGTCCAAGATCACTACCCCACTGGTTAGCTCTGTGACCAACCATTCCAGCACATATTTCATTTATGACGTCTAGTAATGTTATTCTTACAGCATGTTGACCCCAGTCAATGTGAGGGTGGTTGAAGTCTCCCAGTATAAGAGCATTATTTGCCTTAACCACCTGCCTTATTTCCTTCTCCAACTCAAGATCATCCTCAAGGGTTTGATGGGGTGGGCGATAGTACACCCCCACTTTCCAGCAACCCTTAATACCCAGTATTTCTACCTATATCACTTCTCTCGGGGAGTTAATTCCCCTGATGTTTTCTAACTTATTTGATTCCACGACCTCTTTGACGGACAATACAATGCCACCATCAACCCGTCCCTCCCTGTCCTGCCTGTAGACCCTATACCCAGGAATGGCTGTATCCCACAGATTTTCCCCACTCCAACCATGTTTCTGAGATACCTCCTATGTCTAAATTGTCACTGAACACCAAGCACTCCAGCTCCCCCATCTTGGCTTGGAGGCTTCTGGCACTGGCATATAGACACCTATAACGTCTTTCCCTCTCCAGTGACCCTCGCCTCCCTCGGCCCCTTAGCTGCCACATGGCCCTCCGTCTCCATCTTGCCCTCCCTCCCAAGTTCTGTTACGCTCCTGTCAATAGTACCTTGAGTGTTTATGCAATCATCCCTTTGGACTGACTCGTCCCGAACTGGAGGTTCCCTACCTCCTGTCGGCTTTCCCTCGGGATCAGGATAAAAACGGCTTGGCCACCTTTTTGATAACGACTCGCCAGCAGCCTGCTTCCCTTTTGGTTCAAGTGAAAGCCATCTCTTTTGTACAGGTTTGGCTTGTCCTACAAAGTTCCCCAGTGCTGAATAAATCTAAACCCTTTCTCCCAGTTTGGTGTCGTGGTTAAGTGCGCGGACTCTGATCTGGGAGAACCGGGCTTAATTCCCCAGTCCTCCACTTGCAGCTGCTGGAAGACCTTGGGTAAGCCATAGTTCTGTCAGAGCTGTTCTTGAAAGAGCAGTTCTCACAGAGCTCTCTCAGCCCCACCGACCTCACAGGGTGTCTGTTGCGGGGAGGGGAAGGGAAAGGAGTTTGTCAGCCGCTCTGAGACTCCTTCGGGTAGTGAAGGGCGGGGTATAAATCCAATCTCTTCTTCTTCTTCTTCTTCTTCTTCTTCTTCTTCTCCCAGCACCATGTTCTCATCCACGCATTCAAACCCCTGATCTCTGCCTGTCTAGCCGGCCCTGCACCTGGAACCAGCAGCACTTCCGAGAGTGCTACCTTGGAACGCCTGGCCTTTAACTTTCTGCCTAGTAACCTAATTTTTTTCCCTCCAGGACCACAACAGCATGGAAGCTGACCTGGACAAGGATGAAGTCCTGCAGCCTCTGGACGGAGAGCTGTCTGGAGAGAAGCTCTTGACCACAGAATACTTGGGAGTAAGTACCCTTCTGCTGGGGGGGCAGCTCGACAGTGCGGGTTGTTTGGGTTTCCTCTCTGGTGTTCCCAGGTGGCCTGAGTTGCCCTGGTCGGACTTGGCCCTGGAGCCGTCCTGGGAGCAGAAGCTCCAGGCAAATCCACACGAGCCGGTGCTCCGGGCAAACCCGGCGATCTCTGCAGAATGATTTCCCAGGAACTCCCAGCTGCCAAACCAGAGGCTCTGGCCCCAGCTCTCTGGGAAGGGTAAAGTGCCAGGGAGGCAAGCCAGGCTGGCCGGACATGAGAGCAGAAGACGAGCCCTGCCGGGTCAGGCCTGGGCTTTCTCAGCGGCAGCAGCATCTTCTCTTTCCAACCCACGCCTCCGGGGAGAAGCCTGCCGGCCAGGGCTCTCCTCCCCTGTTCTTGGGCCAGGGGCCCAACGGAGACTGAGATGTTATCAGAGAGCCAGTTTGGTGTAGTGGTTAAATGCGCGGACTCTAATCTGGGAGAACCAGGTTTGATTCCCCACTCCTCCACTTGCACCTGGCTGGATGACCTTGGGCAAGCCATAGTTCTGTCAGAGCTGTTCTCTCAAGGACAGCTTGGGAAAGAGCTCTCTCAGCCCCACCTACCTCACACGGTGTCTGTCGTGGGGAGGGGAAGGGAAAGGAGTTTGTAAGCCGCTCTGAGACTCCTTCGGGTAGTGAAGGGTGGGGTATAAATCCAATCTCTTCCTTCTTCTCTTCGTCTTCTTCTCTAAGCTCTCTGAGCCATTAGCCATCAACACGTTTTGTGACCGTAGGAACCAATGCTCCCTCTAAGCTATGGAGTCTTGTGAGCAAAAATTCTCCTTTGTGAGCTACTGGCATTCAAGTTGTGAGCGAGCGATTTGGCTGCTGCATAAATCAGTTTGCTCCGGAGCCACCCGCCTTGAGCTAAGACAAAAATGTGTGTGCCAGAGGCTAAAAAACCTGTGAGCTAGCTCACACTAAGTCAGCTTAGAACACTGGTGGATACCATAACTGAACAGTCCAAGACAAAGCACTGAAAATGACAGATGACAAATGTACTGAACACCAAGTTTATATGCACATTGGAACTTTAAACATACTGTAATCAGTATGCACTTAATATCAACTGGGATTCACAAAGTTTCTAAATGCAAACAAAAAAGTCTCTGACCATGTACAAATTCACAAAAAAATTTTTTTAGCTATTTATTTATTGGGATTTATAAATCATAATTCGCAGAAAAAGCATAAACATTTTACATACTTTCGAGCCTAACGGTTAGCCTTTATCTATCCATAAATAAAATTTTGACCAAATATCCCTATCAATGTCCGATACTCCTTCCTTGTCTCTTTGCTGCTCCTGTCCCATTCTATCGAGTTCTGCTGCTTCAAGCAATTTCTCTACAATTTCCTCCTGAGTAGGTAAAATGTCTGATTTCCATTGCATTACCCATAAAGTTCGCGCTGTCATCAAGACATATATTATAAAAATTACATCCTTTTTAGTCAGGTTTGTAGGAAGCATGTTTAACAGGAAAATTTCTGGTTTTAGATCCAGTTCAATCTTAACGATATCATAAATCATTTTTTTCGTCATCACCCAGTACTTATGTGCCTTCTGGCATTGCCACCACATATGAAAAAATGTTCCAGTCTTTGTATGACATTTCCAACATTTCCCTGCGCTGTCGCTATAACATTTCGCCAATCTATGTGGTGTCCAATATTATCTGAAAAAAATCTTATAAATGTTTTCTTTATACATTTCTGCCTTCATTAACTTTATGGCCTTCCCAATCTTCTATAGGAATCATATGCCCAATATCCTTCATCCACGCTATCATTCCTTTACTTATCGGTTCTTCGTGAGCTTCAAAGTCGCTTAAGTATTTATATACTTCCTTCATAATTTTCTCATTCCCTATAATCCAAGTCTTATCAAACTCGTTAAATGTCTTATAGATCCCCCGTCTTCTATCTAAATTATACCTAGTTCTTAACTGAAGTTTCTGCCACCAAGACAATTCCAAATTATATTCATCTCTTAAATACAAACAAGATGAAGGCTCTAGATTCTGTTCTTCATTTTGTATTCTTCCTCAGAAAATGGCTTCTAATAACGACAGAGAGACTTCAAGTAAGACACATAGACAGATTTTTAGGTTCTCCCCGACCTCTGGGGTATCCAAAGTGCCCGTAAAGTTTCAAGATTTATGACGAGTTGTATTTGATAGGAAATATTTCCCAATCCAGAGTGGACAACCTTGTTGGCAGCGCATGGATTCAAACCCAGCTCTCCCAACTTCTCATCTGGCACTTTAACCACTGCACCCCCTGGCTGCTTGAAGGTACAAGATAATGGTACCTCGAACGCAAAAGTCTTCCTGAATTTCCCAGGAGGAGTTTTATAACCCCAACAACCAGCCGACAAGGAACAGAGATGCTAAAAACTACTCGGGCCAGGAAATTGTTCTCCCCCCCCCCCCCCCCCAATCTCCCTGCCTTTTGGCCAACTGCTGGTGTGAAACGGCTAATTCCCCCCTCTTTGTCTCGTAGATAATGACCAATACGCCGAAAGTAAAGAAGAAGTCATTTCCCGGTGTTCAGCAGAGTATCGATGAACCTCTCCAAAGGCCCGTGACGCCCGGTTATCATCACAGGGCTGCCTACCCAACGTAAGTCTGGGCAAACAAGCCCCACTTCTAAACGGTTTTTCTGCATACCATGGAAATGTAACTCAAATCTGCAGAAATAAAAGTATCCAAGGTTTGACAGGACAGTGCCCTTGTTGTTCTTTATTTTTTTTTAAAAAAACTTATCTGGAATTAAATATAGTTTGTAGGGCAGGGGGGCCGTGGTTTAGTCAGCCCAGGCTAGCTTGATCTCATCAGCTCTCAAAAGCTAAGCAGGGCCGGCCCTGGTCAGTACTTGGATGGGAGACCCCCAAGGAAGTCCAGGGTTTCTGTGCAGAGGCAGGCAAGGGCAAAAACACCTCTGTTTGTCTGCCTTGGCCTAGATGGTCCAGGCTAGCCTGATCTCATCAGTTCGGTGTAGTGGTTAAGTTTAGTGGTTAAGTGTAGTTTGGTGTAGTGGTTAAGTGCACGGACTCTAATCTGGGAGAACCGGGTTTGATTCCCCACTCCTCCACTTGCACCTGCTGGATGACCTTGGGCAAGCCATAGCTCTCTGTATCAGCTGTTCTCTCAAGGACAGTTCTCTCAGAGCTCTCTCAGCCCCACCTACCTCCCAGGGTGTCTGTCTGTTGTGGGGAGGGGAAGGGGAAGGAGTTTGTAAGCCGCTCTGAGACTCCCAAGTGAGTGAAGGGCGGGATATAAATCCAATCTCCTCTTCTTCTTCTTCTTCTTCTTGGAAGCTGAGTAGGGACCCTGGTCAGTACTTGGAGGGGAGACGACCAAGGAAGTTCAGGGTTGCTGTGCAGAAGCAGGCAATGGCAAACGACCTCTTCTCGCCATGAAAACCCCAGGCTGTTGGGGAGACCCTGACTTGATTGTGGCACCCAGTGGTTTGTTACGACTTACTGGGTTTTTAATGACAGAACTGAAAAACAGAGATGCTTTTCCTCCTGCATAACTGCACCCTTTTGTGCTGAGGCCTCAGCTTCAGAAAGGAGGTGGACAGAATGGAGCGGGTGCCGAGGAGAGCGACGAGGATGATCGGGGGCCTGGAGACCAAGAAGCCCTAGGAGGAAAGGCTTGAGGGACTTCTTGGAAATGTCCAGTCTGGAGAAGAGGCGGAGGGGGGACAGGATGGCTCTCTTGAAGGATCTGAAGGGCTGTGTCACTTGGAGGAGGGCAGGGAGCGGTTCCTGACAGCAGCAGAGGAGAGGACTCGCAAGAAGGGGTTTAAGTGAAGGGCAGGAAGGGACCAGCTGGATCTTAGGGAAAACTTTTTGACAGTCAGAGTTGTGCAATGGTGGACTCAGCTGCCTTGGGAGGTGGTGCGCTCCCCCTCCCTGGCAGTCTTCAAGCAGCGGCTGGACAAACCCTTGTCTTGACTGGGGCCAGGACCCTAGCCTTGAAAACCCTACAGGGTAATAATAATAAGTTGGCTGCAACGATGGCACTTTCCACCACCATATCTGGGTGGGGGAAGGAAAGTAAGTTTGCAAGATGGGTCGCCGTGTTCGCCTGTAGCAGCAGAAAAAAGCAAGACTCCATTAGCACCTTTAAGACTAACAGACTTTATAGCAGGGGAGGAGTTTTCATGAGTCACTGAAGTGAGCAATTAGAAAAGCTGCCTTTTCACATTTACCCCCTATTTTGACATATTTATTACTTTGCTGTCCTTTCTCCCCCTTAATTAAATCAAAACGACTGTTGACCTTATAGCCTTAGCTGGTTATTTAGCTGGTCTTTGCATAACTCCAAGCATCCGCATCATGTTACATGTTAATCTGCTGTTCAGCCTCTGTCTATAAGTCTAAGCTCCAGCTTCCTTTCCAGTGCAGGGGTCATTTTGTAGAAAAAGAGGTGCAGGAGCTCATTACCATAACTCATTTACATAACTCATTTGCATATGCCACACCCCCTAACATGCCGGAAGTGTGTCAGAAGGCAACACCCACCCCTCAGGCTCCACTCCACAGATGAGTAAAACTGACCTGCTCTTCCTCCGTTCCCTTCCCCATCCAATACTTTGGGCAATAAAAATAAGCGTCAAGAACACACCCTCATTCTCTTCCTGCTCCCTTGAAACCACCAGGTTTCAAGTAGACTTGAGATACCCAGGACATGTGCACCACCCATCCCTTCCCCTCCCCACAACAAGACACCCTGTGAGGTAGGTGGGGCTGAGAGAGGTCTTTTGAGAACTGCTCGTGAGAGAACAGCTCTGAGAGAACTTGTGACTGGCCCAAGGTCACACCAGCAGCTGCATGTGGAAGAGTGGGGAATCAAACCCGGTTCTCCCAGATTAGAGTCCAACTCCTGACCACTACACCAAACTGATGGGGTGGAAGCTGCTGAAGGGTTGGTGAAATTTCTCCAGTACTTACGTGCCATGTGCCCAGATAAAAAATGGTATACTTAGAAAATGTATATGCCACCTTAAGCAAGTCTCTGGAAAAGCAGCACACAGTCATAAAAGGAACAATGATAAAATCATCAATATTAAAGCAAAGCATTAAAAACAATAAAGACCCTAGCAGGGCTTTCCCCGGGCCGCTGCACCTCTGCACTGCTCGGGGAAGCCGAGGAGGGGGTGGGGCTTGGTCATGTTCCCGCCCCCTGGGCTTCTCACTCCTGGAGCTGCGCTCCTGGGCGCTCCCGCTCCAATGGACCCCTGTTCCAGTGTATTCGAAAAAGTGTGCGTGTACACAAAAGCTCACACCTTGAATAAACCTTTGTCGGCCTTAAAGGGGCCACTGGAGTTTAAATTTGTTCTGCCACAAATTTTGTTAGTTGTTAAGGTGCTACTGGACTCTTGCTGTTTTCTACGGCAAAGTGTGCAGATATTTGTGGCCTTTAGTATTTTCTCTCTGTGAAGGAAGCTGACAGCGAGTCCTGTGCATGTTTACGTGGACGTAAAACTTGCTTTATTCGCTGAAGCTTACTCCCAGGGGAATTTGCATCAGATGACAGTTTATTGTTCTGATTTCACTATGGAACAGAGGGCCAAATCAGATGCTATGCATAGATGTGTGTCGCATCCCACCGACTTTTATTTTTAAGCTGCAGGCAGCCTTGGGGAGGCTGAAGTTTTGAGATGGGGGGGGGGTGGAACCCCTTTTCTACCCAGAACTGCCACCACCTGATGCTCTCCCCCCAGAAGAGGTGGGCTTCAGTCTCTGGAATATTGCAGAAGAACAGAAAAAGTGGCAGTTCGTAAAGGGCGAGGGAAACCCTCCCTTGGTCATTTCTAGGGTTGCCACCTCCCGGTTTTATTTGTTTGTTTGCTTTACATGTCTCCCGCCATTTATTTATTTATTTTATACCTTGCCCTCCTTGCAAGTAGACATGGGGCCCAGTGGGGATCCAAAGTGGCTTACATCGTTCTCTCCTGCTCCGTTTTATCCTCACAACGACCTTGTGAGGTGGGCTGGGCTGAGATTGTGTGACTGTTTGGTGTAGTGGGTAAGTGTGCAGACTCTGGGTTTGATTCCCTACTCCCGCCCCCCACGTGCAGCTGCTGGATGACCTGGGACAAGCCATAATTCTGTCAGAGCTGTCCTCTCAGGAGCAGTCCTCAAGAGAGCTCTCTAAACCCCACCGACCTCACAGGGTGTCTGTTGTGGGGAGGGGAAGGGAAAAGGAGATTGGAAACCGCCACGAGACTCCTTTGGGTAGTGGAGGGCGGGGTATAAATCTAATCCCTTCTTCTTCTGACTGGCCCAAGGTCACCCAGCCAGTTTCCATGGTGGACGGGGAATTTGAACCTGCATCTCTCAGTTCCTAGTCCAACACTTTAACTGCTGGACCACGCTGGTTGGGAAATTCCTGGGGACTTTTGGGAGGTGGAGCCTGGGGAGGGGAGGGGCTTCAGCATGGTATATTGCTACAGAGTCAATCCTCCAAAGCAGTCATATTCTCCAGGGGAGATGATCTCCGTATTATAATTCCGGGAGCTTGGCTGGCAGCCATGTTCACTGCTCTGCTCGAAACGGTCCCTTCCAGAGACCTCTTGATTTTAAAGAATCAAAGCAGGGTTGGGGAATGCGACCGCTTATTTGTTTCTGACACAGCAATAAGGAACCAAAACCCTGACTGAACAGAAAAAACACCAATGAATTATGAACAGTTGTTAAATGTCTGTTGTGTCACAGCGATAGTTAGAAGCACAGGTAGATTAAGGCAAAAAATCTTCTTCAAGCTAGAGAGTCAAAGGAAACAATCCTCATAAAAGACGTAAAACCGTCTGAGAAAATACATAAGGTAGAGGTTTCCCTTGCTCGAAAGCCAGTCGAATCTAACTCTAGGGGGCGGTGCTCATCTTTGTTTCCAAGACAAAGAGCCAGCGCTGTCTGAAGACTTTTCCATGGTCCTGTGGCCGGCATGACTAGACGCCGAGGCACATGGAACACTACCTTCCCACCATAGAATCGGGTCATTTCGAGCAGGAGCGCATAGGCACGCTGTTCCAGGAGTAACAAGCCCAGGAGCGACCACATATGATGATGCGCTGTGGAAAAAAGCAAAAGCGTACCAACTTGATCTGTATTTCCATGCTTGTTGCAGGGTAGCTTCCCTGCAAGGACAAAGGAAACCTCAAGTGTCTTTCGTCAAAGGGTAAAGCTGGCTCGCCAGCTCTGAGTTGGGGAATACCTGGAGGTTTCTGGGATGGAGCCTGAGCAGTGGGTATTGCCTTCTGACACACTTTCGGTGATGTAAGGGGGTGTGGATTATGCAAATGAGTTATGCTAATGAGTCATGCTAATGAGCTCCTGCACCTCTTTTTTTACGAAAGGTCCCCTGCCTAGAATCATAGAATGTTAGAGTTGGAAGGGACCTTGTAGGTCATCTAGTCCAACCCCCTGCACTCTGCAGGAGCAGAGCCGAAAGAGGGTTGTCCAGCCTCCGCTTGAAAACATCCAGCGAAGGAGCATCCACCACCTCCCGAGGCAGTCTGTCCCACTGCTCAACCACTCTTACCGTTAGGAAGTTCCTCCTGATATTTAGCCGGTATCGACTTCCTTGTCATTCCCACCCGTTAGACCTAGTCTTGCAATCCAGAGCAAGAGAGAATAGATCTGTTCCATCTTCCACATGACAGCCCTTCTGATATTTGAAGACTGCAATCAGGTCCCTTCTAAGCCTTCTCTTTCCCAGGCTAAACATCCCCAACTCTTTCAGCCTTTCCTCATAAGACTTGGGTTCCATCCCTCTCACCATCCTGGTTGCCCTCTTCTGGCCACGCTTGAGCTTGTCAACCTCCTTCCTAAAATGTGGTGCCCCAAACTGGACACAGCACTCCAGGTGAGGCCTGACCGTGGCAGGATAGAGTGGAACGACCACCTCCCGTGATCTGGACACGATGCTTCCATTAATGCGTCCTAAGATTGCATTAGCTTTCTTCGCACATCGCACTGCAGGCTCACATTTAGCTTGTGATCAACCAGAACACAGAATACTATAAATCTGAAGCCCTCCCGTCAGGTGTTCAAGGAAGCAGACGGTCCTCTTATTGGGTCATTGCATCTAGCAAACGCTCCGCATTTTCTCAACTGGGAGGAAAAAGTGCTGCTCAAAACCACCTTCAAATCCCCAGGGGCATCGCCGTACTGACTGCAAAGTCACCCCTGAACGGCCATAAAACGGCCATATCTCTGCGCAGAAGGTACCATAAAATCCAGTGATCAAAGGAAGCAAAAGCGATCCGATGACCAAAGGAAGTGAAAGCAGCATGCAATACAGAGGGGAATTTCTGTTCCAACTAGGGTTGCCAAGTCCCCTAGGGGGGCGGGGAAACCTCCGCTCGATTGGTCCGCTCCCTGCCGGCCCAGATTGGGCCGCCGGGGGGGGGGACCCCAACCCCCAAATTGCTGGGCTGCGGAGGCGTGCCCGGTGTGATGATGTCACCCGTTTCTGGGGGGGGGGGACGCTCTATCATTCGAGGGAAAACTCTATGGTTTTCCCTCAAATTATAGAGGCCCGGCCCCCAACGTGCTCGACGCGATGACGTCACTTCCGGGTGATGTCATTGCAGTGCGCGCAAGAAGACTTCCAATAAGGACCGGGACTCCCCCCGCTAAAAAGTGAGTTACCCTTGGCAACCCTAGTTCCAGTGTGAAAACAACAGAGGGAGAAGCCAGTGCAGCATCAGCCACTGGAAGGCAGTAAGTCATCGGCCCCCAGGAACCAGTTTCCCAGCGAGATCTTTCTCAAGGCCAGTTGCCGTAAGGAAACGTATGCAGGCAGGGACCTCGCTCAGAACGTCTACGTAATCTCTAAGTGCTGCAAGGCGCCACCACCCAAGCGGTCTAACGTTTGCCAAAAAAGCCACGTTTTATTATGGACTTGATAAAGATCTCAGCTGGACTTGAGAAAGGTCTCCTTGGAAACTGGTTTCTGTCGTCTGATGATTGACCGCCTTCCAGTAAGAGGACCGTCTACTTCCTTGAACTGACGGGAGGGCTTCAGATTTACGGTGGATTTATGTACTTTCACAGAAGTTTTTGCATCTTTTAAGACAATTGTTTCCTTTGTCTCTCTGGCTTTATGAGGACTTTTTCCCCTTAATATACCATGCTTCTAAGAATCAGTGTGGCACAATACGCATTCAGCCACTGTTCATAATTTATTGTGTCTTCTTTTCAGTTGCGGGTTGGGTTCTTTATTGCTGCCTTGCCCATGACTTCTCCTTCTGTTTTGGGATGGTTTCCGAGGCAGAGGCCAATTCGTGAGAGTCCACTGCAGAGGTGGGACAAGTCTGGATCTCTCCTGTCCAGCTCCCATGCTCTCTATATACCTGCCTGACATAGCAGCATCTCTGCTAGTGGCACTTTCCAGAACTTGTACAAGTCATAAGGGGAAAAAAGGCCGCCGTCTTGTCAGACTCCTGGAGCGATCAGTTCCCAACAACAGTCGTTCAGAAGAATAAAAGTTTATTGAGACAGTGAAAGTAGCCAGACTCTTAACGTTTCTGTGTAAGAACTTGGGGGGAAGCACGCAAAGCGAACAATTATATATGTTAGGCTTACCAAGTCTCCCGGGAGGGCGGGGGAAACACCGATTTTTAAAGCTTACCCCCGCTTTTTCAAAATTGGCCACCGGGGGAGGCAATGGCTGTCAGCAGGAACGCAGGGGAACGTCGGAGCCTGCCCTGCCCTCTCCCTGCCAGGCCTGAACTTCTTAAAAGGAAAATGTCTGAAGAGCCTGCAGTAAAAAGCCTCACCAGACATTTCCCCTTTAAGAGCAGAGCCAGCAAGAGAAAGCCCCGCCCAGAGATTAAGGAGGGACTAGGCTCTTTGTACTGAAAGGCCTGCTTTTGCATGTGGCTTGCAAGGTTGCTGGGGTAAGTGCCTCTGCCAGCTCTTTTCCTTCTCTCTCTCTCCCCCTCCCCCTTTCTTTCTTTCTTTTTTCTGTCTGTCTATCTGTCTGTCCCCATCCAGCAGAGGTCTGTCAGTGGCTATTATTAGCCACAAGGTCTAAATGGAACCCTTTGTCTGGGGCAGTGATGCTCTGCATTCTTGGTGCTTGGGGGGCAAGAGTGGGAGGGCTTCTGGAGTTCTGGCCCCACTGCTGGACCTCCTGAGGGCACCTGGTATTTTTGGCCACTGTTGTGACACAGAGTGTTGAACTGGATGGGCTGTACTGGATGGGCCGATCCACTGTGGCTTCTCTCCTGTTCTTATGATATGAAAATCATATTAAGCACTTGTGTAGCACTTAGTGCTTCATATTCTGCCGAGAGGAGGAAGGATTCAGTAGGGCCGTTGCTCAGCGATAGAGCATCTGCTTGACATGCAGGAGGTATCAGCCTCTTCAGCTAAAAAAGGATCAGGTAATAGGTGACATTAAAGATCTCAGCCTGAGACCCTGGAGAGCCACTACCAGTCTGAGTAGTCAATACTGACCTTGATGGACCAATGGCCTGATTCAGTATTAGGAAACTTCATGAGTTCATGTGTCAGCATGTGGAAGCAACATCACAGGATGTGACATCACAAAATGATGTCACTTCCTTTCTCCTGGCTCCACCCCCAAAGTCTCCTGGCTCCACCCCCAAAGTCCCCAGATATTTCCAGAGTTGGACTTGGCAGCCCTAATATATGTTTCAAGCAGAGCCCTAATGGCCTAGGGCCAATAACCTCTAGGTAGAGGCCCAACAAAATAACAGCCCAACCTTCCCAAGGGAAAGACGAGCCCAGGCTCTGAAGGTTAACTGTCTAGGCCTGGAAGATAACAGAAAGTAACAGCAAAGGCTAGAGGCGAAAGTTAAGATTCTTTCCCCCTCAAACATCATGGCGACCAAGCCAGGGAAGGCGGGTTGACATCTCTGTTCCAAGGAGGTTACCATCGAAATCCGGGTCCCCAGCCTTTCTGAGTGTAAGGGCACCTTTGGAATTATGGCATAGGGTGGTGGGTGCAGCCACAAGATGGCTGCCGTAAGAGGCGGGGCCAATTACAAAATGCCCACTGTGGGAGGCGGTGCCACACACAGAGTTAGGCCAAGTGCGGGACGTGAGAGTAGTAATTTTTTTAAAAAAAATACACTGGGAAAGAGGAGTGTGAGAGAGTATAAAACCATCACTGTGTTGGCTGTCTAGAGTTGTGCCAAAGCGGCGGCACAATCTTTCCATTGTATTCTATAGGGCCATAGAGGGACTGTGACTCAGTGGAAGAGCGTCTGCTTGGCGTGCCGAAGGTCCCAGGTTCAATCCCCGGCACCTCCAATTAAAAAGGACCAGATAGGAGGAAGTGAGGTGAAAGACCTCCTCCTGAAACCCCGGAGAGCGGCTGCCAGTCTGAGTAGACGATACCAACTTTGATGGACCAAGGGTCTGATTCAGGATACGGCAGCTTCGTGTGTATTTACTTTGACTGGCAGTGGCTCTCTTAGGTCTCGGGCAGAGGTCTTTCTCATCCCCTCCTGCCTGGTCCTTTTCAACTGGAGATACCAGGGATTGAACCTGGGACCTTCTGCATGCCAAGCAGAGGCTCTTCCACTGAGCCACGGCCCCTCTTTCCAGCTCTCCAGGGTCTCAGGCGGAGGTCTTTCTCATCCCCTCCTGCCTGGCCTTTTCAACTGGAGATGCCAGGGATCGAACCTGGGACCTTCCGCATGCCAAGCAGATGTTCTAGCACTGAGCCACGGCCCCACTGCAAAGATGATGTGCTCTAGAGGTACAAACCTCTGCCATGTTACTCCTCTCCATACCTGACACCCGCTAAGCTTGTAAGCCTGTGATGGGAAGTCATGTGGCATCAGTCAGGTGACAGGAAGGGAGGGAGCCAGCGTTACCCTCTCACTGGTGTCAAGGCCGAGGGGCTGTGGGCAGCAGACCAAAAGAATCGTGAGCATAAAATGCAAGTCAGGGGCCAGGAGGGTATACTGTAGCAAGGAGCAAGCTAAGGGTCAGAGTCCCGGAGGTGACTGTTCCCACAGTGCATGCAAAGAGGCGTGGCCCCTTCGCTTGTCACATTGCATGTCATTCTGCAAGGCAGCAAAAAAAAAATGGCAGCTGGGGGCGGGGCTAGAGCTGCGATGTAGCAAGAGTCTCCTGACGCATGGGCTGAAGATCACTGCTCCAAAATATCTGCAGAATTAAGATACTCTCTTTTAACAAATGAAAGCTCATGATTCAGGGAGTCTAGAACCAGGCCCGCAGCCAGGATTTTGTGGCTTGTGGGGAAGATTTTTTTTGGGTGGGGCTACCATTATTTGTCATCATGAAGGGGGGGTGCACGCCCCTTTCCCTCCCTCCTGCAAGATTTAAAGGGCCCTACAAGTGATCAGCCAATCAGCTGGAGGGCCTTTTAAATCTTGCAGAAGGGGAGGGAGAGGGGGGCGTGCCACCCCCCACTTCTCAGAAGCATGTAAAAGATCCCTTTAAATGCTTTTGGGAAGAAGCGGGGGGCTTTAAGAAACGGGGGTCCTTTAAGGGGGCTGGTCCTTAAAGAAAGGGGGCAAAGCCCCCAATAGCCCCACCATCACTACGGGCCAATCTAGAACACTATTAATGGACTATTATAGCATTATTATATTCATATAAGATGAGTACCTATGTGTGTAAGTCGCCTAGGGGATGAAAGAGCCAGTTTGGTGTAGTGGTTAAGTGCGCGGACTCTAATCTGGGAGAACCGGGTTTGATTCCCCACTCCTCCACTTGTACCTGCTGGATAACCTGGGGCAAGCCATAGTTCTGGCACAGCCGTTCTCTCAAGGACAGTTGTCTCAGAGCTCTCTCAGCCCCACCTACCTCACAGGGCATCTGTTGTGGGGAGGGGAAGGGAGATAATTTGTAAGCCGCTCTGAGACTCCGAGTGAAGGGTGGGATATAAATCCAATCTCTTCTTCTTCTTCTTCTTCTTCTTCTTCGAGTATACTCACTATTCTATTTAGAGCTGGTGTACGATGGTTAGGAGTGCTGGACCATGGCTGGGTTCAAATCCTTCCTGAGTTATGAAACTCAACTGGGTCCCTTTGGTCGTCTCTCAACCTAACCTACTTGATGAAGCTGTATAAGCATAAGGAGCTGGATAGAAATGGAGCTGGCAGCCAGCTCTTGAGGACAGATGGTTGATTTATCTGAGGTGCTTCTAGACCGCTTCTCCAGAAAGAAATTTGGCTTGAAGTGGTTTACAGATGACAAAAAAAATCACAAAACACAATGCAGCTAAAAGTAAATGATAAAACCAATGTGTTTCTGGATTCCTGGATTTCTTCGCCTTCTTCTCTTCTGCCGTCTTGACTACCCCCAATTAAAGATCTTTCCATGGCAGCAGTGGTCACAGAAATGGTGGGCTCTTAGCTGGCTTTCTTACCCCTCAGTCACCTAATGACCATAGGTGGTTTCCTATCTCCTATCAGTGCTGGGAAATGAGGGTGTGTGTGTTGAAAATGAACTAGAAAAGGGCTTGCAAAATCTTTTAGTCTCACAGAGTTCTTACAAGGATCACAACAAGTCATCAGGGAGGTATAAGGAGAAGATGCCTCTCCACAATTAAAAACGCTGGAGACTTTTTAAAATGAATGACTGAGATTCAGAAGGAGTTATAGTGCTATTGCAATGTATTGTTATAACGTTATTATGCTGTAGCGATCTAGATAATACCTGTTTATTTTTTTAAAACGCCTTCTGATGGAACAGTGGGGCAAACGATGGCTGTGGAGGGCTGAGGGAAGACAAATAGGGCCAGTGTGAGTGGTCTTTGGATAATGCGTATCGCCCTGTCAAGACCGCCAGATCATGCGCTTGGAGCACTCTCTTCCCCAAAAGATAGGTGAAAAGTGGGTTTTGGAAAGAGCATACTGGGACTAGGGAAAGGACAATTGGAGCACGATTGGACCACAAGAAGCACTGAATTTTCTTAACCAAAGAGGAGGAAAACCTCTGTTAGAAGCACCCTTAGGTAAAGGTAAAGGTTTCCCTTGCTCGAAAGTCAGTCGAATACGACTCTAGGGTTGCGGTGCTCATCTCCGTTTCCAAGCCGAAGAGCCAGTGCTGTCCGAAGACGTTTCCGTGGCCATGTGGCCGGCATGACTAGACGCCGAGGTGCACAGGCCGCGGCTACCTTCCCACCGAAGGGGTCCCAATTTATCTACTTGCAATTTCTTGCTTTCAACCTGCTAGGCTGGCAGGAGCTGGGGCCAGAGACGGGAGCTCACTCCGTCATGCGGCACTCGGGTCTCGAACTGCTGAACTACCGACCTTCCGGACTGCCGTTCAGTGTCTTAACCACTGAGCCACCTCAGCCCCTTAGAAGCACCCTTAGTCTCCAACAAACCATATTCTGTTTAACCAGGAGGAGGGCGGCCTTGCATTATTGCCAAAGCCACAATGTCATTTCGAAGAACTGGATGATTGGCCATCACCTGCCACGTTTTCAGTTGTCCTGGCTGGTTTTTCATGTGAAGGTTCCAGCTACAGTTTCTTTTCTGTACCAGCCAGAATAAAAGGTGGGTAGTTTCAAGCTGGCATAAGTACAGGCTCTAATAGCATTTCCCCAGGTATCGAATGTTGTGGTTTGGATGCCGAAAAAACAAGGTCGCTTTACACAAGACATGCAGCTTCAAGGAACTTGCAAAATAACAATTCAGAGTTGCTCTTCCTGCCGGGTGCCCTGTTTGCATTTTTCAGTATGCTTGGAAGCCAGAAAGGTTTTAAAATATTGTGTACGAGGGTAAACCAAAGAATTTAAGATCTGAAACCAAGGTAGGCCACATCTGGGTCTTTGCCTGCTTTGAGCGTTCTATGTGGGATGCCTGGACTCTAATCTGGGAGAACCGGGCTTGATTCCCCACTCCTCCGCATGCAGCTGCTGGTTTGACCTTGGGTCAGTCACAAGTTCTCTCAGATCTGTTCTCTCAAGGACAGTCCTCGAAAGAGCTCTCTCAGCCCCACCTACCTGACAGGGTGTCTGTTGTGGGGAGGGGAAGGGAAAGGAGATTGTAAGCTCTGAGATTCCTTCGGGTAATGAAGGATGGGGTATAAATTCAATCTCCTCCTCCTCCTCTTCTTCCTCTTTCTCTTCCTCTTCCTCTTCTTCCCTCTGAAAGAATCCAGATTTTGTCAGGAAGACTCCCATTCTCACGACTTTCCCCAAACTATTGCAATACTGAATCATTCAGGAGGGCTTTTCTAAGCAGGAAATAAAGTTGCCCTGTGCTAAATGATTCCCAAAGTTACTTGACAAAATTATTCAGGGCTGTGATCTGTACTACTTTGTTTAACTTGCTGAAACTAGGATCCTACTAGGGAAGTTTGGCATCATTTAATGTGTCACATTAATACTTACACTTTTCTTCAGTTCTTTTAGAGAGCCAGTTTGGTGTTGTGGTTAAGTGTGCAGACTCTAATCTGGGAAAACCGGGCTTGATTCCCCACTCCTCCACTTGCAGCAGCTGGATGACCTTGGGCAAGCCATAGTTCTGTACCAGCTGTTCTTGAAAAAGAGCAGTTTCTGTCAAAGCTCTCTCAGCCCCACCTACCTCACGGGGTGTCTGTTGTGGGGAGGAGAAGGGGAAGGAGTTGGTAAGCCGCTCTGAGACTCCTTTGGGTAGTGAAGGGCGGGGTATAAATCCAATCTCTTCTTCTTTTAGACTTCTGGTTGGTTCGACAAGCCTAATCCAGTTGCATTGTTTATCGAAGATCCCAAACGTTGATTGCATTTACCCACGCCTTGTAATTCGCCTTGAGCCCAAGTGACAAAGACAGCATATAAATAACTTAAATAAAGTAAAATAATTAAAAATGCCGATCTTTTTTTTTTTAACAACCTCTTTTTCTTTAATAATACGAAACAGCAGCAACGTTCTAAAAAAAGCGTTCGCAGAATAAAAGTCGTACAAATGTCTTGGCTCTCCAGGGAAGGGACAGCAAGAGCTGTCCTGGGCGATCACTTTCATTAGCGGATTCCTTGACCCAGCGGCTTTGACTTCCATAGGTCGAGGGGCCTGGCACGGAGGAAGGTGAAGAACAGGACGAGCCATCTCAAAGTCCTGGCACGAGCTTGCAACACGAAATTGCTCTTCTCTATTACAGGAAACACCGGAGGCACTAATTTCGATGTTTCAGGCTACAGGTGTTGATCTCTCTGCCTTCTCCTTCCCTTTGCCAGGCTAGACAACGATGCCCTGTCTTCCTGTAGCGGGGATATCCACGTCCAGTGTGGCCAGCATTCCCGCCCCCCGACTCGCTGTGGGAAGAGACCCAGCCTTTCCGAATTCCGTCTGTCGTCCACACGTAAGGCGCTTATAAAAAACATGCCTGCTATTTTGACCTTAAGATGATCACCGAATAACCCGCTCCGGTCTGAGTTGTTTGGTGCAGTGGTTAAGTGCGCGGACTCTAATCTGGGAGAACCGGGTTTGGTTCCCCACTCCTCCACTTGCACCTGCTGGGTGACCTTGGGCAAGCCATAGTTCTGTCAGAGCTGTCCTTGAAAAAGAGCAGTTTCTGTCAGAGCTCTCTCAGCCCCACCTGCCTCCTGGGGTGTCTGTTGTGGGGAGGGGAAGGGAAAGGAGTTTGTAAGCCGCTCTGAGACTCCGAGTGAAGGGTGGGGTATAAATCCAATCTCTTCTTCTTCTTCTTGTATTACCATCAGAGGGCTGATGGCAGCAATGTTCAGGGGAAGGATGGCTCAGTGTGCGAACGGAACCCAAACCCCTAGTTGCTATCCGACTGCTGGAGAAATCAGTTCCCAACAACAGTCATTCAAAAGGATAAAGGTTCACTGAAACAGAGATAGGATCCAGACTTTTTTCGGTTTTTTTCCTGAAGCTTTTTTTGTTTTTTCCGAAAAATTGGAAAAAGAAATGAAAAGAAATTGATTATGGAACGTTTTATTTTAACATGATAAATAAAATATTTTAAGACAAGGTGTTGAAATATTTTCCAAATGATTTCTAAAAAATATGTATGGTATCAGATTAATCTGATTTCTGTTTCAATCCGGGCAAACCTTCAGTTTTTAGAGGTCCATAATAACTGTGATCATGACAAACACAACAGAGTAGCTGCAGAAGCAGAGACTGAAACTGATACTGATAATTACAGCTCAGAAAACGATTCTGATTAAATCCCATGCCCATTCATTGAAACTTAGTCCCACACTCCCTTCGATATACTTCCCCCCTCTTCAGTTCTCTTTATGAGAATGGGTTTTTTTTTTATCTTAATACTGTGGAGAGGAAATTGTTTTGTGGAGGTTTGTTTGCCTTTTCCACATAAACTAGTGAACAGTTCAGGAGATTGTTGCTCCATTTGTTACAATTACAAATAAATATTATTTTAAAAGTAAATTTGGTTTGTAATAATTGTTTGGATACTCTGTATTTTTAATATGCTAAATTGTGATAATTTCATGCCCAGTAAAATTGTCCATAGTCATAGTTTATGTTCCTAAAGTAACAGAATGACTTTCAATCTGGAAAAGAAAAAAAAATGGCTAATGTAGCATTTTTTTCCATTTTTCCAAAAATTTCCATTTTTTTCCGGAAAAAAAAACAGGGGGCGTTTTCGCACTGGCTTTTTTCCGGGGCGAGCACCGGAGTGAGCACCGGAGTTTCTGGTCAGTTTCACATCAGTTGCTCCATGCTCACAAACTCCTCCGGAGTTTCACCGCACTGCTCAGGAGTATCCCTGGAGCAAGAAAATCCTGTTCCTGGCGGTGTTTCCTGTTTACTCCGTTGGAGAAACCTAGATGAGAACACACCCACTCGCCCGCCCTCCATCTGGCCCGCCCCGCGGTGGGCGTTTCTTGAATATTTTTTTTTGAAACGAGCCCTCCTAACGTTATATCGAAATAAGGAGGCAGGGAGGCAAGATCGCACCACAGGGACTGCGTTGGCGAGGTGGATTTGCCATTTCTTGGGAGCAGGAGCTGGGCGCCATTGGCCCGAGAGCTCCATGTGCTTGCTCCCCGGTAACTGCTGCCCTTTGTTTGGGCTTCCCCAGCAACAGCCCGTGCAGAGCTGGTGGTGGGTGCTTTCCTCTAGCAATCCGTGGAGAAGCCGCGGCAAGCGGGCGGGCTGGGGAAACTTGCCTTCCTTTCCGCTCCCTGTGTGCGGTCCCACGATCCTGAAGCAACACTTCCCCCCTCCTTTTTTTTTTTTTTAAAAAAAAGGCCCTTATAACGTTATAACATCATAATGAAATTTTGATGCAGCAAGGGAAGACGGCACAATTGTTGTCTTTATATAATAAACACACGTTCACATCTACTATTGGGGGGGGGGGTTAATTTGCTGTTTATTGGCAGCCCCTGCAGAGCAGGCTGGGCGCGCTTCTTTGCAGAAAAGTCACAGAAATGGATTGAACTGTTTTCAAGAGGCTATAACTATTCCTGCGGAGTGGGGAGACTGCTCTGTTTGTCATGCTGCTCCTCCTCAGCTGCCGCCACCACCACCACCACCATTTATGTAATTTTTTTTTTCTTAACACGGGCCAGCTGACGCCATGTTGCCCATCCTCCATTTTGTTGCCTTGATCGGGTTAAGCACACGACATTTCAGTTCACATCCGAGAATCCACCCATGGGGGGGGGGGGTCCTCCTTGTAGCCTGCCAATCGTTTTGCACCAACCCAGAACGGCGGGAAAATTTGAATACTGAGGAGGGACTTGATGAATTCTGGGAAGAGGAAGGCGGGTGATGCACTGTCGTCATTCCACTATGACGTTATAACGTTACCACGCATGCGTTTAAAAAAAAAAAGGAAAAGCAGGGAACGAGGGAGGAGCTGGGGGGGAGGAAGGGGAGGGAAGGGGAGGGGAAATGCAAGGGGCGGGCACAGAGAGCATCGAAGCAACCCAAATGGGAACAGAAAACTTCGGGGGGGGAGAGAGGAGCAGATTGCTATAGTGCGAAAACGGCAGGTTTGCTCAGGAGGAGTCGCAGAGGGGGAAATGAGGAGGAAGTGAGAGGCAACTGGCCAGTCTGAAAAGGCCCAGGGTTTTTTTCCAAGCTTCAAAATTTCCGGAAATTTTACATCTCTAGTTTAGATGATGCTTGTATGATGTTAACTGCCTGGGACCAATTAGAGATTCTTCAGTGTGTAAACTATATTATGTGACGTCATTTGGGCTATAAGACCTTCTGCCCTTCCTGCTTATGGCAGAATACAGCTGTGGAATTGCTGGAGTGCTCAGGCACTCATCGGCCCTGTATTCCCTGTTATGAATTCATTAAACAGATATGCATCTAACTCGTTGGACTCAGACTGTGTGATTCCAGTTTGGCCAAGGGGGTCACGCTGGTCACGGATTTGTGCCTAACTTGTAAGGGCAGAAAGATGGGATACAAGTTTTGTAAACCAGTAAAGGGAATAATACATATAGGGTGCACCGTTTCCACATCTGAAACATTTCTTTTTACTAACAGCGCCTGAAAGAGACGCCTCTGAGATATCCCCCGTGCGTTTTGGAACAGATCAGCACCTTCCGCCGGCAGCTGAGATCCTCACCATCCAGTCCCGTGAGCTTTCCCAGGACAGCCTGAATGGTCCGCCATACAGGTATGGGGGTTTGAGATCATAAGGAAAGAGGAGGAACTGGTCATGACCTGCAAACTTCATACTGCTGTTCCTCTACGGCTTACGTATCAAGACGTGCCAGCCATAATAGCTAAATGGAACTTCCATATGTGGGGGAGGGACCTTGGCCCAGGGGTAGAGCCATCTGCTTGGCACCCAGAAGGTCCCAGGTTCGGTCCCCGGCATCTCCAGTTAAAGAGACCAAGTGATAGGTGGTATGAAAAGCCCAAGACCCTGGAGAGCGGCTTCCAGTCTGAGTAGATGGTCCTGAATTTGATGGTTCACAAGTATGTTACCTCTTTCTGTACCTGCTCTATCCCATGCATAATCTTATAAACCTCGATCATGTCACCCCTCAGCCGTCGTTTCTCCGAGCTAAAGAGCCCCAAGCGCTTCAACCTTTCTTCGTGGGGAAAGTGTTCAACCTTTTTATCATCCTAGTTGCCCTTTTCTGCACTTTTTCCAATGCTATAATATCTTTTTTGAGGTGTGGCGACCAGAACTGTACACAGTACTCCAAATGAGGTTGCACCATCGATGTATACAGGGGCATTATGATACTGGCTTTTAATTAGCCAGTTTTTGATCCACAAAAGGACTTGTCCTTTTATCCCATGGCTATTGAGCTTACTTAGGAGCCTTTGATGAGGAACTTTATCAACAGCTTTCTGGAAGTCAAGGTAAACCACATCTATTGGGTCCCCCTTGTCCACATGTTTGTTTACTCCGTCAAGGAACACTAACAGGTTAGTGAGACAAGATCTTCCCTTCTCTTTAGCTTGGAGAAATGACGGCTGAGGGGTGACACGATCGAGCTTTATAAGATTATCCATGGCAAAGAGCAGGTAGAGAAAGAAGTCCTTTTCTCCCTTTCTCACAATACAAGAACTCGTGGGCACTCCATGAAATTGCTGAGCAGTCGGGTTAGAACAGATAAAAGGAAGTACTTCTTTACCCAAAGAGTGATTAACCCGTGGAATTCACTGCCACAGGAGGTGGTGGCAGCTACAAGCATGGACAGCTTCAAGAGGGAATGATATAGACATAGGGAGCAGAAGTCCATCAGTGGCTATTAGCCACAAGGTATAGATAGGAACTCTTGGTCTGGGGCAAGTGATGCTCTGTATTCTTGGTGTTTGGGGGGGCAACAGTGGGAGAGCTTCCTGCCCCCACTGCTGGACCTCCTGAGGGCACCTAGTGTTTTTGGCCACTGTGTGACACAGAGTGTTGGACTGGATGGGCCACTGGCCTGATCCAACATTGGCTTCTCTTATGTTCTTACAGAACCCATGCTGAGTCTGCCTCAATAGATTTTGTTCATCAATGTGCCTACTAATTTTTTCCTTAATAACAGTTTCCAGCAACTTACCCGGTATCGACGTCAGACTGACTGGCCTGTAATTTCCCAGATCTCCTCTGGAACCCTTTTTAAAGATAGGAGTGACATTCGCTACCTTCCAGTCCTCAGGAATGGGGGCAGATTTTAATGCAAGATTACATATTTTTGTCAGGAGATCCACAAGTTCACATTTGAGTTCTTTCAGAACTCTCGGATGTATGCCATCCGGACCCAGTGATTTATTTGTTTTTAAGTTGTCTATCAGTCGTAGGACCTCCTGTCTTGTCACCTCAGTCTGAATCAGGTCTTTCAACACCCCTCCGGAAATCAGTGGTTCTGGAGTGGGCAAGCACTTCTCATCTTCCACTGTATTCTTGGTGCTTGGGGGGGGGGGCAACAGTGTGGGGGCTTCTAGTGTCTTGGTCCCACTGCTGGACCTCCTGAGGGCACCTGGTGTTTTTGGCCACTGTGAGACACAGAGTGTTGGACTGGATGGGCCATTGGCCTGATCCAACACTGGCTTCTCTGATGTTCTTAAGAGCAGAGGTCCATCAGTGGCTATTAGCCACAAGGTATAGATAGGAACTCTCGGTCTGGGGCAAGTGATGCTCTGTATTCTTGGTGCTTGATGGGGGGGGGCAACAGTGGGAGGGCTTCTAGTGTCCTGGCCCCACTGCTGGACCTCCTGAGGGCACCTGGTGTTTTTGGCCACTGTGAGACACAGAGTGTTGGACTGGATGGGCCATTGGCCTGATCCAACACTGGCTTCTCTTATGTTCTTATGTCCTGGCGGAGCACATTTCAATAGACAAATACATGCAGGGATGGAAAGGTTAGCCGCTGCCTCTCCCCACAGACCCCTGATCCAATTTGGGGCCGCGAGACCTGAAACCTGAGAGACCCAGGATCTCTGTCTCCTCTAATTAGAACGCTTTGGTCAGCACAGAATGTGGCAGAACGTCTTTTGCGTCACCAGGAGCACACATTCCACATGCAGATCCTAGATTCCACACCTGGGTGCCCTGAAGCAGCACAAGCCACCCGCAAAGCTTGCATCACAGCCGCCGCCCCCCCCCCCCCCCCCCCCCGTGAGCTCACCCAGCCAAGTCCTCAGGATTCTTTTTATTGGGATATTTGGTTAATATAGCCGACTCTTGTCCAGTCGTAGGCACGTGATACTAGGTGCAATAAATAAATCTCCTGAGAAGTATATTGCAAAACAAGGTAAACTTATTCAAGTAGACCCAGTTCACATTCAGGTTGCAGTCAGAAGGGGAGAGAGGCTTAATTTAAAGAGGACTTTCCATGTCACAACTGGCCAGCTTGTCTGGCATCGTGTGTGTGAGAGTACGAGGGCATGGTCTCTAAGGGAGAGATCTGCAGAGACATGTGTCTCCATGGAAGGCCATGTGCAGCAAGGGAGAGGACAAAGGGAGCGAGAGAGGAGGGGTCAGAAAGCAGCTCCCAGGTTAAGGCTAAGAGAGACATCCCATTCAAGGAGAGAACACCTGCCCACCCTTAGAGTGGTGTGGTGCCCCCCCCCACAACGTCCAGGCATGCTGAGTCACTTCACTCCAATCGGGGAGCCAGTTGGTGTAGCGGTTAGGAGCGCAGACTCTAATATGGGAGAACCGGGTTTGATTCCCCACTCCTCCACATGCAGCTGTTGGTGTGACCTCAGGCCAGTCACAAGTTCTCTCGGAGCTGTTCTCTCAGGGGCAGTCCTCGAAAGAGCTCTCTCAGCCCCACCGACCTCACAGGGTGTCTGTTGTGGGGAGGGGAAGGGAAAGGAGATTGTAAGCCACTCCGAGACTCCCAAGTGAAGGGCGGGGTATAAAAACCAACTCCTCCCCTTAGCACATCTCTGCTCCAAAGCAGAAAGCCCCCCCCCCCCCCAGTATCCTGCCAGGCTCCCTACATAGAAGAAGAGGAGGAGGAGGAGATAGGATTTATACCCTGCCCTTCACTAACCAAAGGAGTCTCAGAGCGGCTTACAGACTCCTTTCCCTTCCACTCCCCACAACAGACACCCTGTGAGGTAGGTGGGGCTGAGAGAGCTCTGACAGAAACTGCTCTTTTTCAAGGACAGCTCTGGCAGAACTATGGCTTGCCCAAGGTCATCCTGCAGGTGCAAGTGGAGGAGTGGGGAATCAAACCCGGTTCTCCCAGACAGAGTCCACGCACTTAACCACTACACCAAACCAGCTTAACCACTACACCTAACTGGGGAAAACGGGACTAGTGCAGCAGTCGTGAACTGGTAAAGGTCTGTTGCACCTTCCACTGAGCCATTCACTCCGCCCCCCCATAAACATATGGACTAGCTGCTTGCTTTTCTTGGGAAACACCCCCCCTTCCCCCGTGAGCTCAGAGTCCTGGGACTCGGAATGTTACATGATTCTCTGGTATGCTCCAGTTCTCAGTCACGTGAAGTCCCCCGAGCATTTGCCATACCTGAATGCCTCCCCGGTGTAATTTTAGAGAGATACCTATAATGAAACTTTTGCCAGTGCAGGCAGGCAGGCGGGCAAGTGAGGGCATTGTTCCTTTGTCCATTCAAACTCTCCCACAACTATTAGTTGCTTATGAGTCACTGGCCGGCCAGTGCAATATTTCTTCTCGGGTTACCTGCGTGCCTCCAGGCCTGTTTCTACCAAAATAGCAGAGAGAAGGCAGATAAAGATTTATGCCTCCGTGTAAAGAGCAGCAGGGCAGACGGGGCGGGGAATGGCCGCCGCACACACTTCTTTCTAACGCTCCTGCCAACACCGCGCCCCGTCTTCACAGGTCGGCCCCTGTGATGGAACCCTTGTAAGCGTTTTTTTCCCAGGACTGGTTTGGCCTCCCGCAGCTTCGTAGTTAAAGTCGGTCTGGACTTGTTTCACGTAGGAAGGTACAAGGCACGCCGTGATGGACAGGAGGGACTTCACGTGCTGGGATGCAAAGTTCCGGACTCCTGGAGGACTGCCACGTCTGCTCCGGATCAGTGCTCCCCCTAAGCTGAGTTAGTGTGAACTAGTTGTGTTTTTTTTTTTTTTCAAATATGTTTTATTAAATTTTAACATCAAAAAACAAACTCCAGCCATAACAACAACAGCAAAACTTTAGCGTCTAAACGAGTCTTTAACACTAACCTTATCAAAAAAATAGACACGTTCAATAAAATAGTTACATTGCCTTGCATAACTTAACAACAGTTTAAACAGATATTATTTTATCAATATCCTCTGGTACTTCACCTTGTTGTTATCAGTAATCCAAAATAGGTGTCCAAATAGTATACAATAAACCAGACTTTTCTACACTGTTAATTTTTATAGACCATGTAATCTTTTCCATTAAATATATGTACCATAGTTTACTATGCCAGACGCTTAAAGATGGTGTTTTCTCGGATTTCCAGTACATAGCAATAACTGTTTTGGCTGCATACAGTAAAAAGGCATTTTATTTGCATTTTATTTGCATTATACGAAATAATGTCATCTCTATCATTCAGTAATATTGTTTCAGGAAGAAAAGAAACAGTAGCATCAGTAACGAACTTAACTCGTTCTAATATTCCTTCCCCCAAAAAACTAGCTCACAGTTTTTCAGCCTCTGGCTCACACTTTTTTGTCTCCGCTCAGGAAGGACGGCTCCAGAGCAAACTCATTGATGCAGCAGCCAAATCGCTCGTAATGCCAGGAGCTCACAAAGTAGAATTTTTCCTCACGTCTCCACAGCTTAGAGGGAGCATTGCCCCCACCCAGTTCTACCCGGAAGTCCGTTCCACTAAACTTGGGGCAATCCAGAGGGTAGCTACGCTTAGAGGAGATCCTTCAGGGTGAAATGGACCAAGCTCTTGGTTCTGTAGAAACAGACGCACTCATATCCCTGACTTGGCTGGACCAGACTGGCCCAACCTCGGCCACTTCCGCACTGTCACTTTCATTACTTGTTTGTCCCTGTCGCTTTGGGTCTTCCGCCCCCTTTCCACATGTGTGTTGCTCCCCCTGGGACCACGAGAGAGAGCAAAACACATGGGGGGGGGCTAACCCCCGAAGGAATAGGGACAAACGGGGGACAAAAATGACAGTGTGGAAGTGGCCTTTGTCACATCTCAGAAGCTAAGCAGGTCGGCCCCGGTTAGTATTTAGATGGGAGGCCGCCAAGGAAGTCCAGGGTCACTACGCAGAGGCAGGCAAGGGCCAACCGCCTCTGATGGTCCCTTGCCTTGGAAACCCTGCAGGGTCACCGTAAGCCGGCTGCAACTCAGTGGCATTTCCCCCTAACCTGGGAAGTCCGGGCTAGCCTGGTCCTATCAGATCTCGGAAGCTAAGCAGGGTCAGTCCTGGTCGGTACTCGGACGGAAGACCGCCCAGGAAGTCCAGGGTCGCCATGCAGAGGCAGGCAAGGGCAAAACCGCCTCTGAAATACCTTGCCTTGAAAACCCGACAGGCTCGCCGTAACTCAGCCGTGACTAGACAGCGCTTTCCGCCACACACCCAAATAGACGGCCGCCTTTGTATTCAGCAAGAATCCTACCTCTATCTCCTGTCTGTTGGCCCCGTTTGTCGTGGCGACTTCCTGCGCTTTACTAAGCTGCTGTCAGTCTCCCATCATCCACAGATTTATTCAGTTTGCCTACAGAACAAGAACTGGGAATGTGTGCCGAAACAAGAGCCCTCTAGTCGACTCAAGCAGGGCCCAGCAGACTTGTCTTTGCACGCGGCTGGGGAGGGGCGATGCTGGGGCCAGCCTAGATTGGGTCTCCCAGAGTGGAGGGCAACAAAGAACACGCCCCCCCCCCTCCAGTGTTCCCTCTAAGCTGAGTTAGTGTGAGCTAGCTCACAGTTTTTTAGCCTCCAGCTCGCACGTTTTTGCCTTGGCTCAGGCAGGAGGGCTCCAGAGCAAACGGATGCAGGCAGCAGCCAAATCCGCTCGCTCACGACTTTAATGCCAGCAGATCACAAAATAGAATTTTTGCTGACAAGACTCCACAGCTTAGAGAGAGCATTGCCCTCCCCCATATACTTGGGGTCTGCGTTACGGGGTTATCTAACCCCAAGCCGAAGCGTAACATGAACAAGGGTATACGTCTCTATACATGCACTCCCGATGCAATTAATAACACCAGTGGGATACCCGTCATAATGTTATCGCTTTCAGGAATGGGAGCTGGTACCCCAGCGGGGTACTCGGGCTTCAAGCAGCCCACGAGCCATTACAGTCAATCCCTTTCACGGAATGATTTTTTTTTTTTAATCCCCCCTGTTGGCTCGGGACCTCTGAGTTCATTGTGCGGGTTTTGATTCCAGCCGATGCAATCTTTTTCTGGCAAGGGCCTCCTCCTAGCGAGGCTGGAAACGGGGCCGGTGAGATCTTTGGAGAAGTTAGCGGAGGTCTGTAAAAGGAATTGCGGGGGGCGGGGGGGGAACGACACTCTGATCTTCTTACAAAGGGCATTGGCAGAGAGGCTGTTCAAACCGATTTCCAGCTGCCCGATTAGCACGCCCCTGACATCAGGAGCAAGTATTTGCAAAGGCGAGACCTCAAACAATGGGAGCAATTGGAGGAAATTGGAAAGGTGTGTTTTGTTTTTTGTTAGCAGTCTTCATGGCAGGTGAATGGGCGGCTCTGGAACCGCTGGGAACTCCCCAGGAGGGAAGACAAGTCGTCTCCCGACTCCCGGCCCTTCTCCTGCCCGCCACAATGACTTCCTTCGATGGGAGGGGGAGAAACAGGGGAGACCCTTTGAAGTCCCCCTTTTAGTGACTTACCTACAAATGAGACTTCTCTGGAGTCTCTTGGCATTCTTTTTTTTAACGTCGTCCCCCCCCCCCCGCTATAGGGTCATACCCAGGGTATTAAGATGGGCACAGGATCCTCAGAACAAGGCCATGCGCAGAGGGCAAAGGTGTCCTTCCGTGCTTAATCAAGGTGGACGGCCATGTTGGTCTGAAGCAATAGAACACAGTCAGAATCCAGTGGCACCTTTAAGACCAGCTGAGTTTTATTCAAGGCGTGAGCTCTCGTGTGCGTGAAGGTCTGACGAAGTGCGCCTGCGCACAAAAGCTCACCCCTTGAATTCCCAGTCACTTCCCGCAACTAGAAAAGACACCTTTAGACATTTATCTGCTACTTTGACATATTGGTTGCTTTACAGCTGTTGACCCTATAACCTTGTTGTTTAGTGTCACTTTGCATATCTTGATCATGTGAGGCTTCCGATAAGATCCAGTAAGCCAGGCCTTAGTGTGAAAGCAAAGTCCTTTATTTTCTTAATGGTCTTTCAGGAACACTTTCTTTGTTAGTGATGCCAGATCAATAAAGCTGAGAATTCTTTTTTTTTTTTTTAATATTTTATTCGTTTTTCAACCAAACAAAACTAACAATCAAATTTTTCCAGTACATCCTCATTTTGAGCCTCTAGATGACTCCAACCATTCATAAAATTTGGACCAAATAAACTTTGGATCATGACATTTAGCCGTGTTCAGTAAATAGTTCAGTTTGTCCATTTCTGCCAGTTCCAATAATTTATCAATCAAATCTTCCTTTCCGGGTATAGTAGACGATTTCCAGTGCTTGGCTCTTAATTATTCGTGCTGCCGTCAAAATTGAAATTAATAGTCTCTCGTCTGCTAGTAACATTCTTTCTGGTGTTATATTTAGTAGATAAGTCTCAGGTGTCAGCGCAATCTCTACACCTAAAATCTCCTTAATTATAAAGCTGAGAATTCTTATACAGTATTCATACGGGCACCCATCAGGGTAAAACTCCGAAGCGCGGAAATCCCTGACGGTTACATTCCCAGGAAAAAAAGGCGCGCAAGCTACAAAACTACCCCCCCCTCATCCCCTCGTGAACTCTACTTGCATTCCCACGCATAGACACCTGGAAGAAACCAGTACAGAAACATCTCCAGGTTAACAGTACAGCAAAACAGATTAGCTAAGTTGGCAAGACCTACGGGGAAGGAGGGGGCATGGGTGAGTGACTCTGACGGTGGCATTAAACAGGTTGCCAACCTCCCGCCAGGAAGACCCAGTACAAAAGTGGGGGAGAGGGGAAAACATGGCAGGGAACCTGACAGATCATCATCATGTTGCATGTTAGTTTGCTGTTCATTCTCTGGCTACAAGTTTGAACCTTCCCTGCCATTCTAACGTATTTGATAAAGGGCGCTTTGCACATGAAAGCTCACCCCTTGAATGATAACTTTGTTGGTCTTAAAGGTGCCACTGGACTCTTAACGTTGTTCTCCAGTGGTTAATTTTGCAAATAAAAGTCGAGTTGTGTCTCTAGGGCTCAAGGACTCCTGGGAGAGGCCCCCTCCTCCCTAATCCCAACATGGGCAAACCTCAGGGGAATGAATTCTGCTCATGCTCAGAGGCACATTTCTGTACGTTACACGTTCCCCTGGCACAGCCCACTCTGCAGAAATTTTGACTGGCTGCTCTTAGCACATTATGCCAGTTCATAACCTTGTGCCAGGATCCGTGAATTTTCACTTAAAGTCGTCGCCTCGCTGACGGTCTGGTTGAACCTCCGATTTTTCGTGTGGCGCATTAGTTACTGATTGATTGATTTACACTATTCTTAGTCAGCCTTCTCACTTGGGCTCCAGTCAGGTGACACAGATGGGACATTCAGTGGACAGTGCAAATAGGGTGAGGGTTGCAGGAACAGCCGGAAGTCTGAAAACGGAACTGCAGCAAAGCGTAACGCGACGCGTGACACGATGCCAAATCCCATTATATATAAATTGCTAGTTCGGTCTCAGACATACAGGGAAGTCACACTTCGGAAGACACACACCTCTCTGCTTCTTTTCCCCCCACATAGCGGATCTACACTTGAAAGACTCAGAACATAAGAGAAGCCAATGTTGGATCAGGCCAGTGGCCCGTCCAATCCAACACTCTGCATCACACAGTGGCCAAAAACACCAGTTGCCCTCAGGAGGTCCAGCAGTGGGGGCAGGACACTAGAAGCCCTCCCACTGTTGCCCCCCCCCAAGCACCAGGAATACAGAGCATCACTTGCCCCAGACCGAGAGTTCCTATCTATACCTTGTGGCTAATAGCCACTGATGGACCTCTGCACCAGATGTTTATCCAATTCCCTCCTGAAGCTGTCCATGCTTGTAGCTGCCACCACCTCCTGTGGCAGTGAATTCCACGTGTTAATCACTCTTTGGATGAACCATTTAACCTTCTGCCTTAACCCTTCCCCCCTAGGAAGGATTCTGAGTTTGATTTCCGTACATATACAAAGAAGCGAGGGGTGACTCACAAAAGCTCCTCTCGAAATAAAGTTGGTCTATGGAGGTGCTGCTGGGCTTTTGTTTTAAGGGAAAGAGATTCCAGGACTGAGGCCTGGAACAAATGTTCGACCGCAGGAACATTCTCATTGCGTTTTTCATTCATTCATAGGGTCACCTCGTGTGGGAAGAGACTTTGACAGCATTTAATGCACGCACGCACACACACACCCTTAAGCGTTTCAGGATCTGCATTTGAATGAGCATAGGGGGTCAGTACAGCTCCTTGCCGATGTGTTGAGTGTTTAGTAATCGTTTGGTGAGCGAGCTGCCGGTAACGAAATCAGAGTTTGTGGAATCAAGGAGGGCTAAAGCAGCAGGTTAGCAAAACGTAATACACTTCTAGGATTTGCAGAATTCCAATCTCCTTGCCTACTGTCGGCTTGGCCGTGGTCACGCGGTCGTTTTGATCGGGTCTCTCCGCTGTTCCCCTCTCGCATTTAAAATTGCTGATCAGACGCCCACATCCGTCTCCCGCACCAAAGTGGGCTCACTCGCGCAATCCTCCCGGTTCCCTAGCGAGTTTTCCGACACCTGGAAAATCAAGTACTTTCTGGATATTTGCACTTTGAGTCCGCAGTTTCGCCGACCTGGACAGCCCTCTCTCGCAACAATCGCGACTAAGTCGGCTGAACGTTCTTCTCGCGATGTTCCCTCCCCAGCTTCCGCCGTTGTGCGCATGAGCAATCCTGCGCTGAATAAATTCAATGTTTAAACGTTCAAGCGCACATATAATAGACTCCAGCGCTGGGTAGTACGTTGCCAGTTAATTTTGTTCGCTGTTGGGGTGGGGGGGGGGGGGAACCTGCAAAAAGAAGGGAATATGACGAGTCCCAGGGGGAGGGGTGATTCGGCCATGTGCATATGCGCACGCACAAATCCAATTAAAAATAAAACAAGCCGCGCCACTGCTTGGGCGGCATGGCTATCTGGATGGTGCCTGGAGCCTCGTCACGCGATGCAAGTGGTTCCGGGAGGGATGTGTAATCATCCCAACCCAAAGAAAAAAAATTCGCAAACAAATTGGGATTAAGCTTGCCGTATGACCACACCCTCTGTGTCGGTGTTGTCATACGGCTTATCGAGAGAAGGGCAGGATTCCAGCAGTCATAACATCAGAAGAGCCCTGCTGCTTCAATGCTTCTGTGGTTGACTTCCCTTGTTCTGATCCATCAGAAATCACCCATCTGCCCATTGGTATTGACTTGCAGTTATGCCCCACAATGTCTTCTGATCTGATCGAATCCATCATACAGTACTTTGCCTTATGGTGCTTTGCCTTTCACTGCACTATGCCCTTTTACCGTACTGTGTATAGAATTCTAATAAATTTATTTTTCAAAAGAAGAAGAGCCCTGCTGGAGCAGAACAGTGGTCCATCTAGTCCAGCACCCTGTCTCACACAGTGGCCAACCAGTTCCTCTGGAGGGCCAACAACAGGGCAGAGAGGCCGAGGCCTTCATGAGAACATCAGAAGAGCCCTGCTGGATCAGACCAGTGGTCCATCTAGCCCATCATCCTGTCTCACACAGTGGCCAACCAGTTCCTCTGGAGGGCCAACAACAGGGCAGAGAGGCCGAGGCCTTCCCCTGATGCTGCCTTCTGGCTCTGGGATTCAGAGATTGACTGCCTGTGGCTAGTAGCCTCTGAGACCCCTCTCTTGCATGATTCTGTCCAATCCCCTCTTAAAGCTATGTATGCCTGTGGCCATCCAAGGGGGTTCTCTTCCATCTTTCTGTGCAGGTCACAAAAGCTGTCCTCTTCCGTGTTTTAGATTCTGCTTTCCCTCCTGCAGTGACTTCCATTCTGGCTTCACCAGCAGACCCAAGCTCCCCTGCTCTCCGGACATCCAGAACCTCAGGCCTGGAAAGGGCAAGATCCGGACAATCGCACCCCAGTTCTCCCAGTCCGGACCCCAGCAAACCAGCCGCCCCAGTTCTTCTGGATCATCCACACGAAGCAGACAGAGTAAGCATTTTTTCGTTGCCTTCTCTGAACTGGCTTTTACGCAAGTGTAGCTTGCACTGTTTCTCAGCATGCCATGCATAGGCGTCAACTTCAGGGGGGCTGGGGAGCTGGAGCCCCCCCCCTGAACTTTTCCAGGAAGTTCTGAGCCTCCCCCAGAGACAGTGGCCTGTGATGTCTCAGCCCCAGCCCCCCCCCCCTTGGAAATTGGAAATTCTACGCCTTGATGCCATGGGCACCTTTAAGACCAACTGTAATGATTTCGTGTTTTGGTGTATATGTTTCTTTAAAAGTTTAGTTTGACTGCAGTAATTTAAGGAGAGTGATAGAGGGAGATGAGTGATTGGCTGATGAGAGAGAATTTGTGTGTTGGAGAGAGGAGTTTTTAGCCTGTATGGCAGAAGAAGCAGTTTGAGTCTATCCTATGTGGCTAAGACAAACTGTTTAGCCTGTGTGGCTAGAGACGCAGTGTTTAGCCTGAGTGCCTAAGGCCGTCAGAGTGGAGTTTTGGTGTTTTGAGAGACAGTGTGTGACACCCAACTTTATCAGTTACATTTATAAGTTCCTTTCTTCAACAACAGTTCAAAATACCTAGAAACATATTTTGTTCTTTTATAAATAAATCATAGTGTGTTTAAACTTATCCCAGGAGTCAGAACAGTACTTCCTCAGGGCCACCTAGTCCTCTGAAGCGCCCAGACACAGGGTCATTCTACCATAATAGAGAAATTTGGAATTTTTAATTCCTGCTGGCAGCAGTAATCTACCAAGTTTATGTGAGCAGCGTGTGGGAGAAAGGAAAAACAGTCTCCCCGATAAAAAGGAAGTCACGCCAACAGAGATTAATTTTGGGGTGTTAGCTTTCGTGTGCAAGCACACTTCATCAGATAAACTGAATCAGACTTCCTCAAGCCTTGTGTATAGGCAGAGAGAGGATTGGGCGGGAGGGGGGAGGCGGGATTAGTTTCCGGGTCAGACTAGCTAGAGTCATGAAGTGACTCCGTGAAAAAAGATCCGAGTCCAGGGCGGGGAGATAACAGATGTTTCCATCTGCGGTGTTTGATTTGCAGCAACTCATGTATGCGTGCCAATCTCTGGGTTCAGTGGAACCCATCTGGCCTTCCTCCAGGGGGTAAACAGGAGTCGAGAAAGGGACGCATTGCGACTGTTTGCTCACATCCACACCATGCCGGGATTCCGGACAGCAGCTGAGCTGAGTGCTTGTTGTTTTAGCCTCCCTAACGTCTCCGTGTTCTGTTTCCTGCGATATGAGGCCCTCTCCGAGCCCAGATCGAGAGTGCTGCTAACAGACACAAGTCCATCCGTGCTTCCTGTTTCGCTCCCGTTACTGGCAAGCTGTCACGCAAAAACAGAAGCGCTGCCAGGAAAGAGGAAAGTGACACACACCAGGAAAAGTGTCCCTGAAGCCTTGGCTCCTGGCTTTCCAGGGAAAGCGGAGCTGGATTTCTGGTTGCATGAATGGGAACATAAGAACGTAAGAAGAGCCCTGCTGGATCAGACCAGTGGTCCATCTAGTCCAGCATCCTGTCTCACACAGTGGCTGACCAGTTCCTCTGGAGGGTCAACAACAGGGCAGGGAGGCCGAGGCCTTCATAAGAACATCAGAAGAGCCCTCCTGGATCAGACCAGTGGTCCATCTAGTCCAGCATCCTGTCTCACACAGTAGCTGACCAGTTCCTCTGGAGGGCCAAGAACAGGGCAGAGAGGCCGAGGCCTTCATAAGAACATCAAAAGAGCCCTGCTGGATCAGACCAGTGGTCCATCTAGTCCAGCATCCTGTCTCACACAGTGGCTGACCAGTTCCTCTGGAGGGTCAACAACAGGGCAGAGAGGCCGAGGCCTTCATAAGAACATCAGAAGAGCCCTCCTGGATCAGACCAGTGGTCCATCTAGTCCAGCATCCTGTCTCACACAGTAGCCAACCAGTTCCTCTGGAGGGCCAACAACAGGGCAGAGAGGCCGAGGCCTTCATAAGAACATCAGGAGAGCCCTGCTGGATCAGACCAGGGGTCCATCTAGTCCAGCATCCTGTCTCACACAGTGGCCAACCAGTTCCTCTGGAGGGTCAACAACAAGGCAGAGAGGCCGTGGCCTTCCCCTGACGTTGCCTCCTGGCTCTGGGATTCAGAAACATAGTGCCTCTGACCATGGAGGTTCCCCTCAGCCACCGTGGCTAGCAGCCACTGATAGCTTTATCCTCCATGAATCTGTCTAATCCCCTTTGAAAGCTGTTTATTCGTGTGGCCATCACTACATCCTCTGGCAGCGAAGTCCACATTTTAATCATTCTGTGTAAAGTGGTCTTTCCTTTTGTCCATCCTGAACCTCCTGCCCATCAGCTTCTTTGGAGGCCCTCTAGTCTTTTGGAAGAAGGAGAAAATGTGATAGAGAACGGGGTCTCCACACAGCGTGGGGTTGGGGAGCTCTTGTGCATTGTGTGCGGTTTGGCATTTTCCAAGTATCTGGTCCTCTCCATTAAGACCTTCCGCCCGCCAGCCTTTTCTCAGCCATGGTTTTGGGTTTGCCTGCATTCTCTGAATTCGAGCGCAGCGTTGGTTAACACTCGAAGAAAAAAAAAGCCCTCGAATAGGATCGGCTTGCCGTCACAAAGTTACGAGCAAGCTGGGTATTCCAGTGTTCCATTGATTTGTTTTACGCCCTCCTCCTCCTCCTTTCTTAAATTAAGGCATCTAGCCTGATTCTCTGGACAACCACAGAATCGCAGAGTTGGAAGGGACCTCCAGGGTCATCTAGTCCAACCCCCCCCCCACACACACAAGGAAGGTAATTCACAAATGCCTCCCTCCCCACACCCGCAGTGACACCCAGAAGATGACAAACACTCGTGCATGTGTGCCAGTCTCCAAGTTTAATGAACCCCTCTGGCCCTCCTCCAGGGGTAAAAACCGGAGTCCAAAAAAAGGGGATGCCTAGAAGATGGCAGCTCGAAAGCTTGCTTGCAACTCTGTGACAATTCAGGGTTAGGGTTTCCCAGCCTGTGGGTCAGGACCCAAAAGTGGGTCGCAGCGTCTCTGAAAGTGGGTCACAGGGCAGTCCTCGCTAAGGGCCGCTCCCCCCTTTCCATTGCTCTCTCTTGTGTTTTGGAAACCAAGATCTGGCCCTGGATACAGTCCTACATCAGTTGTTATTTTTTTCTTCAGTGCATATAAATGTTGATCCAGTAAAAGATGTCCTTATAGCTACTCGAGTGTGTTTCTTAGGGGAGATTAGAGGGAATGATGGAGAAGGCAAAGAGAGCCAGTCTGGTGTAGTGGTTAAGTGCGCGGACTCTAATCTGGGAGAACCGGGTTTGATTCCCCACTTCTCCACATGCAGCTGCTGGGGTGACCTTGGGTCAGTCACAAGTTCTCTCAGAGCTGTTCTCTCAAGGACAGCTCTGGAAAGAGCTCTCTCAGCCCCATCTACCTCCCAGGGTGTCTGTTGTGGGGAGGGGAAGGAAAAGGAGATTGTAAGCCACTCTGAGACTCTGAGTGAAGGGCGGGGTGTCAATCCAATCTCTTCTTCTCTTCTCTTCTTCCTTGGGAGGAGGTGGGCTCGCCTTCTTGGGAGGTTTTCGGACAGGGGCTAGATGGCCATCTGACAGCAATGCTGATTGTGTGAACTTGGGCAGACCGTGAGAGGGAAGGCGGGAAGGGTTGCCTCACTGCTTAGTTCTTGTGGCCCTTCCTAAAATGCACAGGGAGATGCTGATGGCCACTCTGGGGTCAGGAAGCCATTTTCCTCAAGGCCCGTTTGACCAGAGATCCTGGAGAGTTTTTAAAAAAAATTTTTTTTTGTCATTTTCTGGGCATAAAGCAGGGGTCGCTGGGGTGTGTGTGTGGGGGGGGGAGGTATTTGTGAATCTCCTGCACTGTGCAGGGGGGTTGGACTAGATAAACCCCGGAGGTCCCTTCCAACTCTATGATTCTATGAGAGGGTGGTCAAAGGCTGGGATGTCACCTCCATACGCAACAGCTGTGGATGTCGGAAGGCCACTTGCTTGGGGTTCGTAGTGGGGGCAGCTGCGCCCTTTGCGTGATGTTCTTTGGTTTCTCAGAAACGTCCAGTTTAGCCGCTCTAGCAAATGGAATGCTGGAACAGATGGCTGCCTGGGTCATCACCAACGCTCCCTCTAAGCTGCGGAGTCCTGTGAGCAAAAACGCAACTCCGTGAGCTGCTGGCATTAAAGTTGTGAGCGAGCGGCTGGGCTGCTGCATAAATCCGTTTGCTCTGGAGCTGTCCCTCCTGAGCTAAGACAAAAATGTGTCAGCTAGAGGCTAAAAAATTGTGAGCTAGCGCACACTAACTCAGCTTAGAGGGAACACTGGTCATCACTTGCCAAGCGCACCAAGAAATCCTCAGGCCAGCCTTGAGTTTGGGCCTGTGAGTCACCGTACGGTTGGTTTTTTGGGTTTCTCTCTCTCTGATGGAGCTCTCCTAACCACTACACCAGAATGGAGCCACACGGCGGCCCACGATTTCTGTTAAGCTTCTAGTTGTCATTTGTAAGGGAAAAGCTCCAAAGGAAGTTTAGAAAACGTATTAAGGGCCAAAAGCTAAAAACATAAGTAAGTATACAAAAGAGTGTTTATTTCAAAGACATCTAAAAACCTTGTAGGGACCCAAATAAAGCCTCACAAAATGTTAAAAGTAACAAGTACACGCAAGAGAACCGTGTGTATGACCGGACGTGTTTCGGCTCGCGAGAGCTTTCTTCAGAGGTCAAATCGTATAGAATACACCAAGCAACAGAGTCCCTATAGCACTTGTAAGGCAACTAACAATAAATAAAATAGGACCCAAATTGGAATGCTGGGCAGAAAAATAAAAAAATGTTACAGATTCATATTTAATAATTCAATTGAAAATTCCATCCAATGGAAATTTTTGCTGTACCCCAATATCCTTCCTTCCAATATGGAATTGAATGACACACCCAAAGGTTTCTATTTGGGGCCATAAGTATATCTTGGCCTTGTGTCAGAAGTAGTTGTATGGTCTGGAAATATTATGTACCTTCCACTTCAGGTGCAAATAAAATTGCCTTGTCGGGAACAATGTGCCATCAATGTGTAACTGTAAGGAAAAGCCACAATACGGGTGCTCTCTACAGCCACTGCCGTATCGCGATGGTGTTTCGAACTCAGGAACCAGATCCCAAGCAATGTTCCCTCTAAGCTGCGGAATCTTGTGAGCAAAAATTCTACTCCGCGAGCTACTGGCCTGAAAGTTGTGAGCGAGCGATTTGGCTGCTGCATAAATTACTTTGGAGCCATCCTTCCTGAGCTTAGACAAAAATGGGTGAGCTGGAGGCTAAAAAACTGTGAGCTAGCTCACACTAACTCAGCTTAGAGGGAACACTGGCCCACGTGTGGAATGAATCCACTGAGCAGTCCTGAGATTCCCAGAGGGCCTTGAGGAGGGCCCTTCTGTCTGTTCTCTTCTCCCCCCCCCCCCCTGAAACAAAACACACACTTCGCCTTTTGGTCCTTTGTCGCCTGGGAGAGAGAGTGATTGATTCTCCACCAACCCAGGAGGGCATGCCCCCTTTCACAGGCAGGAAACAAAGCAAACAATGCCAGGGGGGCGATGTCTTTTCAGAGGGGTCACAGGCTGGAGACAGCAAGGAGCCAGGCAGGGGCTGAGGAATTGGGGGGGGGGGGGAAGCAGAAGGAAGGGACCCCCCCTCCCCACCACTCTGTATCTACCACCAAAGATCGTTTCAGAGAGTAGCCATTTTGGTCGGCGGTAGAACAAGACGGGTGGCCACGTCCGTCTGTCTGTAGCAGCAGAAAGGGAAGCCGCGGTGGCTCAGGGGTTAAGATGCCAAGCTGCAGACTGGAAGGTCGGTAGTTCAGCAGTTCGAGACCCGAGTGCCGCGTGACGGACTGAGCTCCCGTCTCTGGCCCCAGCTCCTGCCACCCTAGCAGTTCGAAAGCAAGAAATGGCAGGTAGATAAATAGGTACCGCTTTGGTGGGAAGGGAACAGCGTTCCATGCTCCTTGGTGTTTAGTCATGCCAGCCACATGACCACGGAGACGTCTTCGGACAGCGCTGGCTCTTTGGCTTGGAAACGGAGATGAGCACCGTAGGAAGTACTTCTTCACCCAAAGAGTGATTAACCCGTGGAATTCAGTGCCACAGGAGGTGGTGTCGGCTACAAGCATGGACGGCTTCAAGAGGGAATCGGATAAACATACGGAGCAGAGGTCCATCGGTGGCTATTAGCCACAAGGTATAGATAGGAACTCTCAGTCTGGGGCAAGTGATGCTCTGTCTTCTTGGTGTTTGACGGGCGGGGGGACAGTGGGAGGGCTTCTAGTGTCCTGGCCCCACTGCTGGACCTCCTGAGGGCACCTGGTGTTTTTGGCCACTGTGTGACACAGAGTGTTGGATTGGATGGGCCACTGGCCTGATCCAACACTGGCTTCTCTTATGCTCTTATGTTCTTAAGATTGGGCTAGCCTGGGGCTTCCTGGTCAGGGCGGGCATAATTTACGGGCTGGTAGACTACCAGCAGCATTGCACAAGCCTGCGGGCATGGGTGTCGGTTCTCGGCCCCCCGCCGTCTCCAGGTCTGTTTGGGGCAGGCGCTCCGTGTGACTTCAGCCTCTTCTCTTGCTCCTGTTTCAATCCAGTGTTTACAGGCACATCGAGCGACTGTCAGCCTCCAGGCAGAAAACGGCACTCCAGTTCCATTTTAGCTGATAGCTTCTCTCTCTCTCTGCCCCCCTCTCTCCGGCAGGCAGCCAGTCTTCCAGGAAGTGAGGACAGATCCTTTCCTGAGGAATCACCTGTCTGGAGCGCTGAAGACACTTGCGGCTCGCCTTCCTGTAACCGGAGCCCTCGCATCGCTGGCAGCCTGCGGAGCCAAGAGGGAGGTTATCAGCACGGGGACCACGGGCGTCCTTTACACCAAGACTATCTGATGGGATGCCCTTCGGAGCTGGGCCTTGGCCCAGCGCACAGATCTTCTCCGCCATGCCAACTCACCCCCGAGGCACACGGCTTCCATGCCCGGATGCCCAAATCGGGAACCGCCCTTTCCCAGCACTGAAAAACAGGCGCAGAAGTCGGTGAATGCCTCGCTGGGGCAGGATTTCAGCAGTCTGTTCGTTACCTCCTTGTTCTTTGTAGGCCGCTGCAGGCAACATCCCTGCCATCTTTTCTTCTGATAGCGCACCAGATCAGAGGGATCATTTCAGACGGTCGCTGCGTCGGTCTCCAGTAGAAGAGCACGAGTCGAGTCCAGCAGCACCTTCGAGACCAAACGGATTTTCGGGGAACGAACTTTCGACAGCCAGAGCTCCCTTCGTCAGACACGAGCCGGAACAGAGCTCTCCAAGCCCTTATATTCCCAGTCAGAAGGTGGGAGGGGGGTTGCAAAGAAAGGAACTCGGGATCCAGAAGTACCGTGCAAAATGCAGCAGCTGGATTAGAGCAGAAGGGAAATGGCCTGGGGCAAAAACCCTAGCATCTATAGTGAGATAAGACTCCTATTTCCCTATTCTGCCCCGTGTGCGTGTGCGTGCGTTCTGAATTTCTGAATTTTTAAATGCCCTCCCCGCACAGCAGGCTCACAGCGGGTTCCATCAATACGATATACCAACAATCAAAAACCTCAGGTAAAATAATACAGCATTCCTATACTTCTGATCAAAGCCTCAGCAGCCGAGATCTAATTCAGCTTGGCGTTCCTAGATGATAATACAGATTTGGCCTCAGATGCTGAGGGGGAGGCCCAATCAAGGAGGGGACACCCACCACCTCAACTAAAAGCCTGGCAGAAGAGCTTCATCTTGCAGGCCTTGCAGAACTGTAAAAGTTCCCACAGGGCCCCGAGCTCATTCCACCAGGTAGGGGCAAGGGCCGAAAAAGCCCTGCCCCGAGTCGAAACAAGACAGGTGTCCTTTGGGCCAGGGACCCCAGGGCTGAATAGGGACGTAGGATCCTTGTGTCAGTACAGATGCCATTTTTTTAGCCCCAAGCATTTCCCCCTCTGCACCCTGAATTCCTTCTTTGCAACACCCCTCCCACCTCCTGACTGGGATAGAAGGCCTCAGAGATCTCCATCCCTGCTGGTATCTGACGAAGGGCGCTTTGGCTCTTGAAAATTCTTTCCCCGAAAATCTGGCTGGTCCCTAAGGCGCCCCTGGACTCAAATCCAGCCACCAAAGGGAGAATCGCAGGTGGGCAGCTGCCACAGTTAGCCAAAGTGTAGAAGATGGAGAGCCTCTCCTCCGCTCCCCCCAGGTTTGAATTAGAATGGCCAGATCCTCAGTTCTTAAAGCAGAAACAAGTTTCGGAGCAGCTGCCCGTTCACTAGCCTCACTTAGCTCAATCAAGCCATGTTATGCTGTAGATGGTCACATACGCAAATACGCACATGTCCCATTGGGGGCTGATTGTGGCTCCGTTCTGCCAACCTCCAGCACAAGGAGCTCTTTAGCCTTTTACTTCGGCGAAAGGCTTCCCGAGCCGGACAAAGGGCCGCAGTTAGCGAAGCAGATCCGTGGGCCCCACACCCTGAGTTTGAAGCTGGGTTTTGGGTGTTTATGCATAGGGCACATGTGGAAGACGATGCAAAAGAGCCCTTCTCCGTGCATATGGTCAGCCGGGGTTGGCGGTTTTGGGGTGGGTCTAGCGCTCACTCTGTTTCTCCCCCCCCCCCCCCCAATTCAGAATTTCTGCTTCTAGAATAAATTGAGCAAAACCAGAGCCCACTGGGAGACATGGTCTGCCTGATTTCTGTGTGAGTGCGGTTTTCTGAATTCGACAGTTGAATGTTCCGTGCTTAAGAAGCTGGGTTTCGGGCTCCCTCTGTGCGCCAGGGGCTTCTAAACTTCTTCGATGTGGAGAGACCACAGCAGCCAAGGGGCTTGAATGTGCTCAGCTCGTGGAGAGACCCCAGTTCGCCCAGACCAGGATGGCCCAGGCAAGCCCGATCTCGTCAGATACCAGAAGCTAAGCAGGGCCGATCCTGGCAAGTACTTGGATTGGAGACCTCCTTGAGAGCCAGTTTGGTGTCGTGGTGATGTGCGCGGACTCTAATCTGGGAAAACCGGGTTTGATTCCCCACGCCTCCACTTGCAGCTGCTGGATGACCTTGGGCAAGCCATAGCTCTGGACCAGCTCTCCTTGAAAAAGAGCAGTTTCTGTCAGAGCTCTCTCAGCCCCGCCTACCTCACAGGGTGTCTGTTGTGGGGAGGGGAAGGGAAAGGAGTTTGTAAGCCACTCTGAGACTCCTTTGGGTAGTGAAGGGTGGGGTATAAATCCAATCTCTTCTTATTCTCTTCTCTTCTTCTTGGAATACCAGAGGCAGGAGGCGAGGGCAGGCTTTATTCAGCCACCTCCCTGAATATCCTCCAGGCCCCCAGTAGGGGTGAGTCACCAGAGGTCGCCAAGACTTCCAGGTGCGCACACACACACGCATCCACTTTTAAAACAAAAAACCCCAAGGTCCAAAAGTCCCCAGTTCAGCCCCTGGCCTGAGCGTCAGGGTCTCTTGGGTTGTTGAGCTGGGAAGAACCGTTCTGTGCCCAAGACCCTGGAGAGTCACTGCTTGTCAGAGCAGAAAGGGATTGGGGCTGAAGGGAAGCACCGTCAGACACCAGAGGAAGCAAGCCATGCCAGAAATGCAGGCTGAGACCCGAGGGAGCAGGACTTGAGGCCAGTGTTCCCTCTAAGCTGAGTGAGCGTGAGCTAGCCACAGTTTTTTTAGCCTCCGGCTCATGCATTTTTGTCTTCGCTCAGGAAAGATGACTCCAGCGCAAACTGATGCAGCAGCCAAATCGCCCACTCACAGCTTTAATGCCAGCAAGTATCTTCCGCTGCTCAAGATGTGTGAATCAGTGAGCTTCTAAGGGGATGGAAGGAGAGGAACAGGGCAGGCCTGGGGGAGGCTGTAAAGACCTGGCTCCATCGATGTGTCTTGAAGAAGAGCTGCAAAACAGAAGGTGGCCCATAGATGTGGGGGGAGAGTGGAGGCGATCGATTGTTTGCATGGGGAACAGAGGGGCCGAAATCACAGCAATAGAGGAGACCCCCTGCAGTTCAGTCAGGACTGAGAAGCCGGGAATTTTGACACAGAGGACTAGGCCCTTAGAATTGTGGGGGGAGGAATTTTTTCGTTGTATTCTTCCCCTGTAACGTGTCATTCTACAAGAAAAGAAGTCTTAGCAAACCTCCAGATTTATAGCAAGGTTGCACAGATATAAAAAGACTTTGAGCCGATCAGTATGGGAAATAACTGGCTAAAAGCAGAACCGTGGTTGGAACGTTCAAATCGAGCCCGTTTGGTGTCGTGGTGAAGTGCGCGGGCTCTAATCTGGGAGAACCGGGTTTGATTCCCCACTCCTCCACTCGCAGCTGCTGGATGACCTTGGGCAAGCCATAGCTCTGTACAGGCTGTTCTTTCAAGGACAGCTTGGGAAAGAGCTCTCTCAGCCCCACCTACCTCACAGGGTGTCTGTTGTGGGGAGGGGAAGGGAAAGGAGTTTGTAGGCCGCTCTGAGACTCCTTCGGGTAGTGTAGGGTGGAGTATAAATCCAATCTCTCCTTCAGTTTTCTCAGAGTTTTCTCAGCCCCACCTACCTCCCAGGCAATGCTCCCTCTAAGCTGTGAAATCTTGTGAGCAAAAATTCTACTTTGTGAGCTACTGGCATTAAAGTTGTGAGCGAGTGATTTGGCTACGGCATAAATTAGTTTGTTCTGGAGCCCTCTTTCCTGAGCTGAGAAAAAAAGGGTGAGCCGGAGGCTGAAAAACTTTGAGCTAGCTCACACTAACTCAGCTTAGAGGGAACACTGCTCCCAGGGTGTCTGTTGTGGGGAGGGGAAGGGGAAGGAGATTGTAAGCCACTCTGAGACTCCTTCGGGTAGTGAAGGGCGGGGTTTAAATCCAATCTTCTTCTAAACTGCAGGGATGAGAATTGGCCCCGGAGCATCACGTGGGAGGCAGAAGTTGTGTTCTTTCGGGAGGTGGGGAGCTGCAGCTGTATCTGGAGTACCCCCCCCCCAACACACACCCTTTGTAGTTTTCTTCCTGTTTTTAGAAACCCCTCTGGCCACTCCGTCACTTTCCCACGGGCGGGCTGCAGATCTCCATTTCCTCCTTGCAGGGAAAAGCCAGGAAGCCCCTGGAATTGCTTTCCCTCTTTCTCCGGAGTGGGGGGGGGGGAGGCCAGTGAGTGACCCCCCCCCCACACAAGCTCAGAGATGCGCTCCTGGCCTCCCCTGCCCCTTCTGTTTTGCAAACTAGTATATCTGCCTGGGGAATTCTGATGTGTCTTCCAACACTGTGTGCTGAGCGCTACACGCAGTCTAGTGGTTAGAGCAGAGGTACGAGGGCCGGATCTGACATAAATGTCTTTTTGTCGGGCCGGGCCATGCGTGCCATAAAATGTGCCATGAGACCAGGGGTCCTTTCGTAGAAAAAGAGCTGCAGGAGCTCATTAGCATCTCTCATTAGCATACCTTATTAGCATATGCCACGCCCCCTGACATCACCGGAAGTGTGTCAGAAAGGGAATGTCAGTTTCAGCCATTGAAATCAATGGCAAAAACTCATAGGGTATATGAGGGGCTGGAGGAAAGGGGATTTGAGGGAGAGGCTCCAAACTTGCAGGGTAGCTGCTGGGGCCTCTCCTTGAAATACCCACCAAGTTTCAAGAAGATTGGACCATGGGGTCCAATTCTATGGGCCCCCAAACAGGTTGTCCCATCCCCTCCATTGTTCTCTATGGTGGGAAAAAATGTTACCTTTTTTCCTACCATAGAGAACAATGGAGGGAATGGGGGCAACCTGTTTGGGGGCCCATAGAATTGGACCCCCTGGTCCAATCTTCTTGAAACTTGGTGGGTATTTGGGGGAGAGGTCCCAGCAGCTACCCTGCAAGTTTGGAGCCTCTCCCTCAAATCCCCTCCCCTCCAGTCACTTTTAAAGTTGCCGCCGAATTTCGGCGGTAATTCAGCAGCAGGCTGAATCAGATCAGAGAATCTGATTCAGCCCGTGGCTGCCCTAGTGGCCGCTCCTGAGCTGGCGGAACTTCGCTCCGCCTTGCTCCGGCCCCAACGGACCCCTGCATAAGACGTAACGCAAGGTACCGGAGATACAAACTTTATAAAGACGATTTCAGATGCCGGATGGCAATATAGCAGGCTTGATTGGATTAGTTGTGATATGCGGAGGGGAAGTAGGCGCGGAGATAGCAGCATTGGTAATGAGACAGGAAACCTAGGTCTCAGTTTGGTACAGGAGGATTCAGTTCAGGAGGATGCAAAGAATAAGTGGAATTAAGTCTGAAGAAGTGAGCAGTGACTCATAAAAGCACATACCCTACCACAATTCTGTTAGTCTTTAAAGGTTCTACTGGACTCTTTCCACTACGACTAGCAACCACAATATTCAAAAACTAGTAAGGGGACATTTTAACCTTCCAGGAATCTGGGGCATCCGGTTGCTGACCTAAGAGTAGCAGTTCTCTTACAAAGGGATTTCAGAGGGAGATTAGAAAGAGAGACTGCTGAGTTGCAACTGGTCGCGAAACTCAAGACAATGCAAACTCACATTCCTGCTGTATCTGAAGAAGTGAGCAGTGATTCATGAAAGCTTATGCCCTGCCTCAAATTAGTCATTAAGTCTCTGCTGTACTCTTGCTCCCTTTTACTCATAAGCAAAGCGAGCTGTGGTGTTAGGTTTCTCCTCCCCATCTGTTAGAAATGGAAAGGGGATCTCTCCAAGAGCTGTGGGACTCCCCCATTCTCTCTCTGGCATGCTCTTTCTGGCTCTCTCCCTCCCCCTCCCTCCCTCTCTCTCTCTGAAGAAGTGTGTTTGCCCACAAAACCTTATACCTGGAATAAAACATGTTTGGTCTTAAATGCTGGAGACTGAGACCGATTTCACACGTGGCGCTGCTCCACCGTCGCTCTTCCCTTTCCCCCCGATTGCGTGCGCCAATTCCCCACTATTTGCCTCGTGCCGCATTTTGACCTGCGGCTTCGTTCGATTTCCCCCACGGCTTCGCAGTCCTCAAAAAACAAGGATTGCAAAGACGTGGGGGAAATCGGGGGATGCTGTGGGTCAAAATGCAGCCGCACGGCAAGTAGTGAGAAATTGACTAATGCAACTGGGAGAAAGGGAAGAGCCAGCTTGGAGCAGCTGCTTGTGGGAAATCAGTGTGACTCTCTCCCTCATACCTGGAATAAAACGTTTTTGGTCGTAACCGCAGGAGTCTCTCTCTCTCTCTCTCTCTCTCATACCTGGAATAAAACGTTTTTAGTCTTAAACGCAGGAGTCTCTCTCTCTCTCTCTCTCTCTCTCTCTCTCTCTCATACCTGGAATAAAACATTTTTGGTCTTAAACACAGGTCAAAACACAGTTTTGAAGTGTGTTTTGAATACCTGCATATGAGATGCTTGCTTGTTTCGTTATTTGTATTCTGTAAGACTACGCTGGCTCTGAAGAAGAGGAATCGAAACTTCCGCGGCTGTCAAGCGACATCAGACAGTTTTCTTAGCCTCTCTGCAGACCTGAAAGCTTGGAAATTAAGAAGCAGTAAGAAGATAGCAGCTGTTTTCAAGGACTGCACACCTTGCTCTAGGGAGGTTTCCCTGTGTAGGGAGGTCTTGCTCTAGGGAGGTTTCCCTGTGTATACTTACACTTGTGCAATTTGCGCAATTTGTTTCAAAGCCTTAGTGCTTTAATAAGTATATGTGGATCATACTAAAGGATTTACATTTTAATTTCTATGCATGATTTTTGTTCATTAATTGTATTTGAGACACATACCTTTAAGCAGCACTTGAATGTTATCCGACCTTGAGTAATTTGTGCTCTCTGTAGTGTATTTCGCTTTTGTTATAGAAGCTGAGGCCTTCAGAAGTGCCCTGCTGGGTCAGACCAGTGGTCCATCTAGTCCAGCATCCTGTCTCACACAGTGGCCAACCAGTTCCTCTGGAGGGGCAACAACAGGGCAGAGAGGCCGAGGCCTTCATAAGAACATGAGAAGCAGAAGAGACTGGATTTATACCCCGCCCTTCACTCACTTGGGAGTCTCAGAGCGGCTTACAAACTCCTTTCCCTTCCCTTCCCCACAACAAACACCCTGTGAGGTCAGTGGGGCTGAGAGAGCTCTGAGACAACTGTCCTTAGGAGAACAGCTGGTACAGAGCTACGGCTTGCCCAAGGTCATCCAGCAGGTGCCAGTGGAGGAGTGGGGAATCAAACCCGGTTCTCCCAGAGTAGAGTCTGTGCACTTAACCACGACACCAACCTGGCTCTCCAGAAGAGCCCTGCTGGATCAGACCAGTGAGGGTCCATCTAGCCCAGCATCCTGTCTCACACAGTGGCCAACCAGTTTCTCTGGAGAGTCAACAACAGGGCAGAGAGGCCGAGGCCTTCATAAGAACTTCAGAAGAGCCCTGCTGGATCAGACCAGTGGTCCACCTAGTCCAGCATCCTGTCTCACAGAGGGGCCAACCAGTTCCTCTGGAGGGCCAACAACGGCATATAAGCCGAGGCCTTCCCTTGACATTGCTTCATGGCTCTGGGACTCAGGTTGACTGTTTCTGAATTTGGAGGTTCCATTTATCCGCCATGGCTATTAGACACTGATAGACCTCCATGAATCTGCTTCATCTTCTATTATTTATTTATTTGTTTGTTTGTTTTTCAAATGTATATCCCACCCTCCCCGCGAACGGGCTCAGGGCAGCTTACAAGGGCACACAGGCCAATTCAATACATTAAAACAGATAAGATCAACTAAAGCAATTCCCATAAATACAATAAATTGCTATTAAAGCTTCCAGTATCGTGTATTCAGACGGCTACCCCATGGTAGGTCCGAGCCCCCTTGCCACCAAGCCCGGGCTGTACTGGGCCAGTTACATCACAGATAGCGTATGTGATGGGTGATATCACTGTTGGCGGCTCCTGTTCAAAGGCCTGGCGGAAGAGCTCTGTCTTGCAGGCCCTGCGGAACTGCATTAAGTCCTGCAGGGCCCTGATCTCCTCTGGCAGCTCATTCCACCAGATGGGAGCTGCCACCGAAAAAGCCCTGGCCCTAGTTCTGGCGAGTTTGACATCCCTGGGGCCCGGGACACAAAGTCGGTGGTATGACCCCGACCGCAGTGCCCGCTGGGGTATGTATGGAGAAAGGCGGTCCCTTAGGTATGTTGGACCCTGGCCATATAGGGCTTTATAGGTGAGAACCAGCACCTTGAAGCGAACTCGGTATGCTATAGGCAGCCAGTGCAGCGCCGCCAGCACAGGCCTGATACGGTCCCGCCTTGCGACACCCATCAACAGCCTGGCCGCGGCATTCTGCACCAGCTGCAGCCTCCGAGTTAGCACCAAAGGCAGCCCCATGTAAAGAGCGTTACAGTAGTCCAACCTTGAGGTGACCGTCGCATGGATCACTGTGGCCAGGTCATCACGGTCGAGGTAGGGAACCAACTGCCGCGCCAGCCGAAGACGGTAAAAGGCCGGCTTGGCAGTGGCTGCTACCTGGGCCTCCATTGACAAGGAGGGATCCAGGAGCACTCCCAAACTCCTAACCCGCGACGCAGGCACCAACGGCGCCCCGTCGAAGCTCGGGAGTGGGAACATTGGGAGTGGGACCGTATTAAAGCCATCTGTGCCTTTGGCTATCGCCACATCCTCTGGCACCGCTAACCCCCCTGCTTTTTTAAACAATCAAAAGGAGCCCTGTGCCGCTGTGAGATTAAATGGAGCAGGAATGACTTTTCCGTCCAAAAGAGCAAAAGATACACATTCTGGAAGGAGCCCCCGGTGGGACTGTGCTGAAATGGATCCCGCCACACGCCCGTTCCCCCCCCTCCCCACGCTGTCCTGTTTTCGGCTGTAACCCGCTTCCTCCGAGCTCGGTGCTCCTAAGATAAGCGAGACCGGCACGAGAGCCCAGGTGGCGCTCAGCCATGCCAACGTCCCTGCTGAAAGATGTGCCAGGGCATGCGCTGGCCCAGCCTGGGGAACTCGGCTTTATCTGGGCCCTGGCAGGCCGCTGACCTTGGCAGAGCCCGAGAGCTCCTGGAGAACAAGCCACCACATTGAGGAGGCTGGTGTGTTTCCCTGGCTTTCAGCGCCGGCGTTCTCAGTTGCAGGAAACGGCGTTCTTTGCTGGCGATGAAAGGCGGCCTCCCCGCTGCCAGATCTCTTATCTGGTCTCTGTTCCGCCCATGCCTTCCCGCACAGCCGACTGTCTCCTGGACTCATCTTTTCCAGAACAGTGTGATGGGGAGAGTCAACTGATTCCCCCCCCCTCCCCCCAGATACCCTTTTATTCCTGGAGCATTCGGCTTACTGTAGACGGTAGATCGGCCGACCTTCGGCTTTAAATAGCATCTAGGTGAAAAATAGATGTGAGAATATAGAAAAGGCAGGCAGAGGGCCTAAGGGAATCCAGCTGAACACAATAGTTTGGTGTGGTGGTTAAGTGCGCGGACTCTAATCTGGGAGAACCGGATTTGATTTCCCACTCTTCCACTTACAGCTGCGGGATGACCTTGGGCAAGCCAGAGTTCAGTCAGAGCTGTTCTTGAAAGAGCAGTTCTTGAAAGAGCTCTCTCTCAGCCCCACCTCCCTCACGCGACGGTGTCTATTGTGGGGAGGGGAAGGGAAAGGAGTTTGGAAGCCACTCTGAGACTCCATGTGAAAGGCGGGATCTCTTTTCTTCTTCTTCTTCTTGAATTTCCAGGTTCCCCCCTGGCTATCAATGGGGTAGATTCGCCAGCAATTCTCCCTCTAAGCTATGGAGTCTCTTTTGTGAGCAAAAATTCTACTTTGTGAGCTCCTGGCATTAAAACTGAGCGAGCGACTTGGCTGCTGCATAAATTGGTTTGCTCTGGAGCCATCCTGCCTGAGCTAAGACCAGGGGTCATTTCGAGCAGGAGCTCAGGGGAGCTCAGCTCTGGGAGTTGGTGCCAGCCCCCTCCCCATGGGGGAACGCCTGCTTGTGTCATGGCTGCAGCAAAATGACCCCGTCCCCTGGAAAGGTCCTTGTTCCTCCGACCAGCCTCCTGAAGGCTTCAGCCACCACTGAAGCTATCCTCCCAGAATAGTGGTATTTCTGAGGCTTGGATTAGTAGCTGTCCCCTCTCTGCCAGTGCTTGCTTGCTTGCTTGCTTGCTTGCTTGCTTGCTTTCTTTCTCTCTCTCTCTCTCTCTCTCTCTCTCCCTCTCTTCTTTTTTGCCTTCTGACATACTTCCAGTGATGTCAGGTGGTGTAGCATATGCAAATCAGTTATGTTAATCAGTTATGCTAATGAGCTCCTGCGCCTCTTTTTCTACAAATGACCCCTGGCTAAGACAAAAATGTGTGCGCCGGAGGTTAAAAAACTGTGAGCTAGCTCACACTAGCTCAGCTTAGAGGGAACACTGGTTGCCAGTTTCTGGGGGGGGGGCAGGGTCCCCAGTGGGGGGCAGGGCCACAGAGTCCACCTTCCATAGCATCCATCCTCCCCAGGGGAACTGATCTTTGTAGTTTGGGGATGGACTAGAATGCTGGGGGATCCCCAGGTCCCACCTGGAGGGTGGCATCCCTAGAACACACAAATGGAGCTGCCTTATACTGAATCAAACCATCCGTCCATCAAGGTCCGTATTGTCTACTCAGACTGGCAGCGGCTCTCCAGGGTCTCAGGCGGAGGTCTTTCCAATCACCTACTGCCTGATTCTTTCTACTGAAGATGCTGGGGATTGAACCTGGGACCTTCTGCATGCCAAGCGGAGGTTTTGCTGTAAGCCAGCAAGGCATTTTATATGCTCTTATGAACTTTAATAACATAAGTTTCACCTTTGGGGTTGGTTCTCTGCCTGAGGCAAAAACACTCTCTACAGCCATGAGAGGCTCCAGCCCACAGCGGGAGACTTCTTTCAGAACTCAAACTTGCATGGGAAACCAAAATACATTTCAAAGAACTCTCTCTCATGAAGAACACAAAATACATCTCCAAGGACCCTCTCATGAAGAACACGAAATACATTTCAAAGAGCTCTCATATCTACTTTACATGCAACCACCATTCAGGAGACCAAGACTCCATTTCAAAGAGTCCTTTTCTCCTCTACCGCTGGCCCTCTTTCACACCTGCCCCCAACAATTCCAGTAAAGAGATTAGGTTGCTTGGCAACTAATCGTCGTCCATCAAGTGACCTGGCCGAAGCCATCACGAGACCAGAGATTGGAGCCAAGAAGACTGACCAGTTGGCCCAGGTGTTAGTTCCTGATTAGCATTTTAGTGTTGCAATATTGCCCACTCTTTCCTGCCCCATCCCAACTATGACCCTGACAAACAGAAAGACTAGAAAGGACGGACAACCTAGTGGGTGTGACAGTGGGACGTGGTCAGCACAACCTGCCCAAATGCCACCTGATAAAAGATCTTGCACAGCAGAAATAGCTCTCCTAGCTTTTACCCTCCTCGACATCTATCTCCTGCACCAACCTCTCATGTCCAGCTTCCTGTACCCAGTTCCTAGCCTCCATCTGTAATCCCTGGTTTGCGCAGCCAGGACTGGAGCGCGTATCTGCAGGTTCAGATCTCGCTCCCCCTATTTTCTACTCATCCCTCCATTCTTCTCGTGGAAGTGATTCAACCTCTATCAAGCCAGGTAACGTGACTCCCCCTCAACGATACTCCTGCTCATGCAAACGTGCTGTTTTCTATCTGATTTCCCCTAGACCTTGTATGTATGTGGTTTTATTATTATTCCTTGTATGCTTGAACTACATTTTATAATAAACATCATTTAAAGAAACCGCTTTGTCTCAACGCCTATTTACTGAGAACTTCCGGGGAAGTGGGACCTTGGTATAGTTGGCAAGAACCTGGTATAGTGCCAATTGCTGAACGTAAATCAGAGCAATCAGGCCAACATTGCCACTGAGCCACGGCCCCTCCCCAGCATGAACACATGAAGCTGCCTTGTACTGACCCTCAGTCCATTAAGGTCTGTACAATGTACTTGGACAGGCGGCCACTCTAAGGCAGGGGTCTTTCACATCGCCGGCGACCTGGTCCTTTTAACTGGAGATCCCAGGGCTTAAACCTGGGCCCTTCCACTTGTCAACCAGATGCTCTACCATTGAGCCACGGCCCCGCCCGTTTTTCATTTTTCTTGAATTGATTTCTACAAATGTCACACCAGGATTCCTTTCAACTCCACATGGGGTGCGTTCAGACAGGCAGCTAATCCCGCCACTGGCCCGGCTGTAATTTGAGCTAGATCTTTTTGATCCAGAGTTGCACGACCAGACAGCTCCCCCGTGAAGCGCTTTACCACACGTGACTCCCACAGAGGATTGTCTAGATGGCGTCCACCGTGAGGAGCTGCGTGGTGGGCTTTTTAAAAAATCCTGTCTGCGCATGCGCATAGGCGCCTCACCATATACTTGTTTTTCCACGCGTGTGCGTACTGAAATGGTAAAAAACACCGCCAGCAGTCCCTTCCTCTAGGTACCGTTTCACTTAATAAAGCTGATAAAGTTCAGGGGACCGTCAGAAACACAACATTGTGTGGATGGCTTGAGCGGAGCTCCGGGGACGTCGCATGTTTAAGCAGTTATGCACGCATCGCTCAGAGATTTTTAAAATGGCGGCCATTTAGGATGGTCTGCAGACCATCCCTACGGGCTGAGTGTGTGCTGGAGGTACGACCTAACGGTGGAAAGTCCGGCATTGGCCCGTCAGGATTTTCATTACTATCTTTAGACAGGATTTTCATTACTATCTTTTAAGTATGGATCCCTGACGGATTGGCGGGCTACTAATGAAAGCAGCACATTTCCCAGATGTTGAGGTCTGGATGTGCACTTTGAATCCACCAGGCACTCAAAAGAGCCATATGAACACACCCGTTCAGTGAGTTTGGGGTTTTCCAGGCATGGGGTGTCCAAATGCAGGAATTGTTGTTGTTTTTTAAGGCACCAGATCCAGAGGGAAAGAGGAGAAATGTGTATGATTCCATAAGAATCCCACGTTCTTGAATAGGGCCAGGGCCTTTTCAGTCCTGGCCCCGACCTGGTGGAACTCTGTGCCATGTAACATCCGGGCCCTGCGGGATCTGATGCAATTCCGCAGGGCCCGTAAGGCAGAGATGTTCCGCCACGCTTGTAGCTGAGGACAGCAATGGGACATTAAAACTGGCTCACTCTCTCTTTCTCTCTTTTTCCCCCTCTTTGGCCCCCACATGCCCTGCTGTGCAGGACAGCGGTGCGGCCAGCAATGGAAGATTACTTAACCTGTGTTCCCTCTAAGCTGAGTGAGTGTGAGCCAGCGCACAGTTTTTTAGCCTCAAGCTCACAGACTTTTGTCTCAGCTCAAGAAGGGTGGCTCCAGAGGCAAACTAACTGATGCAGCAGCCAAATCGCCCGCTCAAAACTTTCAGGCCAGTGGCTCACCAAGTAGAATATTTGCTCACAAGACTCCACAGCTGAGAGGGAGCACTGGCCAGGCTGGAAGAATTCTTTATCTCTTCATCAAGGAAAGCAGGAGGCTCTCCAGGAACTTCAGTCAGCTTCCGGCCTTTAGCAAATACACCTGCGGCTGCTTACGCACTCGGGACTCTCCCTTGCAGGGCTGACCTGAGTCTTTCCCTGATCCCATCACGATAATTGCTCAGATTAACTTCTCTTCGGGAGGGAGAGCCGGTTGGCTCCCTCTGAAAGTCCTGTGCCAGGCCGCAAAGAAATGCCGCATGGAAAATACATCTCCCCAGTGCAAGAAGTGGTGTGCACTTTCCCCTTGATCCGCCTGGGACACTCCATCGGGCAATAAATCAAGAGCGGAAATGTTTCCACTCTCCAGCCACAGAGGTTGCAAAATGTGCCCTTCTGGGGTAGGATGGATGGCTTCCAGGGCTCCGATTCTGAAGGTTCTCCAGGTGGGGCCTGAAGATCTCCTGGAATCACAACCGATTCCCATTCTACAGGAATTGGTCCCACTGGAGAAAAGGGCTGCTTTGGAGAGTGGACTCTCGGGCCTTAGAGTTGATAGAGTTGCCAGCTGTATATTGGGAAAGACACTGATAGAGTTGCCAGCTGTATATTGGGAAATAGCGGGAGCTTGTGGGAGTGGAGCCTGGGGAAGAGGTAGGCTTTCCATTCCCCCAGTTTTCAGGGCTTCAGCCTGCTATCGGCCAGTTGGCCAGCGGGGGAAGCCCCACCTCCAAACAGGGATGTGGCCGTGCGATGAGATGATGTCACTCGGAAATGACATCATTGCCAGTGCTCCCTCTAAACTGTAGACTCTTGTGAGCAAAAATGTTACTGTGTGAGCTGCTGGCCTTAAAGTTGTGAGTGAGCAATTTGGCTGCTGCATCAATCAGTTCGCTCTGGAGCCCTCCTTCCTGAGCAAAAGCAAAAAACGTGTGAGCCAGAGGCTAAAAATCTGTGAGCTAGCTCACACTCACTCAGCTTAGAGGGAACACTTGCACTGGGGACACTCTGGCATTTGGGCAAATTCTATGGTTTTGAGGCAGAAAAGTTTCCCTCCGTGCAAAGTCCCTGCTGTGCTGATGTCACTTCTGGGTAATGTCCCCAGTATTCCCTCTAAGCTGCATTAGTGTGAGCCAGCTCACAGCTTTTTAGCCTCCAGCTCACACATTTTTGTCTCCGCTCAAGAAGGATGGCTCCAGAGCAAACTAATACATGCTGTAGCCAAATCGCTTGCTCATAACTTTAATGCCAGTAGCTCACAAAGCAGAGTTTTTGCTCACAAGACTCCACAGCTTAGAGGGAGCATTGCTACCCACCCATGGAACACCCCCCGAAGTCCCCCGCTCCAGCCAAGGTAAGAACTGGCAACCGTAGGAAGATGGGATTAGGGGAGGGCAAGGGCCTTGGTGGGTACAATGCCATGGCGTCCACCCTCCAAAGCAACCATTTTTCGCCAGGGGAGCTGATCTCTGGAGTTCAGATATAATACCAGGAGATCTCCAGGCCCTACCTGGAGGTTGAAATCCAAAAACTACATCTGTGACAAAAATAACAAAGAGTCAATAAAGATATGCCTGCAAAACCATTTACTGTAGTTGCAACACATATCTTTATTGACTCTTCCCTATTTTTGTCACGGACGGGGTCATTTTGAGCAGGAGCGCACCGGAACGCCATTCTGGGAGTAACAAGCCCAGGAGCGGGCACATATGGTGATGCATTGTGGGAAAAAGCAAAAGCATACTAAGTTGATCTGTATTTTCATGCTTGTTGTAGGGTAGCTTCCCTGCAAGGGCGAAGGAAACCTAAAGTGTGTTTCGTCCAAGTGTCAAGCTGGCTCGCCAGATCTGAGCTGGGAAATACCTTGAGATTCCTGGGGTGGAGCCTGAGCGGTGGGTGTCGCCTTCTGGCACACTTCCGGTGATGTCAGGAGGTGTGGCATATGCAAATAAGTTATGCTAATGAGTTATGCTAATGAGCTCCTGCACCTCTTTTTCTACGAAATGACCCCTGGCGGATGTTGTTTTTGGATTTCCCCTTCCTCCCGTGCTCTCTCGTTTTCGATTCCCACCTGGAGGTTGGCAGGTCTACCTGCTGAGGTCCCTCCCCAAACTCTGCCCTCCTTAGAATCTACCCCCCCCCCTCACAAATCCCCACAAATTTCCCAACCTTTGGTAGCCCTTAGTGGAAGTTGCCAGGCTGAGAGATTGCTGAGGCTACGTTTATCAAAGCAATCGCTAAATACGGATAGAGACGCCTTCCAAAGAAATCTCTGGCTCTCGTTTCTTTTGCCAACCATTTGGCCCTCAACCAAGCTGCCTCCCTGCCCTCCCTTCCCCTTACACTTCAACATCCCACAGAGGCGTAGCTGCGCTGGGCCATTTCAAGACTAAACCAGTTTCATTCACAAATTCCTCTTAAGCACAATGGATTCGAAGCAGTGGTACAACAATGGATTCCGGCAACTCCCTTTCTCTGCTACCCAGGTTTTGGTTGGTTTTTTTAAACTCAAGGGCACAGTTGGCTTGTGAAAATTCGGGTTGCCAGACTCTAGGTGGGACCTGGAGATTTTCTGCTATTGCAATTGATCCCCAGAGGACAGAAATCCGCTCCCCTGGAGAAAATGGCTGCTTCAGAAGGTGGAGTCTATGGCATTGTCCCCCACTGAAGTCCCTCCCATCTCCTTCCCAAACTCCACCCCTAAAATCTCCAGGAACTACCCAACCTGGAGTTGGCAACCCTAGGAGAATGGCTGTCTCTGCGCACCCAGATGCCCCCCCGTCTGCCAGCCAAGGCGGGGGAAACACCAGAGCCCCGTCCGACGTTTCCCAGATGTTTCCGAGCAACGGACAGAAGGTGCCTTGTCTGGCTGAGAGTGTTCGGAGAGCCAAAGCGCTCATGAAGTGGAGGGCTGAATGTGGACTGTAGAACCAGGAGAGCCGTGTCCTAATAAACTCCTGGCCTGCATCTGGGGATGCTGGAAGGGGCTGCAAGCCGATTGGCTGGCGGTCCGGGCCCACAATGCAACGGGAGGGGCCCTGCAGTATAAAGAGCAGCTGTCTGAGGGCTTGGATGGAGTCTTGCTTCCAGGGGTGCGTGGAGGGCAGCCCCCCACCCCTCCCTTTCCGACCTGCTGGGGTGGGAAAAAGAAACCACTGTAAGCTGCGCACCGGAGATCCCAAAGGCCTCATAGCCGCACAGAGTGAGCCAGTGTTCGGAGTGGAGCGCTCCTGAAAGGACACAGTGTCTGCGGGATGATTCAATGGTCGGGAAGGGAGCGGGGGGGGGGGTGGAGGGAGAAGACCAGGGGTGGAATGGGGGGAGAGGAAAGCAGAGCGAGAGGTGGGAAGGAAGGCGCCGTCCCACTGGGCCTGTCCTGCTCTGCGGTATGGGCACCGGGACGACCCGAGTGAGTGAGGATGCCAACCTCCAGGCGGCGGCTGGTGAACTCCTGGAATTACAGCTGTTCTCCAGACAACAGCCAATCAGTTCCCCTGCAAATTTCGAATGGAAGTAAAAAGCCAAGGTCTTTTCCCTACAGGGGTGTGTGTGGGGGGCTTGGAAGTCTCATTCTGTCGTGTCCTTAGCCCAAAGTACACTGTCTGCTGCTGGACCTCCTGAGGGCACCTGGTGTTTCTAGCCCCTGTGTGACACAGAGTGTTGGACTGGAGGGGCCTCTGGCCTGATCCAACATTGGCTTCTCTTATGTTTTTAAACAGATATCGCTGAATATCGATTTTGATTTGTTCACATTAAATATAGGTGTGGTTTTTTTTCCAAATTTTGTTTTTCTTTCCCTGTGGCTTTACATTTTGTAAATTTATAATGTATAAATGTTAACCCATAATGGAAAACTTTATAATAGTAGCTGGATTAGCCTGAGCGTTTGCACCGATAGGAGACAGTACTGCAATACTGTCCGTTGTGTGTCTCTCCCTCTTTTTTTAATTATAGTTCAGTGTTTTCTGCCTCGTCACCCTTTCTCCAGTATTGCATGTTAAACTTTGGATAGTCTGGTTTCCTTAGAATTTCTTTGCCCTCACTGACTGTTTCGTTGCTTTGGTTCGTTTTTCATTGTGTGCCTGTAAGGCTTTCTAATTTTTAACCCTCTTTTGCAGAGGGGCAATCAGTGGTGTGAGCTGACGGAAAAAGAGGAATTCAAAACACTTTGCGTCCAAAACTCCCTCTAAGCTGCAGAGTCTTGTGGGCAAAAATTCTGCTTTGTGAGCTATTGGCATTAAAGTTGTGAGCGAGCGATTTGGCTCCTGCACAAATTAGCTTGCTCTGGAGCCATCTGACTCTTCGCGACCCCATGGACCACATCAGACGAGGCCCTCCTGTCCTCCAGAGTTTGCTTACCTTCATGTTCATTGCATCGGTAACACTGTCTATCTCACCCTTTGCCGTCCCCTTCTTTGTGAGCTACTGGCGTTAAAGTTGTGAGCGAGCTATTTGGCAGCCGCATAAATTAGTCTGCTCTGGTGCCCATTCTTCCTGAGCCGAGGCAAAAAATGTGTGAGCCGGAGGCTAAAAAACTGTGAGCTGGCTCACACTAGCTCAGCTTAGAGGGAACACTGCCCACCACCATATATAAGAAGAACAAGAGATTGGATTTATAGCCCTCACTTCACTACCCAAAGGAGTCTCTTTTTCAAGGACAGCTCTGACAGAACTATGGCTTGCCCAAGGTCATCTAGCAGGTGCAAGTGGAGGAGTGGGGAATCAAACCCAGTTCTCCCAGATTAGAGTCCGCGCACTTAACCGCGACACCAACTTAACCACTACACATATGTAAGGTGGACTATAAATAATGTACATAAATAGATACATATGTTCGTACGTACATGCTGGTTTGGGTCACCAGCCTCCAAGGGGGACTTGGAATTCTCCCAGAATTACAACAAATCTCCAAAGGACAGGGACTAGTTCCCCTGAAGAAACACCACAGTGATCTTCCTGAATTCCTTCTGAATTCTAAAGGAACATCCCAGGAACTTCCCACCGGCTCTGCCTAAGCTATCCGCCAGGAATGAGAGCACAAATTCCATCAGATCTTGCTCAGGGGGGGACCCACAAACCTGCCGCTTATTTCCCAAGTCCAGCGGGGGGCGGGGGGTGGGGGTTTCAAGCTTCTGGAAGCCAGAGTAGATCAGGTTCACCTCCCTGCAGGGGTCTGGTCGGTCCGACATCAACTGAGCGGTTTCGTTCCCCGCAGGGCGAGATACTGGCTGGCCTTGCGCAAGCCGAAACCCTGCCTGTTATTCCTGCTTTGTGGCCGGTGCACTTTGGAGTTCAAAGGGGTGCCTATGTTATGTGGATGGAGGGCTGGGTTCAGCCGCTCACCCTCCGACAAAACCACCTCGGGGACTCTGCTTGGTGCGTGTGCGAATCCTCCGCTCTCCAGGGCTTGGTTTGGGCTAAGGCTTTGCCTCAGCGACATCTGATGCTCCGTGCCGGCCCTCAGCACTGGAACGTACAAAATAAGTACAGACAGAAGTGCCCCTGAGCGTATATATCAATAATTAGCTTCAGTATCTGGCCTTCCATTAGGACTGACTGATTCGATCTCCTTGCAGTCCAAGGGACTCTCGGGAGTTTTCTCCAGCAACATAATAGTTTCACGATGCAGGTCTACAAAACATCATTTTATGTTATTTATTTTAATAAAACATAATCTTTTCTTCTGTCTTGTCAAGGAGCGAATCCTAATTTACCCCCCTCAGGCAAAGAAAAAAAAAAGGCTTTTCCAGATGTTCCAGTTATTGATTTCAGCGATATGCAAGCCATTCCTGGTAGAAGCATTCCTTTCTGCTTGGTTTTAGCATCTGGGAAGTGATCGTCTGGAATTTCCCATCAACCCCCTCCTCCCTGCCTGCTGTTGTGGCTGTAGTCAAATTAATATCAGGGCATATCCTGCCCCTGGGGGATAGAAGTGGTCTGAAGGCTCTGTTTCCTCCTCCTCCTCCCTCTCCTCCATCGATTTTCCATTTTCACCAGCAATGTGGCCCCCCAAGCGAGGATCTGTTCCCACAGCTTAATTTCCAACTGCACCAGGATAAACTGGCAGATGTTCCAGGGTGACTGGCCACCTTACGATGTTTGCCTCCAGCCTCCAACACTTAGCGGTATATTGCCTTTACGCATGGAGGTTCCACAACAGAACAGAGACTCTTTGGTTGAAGGCGTCATTAACAGGTGGAGCTCAGTGCTGCAAGAAGTGAAGAAGAAGAAGAGATTGGATTTATACCCCACCCTTCACTACCCAAGGGAGTCTTAGAGCGGCTTACAAACTCCTTTCCCTCCCCCTCCCCACAACAGACACCCTGGGAGGTGGGTGGGGCTGAGAGAGCTCTGAGACAACTGTCCTTGAGGGAACAGCTGGGCCAGAACTATGGCTTGCCCAAGGTCATCCAGCAGGTGCAAGTGGAGGAGTGGGGAATCAAACCTGGTTCTTCCAGATTAGAGTCCGCGCACTTAACCACGACACCAAACAGGTGTCAGCTACAAGCACAGACAGCATCAAGCTGCTCCGTCGCTGCAGCAGGGCTACTGGGGGCTCCGCCCCCTTCCTTAAAGGTTCACAAAACCAAAACAGGACCCATGGTAACAAGGAAATACCAAAAATCAGAAAAGACCGTGCTACAGACAATTACAAAGTTATCTCAAATAATTTTTTTCATTTTAAAAAATATTGTATATATTTTAATTAATATTATTTTATAAATAATTCACTATCATATTAATTATCACCTAAACACATAGAATCATAAATTCCAAAATTCTAAGTATCATCTAATTATACAACAGGTGCTTTTCACTTTGGAGGAAGCCTTGAGCTCACTAAGAGAGACTTTTTGCAGCGTTCATTGGTGAAATTTGGATAAATATTTTGGTATTTGGCAACCTTGTGCCAGGAAAAAATCTGTTGAACTCCCTGAGGAAGATCTGGAAACAGGAGGATATCCTGGACCTCTGTTGGAAGAAGAATGGCCCCGATCACACGCAGAATCAGCCACGTGATAGGCACAACCCCCGGGCGGATTTTAAGGGCACGATCACAAGAGAACACCTGACAAGTGACCCGCACCCATCGGCAAGCCGGTTTTTAAAAAATAACACTAGTGAAAATCCAGTATCAGATGGGTTGCTACAGGCCACAGACTGACTTTCCCCGTGTGATCACTCCAGCATGCACTCGTGGCATCAGGGATAGTCTGATGAGGCCATCCCGACGGCATACCGTTGTTTTTTCCCCCTTCTCAGTATATGCATCATCACATACTGCCAGAGGAAGCCCTCAGGGTGGAGACGCGATTCAGCAATCCCCTGTTTAAGCGAGTTGGAAACGAACGACGACAACAAAAATCCTGACTCTCCCACAGTTGTGTCTGACCACACAGTGGCGGGTTGCGCCCGCAAATTCACAGAACTGTGTGATCGCACAGCTGTGGGTCAAATTACTCTGGCGCAAATAGCCTCACGCGCCCCCCCCCCCACTTTATCTCGCGCATGTGACCGCCATCAATGAATCCTTATTGGACTTAAAGGAATCCTCCTTTTTGTACTATTTCCAGTGTAAAACACACTACTTTTCGGTCATGATAGGTTACTGAACTTTTTCACCTGTTTTGTTAAAAAGATTTCTTTGGCAGTTTTCTGCGTTGTGTACAACCTTTTGCGCTGTATTGCTGTTGGTACTGTGATTATCGCTGATATCTCGCTGTCTTCGCATGAATACCTGAAGCTGCCTTATACTGAATCAGGCGATCAAGGTCGGTATTGTCCGCTCAGACCGGCAGCAGCTCTCCAGGGTCTTAGGCTGAGGTCACTTCACATCACCTACTGCTTGATCCTTTTAACTGGAGATGTCTGGGATGGAACCAGGGACCTTCTGCATGCCAAGCAGAGGCTCTGCCGTTGAGCCACGGCCCCTCCCCATCACCAAACATCCTGTACAAATTCCATAAGTTGATTAGGCACATAAAATTTCTGAATCGTCATCTCCTCTCCACCCCATGGTGAGTATATCCGACTTATTCTTGTGCTAGCTGTCTGGAATTTGGTTTTTTTGTTCTGCATTCCCAGCAGGGGAGCGGACCGCCTGCTGAACTCTAAACTGGTTTGCCAGCCTAACTTCACCAGTTGCCCGCAGATGGCAGTGCTTCTGGCTGTGGGGCCCTCTCCCTACTTAGCGGAGGCAGGGTGGAGACGGCAGTCAGAGGGGTAAGGACGTCACATACTGCACCAAGATTGATAGAAGGCATGGGGAGGCATGCTTCCTTTCATACCACAGCTGCTCCTCGGATGCAAGCAGAACATTTTGTCCTCCTGTGACCAGCACAGCGATGCGGGGCCTGTTACAGTTCCGCAGGGCCTGCGAGACGGAGCTCTTCCACTAGGTCTTTCGTTGAGGCATCAGGCATCCACTTCACTCTAGCCTCTCCTCCAGTGACCGCAGATCCTAGAAGCCAGGCGGGACCACAATAGTATCCATTGAGGCCTGTTATTGTCTTAGTTTAGGGTATTTTTATGGATTTCAACTGGATTGTTATAATGTGCTTTATTGTTTTATTGCAAATCTATTCTAATTGCAGATCTTAACTGTAAATCAGGGAAAGGTTTCCCTTGCTCAAAAGCCGGTCGAATCCGACTCTAGGGGGCGGTGCTCATCTCCCTTTCCAAGCCGAAGAGCCAGCGCTGTCCAAAGACATTTCCGTGGTCATGTGGCCGACATGACTAGACGCTGAGGTGCACGGAACACTGTTGCCTTCCCACTGAAGCAGTACCTATTTATCTACATGCAATATCTTGCTTTCGAACTGCTAGGTTGGCAGGAGATGGGGTCAGAGACGGGAGCTCACTCCGTCATGCGGCACTCAGATTTCGAACAACCGAGCTACCGATCTTCCGGTCTGCAACTCAGTGTCTTAACCTTTGAGCCATTATGAATTATGAATTGTTTGGATGGCTTCAAGAGGGAATTAGATAAACATATGGAGCAGAAGTCCATCAGTGGCTATTAGCCACAAGGTATAGATAGGGACTCACAGTCTGGGGCAAGTGATGCTCTGTATTCTTGGTGCTTGACGGGGGGGGGGGGGCAACAGTGGGAGGGGCTTCTAGTGTCCTGGCCCCACTGCTTTACCTTCAGAGGGCACCTGGTATTTTTGGCCACTGTGTGACACAGAGTGTTGGACTGGATGGGCCACTGGCCTGATCCCACATTGGCTTCTCTTATGTTCTTATGCATTATTATAGACATATATGTTGTTATCTGCCCAGAGCCTACATTGTGGGGAGGGCGGGATATAAGTCTAACTAAATAAGTAGATAAATAGAATAGAATCATAGACTTGGAAGGGGCTGTACAGGCCATCTAGTCCAACTCCCTGTTCAGTGCAGGATCAGCCTAGAGCAGGAGTGGCCAAACTTGCTTAAAGTAAGAGCCACATAGAATAAATGTCAGATGTCTGAGAGCTGCAAGACATGAACAAATATCACACGCACATTTTTATTGGAAAATATGTGCATTTGCTTTTTATTAACATTAAATGAGACTGCCAAAAATAAAAACAGAAGGGGTAAAAACAAATATTGATAATGATATTTAATTGTCCAATTATATTTATTTGTTTGCTAATTATACTTATTTGTCTAAAAGAGAGGTGGAAAGAAAGAGAGAAAGAGAGAGAAACAAAAAAAGCAAATAGATGGGGGAGGGGGAAGGAAGGAAGGAAGAGAGAGAGAGAGAGAAAGGTGGAAAGAAAGCAAATGGATGAGGGAGGGAGGGAGGGGAAAGAGAGAGAGAAACAAATAAAGCAAATAGGGGCAGGGGATGGATGGAAAGGAAGGAGGGAGGGAGGGAGAAAGAGAAAGGTGAAAAATGACAGAGATAGAAAGAAAGGAGAGAAACAGAAACAAAGAAAGCAAATAGATGAGGGGTGGGGGAGTAAAGAAGGAAGAGAGGGAAAGAGAGAAATAAAGAAAGCAAATGAGGGAGGGGAGGGAAGAAGGAAGGAAGAGAGAAAGAGAAAGAAAGGAAAAGAGAGAGAGAGAAAGGTGAAATGAAAGAAAGAGGTGGAAAGAAAGCAAATAGATGGGGAGATAGAGAGGGGGAAAAAAGAGAGAGAGAGAGATAGAAGACAGTAAATAAATGGGGAGGGAGGGAGAGGTGGAAAGAAAGCAAATTTAATTTTAAACGTATTCTTAACCCCCCTCCCACGCCTCCATGCCAGCCAGCTTGGCTTGGAGAAGGGATTTCATTTCATTTCATTCATTCATTCATTACAGCAAAAGCCAGCAATAATGTCAGATCACAATAATAGCAAGTAATTTAGTGATGATACAAAAATAAAACCTAAGGTATAAAAAGAATAAAACCCAAGATAAGATAAAATAAAATAAATAACAAATAAATAAAAAGAAGTCACAGTATATCTTCCATTACAAGGAATTTACGTTTTCTGATCACTAGGTAACAAAATCTGGCCACAGCATAAGATACGAGGCTTTGAGAGTCTTGGTGTTGTGGTTAAGTGTGTGGACTCTAATCTGGCAGAACTGGGTTTGATTCCCCACTTCTCAATTTGCAGCTGCTGGATGACCTTGGGCAAGCCATTGTTCTGTCAGAGCTGTTCTTGAAAAAGAGCAGTTTCTCTCAGAGCTCTCTCAGCCCCGCCTACCTCACAGGGTGTCTGCCGTGGGGAGGGGAAGGGAAAGGAGTTTGTAAGCCACTCTGAGACTCCTTCGGGTAGTGAAGGGTGAGGTATAAATCCAATCTCTTCTTCTTCTTCTTCTTCTTCTTCTTCTTCTTCTTCTTCTTCTAGAAAGTTTCGCAATATTTCTGGCCTAAATTTCAGATATGATTGCAGGGGGTTGAACTTAGACAAAAGTAGCAATATAAGAGAGGACTGTTCTTCCTGATAAAGTTTACATTGCCAAAGTACATGGGTGTCGTATTCCACCATATTAGATTTACGTGGACCTAATCATTCCTGCGTGGGCACACCCAAGAATTTGCCTTGTAACACAGTAGAGGGAAGTGCCTTGAAAAGGACCCTAGAAAGTGCCCATCTGTAGGGTTCCTAAGTAATATCAGACAAGTACGGGGCAGCTTTAAAAGTGGACCAAGATGTTAAGCATTTAAGGGATTTAAAAAGACAAATGCCTTTTCCAAGCTGGCTGGCGAGGGGGGGCGGGCCTTTGAGAACACATTTAAAGTTAAAGTTGCTTTCTTTCTCTGTTCCCCCACCCTTCACCTCAAACCTACTCAGGGAGGGGAACACTGGCTGGGGAACAGAAGACCGAACAAGGAGGCATGCCTCCCCTTCGCTTCCCCACCCGCCCTGCCGGGAGCCGCACAATCAGTGTTCCCTCTAAGCTGAGTTAGTGTGAGATCGCTCACAGTTTTTTAGCCTCCGGGTCACACATATTTGTCTTAGCTCAGGAAGGACGGCTCCAGGGCACACTAATTTATGCCGTAGCCAAATCACTTGCTCACAACTTTAAGGCCAGTAGCTCACAAAGTAGAATTTTTGCTCACAAGACTCCACAGCTTAGAGGGAACATTGCACACAATATGTGTAAAAGAGCCGCATGCAGCTCCCAAGCCACAGTTTGGCCACCCCTGACCTAAAGCATCCCCGACAAGAGTTCGTCCAGTCGCTGCTTGAAGACTTGGCAACCTGACCCAGGCAGTCCCTACTCAATGACTCGGCCCATCTCCATCTAATGAAATGAGGACATGGATGTGGAAACCTCCAAAGCACCTGGAAAACGCTTGCAGCCGTGGAAAGAATGTCTCAATAGCCCCTTTGTCACACCAGGAAATGCCAGTGGTTTTTATTTTATTGCACCATCTCGATATGGCTTGTTCTCCCCGGCCAGCTCTCCTGACCCCCGTGGCCTTTGACGGTGGCTCGAGATGCTGAGAGTGCTGCTGGCGGCTTATCTCCAGGCCATAAAAGAAAGCTGTGCCTGCCCATTTCTGCATATCAAATCCCTTTACAGGGAGCAAAGCAGCCCAGACTGGTTTTCGTCTGGCTCTCCCACCATTCGGCTCCCTGATAATCCCTGACCTGGATAGCCCAGGCGAGCCTGATTTCGTCAGATCTTAGAAGCCCCCTCCTGAGGTCCTCCCCGGGCTCCACCCCCAAATCTCCAGGAGTTTCCCAACCTGGATCTGGCAACCCCCCCCCCCCCCGTTCCAGGAGAACTTTATTTATTAATTTTATTATTTACATTTATATCCTGCCTAGCAGGGGTCATTTCGTAGAAAAAGAGGTGCAGGAGCTCATTAGCACAACTCATTTGCATAACTCATTTGCATATGCCACACCCCCTAACATACCGGAAGTGTGTCGGAAGGCAACACCCACTCCTCAGGCTCCACTCCACAGGTGAGTGAAACTGACCTGCTCTTCCTCCGTTCCCTTCCCCATCCAATACTTTGTGCAATAAAAATAAGCGTAAAGAACAAACCCTCATTCTCCTCCTGCTCCCTTGAAACCACCAGGTTTCAAGTAGACTTGAGATACCCAGGACATGTGCACCACCCATCCCTCCCCCTCCCCCTCCCCACAACAAGACACCCTGTGAGGTAGGTGGGGCTGAGAGAGGTCTTTTGAGAACTGCTCATGAGAGAACAGCTCTGAGAGAACTTGTGACTGGCCCAAGGTCACACCAGCAGCTGCATGTGGAGGAGTGGGGAATCAAACCCGGCTCTCCCAGATTAGAGTCCAACTCCTGACCACTACACCAAACTGATGGGGTGGAAGCTGCTGAAGGGTTGGTGAAATTTCTCCAGTACTTATGTGCCATGTGCCCAGATAAAAAATGGTATACTTAGAAAATTTATATGCCACCTTGAGCAAGTCTCTGGAAAAGCAGCACACAGTCATAAAAGGAACAATGATAAAATGATCAATATTAAAACAAAACATTAAAATCAATAAAGACCCTAGCAGGGCTTTCCCCGGGGCGCTGCGCCTCTGCACTGCTCGGGGAAGCCGAGGAGGGGGTGGGGCTTGGTCATGTGCCTGCCCCCTGGGCTCCTCACTCCCGGAGCTGCGCTCCTGTGCGCTCCTGCTCCAACAGACCCCCTGGCTAAAATCACAAAACAATGGTATTCAGTTAAAACAATGTAAGTTACACATAAAATTACAGAGTAAAACAAGCAGAAGATGGCGGCAATTCTGGTCGCGCCCAACAGTGAAGGCAGCATCCCATAAGTCCCAGGCGAGGAGAAGTTCCCCAGTGCCCCATTTCCTCAGAGGCGGCTCCTAATCGAAGGCCTGGTGGAAGAGCTCTGCTTTGCAGGCCCTGCGGGAACTGCAAGAGGTCCCGCAGGGCCCTGATGTCTTCCGGGAGCTCGTTCCACCAGTGTGGAGCTGCCACTGAGAAGGCCCTTCATCTGGAAGTTAATGCAGGAAAGGAGAATGACAGGTAGGGCTCCAAACGGAACCCCCCCCCCAACAATAACCGTAGAAAAAGAACTAATTCACTTGGAACAAATCTTCTTTTTAGTATACCAATTGACTAAGTACATAAGTATCAAATTGTAGAAATAGCACCTCTGTGTCTACTTAACAAAACCAAAAACAACCCTACCCAAAAAACAATTTACTAGTGATCCCTGGCCCTAGGGAAGTCTGGCTGTCCTTGGCTAGGGCCAGGGCCTTTTCGGTGCTGGCCCCGCCATGGTGGAACTCTGCTGAAAAACATCAGGGCCCTGCAGGACCTGATGCAATTCCACAGGGCCTGCAAGGCAGAGATGTTCCGCCAGACTTTTAGCTGAGGGCCACAATGGTTAAGACAAGCACCTTCTTGCTGTTTTTTTTTCTGACCCCCACCTGCCCTTCCCTGACCTGCTGCTCAGAGAGAAGAAGAGAGAAGAGATTGGATTTATACCTCTCCCTTCACTCAGAGTCTCAGAGCGGCTTACCATCTTCTTTCCCTTCCCCTCCCCACAACAGACACCCTGGCGGGGCTGAGAGAGCTCTGACAGAAACTGCTCTTTCGAGGACAGCTCTGACAGAACTATGGCTTGTCCAAGGTCATCCAGCAGCTGCATGTGGAGGAGAGGGGAATCAAACCCAGTTCTCCCAGATTAGAGTCCGTGCACTTAACCACTACACCAAACTACACAGACAGCACTGTAGCTGGCAAAAAGGGTCTATATCGCCATCTGGACTGTTAATTTATTGGATTATTATGATAATTTTATGCTGATTGTATTTTAACTGTTTTAAGATTGTAAATTGCCCAGAGCTTGCTTGCAGGGTGGGTGATTTATACGTTTAGTCGAATAAATAAATGTACACAGTGCAAGTCTACTGATTTAACAAATCCCTTTACACCACTATATTCTTACAAACATATAGAAAAACTAAGAAATAATAATGAACAGCACAATAAAGCTGAGAGGCATCCTTTTTCAAGTATTATAATGCTGTACACTTTGATAGCATTTTGGGCGCCTCGGCGTTTAGTCATGCCGGCCACATGACCACGGAGAAGTCTTCGGACAGCGCTGGCTCATCGGCTTGGAAACGGAGATCAGCACCGCCCTCTAGAGTTGGATCCGACTAGCTTTTGAGCAAGGGAAACCTTTCCCTTTACTTACACTTTGACAGTGCATGAATACTTTTATTCCTGTATGCTTTCCGAGGAATGAGTCATGAAGACCAAATTTGTCTCAGAACTTCCTCAAAGACAGATCTGCTTGTTAAGTCAACTCAAAAAAGCCTTCAATCTCTTACCCCTTTAATTGCTGGCGTTTGCCTGACAGTCTTTCCAGAATCAAAGGCGTCTTCTCTCCTTCACACCTGGCGAAAAGCCTTGCCCTATTTTCTTCCTAGGAATATCGCTTCCCAAGAAGAGATCTGTTAAGTCAGTAGATCTGCACTGTGCAAAATGATTTCGTTAGATGGACACAGAGTGAAAATGCTCTTAAGTGATCTCCAGCCTCTGGGACTGAAAGGAGTGTCTCAGACTTATTTTGACATATTTATTGCTTTACAGCTGTTGACCTTATAACCTTAGCTTTTTATAGTTAATTCTGCTTTCGCATATCTTAAAACATCTTCATCACGTTACAGAGCCAGTTTGGTGTCGTGGTTAAGTGTGGGGACTCTAATCTGAGAGAACCGGGTTTGATTCCCCACTCCTCCACTTGCACCCGCTGGATGACCTTGGGCAAACCATAGCTCTGGCACAGCTGTTCTCTCAAGGACAGTTCTGGAAAGAGCTCTCTCAGCCCCGCCTACCTCACAGGGTGTCTGTTGTGGGGAGGGGAAGGGAAAGGAGTTTGTAAGCTGCTCCGAGACTCCAAGTGAGTGAAGGGCGGGGTATAAATCCAATCTCTTCTTCTTCTTCTTAATTTGCTGTTCGGCCCCTGTCTATAAGTTTGAACCTTACCTCCCATTCCATTGTATTTGAAAAAAGTGTGCATGCACACGAAAGCTCATACCTTCAATAAACCTTCGTTGGTCTTAAAGGTGCCGCTGGACTCTAAATCTGTTCTATTCCTTCAGACAAACCTGGCTGACTCCCTGGACACAGTGGTGTTATTTCTACTACTCAATACTTATGTGCGTAGTAAATTGGCATATTAAAAGGAAGATTTGTTTAGAGTTAATTAGTTATTTTTCTGTGGTTATTGTGTTTTCCTCTTTGGACTCATCTGGAAGTTGGCATCCCAGCCACTCAGTGAACTCCCACGGCAGAATGGGGATTTGAACTCGAGTCGAACCAGTCTTAAGGCTGCTTCGACATGGAGGTTTTCGGGGAAGGAAGGGAGAGCCACGCCATGCCTTCTCCGAACTGTTCACTTTTTGCGCTGACGTTTTGGTTTTTGAACCCAGGGTGCTAATCAAGGGACTGATCTTTTAAAATAACTGGCACAGCCTGCTTCTACCTTGCCAAATGTTTTATGAGACCCGTTTTCAGGGCCGGCGCTCCCATAAGGCAGGGTTAGGCAGTTGCCTAGAGCACACCACTGTACGACGGCACCGCACTGGCCTGCCCCTCGCCAGAAGCCCTGCTGCTCCACTGTGCTGGAAACCTAAGCCCTGGGAAGGGAGAGCGGGAGAGTGTGCCCACCTGCTTGGCTGTCGGGGAACCTCCGGGAGGGCGCTGGCCTGCTTCCAGGCACCTCTTCCTGGCCCGCAGTGGCACAGGATGCATAAAAGAAGGGCCGGGCCGGCCGGGACTCACCAGCCGCAGCGCCGCCCGAGCCAAGGTAAGAGAGACTCCCTCCCCCCCACCTTTCCTTCCCGCCATCAGGTATTTTTGGGCCCTGTATGACAGAGTGTTCGACTGGATGGGCCACTGGCCTGATCCAGCATTGGCTTCTCTTACGTTCTTATGATTTGATCTGCTTGCAGTCCAAGGGCCTCTCTCGTGGATCACTACCTTGACATGGTGAGGGGACTTGTGTGGTTCGAGGAGGCTGTGGGCTATGCCATGGAGGGCCACCCCGTCAATCCTAAAAGAAATCAACCCTGACTGTTCCCTGGAAGGCCAGATCCTGAAACTGAGGCTCAAATACTTTGGCCACCCAATGAGAAGGGAGCACTCCCTGGAGAAGACCCTGATGCTGGGAAAGACGGAAGGTCAAAGAAGACGGGGAAGGCAAAGGAGGAGATGGTTAGACAGTGTTATCGAGGCAATGAACATGAAATTAAGCAAACTCCGGATCACGACGGAGGACAGGAGGGCCTGGCGTGATGTAGTCCCTGGGGTCGCGAAGAGTCGGACTCGGCTGTGCGACTAGACTACAACAACAACAAATTTCAAACCTATTATTAGCCACCTTTCTTCCTTACAGAGTTGAAGGCAGCTTACAATAGCGACAAGATACATAAAACAGAGAGTGTGAAGTGTCTGTGTGTGGGCAAACTGCTGTCAAGCCTCCGCCGACTCCTGGCGACCCCGTAGGGTTTTCAAGGCAAGAGACGTTCAGAGGCGATCTGCCCTTGCCGGCCTCTGCATAGCGACCCCGGACTTCCTTGGTGGCCCACCGTCCAAGTCCTGTCCAGAGCCGACCCCGCTTCGCTTTGGAGATCTGACACGATCAGGCTAGCCTGGGCCATCCAGACTGGGGCTGCATACAAATTCATAAAACAAAAATTTAAAAACCACAGCTCTGGAGGCCTAGGGATGCCAGCCTCCAGGTGGGACCTGGGGATCCCCTGGAATTCCAGCTCATCTCCAGACTACAGAGTTCAACCACTAGGGTTGCCAAGTGTCCCTTACTCACCGGCGGGGGGGAGTCCTCCATCGTCCGGGAGTTTCCTGAACGTGCGCGTGAAGCGCACGCGCCCGGCGACGTCACCCGGAAGTGACGACATCACGTTGGGGGCGTTGCCAGGGCGACGCTCTGGCGATCGCCCCAAAACTCTATGGTATCACTGGGGAAGGGGGGTAGGGTTCCCCCCGCCGGCCAAATGCTGGCCGGTGGATCGGGAACCCCTATAGCGGGGGATCCCCCGCCTCCCGGGCTGACTTGGCAGCCCTATCAACCACCCATTGTCTTCTCTAATGACTGCGCACCCAGTGGATTTCTTTAGCACATACTGCCAGATTAAACAGCAAGACTGTACAATTAGGGCCGAGCAGATCTGCTTTATCGAGACTTTGTTTTAGAATCCTGTGGACAATAGGCATTTGCGTGAGTGAAGTTATCAGTTCCTGGAAGTTAACGGAGGGACGTTTTTGAAAGAATGTGGATAATCTGGAGATCGCTTTGAAAATATTTGCAGCAGGGAAATATCGCTGAGCTGCACCAGTGAGGTTTGCATAGACGTGGCAGTGACTGGGGGATGCCAGCCTCCAGGTGGGGCCTGGAGATCCTCTGGCATTACAATTCCTCTCCAGACGACAGAGATCAGTTCCCTGGGAGCAAATGGGTGCTTTGGAGGGTGGACCCCAGTGTTTCCTCTAAGCTGCGTTAGTGCGAGCTAGCTCACAGTTTTTCAGCCTCCGGCTCTCGCACATTTTTGTCTGAGCTCAGGAAGGACGGCTCCAGAGCAAACTGATTTATGCAGTAGCCAAATCGCTCGCTCACAGCTTTAATGCCGGTAGCTCACGACGTTGAATTTCTGCTCACAAGACTCTACAGCTTAGAGGGAGCATTGACTGGACTCTATGGCATTGTACCCCACTGAGGTCCCTCCCCTCCCCAGGCTCCATCCCCAAATCTCCAGGAGTTTCCCAACTGGCAACCTTACCCCTCCATCCCCCACCAGCAACTAGGGGGCCTCTTGCACTTGGAGCCCCCCCAAACCCTGCCCTCCCCAGGCTTCACCCCCAAATTTCTGCCCCCCACGACATGTCTATATCTGCATCCAGAGATTACACTTCACTCATCTGACGAGGTAGGTAGGGCTCGAGCCCATCCACGCCGATGTTGCAATCAACCTTGACTCCTCACGGTGCCACAAAATGCTTTTTGTTTTCCAAATGCTTGGTGCTTTCCGGCCCCAAAATAGCCCTGGATACAAGTAGCTCACTCATGCAATCCCTGCTCTTCCCTTTTTCTTCCCCGTGAGCGAGGCAGAAAAAATGGGTGATTTCTTGGTTCACAACAGCCAGAAATGCTAGGTTTGCCAACTCCAGGTTGGGACATTCCAGGAGATCTGGGGGTTGAAGCCTGGAGACGGCAGGTTTTGGAAAAGGGATGAATGACAGCAGGCTACAGATCCACAGAGTACCCACCAAAACAGTCATTTTCTCCAGGGGAATAGATCTCTCTCTTCTGGAGATCAGCTGTAATCCTGGAGATCTCCAGGCCCCACCTGGAGGCTTAGGCAACAAACACACGGGAAACAGGGAAAGGTTGAGTAAACATGGGGAAACACCATGCTCAAACAAAATACACAGTTTTGATATGCTACTATGCCTTCATATGTTCGTTTAAATCATATACTTAAGTATACAATAAAGGCCCTAGTGTATCTTGTTAATTATGGAACATTAATAACCAGGGGTCATTTCGTAGAAAAAGAGGTGCAGGAGCTCATTAGCATAGCTCATTAGCATAACTCATTTGCATATGCCACACCCCCTAACATACCGGAAGTGTGTCAGAAGGCAACACCCACCCCTCAGAGGTGAGTGAAACTGACCTGCTCTTCCTCCATTCCCTTCCCCAGCCAATACTTTGTGCAATAAAAATAAGCGTCAAGAACACACCCTCATTCTCTTCCTGCTCCCTTGAAACCACCAGGTTTCAAGTAGACTGGAGATACCCAGGACATGTGCACCACCCATCCCTTCCCCTTCCCCTCCCCACAACAAGACACCCTGTGAGGTAGGTGGGGCTGAGAGAGGTCTTTTGAGAACTGCTCGTGAGAGAACAGCTCTGAGAGAACTTGTGACTGGCCCAAGGTCACACCAGCAGCTGCATGTGGAGGAGTGGGGAATCAAACCCGGTTCTCCCAGATTATAGTCCAACTCCTGACCACTTCACCAAACTGATGGGGTGGAAGCTGCTGAAGGGTTGGTGAAATTTCTCCAGTACTTATGTGCCATGTGCCCAGATCAAAAAGGGTAGACTTAGAAAATGTATATGCCACCTTGAGCAAGTCTCTGGAAAAGCAGCACACAGTCATAAAAGGAACAATGATAAAATTATCAATATTAAAACAAAACATTAAAATCAATAAAGACCCTAGCACGGCTTTCCCCCAGGGTGCTGCGCCTCTGCACTGCTCGGGGAAGCCGAGGAGGGGGCGGGGCTTGGTCATGTGCCCGCCCCCTGGGCTCCTCACTCCCGGAGCTGCGCTCCTGTGCGCTCCCTCTCCAACAGACCCGTTAATAACAAAAACCTAAAGAAGAATATATATCTTGAAGAAAAGTCCACAGCTACAGAGACGAGCATGCAGACAGGATCCAGTGCTGTAGACTATCTTGCTTTCGGATGAGAGATGCAGCAAGCATCAAAGCAACACGCCTCCCAGGGAAAAGTTGCGTGTTTCGAGAAACTCTTCTTCAGGCTCACAATGCTACAGTGCACAAGTCAAACAACTCCGTAGAAGGCTTCCCCGGTTCTCCAGGGGCAGCAAACTATGGAATCCAGGCTATTGCAGGAGTCCCGCAAATAGGGATGTCAGCCTCCAGGAGGGAACCTGTGGGTCCCCCAGAATTACAGCTCATCTCCAAACTACAGAGTTCCACTGGAGAAAATGGCTGCTTTGGAGGGTGGACTCTGTGGCATTATACCCCACTGAGGTCCCTGTCCTCCCCAGGCTCCACCCCCAAATCTCCAGGATTTTCCTGGCCTAGATCTGGCAACCCTATTTCCCCATCCTCCACCAGTGGCCAGGGGGAAGAAGAAGAGGAGGAGGAGGAGGAGGAGGAGATTGGATTTATACCCTGCCCTTCACTCAGAGTCTCAGAGCGGCTTACCATTTCCTTTCCCTTCCCCTCCCCACAAGAGACACCCTGTGAGGTAGGTGGGGCTGAGAGAGCGCTTTCAAGGACTGCTCTTGAGAGAATGGCTCTGAGAGAACTTGCGACTGACCCAAGGTCATCCAGCAGCTGCAAGTGGAGGAGTGGGGAATCAAACCTGGTCCTCCCACGCACTTAACCACTGCACCACAAAGGACGGTTTGCGGGTTAGGTTTTAACAATTTCAATGTAGAAAATTTCATCGTTCTAAGAGTTCTCACAGGCGATGTCACAGTCTGTACATTCAATACAATTGTAATGTAATTTGTTGCCGGTTAGGTTTTAACAGCAAACTCAAGTTTTCCACAAGCCTGGAAATAATGCACGACTGGGAGGAGAAAGCACGTGAACTTGGAGACCCACAGCTCATGCTCGTTCACACTGCAGCAAGCCGCCGTTTGGTGTCACCCCTGCACTAAGGCAGACAACCAGAGACCTGCAAAAGAGAGACAGTTTTGCAAAAGAAGAAACGTTGGCAGGGGTAATTTCTAGAGTTGAGTGCAGTCCTCCCTTGCTTCCTACAAAGAGCCAGAAGGCAGCGAGATTATGGTGGGCCACAGTGTTCCCTCTAAGCTGAGTTAGTGTGAGCTAGCTCACAGTTTTTTAGCCTCAGGCTCACACATTTTTGTCTTAGCTCAGGAAAAATGGCTCAGTCTTCCTTCTAAGCTGAGTTAGAGTGTGTTCAGATGGGCAGCTAATCCCGCCATTGGCCCAGCTGTAATTTGAGCTAGAGCTTTTTGATCCAGCGTTGCATGACCAGACAGCCCCACCTGTGAAGCGCTTCACCGTGCGTGACTCCCGCAGGGGATTGTCTAGATGGCATCCACCGTGAGGAGCCGTGCGGTCGGCTTTTTTAAAATAAATCCTCTCTGCACATGTGCATAGGCGCCTCACCATATACTTGTTTCTCCGCGCATGTGCATACTAAAAATGGTAAAAACACGGCCAGTGGTACCTTTCTCTAGGTACCGTTTCACTTAATAAAGCTGATTGGGTTTAGGGGACCGCCAGAAGCATAACATTGTTTGGATCACTTGAGCAGAGCTCTGAGGAACGTCGCATGTTTAAGCGGTTATGCACGCATCGTTAAGAGTTTTTTAAAATGGCGGCCGTTCAGGATGGTCTGGAGATTGCGCACTGGAGGTACGACCTGACGGTGGAAAGTCCGTTTGCCAGCTTTAGACTGGACTTTAACTAGTATCTTTTAGGTACGGATCCCCAACGGGGATTGACAGGCTACTCACAGAAGTGGCATGATTCCCAGATGTTGAGGTCTGGTTGTGCACTTGAAATCCACCAGGCACTCGTGCCTGGTGCGGCTCAAAAGAGCCGTATGGACACACCCTTAGTGTGAGCTGGGTCACGGTTTTTTAGCCTCCGGTTCACAAGTCTTTGTCTTCGCTCAGGGAGGATGGCTCCAGAGCAAACTGATTTATGCAGCAGCCAAATCTCTCGCTCGACACTTTAATGCCAGCAGCTCACAAAGCAGCATTTTAGCTCACAAGACTCCACAGCTTAGAGGGAGCATTGGTGGGCAGCCATGTTGGTCTCCAAGAAGAGCCAGATTCAAGTCCAGCAGCACAGACCAATAACATTTCCAGGGTACAGGCAACTAGTAGAAGTACAGGAGAGCCAGTTTGGTGTAGTGGTCAAGTGTGCGGACTCTAATCTTGGAGAACCGGGTTTGATTCCCCACTCCTTCACTTGCGGCTGCTGGATGACCTTGGGCAAGCCATAGTTCTGGCACAGCTGTTCTTGGAAAAGAGCAGTCTCTGTCAGAGCTCTCTCAGCCCCACCGACCTCCCAGGGTGTCTGTTATGGGGAACGGAAGGGAAGGGAGTTTGTAAGCCGCTCTGAGACTCCAAGTGAAGGGCGGGGTATAAATCCAATCTCTTCTTCTTCTTCTTCTTCTAGTACATCATTTAAGAATTACTCAGGGGGGTTAAAAGAGGGTTCCAAGTCTTAAAAGGATGTCTCACATGATACACGAACTTTGCACAAGATGAGTCATGAATTACGGACTCCTGCTAATTTCTGAAGAACCAGGTTCTGATTCGAGAGAAAGATTACAGGGGAAAAGAAGCAGGCATGATTGAGGTAATCCGGAACATTCTTGTCATTAGTGTACGGGGATTTAAAATGGAGCAGCCGTCTCTTTGGAGGAAACCGTGCGTCTGATCAGTACATTGATCTAGTCCAGCCAGCCAGCAGGGCGTAGTGGTTAAGAGTGTCAGACTTGTATCTGAGGGATCCAGGCTCGAATCCCCACTTGCGCCATGGAAGCTCGCTGGGTGACCTTGGACCGGTCACCCTCTCTCAGCCTAACCTACCTCACAGGGTTGTTGTGAGGATAAAACGGAGGAGGAGAGAACAATGTCAGCTGCTTTGGGTTCCCCTTGCGGAGAGAGGCGGGGTATAAATGAAGTAAATAATAATAAATACTTACTAGGATAAGGTGGGGGTGGCAATAGTTTGCTGATTATCAAGGTGTTCGGCTTATCAATGAAGACGTTCATGTATAATATGCAGAAGAGGACCTTTCTTATAGAGGATGTAGTGATAATGCTCCCTCTAAGCTGCGGAGTCTTGTGAGCAAAAAACCAACTTTGTAAGCTGCTGGCATTAAAGTTGTGAGCGAGCCATTTGGCTGCTGCATCAATTAGTTTGCTCCGGAGCCACCCTTCCTGAGCTCAGACAAAAATGGGTGAGTTGGAAACTAAAAAACTGTGAGCCAGCTCACACTAACTCAGCTTAGAGGGGACACTGGTGATGGCCACAGAAAAAAGAAAAAGAGAAGAGAATGGGTTTATATCCCGCCCTTCACTCATAGTCTCAGAGCGGCTTACAGTCTCCTTTCCCTTCCCTTCCCCACAACAGACACCCTGTGAGGTAGTGGGGCTGAAAGAGCTCTGAGACAACTGTCCTTGAGAGAACAGCTCTGACAGAGCTATGGCTTGCCCAACGTCATCCACCAGGTGCAAGTGGAGGAGTGGGGAATCAAACCTGGTTCTCCCAGATTAGAATCCGCAGACTTAACCGCTACACCAAACTGGCTCTCCAAGGAATAAATCTTGTAAGATGGACTCTATGACACTGTATCCTGTGAGTCCCTCCCTTCCCCACACCCTGCGCCCCTCAGGTTCCACCCTTAAACTCTCCAGGTATTTCCCAACCTGCAGTTGGCAACCCTGAACTCCACTTAGGATGGCAGTGTTGGTTCTCAGAAAAAGCGCACTATGGGAACCCTTTTCTGATCCACTCCATGCACCTTGGAACTTATAGCTGCTCCTTGCGTAGTACAATTTGTGGACTCTGAACTGACGTTTACGTTGAAGGAAGTAGTTATGAGAGTTAAGATTACGGTGAGAGGTGTATATTGAATGAGCTATAGAATACCTGGGTCGCTTTTCCGCATGCCAGGTGGTTTTTGTGTTTTTTTTTAAGTTAAAGCACTTATTGGAAATTCTTTACGGGAGACAACAAGGATCTAACAGCATGGCAGGCGGGTCAATACATATCTCTTGGGGGCAGGGCCCATAGCCAGAAAATAGAAGAAGAAAAAGGAGGAAGAGGAGGAGGAGGAGAAGACTAGATTTATACCCCACCCTTCACTCAAAGTTTCAGAGCGGCTTACAACTTCCTTTCCTTTCCCCTCCCCACAACAGACACCCTGGGAGGTAAGTGGAGCTGAGAGAGCTCTTTCGAGGACTGTTCCTGAGAGAACAGGTGACAAAGATCCATTCCCCCAGAGGAAATAGCTGCTTTGGAGGGTGGACTCTATAGCATTATATAACAGCATTCCATGCACCTCAGCATCCAGTCATGCTGGCCACATAACCACAGAGAAATCTTCAGACAGTGCTGGCTCTTCGGCTTGTAAACGGTGGGAAGGTAACACTTCCCACTTCGGTGGGAAGGTAACAGCGTTCCGTGTGCCTCTGTGTTTAGTCATGCCAGCCACACTGGCTCTTCAGCTTGGAAATGGAGATGAGCACCACCCCCTAAAGTCGTATTTCAATGGCTTCTGAGCAAGGGAAACCTTTACCTTTACCTTAATAGAGACAGAAATGTCTACACGGCCTGGGAACAGACTGCTTTGCCGCCACTCGGAGCAGCAGCGGAAGAGAAATTAATAAAAACACAGACAAAACAGCAACGCTGGCTATGTTGCTACGTCACTTCCGGGGAAAACCTGGATGAGGCATAGGGTAGCTCTAGGAATTGCTGGAAATGCTATGGTTTTATGATAAGAGTATCTGGCTATCAGGCCTGTAGGCCGAATTTTCTGGCTTGTGGGGGTTAATTTTTTTTCTGGCGGGGCTGAAGCTCTCAGTGCAGAAAGAAAAGCCATTTAGCCAATAGAAAAGCTGTTACCAGGATAGATCTCTAAGTTGCAAGCTGTCAACCACTTGAGACAACAGTTCTCAGCTGCTGCAAGTTAATCCCTTCTGCCAGCCTAAGCCACAATTCCGCGAACAAGCTGGCAAGTGGGGGTGATGACTTCTACAGTCAAGAAAGCCAACACTCAGGCAGAAAAGCTCTCTGAAAGGAGATCAGTTTCTTGACACAGAGTTAGAAGGGACCCTAGAGGTCACCTACTCCAACCCCCTTGCTCGGTGCAGGAATTAGTCAACTACAGCACCCCACTCTGCTTAAAGGAACACATGCCTTTAAATTTAAAAAAAAATGATTGGAAAAAAGCATTTGCAGGAGAAATTCTTGTGGGGCTGTGCTTCTAAGAAAGGGGGCAGAGCCCCCAAAAGCCCCACCGTAGCTATGGGCCTGCTGGTGATTTCTAGAGGGATGTGACATCACTTCCAGGGTTCCCTCAGAAGTGATGTCACACTATTGCTGACGACAGTTCCCCCTGGACTCCCACCGGTTGCCAAATCTACCCCAGATATACTCAGGTAATATTATCACAGGACCCCTTTAACATCAGTCAGACGCCAGGGGATGGGGGAGTAGGGTTGCCAGATCTAGGCCAGGAAACTCCTGGAGATTTGGGGGTGGAGCTTGTGGGGGACAGGGACCTCAGGGGGCTACCAGGCCAGAAAGTCCACCCACCAAAGCAGCCATTTTCTCCAAAGGAACTGTTCGCTGTCTGCTGGAGATGAGCTGCAACTCCAGGAGGTCCCTTGGTCTTCCCTGAAGGCTGGCATTCCTACGCCCTGCTCATACTCCAGTTTAATATATGCCATTGTGTGTCAACAATGCCCCTCTACTCTGGACAATGAACAAAAGGACAGTCCCTGCACATAAGACCAAATGCGCCCAATGCTGGCTTTAAACATTGCCATGTTCAACAACCAGAGGGGGGAATATTTAAGCCTCCTGGGACAGGCTGTGGCTGGCGGGTCAGAAAGGCTACTGTTCCCTTTCAAAAGAATTCCACAGGCCGGATCCAGCTGAAAGCGTGCTGGATTGGAGCTCATTCATGAATTCCAAGAAAAGGCATTTCCCCCTGGGGCTTTGTGGACTTAGTTGATACCCCAGCTTTCTTCCCAAAGGGACTCGAAGTGCAGCTGTAGGCGCTCCGATTTCTCCTTGGACTGGATCTCATTCTGGACTAGCCTCTCTCTCTGTAATTTCCTCCTCTCAGTGACGAGTTTTCCGCCCACTAGGCGAGGATACATTCTGGCGCCTCCCTATGTGGGGCGAGACGGGGGTGGGCACCGGAGCCACAGTGGGCAGACCAAGGGGGCAAGCTGCAAATGCATGTGGGGGGTGGGATCGCTAGAGGGGAGGGGGAGGGAGCTTGTACCAGGCTGGAAAAGGAGCTCCAAAGAGACCGCGGGAGGGGGGGCAGAGGGCGAGCGGCACTCTCCTGTCATCCTGGGCTGTTCCCCGCGCCTGTCCCCCCCCCCCACCGCCTTCTTCTCTTTCTGTCTGGGGGGCTGTAAAGAGGAGAGTCTCTTGCCGGGGATGGAGAAAGCCAGCTAGGGAGGCTTCCTGTGCGGGGCGAGGAGGGGACGAAGCAACCCAGAATGGCGCCCTTGTTGAGCCGGTGCCCTAGGCAGTGGCCTAAAATTTAACAATAACGGGCCGGCCCTGCCCCCTCTTCAGCTGGCTATTTTGCCATCCCGGCTTTGACGAGAGTTGCCAAAGTGAGGCAGTTCCTGGAAATTTGGGCCTGGAACCCTGGGAGGGACCTTAGCGGGGTCTAATGCCATAAAAGCCGGCCTCCGGAGCTGTGATTTTTCTCCAGGAAAAAAAAGATTTGTGTTGTCTGGGGATCAGCTGTAATTCCCGGGGATCTCCAGACACTATCAGAAGGTTCCCTATGAAGGACCCAATCCGAGTGCTGTACGAAACATGAGTTATTATTCAAAAATTTCTCCACAGTTTTCTTCACACAAAAATATTACAGAAAGACACAGTCTCAAAGAGTGGACCAACAAAGATTTAAAGACACTCTGAAGGCAGTCCAATATCTCGTGCCCGGGCACACCTTTCCTGATGGGGCGTGTTGGCCTTCTTTCTTCCGTTTCTCTAAAGAGCTCCATCTGAGAAGCGACAGTCTGAGAAGTGGCCAGTTTGGGGCAACACGTATTCTTTCCATCTGGAGATCAGAAGCCTACAATTTCCTTTCCAAGTTCTATGGCACAGTCATGCTCCGTCTGGACAGAACGTTAATTATACGGCTGTGCCTTCTATCGGGCAACGTGGGAGTTAAACCGTTAGACTTTATTTTGGATTTATACCCTGCCCTCCACTCGGAGCGGCTTACAATCGCCTTTCCCTTCCCCTCCCCACAACAGACATCTTTCAAGGACTGCTCTTGAGAGAACAGCTCTGAGAAAACCATGGCTTGCCCAAGGTTACACCAGCAGCTGCAAGTAGAGGAGTGGGGACTCAAACCTGGTTTTCCCAGATTAGAGTCCACGCTCTTAACCACTGTTTCCAAGCTGAAGAGCCAGCGCTGTCTGAATACTTTTTCCTTGGTCATGTGGCCAGCGTGACTAGACGCTGAGGCGCACAGAACGCGGTGACCTTCCCAACGAAGTGGACGGTACCCATTTATCTACTTGCAATTTCTTGCTTTCGAACTGCTAGGTTGCAGGAGCTGGGGCCAGAGACAGGAGCTCACTCCGTCACACGGCACTCGGGTCTCGAACTGCCGAACTACCGACCTTCCGGTCTGCAACTCAACGTCTTAACCACTTGAGCCACTGCAGCATATCTTTATTGATACCATTGTTTAAAAAGGGACCTTTTCCCCACTTCAGTGACTTCGTAAATACACACCCCTATTTTGTTATTTGTGAGCTTTCTATCTTGTGATTGGCTTCTGGGGGGTTTTCCATTGTGTTTATATGCAAAATTGGCTATTAAAATACTTAGGAACATTTCATAATACAAACAAACAAAAAGAATATTTAAACTTTTAAATACTTATTGTTTAAAAAAGCATACAGCATTTAGCTTAGCTATTAAATTAGAGTATGTCTGTATTCAGGGGTCATTTCGTAGAAAAAAAGGTGCAGGAGCTCATTACCATAACTCATTTGCATAACTCATTTGCATATGCCACACCCCCTAACATACCGGAAGTGTGTCAGAAGGCAACACCCACCCCTCAGGCTCCACTCCACAGGTGAGTGAAACGGACCTGCTCTTCCTCCACTCCCTTCCCCATCCAATACTTGGTGCAATAAAAATAAGCGTAAAGAACAAACCCTCATTCTCCTCCTGCTCCCTTGAAACCACCAGGTTTCAAGTAGACTTGAGATACCCAGGACATGTGCACCACCCATCCCTTCCCCTTCCCCTCCCCACAACAAGACACCCTGTGAGGTAGGTGGGGCTGAGAGAGGTCTTTTGAGAACCGCTCATGAGAGAACAGCTCTGAGAGAACTTGTGACTGGCCCAAGGTCACACCAGCAGCTGCATGTGGAGGAGCGGGGAATCAAACCCGGTTCTCCCAGATTAGAGTCCAACTCCTGACCACTACACCAAACTGATGGGGTGGAAGCTGCTGAAGGGTTGGTGAAATTTCTCCAGTACTTATGTGCCACGTGCCCAGATAAAAAATGGTATACTTAGAAAATTTATATGCCACCTTGAGCAAGTCTCTGGAAAAGCAGCACACAGTCATAAAAGGAACAATGATAAAATTATCAGTATTAAAACAAAACATTTAAAACAATAAAGACCCTAGCAGGGCTTTCCCCGGGGCGCTGCGCCTCTGCACTGCTCGGGGAAGCCGAGGAGGGGGCGGGGCTTGGTCATGCGCCCGCCCCCTGGGCTCCTCACTCCCGGAGCTGCGCTCCTGTGCGCTCCCGCTCCAACGGACCCCTGTCTGTATTCCTTTTCTGTTAGCCTCCGGGTGGTAGCTGGAGACCCCCCACTATTACAACTGATCTCCAGTTCACTTGGAAAGAATGATCAAAAAGGTCGACTCTTATTCTTACATTAGCCCCTCCCGTCCCCAAGCCCCACCCTCCTCAGGCTCCACCCCCAAAATCTCCAGGTATTTCCCAATCCGGAGCTGGGGACAGAACCCACCAGTACAATAGCTGCCTGTTCATTTGAGAGGTGTAGCTTTCGAAAAAAGATTCTGGCTATTCCGTCGCCTTCCCTTTTTTTTTTTGGCAGCCATCCGTGAAGCAAAAGACCAAACAAACAAAACCCACAAATCAAAGGCCAGCCAGCTCTGTCTGTTTCCTTCTGGCCGGCTGGCAGCCCTGATTTCTGCCCCCGGAACACAAAGAGAGGATCTGGGGCTTGCATTTCCCCCCTGGAAATATTCGGGGCGACAAAAGGGCTCATTCTGGCCGGCTCGGGTCTTTTCGTTGTTCAAAATACGACATGAAAATCTCGAATGCATCTCTGGGCCTTACTGGATCTTGCCCACGGCTGCAGCTGCCACCTGAAATGTTGCCCTGGCTGCAAAGGCAGCAGTAACTGTGAGCGTGTCTATCCCATAAATAGGGTTGCCATCCTCCAGGTGGGCCCTGGAGATCTATAGCAGGAAGCCTCCCGAGATCTTGTCTTGTTGCCCCCTGGTGCTTTGGGCACCAGCAGGGGGATATGGGGCGAGGAAACAAACGTGTGCTGGTAAAACCCCGAAGTGATGCTCGGCCGCTCTAGCATTTTGCAAAAACTCTATGGCCAACCCATAGAGTTTTAGCGTTATGCTAAAGCACTTCTGATTTTTACCAGAAGTGATGCGAGGGTGATGGTGACACATTAGGTCCTGCCTCCCCCATTTCCTTCCAGGGGTTACCCTAGGATTGCCGACATCCAGATGGAGGATGGCGATTTCCTGGTATTTCAAGCGATCTCCAGGAGACAGAGAGATCAGTCCTGGAATTACAGCTCATCAGCAGACGACGGAGAACAGTTTCTCTGGAGCAGGGGTGGCCAACCTTGCTTAACGTAAGAGCCACATAGAATAAACGTCAGATGTCTGAGAGCCGCAAGACAGGAACAAATATCACACACACGTTTTTATTTTTAAAAATATGCAAATTTGCTTTTTATTAGCGTTAAATGGGACTGCCAAAAATAAAAACAAACGAGGAAAACCGGTTATTGATCATGATATTACTTGTTTGCTAATGATATTGAGAGAGAGAGAGAAAAAGAGAGAGATGGAAAGAAAGAATTAAAGAAGTGGAAAGAAAGAGAGAGAGAGAAACTAGGAAAGCAAATAGATGGGAGGGAGGAGGGAAGGAAGGAAGGAAGGAAGGAAGGAAGGAAGGAAGGAAGGAAGGAAAAGCATGCCTCCCCTTTGCTTCCCCAGCCGCCCTGCCAGGAGCCGCACAATATGTGTGAAAGAGCCGCATGTGGCTCCCGAGCCACAGGTTGGCCACCCCTGCTCTGGAGGAAACGGCTGCTTTGGAGGGTGGACTCTGTGGCATTACGCCCTGCTGAGGTCCCCTCCCTCTCCAAACCTGGCCCTTCCTCAGCTCCACCTCCAAATACTCTGAAATTTCCCAACCGGGAGCTGGCAACACTAACAACAGGGTTTCCAGGTCCCCCCTGGCCACCGATGGGGGGTGGAGAGGAAGGCTGCAGGCTCCAGTTTGGGAAACTCCTGGAGATTTGGAGATGGAGCCTGGGGAGGAGAGGGACCTCAGTGGGGGACAGTGCCACAGAGTCTAGCCTCCAAAGGAGCCATTTTCTCCAGGAGAACTGATCTTGGTAGCCTGGAGATGAGCTGTAATTAAGAACGTAAGAGAAGTACCCTGACATGGATAGACCAAGCAAGCCTGATCTTGTCAGGTCTCGGAAGGTAAGCAGGGTCGACCCTAGCAAGTATTTGGATGGGAGACCTCCGTGGAATACCAGAGGCAGGAGGCAGGGGCAGGCTTTACTCAGCCACCTCTCTGATCCTCCAGGCCCCCAGTAGGTGTCAGTCACCAAAGGTCATGAAGAAGGAAGAGGAGGAGGAGGAGGAGGGGACACAGTGTCCCGATCCCTCTGCCACCTCGCCCTCAACTTGTGGAACTGGTGTCTCCAACACGACATCTACCCCAGGGCTACTCACATCCCAGGCTGCGAGAACACCAAAGCAGATGGGCTGAGCAGAGGCCTCGTCTCCCCACACGAATGGGAACTGTCGGACGCACACCTGCGCCCTTTCGCCGCTGGGGCACTCCGGACATAGACGTATTTGCAAACGAGTCCAACACCAAATGCTGCCACTTTTGCTCTCGAGGAGGGAGGCACCCAGACTCCTTAGGAGATGGCCTTCTCCTCCCCTGGTCGGACAAGTTCCTCTACCTCTTCCCTCCTCTTCCTCTGCTCACACGAGTCGTCGCAAAAATTCGAGCGGACCACGCCAATTGCATCCTCATAGCACCCTGGGGATTGGATTTATACCATGCCCTTCACTACCCAAAGGAGTCTCAGAGTGGCTTACAATCTCCTTCCCTTCCTTTCCCCTCTACAGACACCCTGTGAGGTAGGTGGGGCTGAGGGAGCTCTGACAGAAACTGCTTATGAGAGAACAGGTCTGAGAGAACTGTGACTGACCCAAGGTCACACCAGCAGCTGCATGTGGAGGAGCAGCTGCTGGTGTGACCTTGGGTCAGTCGTAAGCTCTTCCAGAGGGACACACAGTCAGTCACCAGAGGTCACCATGACTTCCAGGTTCACACACACTCACACACACAAACACACATACACATTTAAAAAATACAAAAAAAAGGAACACAGGAGAAGTCATATTGAGTCAAGCCAGTGGCCCCTCCAGTCCAGCACTCTGTCACACAGTCGCCAAAAACCGGGTCCCTCAGGAGGTCCCCCAGAACTCCAGAAGCCCTCCCACGGTTGGCAGAGCATCACTGCCCCAGACATAGTGTTCCATCTATAAAAAAGTAAAGGTTTCCCTTGCTCGAAAAGCCAGTCGAATCCGACTCTAGGGGGGGCGGTGCTCATCTCGGTTTCCAAGCTGAAGAGTCAGCGCTGCCCGAAGACTTTTTCCGTGGTCATGTGGCCAGCATGACTAGATGCCGAGGCGCACGGAACGCTGCCGCCTTCCCACCAAAGCGGGACCTATTTATCTACTTGCAGTGTCTTGCTTTCGAACTGCTAGGTTGGCAGGAGCTGGGGCCAGAGACGGGAGCTCACTCCATCACAGTTTATCCATATTCCGGGATAGTTTGTTCAGTTCTGGCCTCCCCACTGAACAGAAGCAGGCAGAGGCCCGTCTGCAGCCTTCTATCCCGTTCCGATGCCCTTCATGGCTCTCATGCCGTTTGCTGGGAACATTAGCCGATCAGTCGGGAGCCCTGCTTCTCCTGACATATTAAGCGGCTTGAGGGCTGGGAGGGGGGAAGAATCCCTGCCAGCCAGTTGTGGCCATCTGGATGTAATTGTCAGCTAATGCTGCCACCCCCTGCCCGGGAGGTGGGATGGCTGAGCCTGTGATGTCACTACTGTGGAATGTTATGTTATATTTCTCATGGCATGCTTATCGCTCTCCCCACTACTCCGACCTTGAGAGACTGCTGGTGCTGGCTCATGTATCTTTTTACTGACTGGCTAGAAATCTTCCCGTTTATTCCCTGAGAACAATTGACCAGTATTTTAAGTGCCTTTTCCTGACCTAATGATTGGTTACACTACACCAAGGGTTTAGACTTTCCAGTTTCCCGGGGGGAGCTGGGGCTGGGCCAGAGACATTACAGGCCATTGTCTCCAGGGGAGGCTCAGCATGTCCTGGAAAAGTTTTTTTGGGGGGGCTCCAGCCCCCCAGAAGTTGATGCCTATGCACTACACTACCAGTCCTCTCTTTGAATTCTGTATAATTGTCCTGCTTGGGGCTGTGTCAGCCATTACTAACACAAGAAGTGCAGATGACCCTAGCAGACCTTTCTCAACAAAGCTTTCCTGTTTAAGGGCACTTGTTGTTGACTGACTCTGTGGGACTCTCAGCGTAATTTGCCTAACTAAAGGCTAAGCATATAAATATGAATGGGAAAGGCCACTGGATTGCAGGCAGTCGGAGCGTGACTCACTTCAATAAAATAAAAAGGTAATAAAAAGTCAAGGCCGCCAGGGTTAAATGAGGCTTCTTAGCCAAAAGTCCTCAGTCTATTTGAGATCCAGGCCCGTAGCTACAGTGGGGCATTCCGGGGCCCTGCCCCCCTTAATTAAAAGCCCCGCCCCACAAACAGCCATGCCAGAAACCCTGTGCTTCCCTCTCCCGCCCACTGTGGAATTCGGTAGGGGGGATAATGGGACCCAGGAAAAGACAGCTCCGATAGCGTTTAGTTGCCTTCAGACGGCATTTTGGATTCCCTTCCATGGGGCAAGAAAGTGGTTAACTGCGCGGACTCTAATCTGGGAGAACCAGGTTTGATTCCCCACTCCTCCACTTGCACCTGCTGGATGCCCTTGGGCAAGCCATAGTTCTGTCAGAGGTGTCCTTGAAAAAGAGCAGTTTCTGTCAGAGCTCTCTCAGCCCCACCTGCCTCCCAGGGTGTCTCTTATGCGGAGGGGAAGGGGAAGGAGATCGTAAGCCACTCTGAGACTCCCTTGGGGAGTGAAGGGCTCCATTTCTTCCCTCAGACCTTACTCTTATTTTCTGCACTAGTTGGGAACAGGGGTCATTTCGAGCAGGAACATGCAGGAACACCATTCCGGGAGTAGCGGAAAAAAGCAAAAGCATACTAACTTGACCTGTATTTCCATGCTTGTTGTAGGGGAGCTTCCCTGCAAGAACAAAGGAAACCTCAAGTGTCTTTAGTCAAAGGGTAAAGCCGGCTCGCCAGCTGTGAGCTGGGAAACGCCTGGAGATTTTTGTGGTGGAGCCTGAGCAGTGGGTGTTGCCTTCTGACACACTTCCGGTGATGTCAGGGGTGGTGGTGGTGGCATAGGCAAATAAGTTATGCTAATGAGTTATGCTAATGAGCTCCTGCACCTCTTTTTCTATGAAAGGATCCCTGGTTGGGAACATTAGATTTCAGTCCTTAATGATTCAAATGATGTGCACAAATGTGAAATGGTATGATTCGGCGGCATGTCGATCATCTCTGTTACGTGCGTCAGGCAGTCTCTCTCCAACGCTGCCCTCTTGGACGTTTTTTGCAGAATACCTGTAAGGATTCCAGAACATGTTCCCCGTTAACACCTAGCAATGATTTCTATTTTCCTGTTGCGGCACCTTACCCAGTTCAATCTGGACAGCTGGAGATTGCAGTAACATTGAGTTAGCCAGCAGAACAAAATTTATTCATCATCCAAATTTATATTCCGCCCTCTTCCTGCAAGCCGGCTCAGGGCGGATCCCAACACAGTATCAGAAGCATATGTATGGTATAATAAACATAAGATTCATTCAAACTTTAATAGTCACATCTTAAGAGCTGCCCTATTAAAAACATGGATAAGTATTAGAGAAAAACTTTACTTAAAAATTCCTAGATGGGTCTCCCCGTTGGAGGCTTTTATTAAACCCTCTCTGGCCAACAAAAAAAATAAGGTGAGTTACGATAAACTGTTAGATAAAAAGGGAAAGTTAAAGAACAGTGAGAGGTTAAAAAGCGAAACAGATTTACAATTATCTTGGTGGCAGAACAACCAACTATCTACGAGATACAACTTGGATAGTAAAATAGGCTTTAATGAGTCTCCAAATGACCTAGATTTAATTTGGATGGATAAAAGTAAACTTAATAAAATTTATAAACTTCTCCTTCAGAACGAAATGTTAGAGGAAAAGGTCAAGCCCTCAATGGTGAAGTGGATGCAGGATTTTGGTTATACAATTGAGATAGAAAAATGGTCCAAAATATGGAAATCAGTAAAATTCTTGGGAGCAATCAACTATAAAGAGAACATATATAAACTTTTTTACCGTTGGCATTGGTCACCTGATAGGCTGCAGAAATGTTATAGTAGCTTATCTAATAAATGTTGGGTCTGCGGCGTGTGTATTGGCATATATTATCACATGTGGTGGATCTGTAAAGAGACTAAAAAATTTTGGTTAATGGTGAAAGATCTAATAATGGAAATTATGGTTGTGGATATTCCACTAGCACCGGAGACTTTTTTGTTAAATATTTTCCCGGACGGTCTATCTGGTTATGATCAGAAACTGCTGGCTTATATTTTGACAGCAGCACGGACAGCCCGAGCAAAATGTTGGAAAGCATCCCTAATGCCGGGAAAAGAAGATATAGTGGGTAAACTATTAGAATGGGCTGAGTCGAGTAAATTAAATTTTCTTTTGAATGCAGATGCAAAAAAGGAGAATAGTAAGGTATGGTCCAAATTTTACATATGGTTAAATAGTTATGGCTTCTAAAAATATGAATTATAATCTGTAAGGCTTATTGTTAAAAACTGAATAAAAAAATTATAAAAAAGAAAAGAAAAAAAGAAGCATATCAAAAACATCAGACATATAAAATATAGATATAAACAATTTAAGACAATTTAAAGACCAGTCAAGTTTGAAGAAGAAGAAGAAGAGATTGGATTTATACCCTGCCATTCACTACCCGAAGGAGTCTCTGAGCAGCTTACAGTCTCCTTTCCCTTCCCCTCCCCACAACAGACACCCCGTGAGGTGGGTGGGGCTGAGAGAGCTCTTCCGAGAACTACTCCTGAGAGAACAGCTCTGAGAGAACTTGTAACTGACCCAGGGTCGCACCAGCAGCTGCATGTGGAAGAGTGAGGAATCAAACCCAGTTCTCCCAGATTAGAGTCCGCGCTCTTAACCACGACACCAAACTGGCTCTCTGGGAGTAGGTGGACTAGGGCTTCCAACCTCCGGGTGAGGCCTGGAGATCTCCTGGAATTGCCGCAGAGCTCCACACAACAGAGATAAGCTCCCCTGGAGAAATATAGCCATTTTAGAGGGTTTAGCTGTGACTCGTTGGCTTTAAATTGAGGTATGCTGCCATCACTTCTTTTTTTTTCACTTTTTGCTCACGTAAACATTCCTTGAGCCCAAGAAAAAAGGCAGGGAAGCCAGGAATACATTGAAATGAGTCCTTCTCATTTCAATGTCCGGCACCGCTGCTTTCGACAAGCTTCTCTGCAGATGGCAACGGGGCGAGTCAGCCAGAGACGACTTACCTTCAGTTTCAGCCAGTTTCACAGCAATTCTCGGCAGATTTCAGGTGCGCAGTGGGCTCCAAAACAAGCCAGAACTAGATCGGAGTCGGGTTTTCCTAACGTGTTTTGGTTCTCCTGGGTGTTTGGGGGGTCAATAAACGTTTGAGCGCTACGCACCCAAAGTGCCCATTATCGTGCTGTCCTCATAACACAATGCCTTGTTTACCTGAAAGTAGGACTTGTTTTTCTTCAGATGTTGGGTTGCCAACCTCCAGGCAGCACCTGGAGACCTCCCGCTATTGCAGCTGACCGAGACCAGCTGACCCAAACCAGCTGACCTGGAGAAAATGGCTGCTTTGGAAGGCTGACTCCATGGCATCGTACCCTGCTGAGGTCCCTCTCCTCCCCAAACCCCGCCCTCCCCAGGCTCTGCCCCCAAAATCTCCAGATATTTCCCAAACCGGAGATGGTAACCCTAGGTAAAGGTAAAGGTTTCCCTTGCTTGAAAGCCAGTCGAATCCGACTCTAGGGATGCAGTGCTCATCTCCATTTCCAAGCCGAAGAGCCAGCGCTGTCCGGAGACTTCTCCGTGTTCATGTGGCTGGCATGACTAGACGCCAAGGTGCACAGAATGTTGTTACCTTCCCACCGAAGTGGTACCTATTTATCTACTTGCAGCTTCTTGTTTTCGAACTGCTAGGTTGGCAGGAGACAGGAGAGACGGGAGCTCACTCTGTCCCGCGGCACTCGAATCTCAAACTGCTGAACTACCGACCGTCTTAACCACTTGAACCACCGCAGCCCCTATGGTAACCCTAGCTATCAATAAAAACCAGGGGGTTGTCTTAAATTCACATACAATTTACGGTTATGTACAGTGATTTTTTTTTAATGTGCATAAGCTTTTTTAAAAGGTCTGGCTACAGTTGCCAACCTCCAGGGCTGCCAGTATTATTGTGAAGAGAAAAAAAAAACAGAGAAAGGGAGCAAGAGCCAAATAATTCAAGAAAAACATAAACACACAACCAGTGTTCCCTCTAAGCTGAGTTAGTGTGAGCTAGCTCACAGCTTCATAGCCTCCGGCTCACACATTTTTGGTCTTAGCTCAGGAAGGACGGCTCCAGAGCAAACTAATTTATGCAGCAGCCAAATCGATCGCCCACAACTTTAATGCCAGCAGCTCACAAAGTAGAATTTTTGCTCACAAAAGACTCCACAGCTTAGAGGGAGAATTGCACACAAGCTACCTCACAGGGTTGTTAAGAGAAAAACGGAAGAATGGAGAAAGAACTAAATAACTCAGTATTTGTCTGTTTGTTTATTAGTTTCAATTTTTATACCACCCTCCCCTGTAAACAGTGTTCCCTCTAAGCTGAGTTAGTGTGAGCTAGCTCACAGTTTTTCAGCCTCCGGCTTACCCATTTTCGCCTTAGCTCAGGGAGGATGACTCCGGAGCAAACTAATCGATGCAGCAGCTAAAATCGCTAGCTCACAACTTTAATGCCAGGAGCTGACAAAGGAGAATTTTTGCTCACAAGACCCCACAGCTTAGAGGGAGCATTGGTTGGGTCTATACCCTGCCCTTCAGTCAGAGTCTTGGAGGGGCTTACAGTTTCCTTTTCATTCCTCTCCCCACAACAGACACCTTGTGAGCAGTATTCGCTCTATGCTGAGTTAGTGTGAGCCGGCTCACAGTTTTTTAGCCTCCGGCTCACACATTTTCGAGCAGCCAAATGGCTCGCTCACAACTTTAATGCCAGCAGCTCACACAGTAGAAGTTTTGCTCACAAGACTCCACAGCTTAGAGGGAGCATTGCCTGGAAACAGAGCTTGGGGTGGCGTCCAGCGATAGAAAAAACAACCCCATTTGTACTCATTTGATGTTAAACCATTAAAACTACAATAAAGATCATACCCACACACAATCTGCCTGACAGGGTTGGTGTGAAGATAAAAATGGAGGAGGGGAGAAGGAACCAAATATTCCAGTAACAATATAAACACACAACGTGATTCACAGGGTTGGCGTGAAGATAAAAAACGCAGACGGGGAGAACCGAGTCATTCCATAAAACTCACACAGACACGCAACCTACCTTGCGGGGTTGGCGTGCAGATAAAAAGGGAGGAGGGGAAAAAGAATCAAGTAATGATTCTGTTTCTCTGTCTGCGGCAAAAAAATTAGGGCTGATAATTAAACATCAGCAGGAGAATATCAAGGAAGGTGTTCTTTTCCAACCCAATCCAATTACCTTCCTTGGCATGGAACCCTTGCAGATTTATATGTACAACAGCATAAAATAATACTTGCAAAAAAACAAATGTAAGGAAGTATACCAATCAATTAAATAAAGGGCAAATCGAAATGGCACCAAAAAAAGAAATTTATTTTATTTTATTTTCTGCTCAAGGCTGTGGTTGTATGAGCAGAGATGATAGAGAGAGAGAGAGACAGACAGACAGACAGACAGAGCGAGCTTTTTTTTCTGAAGGAATGTACCAAAACAGAGTTCCGGAACCTCTTTGGCAAAATTATTTCTTAAAATGTTTAAAAGTTCATGAGTTTTAAATATACAGATTGAAAACTTCATTTCCCCCTGAAAAGTTCCGGCACCTTAAAAAAAAAAAAGCTTTGGAGAAAAGCTTTGCATTATCTTTTTACCCTCCCCTCCTTATAAGCAATTCCCCAATGATCAACCATCAGTTACCATCTGGCCGCTGGCGATACTGCATGCCTAACAGCGGACTGAGACACCGTACGCCACCGAATTGTATTGAGCACTTTATTAATTTGTACTGTAATGTTTTAATGATGTAATCTATAATGTTTTAATTATTTTATGGATATTGTGAATCTTGCTTCGCCAAGTCTTGTTAGCCGCTCTGAGCCTGCTGTGCGGGGAGAGCGGCCTAGAAATCGAATTAAATAAATAAATAAATAAATGATAGATAGATAGATAGATAGATAGATAGATGATTGACAAAGAGACTGATGATGATAACGATGAAGGATAACTCCACAAAACACATGCAAACATACAACCCACCTCACAGGGTTGGTGTGAAGACAAACAACGGAGGTGGGGGGAAAGAACTAAGTAATTTGGTTCTTTGATACGCCAGTTTGGTGTAGTGGTTGAGTGCGCGGACTCTACTCTGGGAGAACCGGGTTTGATTCCCCACTCCTCCACTTGCACCTGCTGGATGACCTTGGGCAAGCCGTAGTTCTGTCAGAGCTGTTCTCTCAAGGACAGTTGTCTCCGAGCTCTCTCAGCCCCGCCTATCTCACAGGGTGTCTGTTGTGGGGAGGGGAAAGGAAAGGAGTTTTTAAGCCGCTCTGAGACTCGAAGTGAGTGAAGGGCGGGATATAAATCCAATCTCTTCTCTTCTTCTTCTTCTAATTCCATAAAACTCAGGCAAACACACCGATGCTCCCTCTAAGCTGTGGGGTCTTGTGAGCAAAACTTCTACTTTGTGAGCCGCTGGCATTAAAGTTGTGAGTGAGCGATTTTGGCTGCTGCATCAACTAGTTTGTTCTGTGTCAGCTATGCTGCCATGAAGACTGTGGGAGGGGGGAGTGTACCTCTGGTATTCTAAGTTTCGATTCTCCTGCATCCTTTATCTCCTGCTCTGACACGGCCTGCCCTTGCAGGGTTGGGAGACGTTCACTGCTTTCCCCCTGGGAACCGAAAGCTGTTATTTTGAGCGCGAATGTAACCTGCTGCTTATTGGCTTGTATCCATCAGAAGACCCTTGTTTGAACCCGGTATATCTACCCTTTCCCGCCCTTGTAACACTAGTCTTAACACGAAAAGTGTTTAGAGCAATACAGCATACTGAATGAATAAACTGATCCTGTTTAAGGAACGTTGTTCTTGGTTTCTGATAACTGGGGACTCTTGACACTCTGGAGCCATCCTTCCTGAGCTAAGGCGAAAACGTGTGAGCCGGAGGCTAAAAGAATGTGAGCCAGCTCACACTAACTCAGCTTAGAGGGAACACTGTTTGTGAGGTGCTGGCATTAAAGTTGTGAGCAAATGATTGGGCTACTGCATCTATTCGTTTGCTCTGGAGCCATCCTTCCTGAGCTAAGATAAGAATCTGTAAGCCAGAGGCTAAAAAACTGAGCCAGCTCACACTAACTCAGCTTAGAGGGAACACTAAAACACACAACCTACCTCACAGGGCTGTCCTGCAGTGCAAATAACAATGGAGAGGCGGGGGGGGGGGGAGAACCTCGCGTGCTGTTTTGGAAAAAAAATCAGGCTCGCCTACCTCGCAGGGCTGTCGTGCAGTGCAAATAAAAATGGAGGGGGAGGGGGAGAACTTCGCGTGCTGTTTCGGGGGGAAAAATCAGGCTCGCCTACCTCGCAGAGCTGTCCTGCAGTGCAAATAAAAACAGAGAGGCGGGGGGAGAACCTTGCGTGCTGTTTTGGAGGAAAAAATCAGGCTCGCCTACCTCGCAGAGCTGTCGTGCAGTGCAAATAAAAACGGAGCCAGCTCACACTAACTCAGCTTAGGGGGAACACTAAAACACACAACCTACCTCACAGGGCTGTTGTGCAGTGCAAATAAAAACGGAGAGGTGGGGGGGGAGAACCTCGCGTGCTGTTTCGGGGAAAAAAATCAGGCTCGCCTACCTCGCAGGGCTGTCGTGCAGTGCAAATAAAAACGGAGAAGCGGGGGGAGGGGGGAGAACTTCGCGTGCTGTTTCGGGGGGACAATCAGGCTCGCCTACCTCGCAGAGCTGTCGCGCAGTGCAAATAAAAACAGAGAGGCGGGGGGAGAACTTCGCGTGCTGTTTCGGGGGGGGGGAAACCAGGCTCGCCTACCTCGCAGGGCTGTCGTGCAGTGCAAATAAAAACGGAGAAGCGGGGGGAGGGGGGAGAACTTCGCGTGCTGTTTCGGGGGGACAATCTGGCTCGCCTACCTCGCAGAGCTGTCGCGCAGTGCAAATAAAAACAGAGAGGCGGGGGGAGAACTTCGCGTGCTGTTTCGGGGGGGGGGGGGGGAAACCAGGCTCGCCTACCTCGCAGGGCTGTCGTGCACGGGAGCCAGAGAAAGCGCGGCGGAGCGGGGCGGGGCGAGCGCCTCGGGGCCTTTCCCCAGCCGAGCGAGGCCCGGGGTGGAAGGGAGGGCAGGCCAGCGCCAGGAGCCCGGCAGCGGCAGGGTTAAGCGGCATACCTGCCGGGCTTTAAAGCCGCCGCGTGGCTCCACCTTGGGTTGGAGGGAGGGAGGGAGAGCACGAGAGAGCGGGTCAGGCAGCGCGGCCGTCAGTCCGCCGCTCACACCCGCGCTGGCCAGCAGCAGGAGGAGCAGCAGCGCCGCCTCTCTCTCCCCGCGCCGAAGGCAGCCAGCATGTTCCAGTGGTGAGTCGAAGCTGGGCGCTGGGGGGGGGGGGGGGGTCTTCTGAGCCTTCTTTGGCCTTCGCGCCCCCCCGCCCTGGTCTCTGCTCCTCTCCTTGCCTCTCCGTCGCCCCGGAGCGTTGCAAAAAAGCCCCCCCGGGTGGGTGGGGAAACTCTCTCAAGAAGGGTGCAGCATGCACGCGAATGGTTGTGTACCCCGAATTCAGCTCTTTGGGGTTTCGAGGGGCCACCGGGTACGTACGTGCTCTGAAGAGGGGGGCTTTGCGCACGAAAGCTGGAACCCAGAATTCAACTTTTTGGGGTCTTCCAAGGGCCCCGGGACCAATGCTCCCTCGAAGCGGTGGAGCCTTGGGAGCAAAACATTCTGCTTTGTGAGCTGCTGGCATTAAAGCTGCGAGCCAGTGGTTTGGCTGTGGCATCAGTGAGTTTGCTCTGGAGCCATCCTTCCAGAGCGAAGACAGAAATGGGTGAGCTGGAGGCTAAGAAACTGTGAGCTAGCTCACACTAAGTCGGCTTAGAGGGAACACTGCCCGGGACTCGAACTTTGTTTCTAGGCTGTATTTGCTGCTGCCTGCCGGTCTTCCCAGCTGCTTTGGCTGGACTTATCGCTCACTGACTTCTGCGTCTTGACCAATGTTCCCCTTAAGCTGGGGAGTCCTGTGAGCAAAAATTCTACTATGTGAGGGCCTGGCCTTCAAGTTGGGAGCGCGCGATTGGGCTGCTGCATGAATCCGTTTGCTCCGGGACCATCCTTCCTGAGCTGAGACAAAAATGGGTGAGCCGGAGGCTAGGAAACTGTGGGCTAGCTCACACGAACTCCGCTTAGAGGGAACACGGATCTTGACGCTGACTACCTTTTCCTGGCAGCTCACACTCCCCCCCCCCCCCCATATGTAAGCCTCGAGAAAATCATTTTCGCTGTGTCTGAAGAAGTGGGCATGCACACCAAAACTGAGACCCAGAATTAAACTCAGTTGGTCTTAAAGGTGCCACTGTGACTGGACTCGAATATTTGTTCTGCTGCTTCAGACCCACACGGGGACCCACCTGAACCTTTGCAGGTATATTTGCCCTTCCCCCTCTGCTCACCCCCCCCCCCCCGTCCTCTGACACCTTTTAGACGTCCTTAATTTGAGACAAGCTGTTTTTTCAGGCACGTTTTCGCACTAAATCGCACTAAATCGCACCCCACTTCTCCCCCCCCCCGGGTGTTTGCTAGTGTCATCTAGAGGGCACTGTAGCATTGGGGGGGGGGGTTGTCTCTCTTTTAAATTGGATGAGTTTGCAGCCCCCTGGTCCCAAAGACCAGCCTTTGGACATTTCACAGTGGCGGCAGTGCGTTAAAAAAAAACCCCTCCCCAATCTGTATTTGGTTGCTTCCGAAGGGGGCCTCGGCGGAATCCGGTTTCAATCCGGCATGAACCGTCTTTGTTGTCGGCTTTTAGGGATGGCGCTGATAAAATGCCAGGCTGCCTGGAGCCGATGTGGGATAGTGTGGGGAGAAAGAAGCTTCGGGGTGGGCCTCGGGGTGTTTTACTCGAGAGGTAGGCACTTCGGAATTCAGTGGGGCTCACCGCTCAGGATGCAAGTGGAAGACGAGCCCTAGCTTGCGGGAGACCGGGGCTAAAATTCTTGCTAGGCCCCAAAACCGACTGGGTCACGTTGGATGTGTGAGGATCTCCTAGCCTGATCTACCTTGCAGGAGCGTCGTGAAGGTCAAATGGGGATAACCCCGGGTACTCCATCCTCTGTGCCTTGTAGAAAGGCGTACTCTAAAACTCAACGGCATAGTTGTAATTCTTGAGTGTCTTTTTGCTTTTAATATGGGGACACACACTCACACACGGTTCCCCAATGACTATTAAAACTTATCAAAGGAAAACTGGTTGTTCTAGGGGTCCAAATAATCTGTGCTCAAGTCGCCCTGGATGTGCCACTCTGCCCAAAGATCACATCTTGCAGGGTAAGTCCATGGCCTATCCCGGTTGACTTTCTTTGCAAAGAATCCCAGCCTTGGACCAGTCCACCGGACACGGGTGTTTGGGCCACTGAAAGACCACGATCCCTCTTCTGCCCATTTCACCAGATAGTTTGAGGCTGCTGGCGATATCCACTTCGTAGACGCTGAGGAGTTAGCCCTGCTAGTCTGTTGCTGCAAAATAGTAAAAAGCCCAGCGGCACCTTTAAGACTTACCAACTTTATTGTAGCGTAGGCTTTCGAGAAACACAGCTCTCTTCGTCACGAAGAGAGCTGTGTTTCTCGAAAGCCTACGCTACAATAAAGTTGGTGAGTCTTAAAGGTGCCGCTGGGCTTTTTACTATTTTCCAGACCCTGCGTCTTCTCTGTCCAGATCTGTACTCTGCCCTTCACTGTTTGAATCTCAAGGCCGGGCACCATGGGAGGATATTTCCCTCCTCTCCTCCCCCCTCCCGTCTTTATTGGTCCTGGTTTTCAGCAAGCTGTGCAAAACTATGGATATCCAGATTTCTGTAACCCCAATCCTATTGCACTGTTGATTGAATGCCCCATCCTGTCGATTGTACAGACTCGCTCTGCGTAATCCGCCTTGAGTCCCAAATGAGAAAGGCAGACGATAAATACAACCAAATGATAAAGAGAACTCACATTAATTCATAGGAGCAAGTTTTGAGTCCAGTGGCGCCTTTAAGACCAACAAAGTCGAATTCTGGGTGCATGTACACTTTGGAGAGCCAGCAGAGTTTAATTCTGGGATATAAGCTTTCGTGTGCATGCACACTTCTTCAGGTCCAGTGAAACAGATTTCCTCAAGCCTTACATGTGTGTGGGGGGGGTTAGTTGCCAGGAGAGGCAAGCTAGGAGTCAGGATGCATAAGTAACTTAGCAATAAGTATATTTGATATTGGATTAAAGCAGTTGGTAAGACCTGTGAACAGCAGCAAATTGGCGTACAAATACAAGAGTTAACACACAGATGTGAGAACCAAGTTTTGAGTCCAGTAGCACCAACGGCTTCAATCCAATCTCAGGTATACTTCTCACCCAGTGACTTATACGTCTTGACTCTAACTAGCCCTTTCTGGCAACTGACCCCCCCCCCTCCCCACCTATATGTAAGGCTTGAGAAAACCTGTTTCACTGTACCTGAAGAAGTGTGCATGCACACGAAAGCTTATACCCAGAATTAAACTTTGTTGGCCTTCAAGGTGCGGCTGGACTGAAACATTGTCCTGCTGCTTCAGGCCAACACGGCTACCCCACCCGAATCTATTAATTCATAGGTTTGCCACGGGTCGGAAGCGAGACACGGGGAGGTAGCTAGGAAAGGGGCATGATACCTTCCTTTGGGCAGGATTGTGGGGTGGAACCCTTGGAAACCTGGGTCAGCGAGAGAGGGAGAAGGCCTTTTTAGAAATCGGCAGCCCAGGAGTATGGCGCTTAATCCAAACCCGTCGGCTGCTTCGGAATAGTTGGATGGGAGATGAAAGGTCCGTAAGCATATTGCGTGTTGGAAGTCATCGAGACTGGCTTCTCCTTGGGATGGGTTCCCCCTGCCCCATAACACAACAGGAAACGGAAATTCTGCCGCGGGCTCCGTTGCTGCGTGGCTCAGCACATGTTATTCGTGCAGAAGACCTAGCGTGTCTAATGAAGAGGATCTGGGATAGCTGGAAAACAGTCCTTCTCTGCCGGAGATCTTCTGGGGTCATGTCCAGTTGGAACGGACAATGCAGGGGTTGGTGGGTCCCCACACGCCAGAAGGCGCATTTTTTGCATGTTTGTGAATTGAGACAGAAACTGCCTTTGGAGACGGCTGGTCCCTTCGGGGAAACCCACGTGATGCAGGAAATCCTTATCTTTTCAATGCACAGGTTTAAGTTTCGGTTCGTCAACCCTGGCCGAGGTTTTGTTTAAATTTAATCTCCTAGAAACATTTTGGTCTGGATGGCGCGGCGGAGCTGGCATTGATTTCACTCTTAAAGAGTTCGTGTCACCCTTGGGAAAAGAAACGTTACCCCCGCCTGCAAATGGTCCGGTTAGTTTCATGTGCCCGCTTTACTTTGGAGATGCCGGAGATTAATTAGCATTTTCTTCTCCTGATGGGGGTAGTGATAAGGAAGTGGTCTTTGTGAGCATAAAGATGGTCCCCCACTCTTTTCTACTCATAAAACATTACTGTTCATTCAGAATTCTTCAGAATATTGCCTTGCCTATCACACCATTGGCGAGGAGCAGCCTGTTCACCTGCTAATTTGACTTTAACAAAATTGACAAAGCTTGAGACAGTGCGTCCTCCTGGACTGAATCGAGACCTAGGTTTCCTGTCTCATTATCAATGCTGATTTCTCCACACCTACTACCCCCTCTGTATATCACACCTAATTCAGTCAAGCCTGCTATTGGCATTCGGCATCTGAAATCACTCCACTCTCCAAGATATAAGGACAGATGGACTCTCATTCTAGCTATATCTGAGGAAGTGAGCCATGACTCCCGAAAGCCACTGCCCTGCCACAAATTTTGTTAGTCTTCAAGGTGCTACTGGACCCTTTCTCTTTTCTACTGCTACAGACAGACAAACACGTCTGCCTGTCTTGATCTTAACAAAATTGAGCACCCCATAGAAAAAAAGATACCCCTTTTGAATAAAGTCGCCAGCATTTTTTTCTTTCTTTCCTCTGTGTCTTGCCTTTCTCCCCAACGGGGACCCAAAGCGGCTTACATTCTCCTCCATTTTATCCTCATAACGGCTCCATGAGGTAGGCAAGGCTGAGAGTCCGTGACTGACCCAAGGTCCACCCAGCGAGCTTCCATGACACAAGTGAAGATTTGAACTGGGGTCTTCCGGCTTCTAGTCTGACACTTTAACCGCTGCACCACACTGAAAGGTACAGTTATATTTTATTGGCAGGGCCAAGAGGGACAAACTCTCACCAAGAGGAGGGGGGGCTGCAGGGAGAAACGGCTCCTTTGGTGTAAAGTAAGCCAGAATTTGGTGGTGAGACCCGTTCTTCAAATACTGGGATGTCTGTGGTGTTCTTTTCATGTCACACCCCCTCCGCACATCTGGGTGTGGACATCGCTGGTGGCCAAGTGCGAATCCTGGCGACTGTCTCCTTTCTTAGGAATTTTACCGCTGGGTCTTGCATGCCTCAGACGAGGAGATAGCGGTGAGATGAAATCTCTGATGCAAATCTCACTTCGGCCCTGAGGTGAATAGGCCTCCTCAAACCGGCTTCTGTTCTCTCATCTCTATATTTGTGATGTGGAATGGATCACACTGGCCTACCTCGTGAAAGCCAGTTTAGTGTAGTGGTTAGGAGTGCGGACTCTAAGCTGGGAGAACCGGGTTTGATTCCCCACTCCTCCACAGCTGGTGTGACCTGGGGTCAGTCACAAGTTCTTTCAGAGCTGTTCTCTCAAGGGCAGTCCTCGAAAGAGCTCTCTCAACCCCGCCTGCCTCCCAGGGTGCCTGTTATGGGGAGGGGAAGGGAAAGGAGTTTGTAAGCCACTCTGAGACTCCTTCGGGTGGTGAAGGGCAGGGTATAAATCCAATCTCTTCTTCTTCTTATAGGGTTGATGTACAAACTGTGAGGATAATGTTGTATGGAGTACCTCAAACCCCTATTAAGTACTATACAGACTTAGGATGGATTTCCTGTTCTGTTTCTTTGCATGTAGTGGTTAAGTGTGTGGTGTAGTGGTTAAGTGCGTGGACTCTAATCTAGGAGAACCGGGCTTGATTCCCCACTCCTCCACTTGCACCTGCTGGGTGACCTTGGGCAAGCCATAGTTCTGACACAGCTGTTCTTGAAAAAGAGCAGTTTCTGTCAGAGCTTTCTCAGCCCCACCGACCTCGCAGGGTGTCTGTTGTGGGGAGGGGAAGGGAGAGGAGTTTGTAAGCCGCTCTGAGACTCCCAAGTGAAGGGCGGGGTATAAATCCAATTTCCTCTCCTCCTCCTCTTCTTTGCTCTTTACCTGATACAAGCAGAGGGGCACAGTCCGCCTCAAGCTGAGACTTGAAAGTTCTGTCACCTAACCTACCTCACAAGGCTGTCCTGAGGATAAAGAGGAGAGGAGGATGCCGTAAGCTGCTTTGTGGAGAAAGGCAAGGGTATAAATGGATTAAAGAAATAATAAAAGCTCCCTGGGTTTGAAAGGGACTTAACGGAGCAATTCTGGGTAGAAGAAGAAAAGAAGAGATTGGATTTTTACCCCGCCCTTCACTCACTTGGAGTCTCAGAGCTGCTTACAAACTCCTTCCCCTCCCCACAACAGACACCCTGTGAGGCGGGTGGGGCTGAGAGAGCTCTTTCCCAAGCTGTCCTTGAGAGAACAGCCGGTACAGAGCTATGGCTTGCCCAAGGTCATCCAGCCAGCTGCAAGTGGAGGAGGGGGGAATCAAACCCCGTTCTCCCAGATTAGAGTCTGCGCACTTAACCACTACACCAAACTGGCTCTATTCAGACTGAGAGCCAGTTTGGTGTAGTGCGTGGTTAAGCGCGCGGACTCTAATCTGGGAGAACCGGGTTTGATTCCCCACTCCTCCGCTTGCAGCTGCTGGATGACCTTGGGCAAGCTGTAATTCTGGCACAGCTGTTCTTGAAAAAGAGCCGTTTCTGTCAGAGCTCTCTCAGCCCCACCTACATCACAGGGTGTCTGTTGTGGGGAGGGGAAGGGAAAAGGAGATTGTAAGCCGCTCTGAGACTCCTTTGGGTAGTGAAATGCGGGGTATAAATCCAATCTCTTCCTCTTCTTCTTCTTCTATTCAGAATTCTACCCTATGAAGATGTTCTTAGGGTTGTGCTGTCACTGCGTCACCTTTGGTCGCGTTCTGCCTGGTGCCTCAGCCAGCCCTCTTGGTTTCTTTTTCCTTCTGTGGACGAAGCAAACTTCTTCAGGATTGGTTTCTTTAAAATTTGAAACGCTGGCTCCAACTCGGCTGACTTAAAGTCCTCTTTACATCCTGCGACTCGGGGCCCATACCAGACAAGGGTCTCTCTGTTCTCGGCCTCTCTTGCATACCCTTCGTATGTGTTCTCTAGTCGGCGGCGTTCACCTTTCAGGGAAAATCCCCTCCCTCTCCGCTCTGCCTCGACTCTGTAACACCTTCACTGTTGGTTTAGCTAGGGTGGGGGGTGGCGTGGACGTTCCCCCCCCCCCCCGAATTACCACCCCCAGCCCCATAAGAGAGGAAAGTTCTCCGAGGGTCATAGGCCAGTTTTGGAGTGCCTGCCCTGATTAACCGTGGAACGATCTGCCATAGAAGAGTTTTCTTTAAAGGGGGGGGGTCAGGAAAATTTCTGGAGAAGGATGATGACGAATTGGAATGGTCTACCTCTGATTACCGCATCGGAGGGGCAGCCGAAGACGTTCCGTTGCTTTTATGCCCTTGTTATCGTCAGCAATAAGAGATTTTCCTCTCATACTCTCACTGCCGCTTTAGCGGAACCTCTTCCTTCATTTCTGCGCAGGTTTCCCCTTTCCTTTAATGTCGGTCTCTCGCATTCAAAACACATACAAATACGGCTGTCTTCAAACAAATTCTTGCTTCTGGACTTTGGTGTTGAACCGAACAGCAGATTATATTCCTCATTCAGAACTACAGGCCTTTCCTGTGCTGCTGCACATCAGTTACTTGACTGCGCATCGGCCTGCCGCTTTCGAATCCTGAGATAAGTGGTGATCACCATGCTGTCCCTTCAAGGCAATTTTCTACAGCAAAGATGTGTTTTTCACATATATTTTATTGCATGAGGACCAGTGTGGTGGTTGCCTCTTGGAAAGGCATGGGTGAAGGACAGATCTTTACATAGCGCATGATTCATGGATGGAACTTGCTGCCTCAAGATGAGGGGCTTCAGATAAATCTGGTTTTATCCAGTCCTTTCTCTAAAGAGCATAAAATGGAGTACATATTTCTCCTGCAGAGGTCCATGAGTGGCTATTAGCCCCAAGGTATAATAGATGGGACACTCTGTCTGGGGCAGTGGGGCTCTGTATTCTTGGTGCTTGGGGGGGGGGGCACAGTGGGAGGGCTTCTAGTGTCCCGGCCCCACTGCTGGACCTCCTGAGGGCACCTGGTGTTTTTGGCCACTGTGTGACACAGTGTTGGACTGGATGGGCCATTGGCCTGATCCAGCATGGCTTCTCTTACATTCTTATATCTGAGGCAGTGATGCTCTGTCTACTTGGTGCTTGGGGGGCAACAGTGGGAGGGCTTCTGGAGTTCTGGCCCCACTGGTGGCCCTCCTGAGGGCACCCGGGTTTTGGCCACTGTGCGACACAGAGTGTTGGACTGGATGGGCCACTGACCTGATCCAACATGGCTTCTCTTATGTTCTTATGTCTGGGGCAGTGATGCTCTGTCTTCTTGGTGCTTGGGGGGAGGCAACAGTGGGAGGGCTTCTGGAGAGCTGCTACCAGTCTGAGTAGACAATACTGACCTTGATGGATCAATGGTCTAATTCAGTATAAGGCACGCATTTGACTGCTGCTGCATAAGTGGTCCCTCTAGTCCAGCATCCTGTGGCCAACCAGTTCCTCTGCAGGACCGAGAACAGGGCACAATGTCAGTTAACTGCCATGATTTCGTTCCAATAACTGTATGACTGTTTCGAGGTGTATTTACATGGTCTCTGAAAAGGTCACAGGCTTACATATGCTTTTTCCCTGAAGTATGGTGACAGGTCCCGCCCAGGAGTTCGCAACGAGGTCATGACGCCCTCCTCTGGAATGCGTGCTCCGCTCGCTTGCCTGCTTGCTTGCTCGCCTCGCTTGCGCATGCCCTGACTCAATTACTTGCTTCCTTGGTGTTCTCTCTTGTGGCCCGTCCTTGAACAGGAGTGCCTCCTGTTCTGTGTGAGCCAAACTCACTGGTGTTACGTATTCCTTTTCTTCATGTCTTGGGAACTTAGCTTTTAGAAATGTTCAACATCATTATTTTCCTGAGAACTCCTTTTCCCGCATTTCCTATGGGAACTTCAGGCCAGTATATCTGAGCGCCTAAAATCCTGTCTAGTGATTCTAGTGAGCGCCTAAAATCCTGTCTAGCACAGCATTACTAACAGGAAAAGTGTTTGACTGCAATGATCTTTTCTACAAATAAAGGACTTACTGCTTAAGGAGACCTGTGGTGGACTATATCTATTGGGACATTCTCGCACACAAAGGTCGAGGCCTTCAGAAGAACATCAGAAGAGCCCTGCTGGATTGGACCAGTGGTCTATCTAGTTCAGGGGTGGCCAACCTTGCTTAACGTAAGAGCCACATAGAATAAACGTAAGAGCCACATAGAGATGTCTGAGAGCCGCAAGACAGGAACAAATATCACACACACGTTTTTATTTTTAAAAATATGCAGATTTGCTTTTTATTAACGTTAAATGGGACTGCCAAAAATAAAAACAAACGAGGAAAACCAGTTATAAGAAAGAGAGAGAGAGAAACTAGGAAAGCAAATAGATGGAAGGGAGGAGGGAAGGAAGGAAGGGAGAAAGAGAGAAAAAGCATGCCTCCCCTTTGCTTCCCCAGCCGCCCAGCCAGGAGCCGCACAATATGTGTGAAAGAGCCGCATGTGGCTCCCGAGCCACAGGTTGGCCACCCCTGATCTAGTTCAACATCCTGTCTCCCACAGTGGCCAGCCAGTTCCTCTGGCTGGCCAAAAACAGAGCACAGAGGCCGAGGCCTTTATAAGAACACCAGAAGAGCCCTGCTGGAAAAGACCAGTGGTCCATCCAGTCCAGCATCCTGCCTCACATAGGGGCCAACCAGTTCCTCTGGAGGGCCAACAAAAAGGCATAGTGGCCTTCAAGAGAATATAAGTAGAGCACTGATGGGTCTGACCAGGGGTCCTTCTAATCCAGCGCATCCTGTATTACAGAGTGACCAACCAGTTCCTCTGGAGGGCCAACAGCAGGGCATAGAGGCTGAGGCCCTGCTGGATCAGACCAGTGGTCCATCTAGTCCAGCATCCTGTCTCGCACAGTGGCCAACCCGTTGTTCTGAAAGCCTGTTGCCTCATGACTCTGGGATTCAGAAGCTTACTGCCTCTGAACACAGAGGTTCCCTTTTGTCAGACTGGCAGGCAGTCGATGATAGACCTCTCCTCCATGAATCTGTCACACGTGAACACATGAAGCTGTTTTCTACTGAATCAGACCATCGGCCCAGCAAGGTTTGTTATTGTCTACTCAGACTGACAGCAGCTCTTCAGGGTCTCAGGCAGAGGTCTTTCACATCACCTGCTGCCTGGTCCTTCTGACTGGAGATGCCGAGGATTGAACCTGGGAATGTCTGCGTGCCAAGCAGAGGCTTTGCCATTGAGCCACAGGCCCCCCCCCCCCCCCGCCCCTGCAAGATGCTTGCTGTGTCTCCCCCAGACTCTACTTTCTGGTCATTTAATTCTAAACATCTGAAGATCCTTTCGATTTTTGCCACCCTCTACTATGATAAGGAAGTTGATTATGTTTCTTCCCCCCCCCCCCCCCAATAACTAGAATCCACTTTATGGTTATAGCTTCTTAACAAATGACCTTTATCTGAATCTCTCCTTGCAGGGTGAATAATCTTACTTTACTGCGTGGGCAGGCTCGTAAAGCGTGGGCATGCTCGTAAAGATTGCTGTGTTACCCAAAGAGGCAGTCTCCTCTTTAATTGGGGGAATTAACTTAAGGAGACAGAGCAAGAGGTGGGTAACTGGGGTCTCCACCCATGTATACCAGGATTTTCCCCCTTTAAAGAGAACTCTCAAATAAACCAGGCAGATATTCAACCAGAAAGGCTTTTGATTAAAAGAGAAATAAAAGGGCAAAACACACACACAAACACACTTAAACACATACAAGGCTAGCTAAGAGGAAATCAGGGAGGAGTGGGATTAGTTGAGGGGAAAAGGGCTAGAATTACCAATACTACAGTTATCTTGTAGAGGTCCACGGAACCAGCAGCAAAATGGCCAGCATTTCGCGGGGGAGAAGAGAAGAACCCCACCAAGTGGGGTTACATGTCATTGGTACCAGGAACACACACATAACACTGTTAGCTAGGGAATCTAGATATAAGGCAAAATGCTCCCTGAGGTGAGCTGACATATTTGTCCCCCAAAACAGTACCTTGATGGGATTTTTGGAGGTGGACTATAATTGTAAATGGAGGTTGATGACTCTGTAAGTACTAGTTGGGGGAAAAGCTACTAGGTTTGGTGAATAGAATTAAGGTTTGCTGAATTAGGGTAAATGGATCCAGGGAAGTGAAGCTGGGTGTTCATGAGATTAGTCCAGGTGAGTCAATAGGTTCTTGGGAGACCCATTGCCCTAAATTACACGTCTCTCCAGGGTACATAACATAAGAACATAAGAGAAGTCAATGCTGGATCAGGCCAGTGGCCCATCCAGTCCAACACTCTGTCACACAGTGGCCAAAAACACCAGGTGCCCTCAGGAGGTCCAGCAGTGGGGCCAGGACAGTAGAAGCCCTCCCACTGTTGCCCCCCTCCCAAGCACCAAGAATACAGAGCATCACTTGCCCCAGACTGAGAATTCCTATCTATACCTTGTGGCTAATAGCCACTGATGGACCTCGGCTCCAGATGTTTATCCAATTCCCTCTTGAAGCCATCCATGCTTGTAGCCACCACCTCCTCCTGTGGCAGTGAATTCCACATGTTAATCACTCTTTGGGTAAAGAAGGACTTCCTTTTATCTGGGGAAGAGGTCAACAGCTAGGCATCCACCTGCTCTTAAATTCTAAACTATGTGGCCAGCCTGGTCTCTGGCTGTCATCTATCTTGAGTCATTTTGGGCCAGACAGTGTATTGCGTTTATGGTATTTGAGATGATATTTTAGGAAGGGTGTTTATGGTTTCCTAGCTATACCCTGCCCCTCATCAAGAGGAATGGGTCTGACTGCTAACCATCATGGAATGAGAAGATGAAAGTCCAAAGTGGTTTGACCTGAGGACCAGATATGGTGTTCCGGATTGCCAGATTTGTAGTGGTTAGCGTGTCGGACTAGGATCCGGGAGGCCCAGGTTTGAATTCCCACTCTGCCGTGGAAGGCTGCCGGGTGGACTTCTCTGCCAGAGGATGCAGTGATGGCCACAGGAATAAACAGCTTGAAAAGGAGATTAGATACATTCATGGAGGTTAAGTCTGTCAGTGGCCTCTAGCCATGGGGACCGAGGGGAATGTCCACATTCGGAGGTACTAAACCTCCAAATCCCATAACGGGGGGAGGCAACCTGAGGGGAAGGCCTCAGCCTCTATGACCTGTTATTTGCCCTACAGAGGAACTGGTTGGCCACTGTGTGAGACAGAATGCTGGGCTGGATGGACCACTGGTCTAATCCAGCAGGGCTCTTCTGATGTTCTTATGAAGGCCTCGGCCTCTATGCCCTGTTGTTGGCCACCCAGAGGAACTGCTTAGCCTCTGTGTGAGACAGGATGCTGGGCTAGATGGACCACTGGTCTGATCCAGCAGGGCTCTTCTGATGTTCTCATGAAGGCCTCGGCCTCTCTGCCCTGTTGTTGGCCCTCTGGAGGAACTGGTTGGCCACTGTGTGAGACAGGATGCTGGACTAGATGGACCACTGATCCAGCAGGGCTCTTCTGATGTTCTCATGAAGGCCTCGGCCTCTCTGCCCTGCTGTTGGCCCTCCAGAGGAACTGGCTGGCCCCTGTGTGAGACAGGATGCTGGGCGAGATGGACCACTGGTCTATCCAGCAGGGCTCTTCTGATGTTCTTATGACCTTGGGTCAGTTGCACACTTTCAGCCTAACCTACCTCACAAGGCTGTTGTGAGTATAAAATGGAGGAAAGGCAAATGATGTAGGCTACGTTGTGTCCCGGGTCCTCATCGGGGACAAAGGCGGGCTATAAATGAAGTAAATAAATAAATTGGACTAATTTGAATGTAGCAAGTATGGCCTCAGTCTTTTGCGAGCAAACAAGCTTGGTTGTCTGTGGTGGTTCCGGAATATTCTGCACTTGGAATCGGCAGTTTCCTTGGGGGGGATCTTGTTTTCCAACAGAGTAGCACAAAATGTCAATTTTTGCTACAAAAAATGAGTTGCTATCAGTGAGACACCCCCCCCCCGAATGTGGGGCAGTTATTGAGGCCCAGAGCTAGTTTTAAAAACCCCTCCAAATTTGTGGAGGTTACCTCAGGTTTCAAACCAGTCATAAAGAACCACAAGGGAAAGAAAGAAAACTGGTAAAGGTTCATGGAAACTGAGGTACCCTTAGAGTTGTTGGCAACTTGCCAACCTCCAGTTGAGCCCTGGAGATCTCCTGGAATTACAACTGACCTCCAGATGACCGAGAGCAGTTCCCTTGGAGAAAATGGGTACTGTGCAGGGTGGACTCTGTGGCACTGTACCCTGCTGAGGTGCCTGCCCCCTCCAAGGCGCCACCCCCAAATCGCCAGGAAGAGCCAGTTTAGTGTAGTGGTTAAGTGCGCGGACTCTAATCTGGGAGAACCGGTTTGATTCCCCACTCCTCCACTTGCAGCTGCTGGACGACCTTGGGCAAGCCATAGTTCTGTCAGAGCTGTCCTTGAAAGAGTAGTTTCTGTCAGAGCTCTCTCAGCCTCACCTCTACCTCGTCTGTTGTGGGTAGGGTACGGGGAAGGAGTTTGTAAGCCACCCTTGAGACTCGGAGTGAAGGGTGGGGTATAAATCCAATCTCCTCCTCCTCCTCGTCTTTTGTCATCATCTTCATTGCCATCTTTGTTGTCGCCGTCTTCGCCACTGCTGCTGGTGTCGTCTTCTTCGTCTTCTTTGCCATCATCTTCTTCTTTGTCGCCGTCCCAACCTGTCTCTGGCAACCCTAGTGCCGACAGATGGTTGGTGGGCAGGGCATTGAGGGCCTGGTCAGGGGATGGGAAACTCCTGAGAGGAGAAAGTGCAGAAAAGGGGAACTAGAATGATAAAAGGGTTGGAACCACTTTCCCTACGAAGAAAGGGTGAAGCGCTTGGGGCTCTGTGAGAGTCCTACAGAGTCAGTCACCAACAAGTGTCCTTAAGTGTCCTGCAGACACAAGGGGAGATACATAGGCGGGCACCAACAGTCTCCCAAGGTCAGAGTGGAGCAGGGAGCGATAAGCAAGCCATGAGAAGCATAATGTAACATTCCACACGCTCAATGTCACGGGGAGACGCATACCGCCTCCCGGGCAGGAGATGGCAGCGTTAGCTGACAGGCTCTTTAGCTTGGAGAAACGACGGCTGAGGGGTGACATGATCGAGGTTGACAGGATTATGCATGGGATAGAGCAGGTAGAGAAAGAGGTCCTTTTCTCCCTTTCTCACAAGACAAGAACGCGTGGGCACTCCATGAAATTGCTGAGCAGTCGGGTTAGAGCGGATAAAAGGAAGTCCTTCTTCACCCAAAGAGTGATTAACACGTGGAATTCACTGCCACAGGAGGGGGTGGCGGCTACAAGCATGGGCGGCTTCAAGAGGGAATTGGATAAACATCTGGAGCAAAGGTCCATTGGTGGCTATTAGCCACAAAGTACAGATAGGAACGCTCAGTCTGGGGCAAGTGATGCTCTGTATTCTTGGTGCTTGGGGGGACAAGAGTGGGAGGGCTTCTAGTGTCCTGGCCCCACTGCTGGACCTCCTGAGGGCACCTGGTATTTCTAGACACTGTGTGACTCAGAGTATTGGACTGGATGGGCCTTTGGCCTGATCCAACACTGGCTTCTCTTATGTTCTTATGACTTTCCTCTGCATCCCTTGGATGAAAGGAAGAGTAATAAAATGTAATAAAGTGTAATAAAAATATATTGACCTCAGTTGTGTCATCTTTCCTACCTGGTTGGAGGCCATTTAGGGCTGGATTGTTGAATGACCACCGACTTGGTAGGTGGTTTCATCTCGCATCCTGCGAGACAAGGAACAGTTTGGTGTAGTGGTTAAGAGCAGCAGGACTCTAATCTGGAGAGCCGGGTTTTATTCCCCACTCCTCCTCCTCCACATGCAGCTGCTGGTGTGACCTTGGGTCAGGCACAAGTTCTCCCAGAGCTGTTCTCTCATGAGCAGTCCTCGAAGGAGCTCTCTCAGCCCCACCTACAGGGTGTCTGTTGTGGGGAGGGGAAGGGAAAGGAGATTGTGAGCCGCTCTGAGACTCCTTCAGGTAGTGACGGGAAGGGTATAAAACCAACTCTTCTTCTTCTTACCTTGCAGGGTTGTTGTAAAGTCTGCTAAGACCGTGGCTATTTCGGCGGGCAGGTGGGGGGAGTCAGTATGTTCCAGTTTTGGGGACTAGGATTTCTGAGACTCAGGTTCAAATTTGTACCTTGCTGTGAACCTCTCTAGATGACCTTGTCCTTGTCCTTCTCTTTCGACCTAACCCACCTTGCAGGGTTGTTGTGAGGATAAAATGGAGAACAATGCATGCTGATTGGAGCGTCTTTGAAAAGGGGAGGATAAAAGAGTATGAGAGAGAGAAGGCAGGCAGGCCCCATGCGGCTTGACTCTACAACGTCAGTCCTCGTCCCTCACCCTTCCTGTAAACCTTTGGCCAGGAAGTCTTAGATGAGGGCTGGGTCAGACACAGGGTTGCCAGTCTCCAGGTGGGGCCTGGGGATCTCTTGAAATTACAGCTGATCTCCTAACCAGAGCCAATTTGGTTAAGTGGTTAAGTGTGTGGACTCTAATCTGGGAGAACCGGGTTTGATTCCCCACTCCTCCACTTGCAGCTGCTGGCGTGGCCTTGGGTCAGTCACAAGTTCTCTCAGAGCTGTTCTCTCATGAGCAGTTCTCTGGAGGGCTCTCTCAGCCCCACCTACCTCACAGGGGGAAGGGAAAGGAGATTGCAAGCTGCTCCGAGACTCCTTCGGGTAGTGAAGGGCGGGGTATAAATCCAACCTCTTCTTCTTCCATTCTTTTCTTCTTCTTCTGACGAAGTTCTGGGAAGGGGAGTGCGGCAGTCGAGAGAAGTCCTCGGCCGTTAGAAAGCCTTAAAAAAACCCAAAACCCTCTGCCTTTCTCATCTGGGGGAGGAGGTGGAGAATCTACTTTTCCTCCAACGGCACATTTCTTATGTGGCCTCCACACTGCATGCTTGTTAAGAGAAGCATCAAAGAGGTCCTGATGACACCCCACTCCGGCTCGGAGGCTGGAGGTCCCAAGCTGGGCCTGCTGGCTGGGAAAACAGACGCCCCTTCTATTTAGGGCAGGCCGTCTTCTGCAAACAGAAACTTGACTGTGGTCTCTGTCTCTCTCCCTCTCTCTCCAGTCGCGCATGGAGAAAACCGAGGTGGCTGGAATGTGGGGGATTTGCAGCAGGCGAGTGGGAGAGCAGCCAGTGGGAAAAAGGGTACCGCCCGGTAAACCTAGAGCTTCAGCCGGGGTTGCCAACGTCCAGGGAGATCTCCAGGAAACACAACTCATTTCCAAACTGCAGAATTGAGTTCCCGGCTGGGGGAAATGGCTGCTTTGGAGGGTGGAGGGTGCGGCGTTATGCCCCGACAAGGTCCCTCCCCTCCCCAAACTTTGCCTTCCCCAGGCTGTCCCCCCCCAAATCTCCAAAGGAAGTTTAGAAAAGGAATCGAGGGCCAAAAGTTAAAAACATCAGTAAGTGTGCGGAAGAGTGTTTATTACAAAGACATGTAAAAACCTGTTAGGGGCCCAAATAAAGCCTCATAAAATGTACCGGGCTACAAATACACGGAAAAGCAAACAGTGTATATGACCTGACGTGTTTCGGCTCACGAGAGCCTTCTTCAGAGGTCAAATGGACCGGAACTGGAATGTTCCAATAAGGAATTGACTGACGCACCAAAAAAAATCATTATTTTGGGCCACAAATATATCTGGCCTTGCGTCAGAAGTTGTGGTATGAACAGGAGATATTCTATACCTTCCAGTCTAGGTCATAAAAGGACAAATAGAATTGCCCTGCGAGGGACAAAGGCACACAATGGCATATTTGTGGCCCAAAATAATAATTTTTTTGGTGTGTCAGTCAATTCCTTACTGGAACGTTCCAATTCTGGTCCTGTTCTATTTATTCTATATTTATTGTCAGTTGCCTTACATCTGCTACGGGGACTCTGTTGCTTGTTGAGCCAGCTGCCTAGAAAGGCGGGATAAAAATGTGAGTAATAAATAAATAAAAATGGTTATATCTTGTACCATTTGACCTCTGAAGAAGGCTCTCGTGACCCGAAACGCGTCAGGTCATACACTGCTTTCTTTTGCATGTATTTGTAACTCGAAACATTTTATGAGGCTTTATTACTTGGGCCCCTGACAGGTTTTTATATATGTCTTTGTAATAAGCACTCTTCTGCACACTTCCTGATGGTTTTAACTTCTGGCTCTCAATTTGCTTTCTACGCTTCCTTTGGAGGTTTGTGCTTTGTTGGTTTAGATTTCCTCCTCTCTCTCTCTCTCTCTCTCTCTCTCTCTCTCTCTCTCTCTCTCTCTTTTTTGCTTGTGCCCCCAAATCTCCAGGAATTTTGCACCCCTAGCTTCAGTGGAGAAAAAGTAACCTTTCATCCACCGAAGTCTGTTGCTGCCACAAACAGCTGGTCTCTGGGTGGAAACAGCTCGTAGGGGGGTTTCTACCCAGAATTGTGGGTCACGCGTGGCTTCCATCATTAACATGATGTACACGTGGCTGTTTGTCTCTTGCACAAGGCCATGAAATGGACATATATTATTCCATCCTTTTAGTATAGGAATCTATGTAGGTGAGGTCCTGACCAGTGTTCCCTCTATGCTGAGTTAGTGTGAGCTAGCTCACAGTTTTTAAGTCTCCGGCTCACAGATTTTTGCCTTAGCTCAGGAAAGATGGCTCTAGAGCTAACTAATTTATGCAGCTGCCAAACTGGTGGCTCACAACTTTAATGCCAGCAGCTCACCAAGCAGAAATTTTGCTCACAAGACTCCACGGCTTAGAGGGAACATTGGTCCTGACCAGTGTTCCCTCTAAGCTGAGTTAGCGTGCGCTAGCCCACAGTTTTTCAGCCTCCGGCTCACACATTTTTGTCTTAGCTCAGGAAGGGTGGCTCCAGAGCAAACTAATTTATGCAGGAGCCAAATCACTCGCTCACAACTCTAATGCCAGGAGCTCACCAAGTAGGATTTTTGCTCACAGGACTCCGCAACTTACAGGGACCACTGGTGCCAGCGTTCTAGTCTAAAGCCGAGTCAGTCAGATCACTTTGAAGACAATGAAGGACCTTTCATTGCTTCGTGCAAGAGAGAACTGTTATTTCTGAAGAAGGAATACTTCGAAACAGAGAGAAAATGTCCGGAATCTTCCTCAAAATAATTTTGAGTTCAACATTAATAGTTTCGTTTTTATACATTCAAGCACGTCTTTGGACTTTTTTCATCGAGAAGTTTGTAGTTTGTTGTTCAGTCGCACAGTCGAGTCCAACTCTTTGTGACCCCGCACATCACGCCAGGCCCTCCTGTCTTCCGTCGTGCTCCAGAGTTTGCTTAATTTCATGTTCGTTGCATCGATGACACTGTCTGACCATCTCATCCTTTGCCGCCCCCTTCTTCTTTGACCTTCAGTCTTTCCCAGCATCAGGGTCTTCTCCAGGGAGTGCTCCCTTCTCATTGGGTGGCCAAAGTATTGGAGCTTCAGCTTCAGGATCTGGCCTTCCAGGGAGCAGTCAGGGTTGATTTCTTTTAGGACTGACTGATTTGATCTCCTTGCAGTCCAGGGGACTCTCAAGAGTCTTCTCCAGCACCATAAGAACATAAGAGAAGCCAATGTTGGATCAGGCCAGTGGCCCATCCAGTCCAACACTCTGAGTCACACAGTGGCCAAAAACACCAGGTGCCCTCAGGAGGTCCAGCAGTGGAGCCAAGACACTAGAAGCCCTCCCACTGTTGCCCCCTCCAAGCACCAAGAATACAGAGCATCACTTGCCCCAGACTGAGAGTTCCTATTCGAAAGCGTCTATTCTTCGGCGCTCAGCCTTCCTTATAGTCCAACTCTCATAGCCAGACATTACTACTGGGAATGCCATTGCTGGGAGAAGTTTGTTCTTAGCATTGATTAAAAAAAAACTTTCTTTGTCATTGTTCTTCAAGACAACTGTCTGCTTAAATTACTATAAGTGACTTAAAATAGAAAAAAGTTTGTTTGAAACTAATCGGAATACATTTCCTTGACCTATTCTCTACATACTGTCACGGTGTTTGCTGGTCTTTGTTATACTGAACCATACCCTTGGTCCATCACGGTCAGTATTGTCTGCTCAGACTGGAAGCAGGTTCAGTACGTTGGGTAGAGGTTTTCCATGTCACCTACTATCTGATCTTAATTGGAGATGCTGGGGATTGAACCTGGGACCTTCTGCACGCCAAGCAGATGCTTTGCCACTGAGCCACGGCCCCTTCCCACGCTTAGCTGACTACTACAGCGCATTGGCTGAAATTTGGGAAACCCCGGTATCCAGTCCCATGAGGTTGACTGTGTGGAGTTTTGCCTTGGGGGATAAATTTTGACTCATTTGTTGTCCCTTTCCTTTGTAGGAAGAAAACCGTCTACAAGAGCATCCTTCTGTCCTTCGTCTTGGTCATCACGGTGACGGTGCTGCAGAGAGGGATAACTCCGAACCAGTTCCTTCAGAGTCAACAACAGAAGGAACTCTCCCCAGAGCCTGTGAAAGCTCAGAAGAGAGATAACATCCTCCCGGTGGCCAACAACTTCTGGAAGAAGGCACAAGACCCGGGGGTCAAAACAGCCGACGTGGCAGAGAAGCAGGCGAGGAGCTGGGACGTCACCACCACCAACTGCACCGCCAACCTCAACTCCAGCAAGGACGACTGGTTCAAAGGGCTGGAGCCCAACTTCCAGCAGTTCCTGCTCTACCGGCACTGCCGCTATTTCCCCATGCTGATCAACCACCCGGAGAAGTGCGGCGGGGACATCTACTTGCTGATCGTGGTGAAGTCCATCATCACCCAACACGACCGCCGGGAGGCCATCCGCAAGACGTGGGGCCGCGAGAAGGAGGTGGACGGCAAGAAGGTCCGCACCCTCTTCCTCTTGGGCGTCGCCTCCAAGGAGGAGGAGCGAGCCAATTACCAGAAGCTGCTGGAATACGAGAACCGCATCTACGGCGACATTCTGCAGTGGGACTTCCTGGACAGCTTCTTCAACCTCACCCTCAAGGAAGTGAATTTCCTGAAGTGGCTCGGCATCTACTGCGAGAACGTCCAGTACGTCTTCAAGGGGGACGACGACGTCTTCGTCAGCCCAGACAACATCTTGGAGTACCTGGCGGACCAGAAGGCGGGCGACCTCTTCGTGGGCGACGTCCTCTACAAGGCCAGGCCGATCCGCAAGAAGGAAAACAAGTACTACATCCCCAACGCTTTGTACAGCAAGACGCATTATCCACCCTACGCCGGCGGGGGCGGCTTCATCATGGACAGCCCCCTGGCCCAGAAGCTCCACGTGGTCTCGGAGACCCTGGAGCTGTACCCCATCGACGATGTCTTCCTCGGCATGTGCCTGGAGGTCCTGAAGGTCACCCCGGTGGTGCACGCGGGCTTCAAGACCTTCGGCATCGTGAAAAACAAGAACAGCAAGATGAACAAGGAGCCGTGCTTCTTCCAAAACATGCTGGTGGTGCATAAACTCCTGCCCCCGGAGCTACTCCGAATGTGGGATTTGGTTCATAGTAATTTGACGTGTTCCAGGAAACACTACATCCTTTAGCTCTCCCGGTCTGTGAAGGGACCCCGGGGTCTCCAGGGATGGAGCCGGAGGAGAACAATTGTGGGGTCGACCTCCTGGGCTCCTCTTTTCCGGAAATGTGAAGAGGCGGGGTTGCCGTGTTGGGGGAGGGTTTGGGGGAGAAAGGTTTGAAAGGGGTATCTTTTGGATCGTTTATGGTTTCCCTTGGAATGGAGAAGTGACGGAGTACGCCGAAAAGGCCTGGGCAAGGATAAGTGGAAGCTACTGACGGGAGAAATGAGGACGGAGAGAGAACCAGAGGGGAAACCCTGAAGATGTTTGCCCTCCTGGTTTCTTTTTTTTGGGGGGGGGGCAAGAATTTTCACGGCGGTGAGCAGGCATGAGGTGGGACGGAGTCAACCCCCTCTTCTCTCCCTTCTGGCGTCCTTTCTCCGCTGAGGGCTGGCCCCAAAGCTAAACCCTTTTTGTGTGTGTGTGTGTATGTGTAATGGAAAACCAGTCTTGACTTGGGGCTTGAAGTACGAGTGCTCCAGCACTATGTTCTTTCCTGTCTTTCTCCGCCTGCCGATTGCTGGAAGGGGGGCAGGGAGTGATTCCGGAGGAAGAATTCTGAAACGGCTTTGCTCGTGTGGGACGGGCAGCCGGCCCGTGTCCGAGTCCTCCTCACGGGGCCGTGCTGCCAGTTCTGTGCAGAGCTCAGCCTCCGGAAGGATGCGGCTCCCTTTCAGCTGGGCAGCGCCCTGGGGTGCCTCAGCGACGCGCCGGTCGGTGAGCAAGTCCGTACAATTTTTGGTTGACCAACGTTGTAAGAAAGTGAGATTTGTGGTACTTATTTTTCTCCCCTGGTGGTGAAACCAAGGTCGGCCTCAAAACTTCTTTTGGGGATACTGGGACAGTCCTCTCCTCCCCCCCACCTCCGGTTTCATTACTTAGGGTATGTAAATATGACGGTTTGGAGAGTTAACAGAGGCTTCTCACCCCCTGGAGTAACTCTCCCTCCCCCATAAAATATTTTTGTAAATCTGACAGACGACAGTGGAAGCCGTTCTGCTCACCGTGGCACTTTGCCCCAGTGCCAGGAGCCCTCCCCGGAGATAAGCATGACGGCTAGTGTGGAACAGATCCACAAGAGTTGTGTTTAAAAGGAGGGCTGTCGCAACTCCATCCTTGGCAGACTTGAATTCCACACACACATACCCCAGCTCTGGACAAGTGGCTTTCTGTCAGAATGTGAGATGATGATTATTTATTAAATTTATAGACTGCCCTTCCCTGAAGGGCCCAGGGCGTGAACGACAAGTTTAAATAGACAAAAATAAATGATTTACAAATTACTGACTATCAATTACCATAAAATCAAGCATTAATCGAGGGCTTAAAATGCAGTTTGCTTGTCGTGGTTTGGTGTAGGGGCTAGGACGGCGGACTATAATCTGGGAGTAGAGCCAGTTTGGTGTAGTGGTTAGGAGCCCGGACTCTAATCTGGGAGAACTGGGTTTGGTTCCCCTCTTGTCCACATGCAGCCAGCTGGGTGACCTTGGGTCAGTCACAGTTCTGGCAGAGCTGTTGTCTCAAGAGCAGTCCTTGAAAGGGATCACTTTGCCCCACCGAACGTCACAGGATGTCTGTTGTGGGGAGGGGGAGGGAAAGGAGATTGTAAGCCACTCTGAGACGCCTTCGGGTAGTGAAGGGCGGGGTATAAATCCAATCTCCTCCTCCTCTTCTTCTCTTGCCTGGGTGGGTCAGGGTCCAGTCATAGAGGAGGCCATGCTGAGAGCCGCAAGGCAGGCTGTTGCTTTCCTCAACTCTGTGCCTGGCGGAACATCTCTGCTTTACGTTCCATGATGAGGGCAAGAAGGATTTTTGTAACATATTTGGTGAGGGTACAGGGTTCTCGGGGCCTGCTCCATGACCCAGAGGCGGCTCTCTCATCGGACAGGGGAGATTATCGCTTCAGCCTCAGCACTGTGTGGCTGTCTGACAGAGATGAAAAGTGAGGCGAGAGCTTCCTTGTGTGCCTGAGGCTGTGGGGTAAAGGATAGGAGGAGAATACAGATTTCATGTACTGCAGTCTTTCTGTCAGACTCAGGCAAACCCAAGCCCTGCCGGTGTGACAGGTCAACCAGAGCCAGTTTGGTGTAGTGGTTAAGTGCGCGGACTCTGATCTGGGAGAACTGAGTTTGACTCCCCACTCCTCCACTTGCACCTGCTGGATGACCTTGGGCAAGCCACAGTTCTATAAGAGCTGTTCTCTCAAGGACAGTTGTCTCACAGCTCTCTCAGCCCCACCTACCTCACAGGGTGCCTGTCTGTTGTGGGGAGGGGAAGGGAAAGGAGTTTGTAAGCCGCTCTGAGACTCTGGTTGAAGGGCGGGTTGTAAATCAAATCTCTTCTTCTTCAACTTATTTCAGTCCTGTGTTGCAACCTGGGGCTAGGGAGGTGAGGAGAGAGAGAGAGAAGGAAGCCCTTTCAGATGGTGGTGGAAAATGCCATCTAGTCGCCGCCAATTTATAGTTACTCTGTAGACCCGAAAGGTTCTAGTGGGCGCAAGGGCCAGTCTGCCCCCTGGTGGTGGTGGGGAGCAACTGTTGAGCAGCCGTGGCTCTACCGCCACACTGGGCCGGGGAATCCTGTCACCTGTGTTCCCTCTAAGCTGAGTCAGTGTGAGCTAGCTCACAGTTTTTCTAGCCTCCAGCTCACACATTTTTGTCTCAGCTCTGGAAAGATGTGGCTCCCGAGCAAACGAATTTACGCAGCAGCAGCCAAATCACTTGCTCACGACTTTAACGCCAGGAGCTCGCCAAGCAGAATTTCTGCTCGCAAGTCTCCACAGTTTAGAGGGAGCATTGCTCACCGGGTGTCTGTTGTGGGGAGGGGAAGGGAAAGGAGTTGGTAAGCTACTCTGAGACTCCAAATGAAGGGCGGGGTATAAATCCAATCTCTTCTTCTTCCGTGTTCCATTGACTCTTGAACGCTCATACCCCGAAAATCTTGTTGGTCTCTAAGGGGCATCTCAACTCGAGCTCTTCTACTGGAGACCGACCCAGTTCTCCTCTGAAATTATTATCAGTTGCTGCAACCAGTGTTCCCTCTAAGCTGAATTAGTGTGAGCTAGCTCACAGTTTTCGTCACTAGCTCCAGCTCACCCTTTTCGTCTTAGCTCAGGAAGGATGGCTCCAGAGCAAACTCATTTAGACAGTAGCCAAATCACTTGCTCATAACTTTAATGCCGGTAGCTCACAAAGCAGAATTTTTGCTCACAAGACTCCCCGGCTTAGAGGGAGCATTGACTACAAACCGTGTTCCCTCTAAGCTGAGTTAGTATGAGCTAGCTCCCAGTTTTTTAGCCTCCGCCTCACCCGTTTTTGTCTTAGCTCAGGAAAGGATGGCTCCGGAGCAAACGAATTTACGCAGTAGCCGAATCGCTCGCTCACGACTTCAATGCCAGTAGCTTGCAAAGCAGAATTTCTGCACACAAGACTCTGCAGCTTAGAGGGAGTATTGTTGTCAGCATATCCTTTTTGCAGGACTCGCCCTGCTAACAGATCCGTTCCCGCCAAGAGTAGATGCCATCTCTGCTTCTTTAGTTATAGTCTGGCTTCCTCACTGAGACTTGAGGCGGGTTACACAATGTAAATCAATGCAGTTGAGCGGATGAGACGTCTAATTTCTGGAATCCTGATGAATTGCTGAACTGGGGTGAGAAATTCTCTTTTTGGCCCTGCAGGTTGTATTGGAAGGGGTGGGGGGCAGTGTTCCCTCTAAGCTGAGTTAGTGTGTGAGCTAGCTCAGTTTTTTAGCCTCCGGCTCACCCATTTCTGTCTTAGCTCAGGAAGGATGGCGCCAGAGCAAACTAACTTATGCAGCAGCCAAATCGCTCGCTCACAACTTTAATGTCAGTAGCTCACGAAGTAGAATTCTTGCTTACAAGACTGAGAGGGAGCATGGGGGGGGGGTATGTATGTGTGTGGCGGGCTTGCCAACTCTGGGTTGGGAAATTCCTGACAATTTGGGGGTGGAGCTTGTGGAGGGTGGGGTTTGGGGAGGGAGTTCAGCAGAGTAGAATGCCAGAGAGTCCACCCTCTAAAGCAGCCATTTTCTCCAGGGGAACTGATCTCTGTCATCTGGAGATGAGCTGTAATTCCAGGGGGTCCTCAGGTCCCACCTGGAGGCTGGCAACCCTCTTTGGGGTGGAGCCTGGAGAAACTGGGGCTTGGGAAGGGACCCTCTGCCAAGATATAGTGCCTTAGAGTCCACTCTCCAAAGCAGCTATTTTCTTTGGGGGAACTGATCTCTTGTCATCTGGAGATCAGGCATAATCCCAGGTGCCCAGGCCCCACCTGGAGGTTGGCAACCCTGTTGTGAGTAAGCCATAAGAGAGGAGTAGGATCTATATGGAACACATCCCTGAATATTTATGAAGAAGCACGGTTGGGGGGCTGGTTGCTTTGACCGTTCCAAATTGATCTCTGCCGTCTGCAGATGGGGTGTAATCCCAGATGTTCAGGACCCACCTGGAGGCTGGCAACCCAATTGTGAGTGTAACCAGTGCGAATTAGGGTCCGTATGAAGCACATCCCTGAATATTTATGAAGGAGCACAGTTGCGGGGGGGCTAGTTGCTTTGACCGTTCCAAATGGACCACTGAAGATTTTTGCGGCTGATGAGAAACAAAGATCCTGACTGGTCATGGAAGGGGGATGAAGCCGGGAAGGGGGCCACTCCCCCGAACCTTCCGGGCATCTCTTCCCAAGGAGCAGCGTCCAATTGGAAGAAATCCGCCTCCTCTGTTCCACGTGGACAGTTGTTCAAGCTGCCCCGTTGGGCCGGTTCCGGGAACGGTTCCAAACCCTCATGCTGTCGCATTGCACTTCAGATCGACTGGGCCAGTGGGACTTTCGGCCTCCAGAAGTGGACGCTGTTACTGTGAACTTCTTTATTTATGATGGGGGAAGCAGGGAAGGGAAGGACTGCCCCCTCCCTCCCTCCCTCCCTCCCCATGAAGCAACTTTCCTTACGGCTGCCCGTTTATGCTTCCGATGGAAGGGCAGGTACGCTTTTTGTCCCCAGGGCAGCGCCCGACGCCCATCGCGTGCGGTGGAATCCTTCTGCAATCTCTATTTATGTGAAGGCCTCTAATTTATCCGTGTCTGCAGTACTGCGGAATGTCTATTTATAGTATATACTGTAGAACACGCAGGGTGCGAATGAGTGGGGCGGTGTGGACATCTGTGTCGATTGGACATTTTTTGCGGGGGGAGCTATACATAGAAATGCAATAGAATCGATGAATTTCTTGGTTTCCAAATAAAAGTTTTGGGTAAAAAAAAAAAAAACGTGAGTAGTTTCTGGTCGTCGGTGTACAGACGGGTTTTTGAGATTCCAAATGCCGTTTCTCTAAAAACCGTATTTCTCTAGCACATCTTTATCCAGCTGTATCTCCGAAGAATCCAAACGAATTTCCTCTTCTTCCAAAACGGCTGCATAAGCTGAGGCTGCGCAAGTAGCATAAAATCATCCTGTGAAGTTCATGGGGAGAAGTGTGGATTTGAACCCAGGTCTTTGTTATTATATTACTTTAATTTACAAAAAACATAGAGCCTGCCTTTTGCCCTCACCTGGGCCAGCAAGGCAGCTGACAGATTAAAAACTTATGTAATGGGAAACATGTCTCAAAAAGCCATTAAGACCAAACAAGAACACATCTTAAAACCAAGTTAGCACACACGTACAAAAAAACCCAGACATTAAAACACAGGGCAGGAAGAAGGGATCACCAAAGGAACTGGGTCTGCCAACCTCCAGGTGGGGCCTGGAGATCTCTGGAAATTACAGCCGATTTCCTGTGCGGCTGGACTTGAATCTAGCTGATCTCCAGTTGAGAGAACAGTTGCTTTGTAGGAAGTGGCTGCTTTAGAGGAGGAATCTACGGAATTACAAGCTGTTGGGGTCCCTCCTGGCCCCCAATCCCAGCTTCCAACCCCAAATCTCCAGGAATTTTCCAGCTCAGACCTGGCAACCTTAGAAGGAACTCCTCTTGAAACAACAAAAACCTTCATCCGCTGGTGGAGGACAGCAACAGAAGGAGACAGGCAAGTCTCCCTGGAGAGAGTTCCAGAGTTCTGGGGCCACGGCTGAGAGGGCCCTGTCCTGGTTTGCCACCCACCTAACTCCAGAAGGCAGGGGCATGTAGATTAGAATCACACAGAGTTGGAAGGGGCCCTAGAGGCCATCCAGTCCAACCCCCTGCTCAGTGCAGGATTCGCCTAGAGCATCCCTGACAGGTGTGTGGCCAGCCACTGCTTGAAGACTGCCAGGGAGGGGGAGCTCACCACCTCCCGAGGCGGCTGACTCCACTGTGGCACAACTCTGGAGCAGAGCTTCTGAAGTTGACCATAATGGTCAGGCAGGTTCATAAGGGGGCTGGTGGTCCTTCAGGTACGTTGGCCCCAAACCATAGAGGGCTCTTAAGGTCAATTGTTTCTGGGAACAGACTGGGAGCCAGGGGAGATGAATTAATTGAGGTTCCGCACCCTTTTCAAGGGTGCAGCAGTGGCTCAAGTGGTTAAGATGCTGAACTGCGGACCGGAAGGTCGGTAGTTTGGCAGTTCGAGACCCCAGTGCCGCATGACGGAGTGAGCTCCCGTCTCTGGCCCCAGCTCCTGCCAACCTAGCAGTTCGAAAGCAAGAAGCTGCAAGTAGATAAATAGGTCCCGCTTCGGTGGGACGGTAACAGCGTTCCGTCTGCTTCGGCGTCTAGTCACGTCGCCCGCATGACCACGGAAAAAGTCTTCAGACAGCGCTGGCTCTTTGGCTCGGAAAGGAGATGAGCACCGCATCCCCAGAGTCATATCTGACTGGCTTTTGAGCAAGGGAAACTTTTACCATTACCCTTTTCAAGGGCAATGCCACATAGAGTACATTGCAGCAGTTGGATCTAGATGTAACCAGGGCATGCACCACAGTGGCCGGATCTTTTCTGTCCAGGAAAGGCCGCAGTGGCTAACCAGTCGAAGCCGGCAAAAGGCAGTGTGGTCCAAGTAGTGTACCTACAACAACACACTGGCCTTCAAGTTCCCACCTTTGGTACATAGCTCTTTCACTTTCAGAGTTTCTCTACCAGAAGCAGGGGTGCATTGATTTCATGCATAAGAACATAAGAGAAGCCAGTGTTGGATCAGGCCAGTGGCCCAGCCAGTCCAACACTCCATCACACAATGGCCAAAAATACCAAGTGCCCTCAGGAGGTCCAGCAGTGGGGCCGGGGCACTAGAAGCCCTCCCAAGCATACAGAACCTCACTTGCCCCAGACTGAGAGTTCCTATCTAGACCTTGTGGCTAATAGCCACGGATGGACTCAACCCCTTCCATCCCAAGACTTGCTGAGCTTACAAACTAGATGAGAACTGCCACCATGAGTGGTCTGTAAATGGTATCTTTGATGGGGTACCGTAAACTAAGTCGGGCATCAATGTAAATCAGAACATGGGAGCCTTCGTCTGCCTTAAAAATACAATTAAATCCATATAGACTTTGGCCTCTTTGGCATTGTAAGCTCCTGTAGAAATCTCTCAAACCAGCAGCAAACCCAAAACTTATAATTCTATAGGGTTGACACATAAGGGTTGGATGGGACCTCCAGGGTCATCTAGTCCAACCCCCTGCACAATGCAGGAAGTTCACAAATACCTCCCCACACCCACCCACAGTGACCCCTGTTCCAAGCCCAGAAGATGACTAAAAAAAACCAAAAAACCCCCCTCCAGGATCTCCAGCTAAACTGGCCTTTCATAGAATACTTCTGTATAAATCGATGGTGCGGCCTCATTTGGAATACTGTGTACAGTTCTGGTCACCACACCTCAGAAGGGATATTATAGTATTGGAGAAAGAAGAAGAGGAGATTGGATTTATACCCCACCCTTCACTTGGGAGTCTCAGAGCGGCTTACAAACTCCTTTCCCTTCCCCTCCACACAACAGATACCCTGTGAGGTAGGTGGGGCTGAGAGAGCTCTGAGACAACTGTCCTTGAGAGAACAGCTGGGACAGAGCTATGGCTTGCCCAAGGTCATCCAGCAGGTGCAACTGCAGAAAAGGGCAACTAGAATGATAAAAGGGTTGGAACCCTTTCCCTACGAAGGAAGGTTAAAATGCTTGGGGCTCTTTAGCTTGGAGAAACGACAACTGAGGGGTGGCATGACCGAGGCCACAGGAATAAACCACTTGAAAAGGGGATTCAATAGATTCATGGAGGATAAGTATCAGTGGCTACTGGCCATGTTGACTGAGGGGAACCTCCACATTCAGAGGCAGTCAACCTCTGAATCCTAATGCCAGGAGGTACACTTAGAGGAAGGCCTTGGCCTCTCTGCCCTGTTGTTGGCCCTAGATAGGAACTGGCTGGCCACTGTGTGAGACGGGATGCTGGACTGGATGGACCACTGGTCTGATCCAGCAGGGCTCTTCTGATGTTCTTATGAAGGCCTCAGCCTTTCTGCCCTGTTATTGGCCCTCCAGAGGAACTGGTTGGCCCCTGTGTGAGACAGGATGCTGGACTAGATAGACCACTGGTCTGACCCGGCAGGGCTCTTCTCATGTTCTTATGAAGGCCTCGGCCTCTATGCCCTGTTGTTGGCCCTCCAGAGGAACTGGTTGGCCACTGTGAGAGACAGGATGCTGGACTGGATGGACCGCTGGTATGACCCGGCAGGGCTCTTCTGATGTTCTTATGAAGGCCTCGGCCTCTGTGCCCTGTTGTTGGCCCTCCAGAGGAACTGGTTGGCCACTGTGAGAGACAGGATATTGAGCTAGATGGACTCTTGGTCTAATCTAGCAAGGCTCTTCTGATGTTCTCATGAAGGCCTCAGCCTCTCTGCCCTGTTGTTGGCCCTCCTGAGGAACTGCTTGGCCACTGTGTGAGACAGGATGCTGGACTGGATGGACCCCTGGTCTGATCCAGCAGGGCTCTTCTTATGTTCGTAGGCTTACAAAATTATACATGGGATAGAGAAGGTAAAGAAGGAAGTGCTTTTCTCCCTTTCTCACAATACCCTTTCTCGTGGGTATCCAATGAAATTAATGAGCAGAGAAAAGGAATTCCTTCACCCCAAGAGCCATCGACACATGGAATTCACTGCTGCAGGAAACGGGGGCGGCTACAAACAGAGATGGCTTCAAGAGGAGATTGGATAAACATATGGAGCGGAGGTCCGTCAGTGGCTATTGGATGGAACACTCTATCTGGGGCAAGTGATGCTCTATATTCTTGGTGCTTGGGGGGAGGGGGCAAGAGTGGGAGGGCTTCTGGAGTTCTGGCCCCACCGGTGGACCTCTTGATGGCACCTGGTGTTTTTGGCCACGGTGTGACACAGAGTGTTGGACTGGAGGGGCCACTGGCCTGATCCAACACTGGCTTCTCTTATGTTCGGGGTGGCAAAGACAAAAATCTAAACATCTGCTCTCAGTTTCACCCGCGGCTAGACTTTTAGCTTGCCTGCAGTAAAGCCATGACATCCTCTCCTCTTTGATCTGTGATGGATTGGCCCTGATAGGAAGCCGCCCTTAACTGGAGAGTTAGCTACGTGGATAATCCAGAGACGCTATCTTCCCCTCCCACCATCATGGGAGAGGCAGGATCTCCGGTTTGACAGCAACTCTAGACTAGACTAAAGAAACCCTGGGCCAAAAAGTACACTTTGCTGGGCCAGCCCAGCAAGCGAAGTTTACATAGCGCTTTTGAGTGGCGAGAAATCAGATTAGACCCAGAGTTGACACCGGCAACCGGTCTGATGCAGAAGGGTGGCACGGGAATGCAGCTGTGCCCGTTCCGGGGCGACCTGTACCCTGCCACTTGGGTGAGGACCTGGCAGGTAGTGAAAGCACACAGCTGTGTTGAACGTGGGGCCCCGGAGGCGGCATCACACTCTCTGCCACACCGTCGTCAGCAGAACGACCCCGGGTTACGCCGGAGACTCAGAAGCCGAACTATCTCGCATTGCGGAGCCAAGTCTAAAAATAATATTCTGTTTAAAACGGTTTTATGCCACCTTTCCGGCCACTTGGGGTCCCCATCAAAACATTGGCACAGTTCAAAACACCTGAAATGATATAATACCTTAATACAAAAAGAAGAAGAAGAGATTGGATTTATACCCTGCCCTTCACTACCCAAAGGAGTCTCAGAGTGGCTCACAATCTCCTTTCTCTTCCCCTTCCCGCCACAGATACCCTGAGAGGTAGGTGGGGCTGAGAGAGCTCTCTCGAGGACTGCCCTTGAGAGAACAGCTCTGAGAGAACTTGTGACTGACCCAAAGTCACACCAGCAGCTGCACGTGGGGGAGTGGGGACTCAGACCCAGCTCTCCCGGGTCAGAGTCCGCACTCCTGACCACTACACCAAACTGTCTCTTTAGACTTTAGCCAAGTCTAAAAGGAATATTTTATTTAAAACAGTTTCATGTTGCCTTTCCACACACACGGGGATCCCAAGGCAGGCGCCCATAAAAACACTGGCACAATTCAAAACACTTGAAATGATAAAATGCTTGGAATACAAAACACAGAAATATACAGAACCAGGGAGGAGGGCCAATAACCAGAGTGTCAGAACCAGGGAGGAGGGCCAATAACTGTCATTGGGGGTATGCCGGACGAAACAAGGTGTTCAACCGCTGGCGGAAAATGTCGCTAGAGGGAGACAGACAAGTCTCCCTGGGGAGAGAGTTCCAAAGTTTTGATGCCACAACGGAGAAGGCCCTTTCTCAGGTCACTACTTGTCTAGCCTCAGATGGCAAGGACAACCGAAGCAGGACCTCTGAGGATTCCTGGAGTGAATGGGTGGGGGTAAAATGTCCCTGGAGAAGCCAGGAATGGGATCAAGTGACTGCTTGGCCACCCCTTTGCAGATGACCAAGGAGGCACATCCCTTGGCTTCGGGATTTCAAGAGACCAGATCTGAGAACCTCAGAAGAGCCCTGCTGGATCAGGCCAGTGGTCCGTCTAGTCCTGCATCCTGTCTCACACAGCGGCCAACCAGTTCCTCTGGACAGCCAACAACAGGGCACAGAGGTTGAGGCCTTCATAAGAACCTCAGAAGAGCCCTGCTGGATCAGACCAGTGGTCCATTTAGTCCAGGTCTTACACAGTGGACAACCAGTTCCTCTGAAGGGTCAAATACAGGGCATAGAGGCCTCGGCCTTCCCCTGATAAGAACCTCAGAAGAGCCCTGCTGGATCAGACCAGTGGTCCATCTAGTCCAGCATCCTGTCTCACACAGGGGCCAGCCAGTTCCTCTGGACAGCCAACAACAGGGCAGAAAGGTTGAAGCCTTCATAAGAACACCAGAAGAGTCCTGTTGGATCAGACCAGTGGTCCATCTAGTTGAGCGTCCTGTCTCACACAGTGGCCAGCCAGTTCCTCTGGAGGGCCAACAACAGGGAACAGAGGCTGAGGCCTTCATAAGAACGTCAGAAGAGCCCTGCTGGATCAGGCCAGTGGGGGTCCATCTAGTCCAGCATCCCACCTCACACAGTGGCCAGCCAGCTCCTCTGGGCAGCCAGCAACAGGGTATAGTGGCCGAGGCCTTCCCCTGAGGTTGCCTCCTGGCTCTGGGATTCGGAGGATGAGCTCCTCTGAACGTGGAGGTTCCCCTCACCACGGCCAGTTGCCGTTGATCAACCTACCCTCCACATATCTATCTAACCCCCTTTTTCCAGTACGGTAGACATACTCCACATTAAAAATTTGAAACAGCAGTTTATTGATTTTATTTAAAGAGCCTTAGACAGATCACTGCAGTGTGGCAGGTCAGAGGGTCCAGCTAGGCCCAGAGAGACCCACACTCACGTTCTCAACCAGCCACGAAGCTCTCCAGCTGAGCTCTGACCCTTCCTAAGCGGCTTGTGAGGAGTTATCTTTTCTTCTTACTGTCCAGTCACAGCCAACTTATGGTGACCCCTCACGGGGTTTTCAAGGCATGAGACATTCAGAGGCGGTTTGCCCTTGCCTGCCTCTGCGGAGCAACGCCGGACTTCCTTCTTGGTGGCCTCCCATCCATGTACTAAGCAAGGCCGATCCTGCTTAGCTTCCTAGATTTGCTGAGATCAGGGTAGTATAGGACATCCAGAACAGTCTCAGTAAGGGTTAATAGCATGTTCCCTCTAAGCTGAGTTCATGAGAGCTAGTTCACAGTTTTTTAGCCTCCAGCTCACCCATTTTTGTCTTATCTCAGGAAGGATGGCTCCAGAGCAGTGTTCCCTCTAAGCTGAGTGAGTGTGAGCTAGTTCACAGTTTTTTAGCCTCCAGCTCACACATTTTTGTCTTATCTCAGGAAGGATGGCTCCAGAGCAGTGTTCCCTCTAAGCTGAGTGAGTGTGAGCTAGTTCACAGTTTTTTAGCCTCCGGCTCACACATTTTTGTCTTATCTCAGGAAGGATGGCTCCGGAGCAGTCTTCCCTCTAAGCTGAGTGAGTGTGAGCTAGCTCTCAGTTTTTTAGCCTTCGGCTCACCCACTTCTGTCTCAGCTCAGGAAGGGACGGTTCCGGAGCAAACGGATTCATGCAGCAGCCCAATCACTCGCTCCCAACTTTAAGACCAGGAGCTCACAAAGTAGAATTTTGGCTCACAGGACTCCCCAGCTTAGGGGGAACATTGGTCAAGATGCAGAAGTCAGTGAGCGATAAGTCCAGCCAAAGCAGTTGGGAAGACCGGCAGGCAGCAGCAAATCAGCTTAGAAATAAAGTTCGAGCAAACTAATTTATGCAGTCGCCAAATTGCTCGCTCACAGCTTTAATGCCAGTAGCTCAGAAAGGAGAATGCTTGCTCATAAGACTCCACAGCTTAGAGGGAGCATTGGTTAATAGTTGGCTGACACCCCCCAAGTCTCAGCTGACTTATGGCCACCCTGTAGGGGTTTCAAGGCAGGAGATGTTCAGAGGTTGTTTGCCACGGCTTGCCTCTGGACTTCCCATCAAAGTCCCAATGAGGACCAATCCTGCTTAGCTTCCAAGAAGTCAAGGCAAGAGACGTCCAGAGGTGGTTTGCAGCTGCCTGGCTCTGCCTAGCGATCCTAGACTTCCTTGGTGGTCTCCCATCCAAGTACTAACCTGGCCCAACCCTGCTCAGCTTCCGAGATCCAACAAGACAGGGCTAGCCCGAGACATCCAGGTCAGGGCGTTTTGAAGTTTGCGAAGAAAACCTCGAATGGGCAAGGTAAAATATAGGTGGTTAGATGTGTTCCAGATACTTGATGCCTCATAAGACCATAAAACAATATTAACAGAAAGGTTAATGACATACATACCAAGTGCACCAATTCATTCCGCGTACGTAGGCGGGTCATGAGAGGGAGGGCAGGAAGGGTTGCCTCAGGGCTTAGTTCTTGTGGCCCTTTCTTACATGCCCAGGGAAATGAAGATCGCCACTTTGGGGTCAGGAAGCAATTTTTCTCCAAGCCAGTTTGGCCTGGGATCCTGGAGGTTTTTTTTGTCATCTTCTGGGTGTGGAATGGGCCACTGCGGGTGTGGAGTGGAGGCAACTGTGAATTTCCTGCATTGTGCAGGGGGTTGGACTAGATGACCCTGGAGGTCCCTTCCAACTCTATGATTCTCTGATTCTCTTCCAACATCTGCAGCACTTGTGATAGCATGCTGAGATGGCCAGAAATCCAGAAATGTCTCCAAAGGTGCCCTTTTGCACATAAGAGGCTGGATTTATACCATGCCCTTCACTACCCGAAGGAGTCTCAGAGCGGCTTACAATCTCCTTTCCTTTCTCCTCCCCACAACAGACACCCTGTGAGGCAGGTGGGCTGAGAGAGCTTTCCCAAGGACTGCTCTTGAGAGAACAGCTCTGAGAGAACTTGTGACTGACCTAAGGTCACACCAGCAGCTGCATGTGGAGGAGCGGGGAATCAAACCACTACACGAAACTGGCTAAGAGCTAGAATTTCTGTGAGTTTCCCTCGCAACCTGCTCCAACCCTTGAGGATAGGATTGTCAACCTCCAGGTGGGGACTGGAGACCCCCGGAATTCTAACTGATCTCCAGGCTATATAAATCACTTATTTCCACTTCTCTTGGAGAACATGGCATTAATAAACAAGTTAAAAAGCATCGGACCGAGTACTGATCCCTGTGCTACCCCACTGCTTACCTCCCTCCACTGAGAAAATTTCCCATTTATACTCATTCTCTGTTTCCTTTTAATTAGCCAGTTTTTGATCCAAAAAAAGGACTTGTCCTTTTATCCCATGACTATTGAGCTTACTTAGGAGCCTTTGATGAGGAACGTTATCAAAAGCTTTCTGGAAGTCAAGGTAAACAACATCTATTGGGTCCCCCTTGTCCACATGTTTGTTTACTCCCTCAAGGAACACTAACAGGCTAGTGAGACAAGATCTTCCCTTCCAGAACCCATGCTGAGTCTTCCTCAATAGATTTCGTTCATCAGTGTGCCTACTAATTTTTTCCGAAATAACAGTTTCCACCAACTTACCCGGTACTGATGTCAGACTGACTGGCCTGTAATTTCCCAGATCTCCTCTGGAACCCTTTTTAAAGATAGGAGTGACATTCGTTACCTTCCAGTCCTCAGGAATGGAGGCAGATTTTAAGGAAAGATTACATATTTTTGTCAGGAGATCCACAAGTTCCCCTTTGAGTTCTTTCAGAACTCTCGGATGTCTGCCATCTGGGCCCGGTGATTTATTTGTTTTTAAGTTGTCTATCAGACGCAGGACCTCCTCTCTCGTCACCTCAATCTGACTCAGGTCTTTCAACCCCGCTCCCGAAATCAGCGGTTCTGGAGTGGGCAGGCACTTCTCATCTTCCACAGTGAAGACAGAGGCAAAAAATGCATTCAGCTTCTCAGCCATTTCCCTGTCATCCTTCACTATACCTTGGTCCTCCAAGGGCCCCACTGCTTCCCTGGCTGGTTCCCTACTTCTAATGTATTCGAAGAAAGTTCTATTGTTGGTCTTTATGTTTTTAGCGATATGCTCCTCATATTCCCTTTTTGCCTGCCTGATCACAGACTTGCATTTTATTTGCCACCGCCTGTGTTCCCTTTTATCAGCCTCCCTGAGACTAGCTTTCCACCGCTTAAAGGTGGAACATTTGGGATACAGCAATTGTTTGTAGACAGTGGAAAAGGGAACAAATATAGACTGACAAAGCTGCACAGGTAATGTTTTTTAAAAGGCCAGGACGAGAAGAGAGCCGTTAAAGTTGGGATGCCAGCCTCCAGGTGAGACCTGGGGACCCCCTGGAATTACAGCCCCTCTCCAGACTACAGGGATCAGTTCCCCTGGAGAAAGTGGATGCTTTGGAGGGTGGACTCTATGGCGTTGTGCCCAGCTGAGGTCCTTGTCCTCCCCCAAATATCCAGGAACTTTGACCTGGCAACCCTAACTGCATCTCCCGTTGGTGGCCAGGGAGACCTTAGCTGAAGCGACCCTAGTTAATCCAGATTCAAGTCCCATAGCATGTGAGAGACCAAGAGTTTGGGGCACGAGTCAGCGATCCCTTTTGCTAGATATCCAGTCAAGCGTTACAACTAATGCTCTAAGCTGTGGAGTCCTGTGAGCAAAAATTCTACTGTTGTGAGCCACTGGCATTAACGCTGTGAGCGAGCGATTTGGCCACTGCACGAATTAGTTTGCTCTGGAGCCGTCCTTCCTGAGCTGAGACAAGAACGTGTGAGCTGGAGGCTAAAAACGCTGTGAGCTAGCTCATGCTAACTCAGAGGGAACACTGGTTACAACACGGCTTTTCGGAAGCTGAATGGCAGCCCCTGCAGCTGGAAAGCGGCACCCTCTTTCTAACCACCTCCAAACTGACTCGAGGCTTGGTTTAAAGCCGACGCCAAACCACTTTCCCCAGAAGCCTTTGCAGTTCCATTCAACCCTGATGCTCCACAGCTGCCCACCGGTGCAAAGGCGCCTTTGCGGTGTTGCTTTGCGCACTGCTGCCCTCTAGTGCTCAGAGGAATCTACAGCTCCGCCGCGTCTTCCATTTTCCTCAGCGGCCTCTCAGCAGCTGTCCAACGGTCTCTTGCAAAATGGCTGAAGCTCACGAGCAGCTTCTCCACTGCTGGGTTTCCAAGTCTGCTTTCCGGCACTCTCACAACCACCAGGCCAAACGAAGCCTGATTTTTAGCAATCTCACAAGCTGGTTTATTTTTCTTTTCTGAGGGTGAACATATGAAGCTGCCTTATTTACGCAGAGATGGATGACAAGCAGAGAGAGGGTCTTTCACGCCACCTGCTGCCTCGTCTTTTTTTAAACTAGCAATGCAAGGGATCGAACCTGGGACCTTCTGCATGCCAAACAGATGCTCAGCCGCTGAGCCACAGCCTCCCCACTCTCCAGAGTGGATCTCATACATGAGAACATAGCGCTAGAGTCCCCAAATCTCATCCATCCCGTCCCGAAGGCTGATGAACACTGAACGTACTAAAGCCAAGGATTTTGGTTCCACGTCATCTTTGGGCGTGGAACAGCAACCACTTGTTGTGTGTGTGGGGGGGAAGGTATTTGTGAATTCCCTGCATTATGCAGGGGGCTGGACTAGATGACTCTGGAGGTCCCTTTCAACTGATTCTATGACATTCCCACTGTTGGGGGGAGGGGAAGTTAAATGGGACAATCTGACACTTTGGGGAGGGACTGCAGCAGAGCAGATCCCAGGTTCAATCCCCAGGTAAAACCATCGGGCACAGAAACCTGAAAAACCTCTACCCCAGACCCTGCAATGCTGTTGCTACTCGAGACTAGACAACACTGATGTGACAGCACCTATAGTTCTTCCAGATCAGTCCCACAAGTTTGTGAGGCAGGGTAGTCTCAACAGCATCTATGGGCCCAGGGTCATCCAGCAAGCTTTGTAACTGACAGGGATTTGAACTCTGGTCTCTCGGCCTATTCTGCACTGGCTTCCTGAAGCCTGAAGTTGGATGAGGCCTTGTAGACCATATAGTCCATCTTCTGCTCAGAGCAGAAAACCCAGTTTAGAGCATCTGACAGATGTCTGGTGATCAGTGCTCCCTCTAAGCTGAGTTAGTGTGAGCTGGCTCAGTTTTTTAGCCTCCAGCGCACATATTTGTCTCGGCTCAGGAAGGAGGGCTCCAGAGCAAACTAATTGATGCAGCTGCCAAATCGCATGCTCACTTTAATTCCAGTAGCTCACAAAGTAGAATCTTTGCTCATAAGACTCCACAGCTTAGAGGGAGCATTGCTGGTGACCTCCCCGTGGAGACCTCTGCTGAGATAAAGAGCCCTGCTTCTCCCATCATCAGTTCTGTTGGCGAACACCATTTGGAAGTTTCTGCTGACAAGCTCAACTTTTGCTACCCTTATAGAAATCTTTGCTCCCTTCCACCGCAACGGTCCTCCCAGGTACTAGAAAAACATGCCACACCTGCTCAACTCCTGGCTATGCCTATCCAGTTCACCCGACCTTTGCTTCAAGGGACTGCTGTCAAAATGCTGCAGTTTGTCTACTTTCCTTCCTCAAACTGCATCTCCAAGAACCACCTGCTGCTCCAGCTGAGAAGCAACAGATCGGACTCCGGAACCGCGCTTCTACAGCCTCAAATGGTCTTTGCCTTGATCATAGCCAGTATTTCCCAAGTTGTTGGTGTGAGCTGTTTTTTAAGCCTCCGGCTCACACATTTCTGTCTTAGCTCAGGAAGGATGGCTCCAGAGGAGACTAAGTTCTGCAGCAGCCAAATCGCTCGCTCACAACTTTAATGCCAGGAGCTCACAAAGTAGAATTTTTGCTCACAAGAGTCCACAGCTTAGAGGGAGCATTGGTCACAGCTGTATCACACTGCCTCCTCATGCTCAGTCTGTGCACAATGGCAAGTCCAAGGCACATTGTGCGAGCACAAACTTTAGGACAGAACATGATGTGCGGTAAACCTGCTTCTACACACAGCTTTGTCAAGGTGTTTCTGTTTAAAAGCAAGCTAAATTTTGGGATAGTTGGGTAGCTGTGCAGTCAGCCTGTAGCAGTGGAAAAGGGCAAAAGTCCAGTCGCACCTTTAACAAAAAAAACAATTGTGGCAGGGTGTGAGCCACGGATTTTGTTAGTCTTTCCGGCGCTACTGGACTCTTGCTCTTTTCCACCGTCACGTCGTGGTGCGGCGATTCAAGATGCACAATTCTCCTCACTCCGAAACAAGCCGGCCCTCCAGTAACTGTCAACATTTCAAGACAAAGATTGTGTGTCTTTAAAAAAACATCAAGAGTACCTAGAAGTTTATTAAAAATTACTCAGCCTCTCACACACAGCATAAACATGACAAGTACAACTTCGGCGAACGTCAACCTTTCCATGCCTTCTGCTCCAAAGAGCTCAAGCCTGGGAGACCCAAGAAAGACAGCTGGGTTGCCTCCAGCAAGGCGTTTTCACTGTTAGGATGCGCCAAACCAAGAATCTATCAGGAACCAGATTATACAAGACAGTTAACTCCGCTGAAACATTTCTAGTAGCGCAGGGCGGGACGAGGGACACGCAAAATAAAGTAGCACCTCCAATTCTGTCCTTTCTTCTTCCCATCCTCCTGGCCCCAAGACAGCACGTAAGGAAGCTTGCAAGGACACAACACAAATCCATTTCGGCCCTTTAATCTGTCCAAGACAGTGTGCCAAGACAAGTGATAAAACGTTTTTTTGCATTTTTACAGCAAGGAATAAACAAGGAGGAGGAACTACAGAAATGTATAAGGAAGCTATCTTTTTTTTCTTTTTTTTTACATTGGGGGGAAGGGGTGAAACGTTATAAATTCGGGACAATGCACTGACATGGGTCAACTCCCAATATCTCTTGTTGCTTTTTTTTTTAAAAGTTCATATTTGTGGCCAGGCAGTCGAATGGCTGTTTCTTCGTTGAAAGGATTCTTCCCCGCCCCCCCAAGTAGCTCTTATCGAGGGACTGCAACTGCATCTTGGAATGTCCTCAAAAGGCTCCGTCATTGTGTGGTGACAGAATTTAAAAACCCCAGAGTCCTTTCAGACGCAACAAGCCAACTCAGTCGTCGAATTTTATCTTTTTGCCTTGTGGCCTGTGGTCGCCGCCGCCTCCTCGGCCGCCCCGGAAACCGCCTCCTCGGCCTAAGAGAGATTTAGGGAAATGTCAGGTGCAAATCCTGAGCTCAGGACTCCAGCCAAAAATGAGTTCCCCCCTCGCATCAGTGCACTTACCTCCAAAGCCTCTCCCACCCCGGCCGCCAAAGCCCCCTCTGCCCCCTCGCCCGCCGCCTCTGCCGCCACGGCCAAAGCCGCCACCGCCGCGTGGCCCGTCGCCCTTGGGCTTGGCAAAGTCAAGGGTCACTTTGTTGCCATCGATCTCCCCATCTTCCATGGCTTCCTTTGCTGCCTTGGCGTCTTCGGCGGAGCTGAAGTCCACAAAGCCGAACCTAGGAAACGAGACGGCCTTGAGTTTCAACGCGGCAGATGGCCAGTCCGCACGCACGTACACAAACAGAGCCCCCGCCCATATGCAGAGGTGGCCCTTTGCTAGCATTCTACTCCAAAG